>JAOXXN010000025.1:10684114-10721543 GCA_026770055.1 Myrmophylax atrothorax | reverse complement strand
GAGGCACACAGCACAGTGTTGTGTTGCTGCTTTGTAAAACGTCAGCCCTGGGCTGTGTTTCTCAGGGCTCGAATTTGACCACTGGAGTTTCTCTCTACTCCCTCTGGTGGTTTGCAAAGCTGCATTGCTAAAGCTATAAAATACAACACGGTTGTATTTCTTCTCCTCATTGTAAGGAGCATTGATTGCATCTCATTGTATATTAGAGCAAAGGGGCAGTCTATTGCATGAATTTATTGCATTTTCGTCATGATAATTACTGGAAGTTATTGAACAAGGCAGGGAGTTATCACCAGTAAGTTCCTGCTATAGCTGAGGAAGCAAATCCACAAATATTTAGTGGATCTAAAGCTGTAAACAACACATCCTGTTTACAGTGTGGTAGGAATTTACAGCATATAGTGCATCTGAGGATTTTTTAGGAATCATGCTCCAACTGCTACAAATTCAGGCTTGAAATATGAACTGCAGTAAAAAGTTGTCTTACATTGTAATGTGTAAGGTACCTTTTGTTGAGCCATTAGACAGCAGTTAAAACAACCACTAGATTCACCATTTCCCTTATTCAAGAATGACATTACTATTTCATGAGCAGCTGGTTAGGGAGTCTCATGAAATCTGCATTCATGCATTAATGCCCAATTGCTCTCTTTACATTTGGAAGAGGAATCTATCAATGGAAAAAATCAATAATGTAAGTGTCCCAATGGATCTGCGGATTCCCGTAAAACACAATCACTGACTCATCTTGCTGTAATTTCTTTTCACAAGTCATTTCTTCATATATTTGGTGTACACTGGCAGCTGTGCCCTGCCAGCTGTGGGCACGCAGATTGGCCATGCTGGGCTTGGCATAGCTGGACCTCCTGCAGGAAGCCTTGGCTTGCTGTGCACGCAGAGGGCAGCCCTGCCATGCCCCTGGGAAGGCTCATCCTTCCCAAGGCCCTGGCTCTGCTTTGCACCAGCAGTTATCTCACCTCTACCCAGGTGACATCCTCTCTCCCTCCAGTCTAGTTCATGCAGCAGCCTGAGGGTCACTGCGGAGAGGAGAGATGCCACAGCCAGAACCATCCCAGAGTGCTCTTCCCAAATTTCCCAGGTGGCCCTGATTGCCTCCATCCCTTGTCCCCCGCAGAGCTGGATGTGTCCTTGTCACAGGACATAATGTCAGTCACAGGGGATGCAGAAAGGCGGCCCTGGGCTGCTACTGCTGCCCTGTGTTGCCTGGCCCTGGAGAGCCTCAAGGCAAACAGGGTGAGCAGGTGTCTGCTGCCCACTGGCTACAGCTGCAGCCTACAGTGACAGCTCAGTAGGATGTTAGCAGAGAAATGCCAACAAATGCAGTGTGTGGGAATTTCTGTGTTTCTAATCGCTTCTTTTTAACCTGAAAGAGAAGGAGGCCTGATCCATGAGATGGTTCTAGATCCTGCTGTCTCCACTCTCTTCTTTCTGTCAAAAGTCCTGAAACATCAGAGAGTACAATGCTTGGGATAGCCAAGATATTTAGATTTATTTCCAAATGCAAACAAGCCTCAGATTCATCCCTGGATAAAAGACCCCATAAATGGAAACGCCTCTCAAGCTAATGTGATTATCATGTAATTCTTTCCTAAACATAAAGCAATGGTCCATAAACTTATGTAAAGTGTTTTTACTGACTTTGAATTCTGAAATTCCTGGATTTTCACTTGTAATACCTCTTAAGATATCAGAGGGGTTTTGTTGACATGCAGGTCTGCTGTGGGAGGTAGTAATGCATTCACAGAGCAGAGCAGCCTGGGTGTCCTACCAAAGGAATACTATGGGTGTAATCAAAATACACATTTATTTAAGGGTGGAAGATAAAAGCCAGAAAGAGTTAAAATCAGTAAGTCTGGCACTTTATCCTTAAATATATCAACAAACTAGTACAGTAGAAATAAAAAGCTAGCAAGTATATTAACTCCAATTAAGTGTTGATGACTTTGATAAATGCTGCAGTCTCCATAAATATAAGTGATCTCCACATAACTCTTCATTTATTGACACCCTCATACTATTTTGAAGAAGATTCATCTTCCACCAGACTTTTATTGCTATAATATTTCAAAACTGACTAGCCAATTTCTTCCATTATCTTAATACTCACAGATAAAATAAGGAACTAACATTATCCCTGATGACTATCTATGTCATATACAAAGACAGTAAGGGAAGAAAACATAACTTGAGGAAGAAAATTCCTCGCCATAATTCACTGTTTTGTACTTCAGTTTCAAATATCACACTGAAATGGGCTCAGAAATATTTTTTTATTCTGACCTATTTTTCCAGTTTTCTTATCAGCCTTTTCCTTTTTGAAGGGCAGAAGCTGCAGATGGCCTTTGTTGAGTCTCTAAAGTAGTTTAAAAATTTTTACTCCCTAGGTAGAAGTGTAGACAATTTGATCACTTTCATTTCTAACATTTAATTGGGAAAAAAATATTACAAAACTAAAAGATTATTTTTTCCTACTTCATTGTGGAGCTGAATCAAAGATTTAAGAAGCAATCTATGGCAACAGTGGCAGAATTGTACCACACTGTTGGTCTCTCCATTTTAGCCACCAATTAGAGAAGAAAGGGAAAGGAGAATAATGTGGTAGGCCTTTTGATTCTGCTTCTACATTTAAATAGTTCCTTCTGCTGGGAGAAATGGGAGAAGGAGTCAAGCCTTTACCTGCTGGCTCTGGCATTGCTGTACGTGCCCTTGATATGTACTCTGGTGTGTGGCTGGAAACCTGCAGGATCAGAAATGTCATCCCTTCTTCCTGCCTTGCAGCAATTCACTGCTTTCCCAGTGTCTTAGTTACAATTGCTGAGGCAGGAAATATATTTTGGTTGTCTGTAAATATTAATTACAGACTACGCATGATAAGAATATTTATTTTCACTAATGTTAATAATTGTCCAGTAGAAACAATTCAGTAATAACAGCAGAGATAAGTGATTGGGGGCATGGAGGTTAAACGGACTTTTAAATAAATACTGATTTCCTTTCTCCCTTTCACACTATCAACAGTATCATTAACAGAGAAAGGATGTCAGTCTTCTGCCCAGACGTTTACTGGAGACTCACATTGCAATGGTTCCTTCTAGGCCACTACAATTTTGTCATGTTGATCAGCATATAAATAAAGGATCCCTTTGATAACTATCACATATTAGTGCATTACAGAGTTAATATATTAAATAATTCAGTGGGTATTTCTCTGCTGTGCCTCAGAGTAACAGGAAGATTGGTTGGTTTTGCTTAAAATTGAATAAAAATACTCATTGTATATAGATGAACACAATTTTCTATAACAAAATGAACTTTGGTGCCATTTCCTTATCACAATAAGACATTTCCAAGAGTGTGGTATTGTTAGATAGTCCTTTTATGGATCATTTTAAGGCCAGTGGGGCATGTATTATCTCACTTTCACGCACACCTTGTAGGGGTTTTTTTGTTTAAGTAAATGATGTTTTCCAGACCAACAGCTTTTTTGTGTACAGAGCAAACTAAAGAAGGTGAATAATGTGACCATGGGAATCTTTTAATTTAAAAAGAAATGTTTCTTAATTAGAGATAATGGTAGAAGCTTGGCAGGAGTGATCACTGTAGGAGCAAATCTCAGCAGCTGCACCGTGCTCATATAGGGAAAGTGTAACACCCTGCTCCTACTTAGTTCATTGACTTTTTCTGGTGACTTCTTCTAACTACCTTTTCCAAACCATCTAATTTTTTTTTGTTTAACATCCATGTTCACACAGCTTCATTTAGAGTTGGTTTTGGTATATGGTGGTTCTTAAGTATGTTAAATTGAAGAAGCTGTTTTCTCATGAGGGACTGCAACTCTACAACATATCTGTACACATTTATTTAAAGAAAAGGGGGTGGAAAACCGTGGCAAGTGCTATGCTGCTCTGAAGTTAACATTGCCTCTGGGTCCCTGCAAAGAGACTGCATTGAGCAAGAGCTGGGGTTACTCCTGGGCTGCTGTGAGAGCTGGGATATGGCTTTGTCTTCACTTGCTCAGGGGTAATTCTGCTCTAGAAATGCCCAGAGAACTTCTTCTTTCCCCATCCACCTTCTTCTTAACAGTCCTTTCTGTTGCAAATAACAAGTTCAAGACTGGCACCTTATTTTCCTTCTTTCAGCTGCCCCATCTTTGTTTAACCATGACGGAGCCATGGCTTATCCAGCAGACTCTGCTGCAGAGCTCATTCATCAGCCCAGTCCCTGGTTCTGGCTGTATTACTCCTCAGCATTTGTCCTTTCTCTGGATCTTCCTCATCACACATAAACTTTTGTCTTTCTTTTTATCCCCTCTCTTAACCAGCTACAAGGGTGCCAACTGCTGCCTCTGAGTGGTGAGGGCTGCTCAGCCCTGTGCTGCCCTTCATCCTGCTCTTGGACCTGGGGAGGGGCTTTGCTGGGAGCAGCTGTCCAGCCTCAGTGTTCTTCTGCCTTGGCCCCACACTGCTCTGCCATGCAGCCCCAAAAAACTCAGCAGTGCTTTGGGTCCTGAGATTCTAAACCCATCCCCTACTTTTCTGGTCTCATTTTCCCCATGGCCATCTGCTGTATTTTGTCTCATATCCGTTAAGTTGGCTCTTGGAGTCTTCCCCCAAGTGGAAATAAAAATCATAGTTGTTATGTTTCCTGTTGGGAATTACTGACTTCTTGTCTTGTTTATGAAGTTTAATCACTATCAGTGGAACTTGTTAATCATGTAAAAAACCCCAAGTATGTACAATAGGATATAACATACACTTGTGATTACCATTGTAAATTATATTTTTCTGTGCAACACTTGGAGTATCACTTCTTCCCTTTTTTTAGTATTCTTTATTATATTCTGTCAGAGGTTTGAAGCAGAAAAATGTGAGCTATTGTAAAAGGAAATTCAGGCTGTGAGCAGAGTCCTCCCTTATTAGTACTTTTTTTAACTACTCTGATTTGTTCTAAGTATAATTGACTTTGAAAATAGTCCTTCCGCTTGGCCATTCTATAGCAGTGAATTGCGTGGCAGCCTTCAAATTATAAGGAAAATAATGAAAAGGAAGATACAATGATCACAGAAGTAACAAAAGATACCAATGCTTTATTAATATATTTTTTTAGACACAGCTACAGTACTAGTCAAACATCATCTCACTTCAGATAAAAAATCTAACAAAAATAAAGTGACTGCACATGAAAAAAATGTATTGCATAAGACATATTCATCAATTGATAAAGCAGCTGAGCCCAGTATTATTAAAGATTGCTATTCATTTTTTGAATTTGTAAGATTGACCACTTAAAGAAATTACTAGTGCTATAGAAAGTCTTGTCACTAAAAGGGAAAAGTCAGGGAGGTCTTGTAGGCCTCATAAAATAACTGTTGATTATAATTATACAGTAATCTCTGAAGTATTCTCTTGGAAAGTAGAGAGAAAATGAACAGGGGAAAAAAATTACCTCAAACTGATACACATTACTGATATCAAGAATACACTTTGGCAGCCTATTGCACACTGTTGCTCTTGATTTTCAGTACGTTACAGATTTGGTGCTGTTCCCTGCTGCTTACATAGGACAAGAACCAGAAGGGCAAATTTACTTTTGTTCTGGTTTAACAGAGAAGCAGCTTTTTCAGTCTTGACGTGGAAAATTGACAGTTGTGTTGAAAATCCTACGAGGAAATTGTAGCCCAGGAATTAATCTCAGTTCCTCCTGGTCTCAGTGTTCACTGTATTGGCACATGGAAGGCATGTGTGTAATTTCTCACTAATTAGAAAGTGTTTTAAGAGAAAGGAAAGCAGTAAACACTCACTGTCTGGTGAGTTGTTGAAATTTTAGGGTAAAGAAGGCTCATCTGGGACACTACAAAAATATTGTGTTTTCTGCAGAATTAAATCTACAACGGAGAACTGTGGACATTTAAGATATTTCACATCACTTTAGGTGCTCTTATTCTACTAGTCTGTAGAATTTCCCAAATTTTTAAATACATAGCCCATTTCAAGCAATCAAATCTTACATTCCCTCTTTAGCCTGAAGGATTGTGTAAGCACAGCAAAATTCATCTGTTTTGATATTTTAATTATCTTTAGCATCTGCTTTAAGAGTTATTGAAGTGCAGGGTAATCCAGAAGGGCGTCACTGTATCTCTCAGAGCAGATTTCAGGTATGTCAGGCCTTTGGCAACTACAAACTTTTCTTTTTTAAGGAATTGAAACAGTTTGGGGAACTGCTGCACAACCCTTTGAAGCACAGTGCCCTATGTGGGGAATCCTACAAATGCTCTCTCTTTAAAGGCAACAGTAACAAGTCCTAAGCTTTATCAAAGTCTCTGTTATTTCCTAATATATTTTATGGAATTCTCAGGTTTGTATAATATTGTAGATTTTTAGAAATTCACAATCTTAGTGGTGCTAATTGTATAGATTTGGATATTGTACTTTTCTGGTTTATAATTATATTGCTGTTACTGGAACAAAATATCCCATGTGAAAGTTTATGCTAAGTGAGTCCATGTGCATGAAGTTATTCTTTTAGCTATATTTAAACTTTTGTATTTTATATTGTTGCCTGAGGAATATTCAAATTTATTAGAGTATATTTGAAGCTTCACAATCATGACACCTCTTTGCCTGTTGACCAGTGAACACTAAATCATGTGGAGAACTGACATATAACCTCCCAGACTCAGCAGATGTTGGCTTAGTTCTTCTGTACTTTATTTTCAAGTTTTAAGAAAGGATCTAAACACACAGAAATGTAATATAGGACAAGAAATATCTTATGGCTGTGGTGTCCCCTTCTTGTAAAATCAGGCATTTTTCTGCCCATGAGTTCAGTCCTGTAACAGGCTGAATCCTGGATGATTAGCACTTTGATTAAGACTCATCATGCAGGACTCCTCAAAAACCCCTTAAGTCACTAATGTGAAATCCCAGTGGAGTTCAAGGCCTGCCTGGAGTCATTTCTTACTTCAATGCAGTTTTGACACCACTGACCTCAGAGATTGTGGGGATGAATCTGAACACTTTGTCAGAAAAATTGTCTGATTTCCAAAGGAAACAGTGAGCTCCAGAGACTTAAGTCTTGTATTAGAAAAGTTTCTAAAATTAAATGTCTCTGATTTACAAACATCTTGTACATGTTTGTATTGAGTCATTAATATCTCTATCTGTAGAGAATCTATATAAAACTAATGGAACTATCTATGCATTTATCTGTAGTAAAAGCTGCATTAAAATTTGTTATTATACAGTAAACAAGAAGTGCATGTCTAAAATGTTACAAGTCTACAAACATTTTAGTCCTTTTTAGAGGTCAGGAGCAAATGGCCACAAATCAAAAAATCGATAGAAGCAAACAAAGATTCACCCCCACCAAACTGATTTGCTGGAGGTGAATTTGCATGTGTTGCATGTGTCCAGAAGTTATTTTCAGTTCATCACTGGCAAACAGCCCAATTTGTCTAAATCCCTTTAATATACAGCAGTTTGTGGCAGATGTAAAGAAAAAAAATACGTATCTTGTAACTCTTCCGTGGGAGCCTCTATATAATTAAAATTGTTGTTTTAAATTACCTTATCAGTATTAAAAAAAAAAAAAAGAGGAGGAGAGGAAAAAAAATCTGATAGCAAGCAATTATTTACAAATTGAAAGACTACTCCATGTAAGCTTCCTGTTTCAACTCCAAAAGATACTGGTCACAGAAACCAAAAGAGGAGTTTCTGTGTTATTACTTTTGCATGGTGGGCATGAATTCTCAGCGAGGATAATTTCTTGACCTTAATAATCATTGCCAGCAGTTCCAAAGGAGTTTGTAGGATGAGGAATGAGAGTGAGCAGCAGTCTGATAGTATTTTGATTCCTTTCCTGGCATAACTATCCTCTGACTGTACAGTATCAGAATAAGAGCTCCATTGGAAGAGCCCTGAGAGCTTGTGGGGATCTCAGCAGCTCTTACCCAAAGCTCTGCCATGGGAACATCATTCCATTCTGAGATCTCTGGCTATCAAAGCTGTCATTTCCAATACATATAATCCACAGTATTTATTTCCTTGGAAGGTCAGTTTTGTTGTCTCTTATCCAGTTATCCTTCAGTTGTGTCCATGGAAGGCCATGGACAGAACAGTGCACCAGGTCTCAAGGGATCATTTTTGCCTTGACTGGAAAATGGGAATCCTGATACTTACCCCTTGCAAAGTTCTTTGAGTTACAGAAATGCAAACCCCCAAATATTGGCTAGTGGGTGTTGTTACAATTATTGAGTTCCCGATACCGAATTCACAAATATGAAGCAAATTCCGGGGCTATTTAAGAATATGGGGTTTGATTTACTTTAGAAATTCTCTGCAATGTCTCATGCAGTACAACAATAACACAGAGTATGGAAAGGTCTGGAGGTAGCTGTTGTTAAGATCCCAATGATGGATGAACATATTCTGCGATAATTTTTAAACAAAAACTTTTGATAGTTCTATGAACTCACCTTATGCTATAAAGGGAGATGGATTGTACTTGATGCTTGTGGTAGGTAAGAGGTTGACATGGAAGCTCAGGCTGTTGGTCTACACACATCTCCAGTCAGTGGATTGTTACTTCTTGCAACTGATGGCTTTGAGCCAAACACACAGTACTGAACTAGGGAGAAGTGCAATTAATACTCAACAAATATAGGTTTTGCACCTTTGCATGTTGATTCAACCTGTTTCTCCAGAGCAAATTATTTCAATTCCACTGCATTAGCAACAGCAGACTGTTTTGAAAGAGATTCGGAGGTTAGACATGCCACCTGGCAAATGATGTAGAAATTTGTTGGGAAAATGCCAAAATAATGCAGAGAATTCTTCAAATGAGGCCAGGATATCACCTAGAATTATAGAATCTAAAAGCACTCTTGTTTTGTTAGTCTAATATTATCGTGGTGCTTGTTTGCTGTAATATTTAAATCAGAATAGTTAACGTTTCTTTCAAAAGGAAAGCAAAATATTTTTCCATGTAATTTTCAGTGCAATAAGCTTGAGCCTAAGTGCAGTTGTAATGGAATCTGTAAAGAATTCTGAGGTAAAAGAACTTTTCTATAATGTCCAGAGAGCCATCCTATCCCCGTTTTGTGGCCAAGAAAGGAGAATGTTGCCTCCAGGGCTGTCTAGCACAGGGAACCTTTGGCAAGGAAGCAAGTTTTCTGCTCTGAGTTTAGTGCACTTATTGCTTTAAACTTCCCAGCCCCACAGTGCCACTGCAGAGGACCCAAAGGGTTAAACTGGAAGCAGAGCCTGCATATATCATTCACTGTCTGGACTTCTACGTGGATATTTAATATATTTTTTTCTGGGAGAATGTCCAGATATGTGTTGATTTATACCCTATTTCACCTACAGTCCAGTTTATTTTCTCTGAATCTTGACTTAGGAATATTTTTTTATCTGCACCAAGTGAAATACATAATTGTATTTTTTGTTATGGAGTTTTAATGAACAGTTTTCTACAGGGAAAAAAAAGAATATAAGCTGTTTATGATCATCTGTTACTTCTGGACTCAGTTTGGTAAAGGACATTTTGTGTTTAGTAATCCAGCAAGTCCTGTAGTTAGACTTTCAGAAAAACATAGTTATTTTTTCAATGCAAATAAAACACTGAAGTTGTGTTGGGTTTGGAGGGGGTTTTTTGTCAAAACATAGTTGTTTGTTATTCCTTTTACAAGATATATAGTCTTGTTTTGGTCATGATTGCTCATGCTACCATATGGGAGTTTGTTCATATTCTAGTTGAGCTAAAATCTGTTGCCATGTGTTTGACTACTCATAGTAATTTTTTTAAGGCTTATCTGTTTTGCAGAGTTAAATTTAAAATAAATTTATTGTTTTTCTTTTTATAAAAGTTAAATTATGAAGTCAGATGTAATGATAGGAGAGTAAGCAACAGAGAAGTTAGGTATTTTGTGGGTTTGATTCTCTGTAATGAAGTTCCTAAATAACAAGTTCCTAAAACTATTTTGGAAGCAGGACTGATTCTTATTACTGAAAGCCACTGTTAATGCAGCAAGCTAATTATAAAGCTGACATGGTCAGAGGTGGCCAGGCTTGAATAGCCCAGGGCCATTGAAATGCACAGGCTGGAAATAAACAGCTGATTTCTCACATATCCTTCGACCTGGCTGAGCTTTATGAAGAGACATGCAGGGATCCGTGGGGAAATGTGGAAGTCTTGAAGGCACAGGGTATTTACAGCACTGTAACACTCAGACCTGCGGATGGGTCCATGTTGTGGAAGGGGAGGTACGTACTAGGATGAAACTCAGCTCTTTTTTTCTTCTTTCTTTTCTCTTTTTTGTGTGTATGTGTGTGTGTGAATGTCCTTTTATTATTGCTGTGTTGGATGAATCAGTCAATTCAGAAGGGGGTAAAAATTGCTCAGTTCTTGGTTTACTTTGTTTGCTGCCTAGCAGCTACCCTGACAACACACTGCAGCAGACACACCAATTTTAGAGGTGCATTGACTTCATTTACCAAACACTCTGTAAGAATAAATCTCAACTTTTAACATTGTTTTGTTTATTTTTATTCTTACCTATATATACAAAAGAAGAGACATTTTAAGCATTTTATAGTTGTTCTGATACATCACTGTTGCTCAACAAATCTGGTATTGTTGCATGAGGGCTTTGTGTGGCAGTGTAGGCACCCAGTTGGAAGAGCCTGTCTGTGTGGGGGTGTTGTGCTCATACTCATTAGTTTCCTTTGCAATTCAATGAGCTCAGTTAGACTGAAAATAAGTCTGTCAAACAAAACATGAAACCGGTGACTGACTGAGAAACAGTTCGAAGGAAGGCAGAATAAATGATATAAATTCCCAATAAGCTACCAAGATGACGAGATTCCCCCTGGCCTGCCATATAACAATGTAGCATCACAGTTCCCTGTTCTTTCATAGGCCTAAGATGAGACAAAAGAATTCCGAGCAAACCAGAATTACAGGTAGTGAACACAACTTTGAAAATTATATGAATGAAGTAGAAGGGTAAATATAAACCTTAAACCAAACAAAAACTAAGGACCAGATCTTTTGCTGTCAGAATAGGAGTCTTGGGATCTGGTGATTGCTGTTTTTGAGAACAGAGGGTGCTTTGAAGTTTAAATTTATTCAGGTCTTATAGAAATGTGTGTCAAGAGATTGAACATATTCCTGTATTAAGCATCACTGCTGTAGATGCTGGTTCTTCCACATCCTGATGGACCCCAAACCAGCTGAAGAGCAACACCTTACTGCCAGTGTCATGTTCATGAATAACAAAATCCACTTATTCCAACCAATCCTGCTTAGGAATTTTTGAGGAGTCAGTTTTTTAATTAGGAGAAAATAATTTTGAAGAGACATCAGGAAAATTTGTTTCTAAGGCTGTTTACATTTAGCTATTGGAGCAATTTACCCAAAATTAGGTATGACAAAGTCAGGTGTGTACATACAATTTATTAATTTATTTCTTGGAAAAGATGTTATTGTTGCAATTTTTTCAGTTGAATTTTCTGTCTTTTTTTTACTTCAGTTAATCTTTCTGTTCTCAACACCTTTGGAAGCACAGGGGACTGCAAGCAGTGGCAACAATAAGAAACCTCACAAGTTAATGACTGAACTATCCCTGCCAGTCCTCGCAGCTCCACCACACAATCCCCTGACTTTTATGCTGCACACTTGTCATGAAAAGCACTGGAGGGCAATTGGCCATTGTGATTTTTTATGGCATGTCACAATTGCAGAAACATCTGTGCACATAAAGCATATTAAAAAATCGCTGACAAGACCATAAATCATTGAGATGCTAAACCCTGAAATATCAGTTTTGCAGTCAGTCATTAAACAAAATTCATAATCTATGAAATTATACATTCCAGTCAAAAATGCAATATTTGCCTCACATATATAAAGCTAGGTACTCACTGTTCCTTCTCTTTTGCAAAAGACAGGGCTCATCAACAAAGATATTTCTGTCAGGGTAAATAAAGGGACTATATCCATCATTCTCCTGTCAGAAACAGATACATTTTAGTTAAACCTTATTTTTCTTATACAGATTGTCAAATCTAAGGGACACGGTCTCTGTTCTGCTTATGAGTCCCAAGCACATCAGTACTGTCTGTACATGGCTGGCATGCAAAATATTATCACAGGAATGCGTTCACAAGCTCCATTTTTCAGAGTGATGGAGGACCTGGTTTGAGCCTGGGCTCAAGGCCACATTCATGCCACTGTTCACATCCTTTATCTGTCACTGACATCTCCTACTCTGCAGAACAACTCTCCTAGTACACTCCTGGAGAAAACTTGGGTACAGCCTCTGTTTCAGAAAATATTCCTGTCCATATTTCCAGGCTGATAGTTTTGTACCTGGCTTTGCTCTGGTCTCTCTTCTGCCTTTGAGGCAATGTCGTGTGAGTGCTCAAAACGAAAGGTCTGGAGCAAGTCTTTCCAAGAAAAGTATTTTGATGTTCCTGCCACAGCAACAAGTCACATCAGTATCTCAAGTCGGATCACTCTCCATACCAGGGCAACATGATTTTAAGGAACCAAGTCTCCCTAATGCCTGTGAGATGGAAGTGAAACATGTCATCCATATATTAGATGCAATACATGGAATGTTGCATTGTTTCTACTCAAGTCAGTCAGTGCCTATTAACATACCTATGTATGTTGATGAAGTGCAAAATTATCAAGCAAATATCTTTGCTAAAGCTTTTTTCAAATATGTTGTCTAGTTCAAGTCTAGTTAGCTACCCAGAGGTAATAAGTTACAGTCTGAATGAACCACACAAGCTGAAAACTTGTTAACTAATTTAATTAGTAAAAAGCTGAAACTGCTGCTTTTATCTCATCTCACACCTCATGGCTGAGGCCATTTTTAATAGAAATTACCTGTTTGCATATTTTAACTGGAACTTCACTCTCTATAAAAGAGGTTTCAGGTTTGGGATTGGGTGTCAGAAGGTCTCCTTGTGAAACAAGAAATGTAGAGAGCATATCTGAGTGAATCTGCAGACTTGCCATCCTGACCTGAAAGTCTAATATGATTTCCCAGTGTGAGTCAGGTTGGTATTTGATTGAGGAGAAACTCCTTTGAAGCTGTGTACAGGCTTTGGGGCTGTAACATCAGGAGATGAACTTACAAGGGAGTTGGCTCAGCCTCCACCAATGTTTCTCAAGTATTGCTGTGAGGCCAGGGATAAACTGTTACTTGGAGGATTTCCTGAATTTCATAAAACTAAGCAATTATTTCTGTTACTGCAAAGATCTTGGGAGAAAATAATTGGTTTACATGTAGGCAATCTTCTCCTTTCCTTCCCTCTGTTACAGCTCCCCTTTTCCCACTTCAGACAGACAGGCTGCAAAACGTAATTTTACATGAACAGACTAAAGAGAAAAGAAAGTTTCTGTAAGACCTGTGTCTTGCCTCCAGGGCAGAGGGTTTGGGCAGTGCAAGAGCTGAGATTCTCAACAGATGCAGTCAGCAAGTTTCAGATCCCCTGAAACTTTTCATTACTAAAGCTCTGTTAAGTTAGATAACGTTCATCAAATTCCAACATGCATAACGTAGTTTTCCTTGTTGTTCCTATGAAATGTAGAGTTGTGCTGTTATGGATCCCATGCTGCTGAATGCCTTTCATCCAGTATACAGTAGTACTGAAGAAGTTGAGGGAATTACTTCACTGCCTTTATAAGTTTAGCCTCTTTGATGTGATATCCAAATTTAGATACAGTTTGTTAATGGGAATGAGGCATATTTTGAGAAGGGAAATTTTGCACTCTTTAGGCAGCAATCTCACTGTTGCATTCATTGTGTAATGCCTCAAATTGTTCCCTAATTATTAGAACAACTGATGCTGATAAATCTAGTATACACCAATAATTTAAAAAGACTGGTAGAGAAGAAAATGCATATTTTTCAAACATTTTCTTCATAAACTAAAAGGAAAATGATAGCATAAACTTAAAATAAATTAGATTGCATCAGTACCTATGAAAGATTCATTAGAGAAAACTCTATATTCTGATATATTCTTTTAAAATCCTTACAATCTTTGGTCATAATCCCAGTTACAAACCTGATTACAGCTGCATTCTAATTCTGTATTAGGAGTCTTTTTGCTCTGGTTGTTTAGTTTAACCTAAAATTGTAGATTTACACATAAAATAAGTAGTGGAATTTTTCTGAATCCCTTGCCTGCTGGCATAGATTTTAATGTCCTGAATTACTAGGAAGAGGTGTCTGACATGATAAAACAAGGAAATACATCAGCAGGGTGCATTGAGATTAGCTGCATGTTTCCATGAGGCAGAACAAAATTAACAGGTAACTGTCATGAAAGTAAACTGTGTCTTTGTTGATCCCTCAAGTAGGTTAAAAATCCAGGAAAAATGAATATACATGCCATTCATGGAGCGCTTTTCATCTTTACGGACTTTCTAATCATAAAGTGAAGAGACTCCTAGAAAAAGAAGGATGATCAAAGCTGTTCAAGGGGATATTCAGGCAACATCTGAGTTCTATTAAACCTTGATAACTGAGTCTACTTATCACTCATCTTAATTATTCTTTGTTCTATGGTTAGTTCTTGTTTTAAAACCAGTTTGAACATGGAGACAAAAAGTGAAGGGGCCATAGGAAGGATCAGGCTCAAAGGTTGCTCAGGAGCTCACCCCCTGTCCAGCTTCCCACTGGAGAAGGTCAGTGTGAAGGTCCAGCCAGGCACCTCAGGGCTTTGTGTTGTGGGGTCTTGAAAACCTCCAAGGCCAGAAACTGCAGAAGCTCTTTGGGCCCCTGTTCCCCTCCCCGACTGTCAATCCCATGCCCTGAATCTGTCAACTGATGTTACCTTTCCTGCTTTCCAGTGATGGAAATATCAGACTGAGAGTGATGTGATGAACCCTGTTCTGCTTTGTTTTGTGAGAAGGTTTATATTCTATGCAGAATAAATGCATGATCTTTCATTAATTAGAGTACTCCACAGAGAACTGGGGAGTTGTTTGTTTCCAAAAAGATAGATAAAAGCTGAAAATCTGTAGCTAGAGCCTATGACAGCTGGTTAGAGCCCAGAGACAGCTGGGTCTGACAAGGGGGGTTTGGATGTTGGGAGAGGTGTCCCTTTCTTCAACTTTTTTAAGTTGTTTTTTTTTTTCAGGCTTTAGTGATTGAGGTGTCTGATTTTAAAATCTATATTCTACACAGCCTACGTTGTCCCAGAAGTTTTGTTTCGACAGCACATTTTTTGCTCTTCCTCACTCTAGAAGTTGTCACTCTTTCAGACTGCAGACAACCTTAGTAGTCAGAGGCCTCTGTGAAAATGCTCTGAAGTACAATTATCAATAATATTGATGTTTTAATTGTTCTCATTAACTTCCAAAGTCTTGGCTGCACTAAGAAGGTGTGGAAAGCTCCAAGGCATTTTTTTCAGACTTTTCAGACTTAACAAAAAACCAGCCTATTAACATTGGGTTCCAAACTGAATGTTTCCTTCTTAATAAGAAAAGTAATTTAAATATATGTGTACTTTTATATACGTATACACACATAATATTGAAAACTAAATAGATAAAAAAGATTTACAGTTTCCTGAGTCCCTTTAAGAAGTCTGTGGTATCTGGTAAGAGTTGTTTGGAAGAAGGTTTGACTCTTTGCAATTCCTAGCTATTTGTTCTGGTTCACTTCAGTCTAAGTAGCAGCTCTCAGCATAGTTTTAGGGCTGTTGTCTTCCTCATCTGTATCTCAAATGTTGCCTCTTTGTGGTTCAGTAGCAGATTTGGGGATCCACATTTTTTAAAAACCATGAATGGTATACTTGGGTGGTGCTTGACTTCACTGATAGCTCAACACCAGTAGCTACAGCCATTTGCCATGGACAAAACCAAATCCATAAATTCAATGTATATTGCAGTGTTGCTTTTCCTTGGCTTGTGATTATCATCTGTAAATAACATTTCTGCTAAACACCCAGTTTATTATCCCTACATGACTTAGAGATTATCAAGGTTTAAAGAGAAAATGGACAATACAGTGATGAAAATAATTCTGTGCTGGCAAATATGGACTAGGTGACCTAAATAGACCTTTTACATTTCTGACTACACTGATCCTGTGAATTATATATTTAAATCTAAGCAAGCATATGAAAAGAGTAACTGAAGAAGTTAATGTAACATTCTTGTTCAGTTGACACCTATCTTATTTTGTTAATCTTTTCACTGGAGCTTTATAGAAAAACATATTTATGCCATTTTGAAGGCTAAACTTTTAAAATCTTTTCAGCAGAGAACTGTATCTGGACTGGGACTCTTGGTAGGAGATATCAGGGCCCTGCTGGAGAAGTCAGAGCATTTGCATGTCCTGGTATGATTACACTTTAGTGCTGAAGCCTTGGTTACCACCCAGACAGGTGGAATTCCTGGGACAGTAACACACAGAGATGTAACTGTGGGATAAGTGGCCACCCATGCAGGAGGCCGCTGCTCCTGCCCCCTCTCACGTGCCAGTGCAGGCTGCCCAGCTGCTGTGGTGCTGTCTGAGCACCCAGGTCTCCCTGCTTGGCCCTGAGCCCAGTGAGCCAACCTGCTTCCTCCCTGCCCACCAGTTCTTGCTCTGAAAGTGAAGCCTAAAAGCTTCTGCTCTTCAGCGTGGATTCCCTAAGCTCTCCAGTTTGGATTTGCCCTTCATATTTCACTCGGGACTCAGTGATATGAAGGGTCTTTCCAACCTAAATGATTCCATGATTCTATGTCTCACATGGTGAGGAGAAAAAAAGTGACTACTTCCTCATGAGTCTGGAACCACATTAGATTTCACTTCCTGTCGTGCTGGAATTAATGACTCTGGTTAATTGGCTTTACAGGCACAGGGGCATTCCCTGCCCAAGTCCTCTTTGTGGGAGCTGAGCAATTAACTCCTGTCTACAGCTTACCTATTAGAGGAAGGGGTGATGGCTCATATATATCCTAAAATATTGCCCATGCATTCATGGTTTTAAGAAGGGATTTTTTCACTGGCTTACTGTTTCACAAGCTTAATAGAATGGATATGAAACTTAAAAACAAATTTCTTGGGTTGGAACAATAGTGATGGAATAGCCTCTTGGGGTGACTTTGCCCCAGAGGATCTAAATTCAAAGAAAAATGTTGACAGCAAGTTCAGGCAGCTGAATAATCCTATCAGCAGAACATTCAAATTATTTTATAATGAAATATAATTTGCAACTTATATAGAAGCAGCAGATGCTTTAAGGCCTCCAAATTCACTGCCCCTGAATATATGAAGAATTCCAATGACAAACGGTGGCAAATGTGAAAATTTTAATGACACCCACTGCACTTGTAATCATGTAAATTCTGCTACTCCTGAAAAAAGTTCACACAACTCTGTTCTAAACAGTAATGATTTGCAATGTCATTTTTCTATGCCATTTCTCTATTTTTATTCTGTTCTATTTCACTTATTTTTGAATTATTTGTTGGTGTTATTAACAGATATTCTAGTAAAATAAAATACTGATAAAATGGTATTTATTTATTCTCATAATATTTCAGCTGATGCATGTGGAGGAGCATACAGAATATTTTTGTTTGGATTTTGCCTTGTTAATAAATACATATTAGTGCATTTTTATTGCTTTACCAAACTATATGACTTTGTAACCTATTAAGCTTTACATTTGAGATTGTATGAAAAAGACCAAGGAGGTTTCACATAGTTTTGCCAATATTCGCTTGACTTCAGCACTGTCCCTAAGGGTAAATGTGAAGAATAGGTTTTCACCTTTTTTCAGTAAATTTCTGTTCATAGGAAATAAGAATTAAAATGTCCTGTTGCTACATTAAAGAATAAGAGCCTTTTGTAAGGTGTATCTGAAGACTTCTGCAACTAAGAACTGCTAAAGAAACCCAGAGTACTGACCCTGCATTTTGTAAAAGCACAGAGGTTCTCTCCTCCAAAAAGGTAGAGAGCTATCCCTTAGAGTTTACAGTTTGTATATTTAATTAAAAAGAACATTAACATAGGATTGTTCCCTCAGCCAGTTGTTCTGCTCTGTGTGTGTGTGTGTGTGTGTGTGCAAGAAATCTGGCATTTCTAGGCTTGCTAAGCAAGCAAAGGCTTAATTTTTACTGCTGTAATTAGGGCTGAGCACCAGAATCCAAAACAGGGAGGTGATCCTCTGTTATTTTCTGTCTATTAATTAGCCACTTGCAAATATGCTATTTTTAAACTTACTGAAAGAACAACAAAAGCCTACTAGTTGCATTAAATGTGTAGATTTAAAAGCAACATGCTTTTGGCTCTAAAAATGCTATTTTTATTAATTTTGAAATATGTTTGCAATAATGTATTTTTTATTTTTAATATTTCTTTGAACATTGGGAGTACTACATTGAATGCCACAGGCAATGCAAAGGATTTTAGTAAAGAAGCACTAATAAATCAACTTCTACCTTAATTATGTTTCCCATTTGAAAATTAAAACAAAACAAAACAAAACAATCCTCCCTTATCATCCTTGAGTGCCCTTTAAATCAGGACACCGTTGACACTTTTTTTCCCATTAACAGTAAAAACCTTCTTTGATCCTTTGACTTTTTTATGAGATGAATTTATATTTTGTAGACTAACATGCATGACAACATAATTTTCCACACTCATTAATATTCAACTTCTTTGCTTTAATGAGGGAAATGAAGAGAAATGGAATGTCATCTGCTTATCTAAAGCAGCAAGGGCTTTGCTAACAAAGCCCCCAACATTTAAATAACATTAAAGTTGTGACAAAATTGGCCAAAATCAGGTCATTCAAAGTTAAGCCTGACACTCAGAGCTAAATTAGATCTCTATGTGTGATTTTCCAACATAAAAACTTTGGAAATCTGTGTTTCTACTCATTGATTTCTTTCATACTCTTTTTGAAATACAATTTGTGGAAAAGGCGGTAGGTTTGGCATCTAATGATTCCTGTGCTGTTCACGGTTGTGTTCCCCAGACAGTGGCCAAACCTTGGTGGCATTTCTAGAGGTTAAGAATAGGCACAACACCTTATTCCAACAGGTGGGTTTGACCCCATGTATCTCTATGGCAGAACTCTAAGGAGAATACATGTTTTGGTTTTGTCTCCATTAAAAGTTCGTTGATATTCATGTAATCCAAATTTTAAAAAGTTTTACTGCTACATCTGGGTTCAAACAAAGCATATGCACATCTTGTATTTATTCTCATATGGCATGTAAGTTTGCATTGGTAATATTGTATCTATTGTATCAGAAATCCTATGAAAAATGTTATGTAAAATTCCCTTTTGGAATACTTGGAGTAAATGGAAAGAGTGTGCAGACCTTCCCTATTTCCTGTTTCTCATTATTATTAAGAAATTTTATAGGACCAGAATGTTCACTTTATGTGATATGAGTTCTTAAAACTCCAGCTTAGAAGGCTGAGTATCTAAAAATATCCCTTAGTTATTTCTTAAAATAGCTACTCACAGTCTATTTAAACTCTTGTACTAATACTTCAGTAATATTTTAATAAGATTTCTTGTAACTTGTGTTATTTTAGCACTTCTAGAATGACTTTCTCTTTTGGTATAGGAACATGGTCTTCTAATTTTTCTGTGACTGTGAGAAGTTTTTGGCACAGGGTAATATGGATGTTTATAAAGAAGCAGAGAGCTATACCAGTAATACTTTTTAGTGCATGATGGAATCTCTGAGCTCAATAGCATTACCACTAAAATGGAAAATACTGTACAGAATGGTCAGAAAATTTCCCCATTAACAGCAAGCTGGACAACCTGAAAACCAACGTGGCACTGTTAGTAGACAGATGCAGTTAAAAGAAATACACAAAACTTGCAGTCAGCTACAGATAAAATAAATAATGTTGGGGTGTAGTTGAATGAAATAAATAAATATAAGTCTCAGTAGTGTATCTAAGCTATTGTGAGTTGGACTCAAAATAAGTGCCTTTAAAAAAACCTTCTGTATTCAAACAAGGTATAAAAATTGAAAGTATTTTTTCCTTCATGAAATATCCTTTAGATCAGTCTGTTTTGCAGAAATTTTCCTGATATTGGATGTTCATCTTATCCTCTTGACACCAGCAAAATCTAAAGGCTTCTAGAAAAAAAAATATTGCCAGATTAGGAAGTGTGAGTGGAATCATACTTTTTCAAATACTTTGAAAACTAACCAGGTCATTCACTGTTTTTCTATAGCCTTTTCTGTAAAGCTGACATTTTTAGTATTGTAATGTTGGAATCTTATCAATAGTTGTGACCAAATCTTGCACCTTCCAAAATCATTGAATTGAATGGAAGCATCTTAAGCCATTGAATTATACATCAAAGTACAGTCTTTGAAATATCTGGGGGTGGTTGACCATGTGTTGCAGATGAGGTTTCTCTGTATATGAGGACATCTTGATCTTGCTCCCATATCTGTGATCTGTGAAGTGCTTTGTGCTACACGTGGGATGCCGGAATGGGCGAGAGAGGAGAAAGCACGAGAGAGACTGGAGGTGTAGGTGGAGTGACAGAAGGAAGGGGGAGGAGATTGCACTGTCTGGGTCCCGTGCTGCATCTTGTCAGTCATGTGATTTTCATGTCTATCCATAGAGATCCACTTCTCTAAAACAGTAAATATAAAACAAGACATCAAATGGTATGTTAGTTGTACATCTTATACCTCTGTGTGGGCTTTACTTGAGATTGCTTTAATTCCCAAGATACTCTTCCACAGTGTTCAGTGCACAGCAAAAGGGGGCTTTAATTTGGGGTGACTCACAGGCCAGCCAGAGATAATGCTGTGAAAATATATTGCTGCAAAACAACTATTCAGTATGTTCATCTTTTAACTCTGGGTTGCAGTGTTATATTTTCCATGCAGATGACAAATTTAGGTGGGGAGGAGAAAGAGATGTAACAAATAGATTTTAAAATAAGATTTATTAAAATGCTGTGAATACTGGAACATCCATTCAGTAAGGGCAAAGGAATACAGATCCGAATTCTCAAATAACAAAAAGGAATAAACTGAGTATAGTAATGGAAACATTCACTTCTCAATATTCATTGGTGCTATATCAAGCTAAAGGACTTATTTATATTTATAGATTGAAGCATATCTCAGATGATATAGTAATCTAAAATTTTAGTACTGTGGCAAGTCTGTATTCACAACAGCACAAAGTGTGCTTGCCTGGGGAGCAGGCATGGCATTGAAGTTTCCTCAGTTTCCTCATGCCATGAACTTCAAGTGTCATTATTTTTAAAAAGCAGGATAAAGTTTCTCACTGTCCTGTTTTATAGCCTGGTCTCCTTCTCAAAGCTAAGGAAGCCTTCACTTGGTAGTTCCTATGCTATTAATGATGTGGATATCTACCTCACCAACCATTGCTGTAATCCCACTGGCAGTGGTCAGTGGGCTACCTGTAGTGAGAATTATTTGTCTTTTGACTCTTGCTGAAGATCACTGACAAGAATGACTAATTTTCTTTCCACAGTACCATCTAAACTGTGTCATTTAAAAGTCAGTTATTCTTCTACCACACAGTAGAAAAGGCCTATAAATACAGTCCATTTCAACCCTGAGAAGCAGCTTTTCTGGACAGGTCTGTTGTCATCTGAGCTGGTGTCTTGCCATGGCCAGAGGTGGTGGGAAGGCACATTGTTTATGCCAGTGCATGGCTTCAGTTGCACTTATGTCTGATGTCAGCATGGTGTTGCTTCTCTGTATTTGAAATGTCCTCTGGATAAAAATTTCCATCACAGCTGCCTTAGCCAATTGACAGAGCATTCTGTCTGAAGGTGCAGATGTGTGGCTCCCAGGGCAGAGATGGATAGCTTCTATCAGCACTAGAAGAAAATGAGCCTGTCTCCCAACCATAAACTGAAACGTGTTCTCACCATCAAAAATGAGAATCAAAGTTCACCCTTAGGAAGGAGGGGGACTCCTTTTTTTATATACTGATTTCCTATTCTGATGTAGTCTAAATACCTAAAGACACACTATTGAGAGTCTCATTCTACACGGAAATGGATTTTAATAGATTGTGGATGTCTTCTTTAGACAGTTCTCAGAGAATAAGAGTAGGAAATCTTGTAATAAGCAAATCAGCATCTGTAGAAAGTTAAAGAATAAAACATCCCATGTTTTCCAATGGATAGCTGCCAGTGTAAACCTTTCCTTGCTTGCTATGTCTTTTCTTTTGTATATGATATCAGATAAAGGAACTCTTTCAAAATATGGGGTAAATATTACTCAGACTAGCAGAGAACTTGACAGAGCTATTGTAGACCCTCAGTAGCAGTAGAATTGCTACCAGAATTGTTACATATATCTCTTCTGAGGATACTGCAGATCAGCACTAACGTTCATGAGGAGCACAAACTGCAAGACAAACTTTTGTCCAAAAGCTAAAAGGAAGCTGTGACACATGCAAGAATGTCCCTTGAAAAGTCACCATTGTTTTGGTGAGCCATACAGTTTATTATGCACCATTTATCAATCTAGGAGTGTATCCAGGTCATTACAAATTTGATGTTTGCTTACTCAGCAATACTGTTCCCTGGGCATATTTCAGTGACAGAAATATTTTTCTTGCTGTGTTCTCCCCATTTAGGCCAACACAAACTGAAGAGACTGAACTGAATTTCACTCTGGATATTGGATCAGAAATACAATTCTTGATTAATTCTTTCCAATTGCAGTTCATTCATAACTGGATAATTATCCCAAGGCCAGAATTCTAGGCAAAATACAGAAACTCAGAGGATGAAAATCCAAGCTGCAGAGAGGTTTCTACAATCTCTCTTCAAAACTTAGGGCTTCATTCTTGTTCTGCAGTCTCCTGATGAAGTAAATCCTTTGTACTTCACACCTTAGGAACATGGAAATTCAGAGACTATCATAAACTTTTTAATTACAAAATATTGCCTTCTCTACAGTGTTCCTCAAGGAAACATAAAATCGGTCATACAAGTTTAAAACCCTGGGATTAATAAAAAAATAAATTATGTCATTTTATTACTTGTCAGTCTTTGACTGGATTATGATATTTTGAGAGTCTGATCTTTGGACCTCAAAATTAATTTTGACCCTGAAAAACAGGCACCATTTGTTTTTTGATCTTTACAGAGCAGGGTAAACCCGAATCATTGTGGCAAGACATAAAATGCCACAGTGTTATTTAAGGAACCATTTTTCAGTGTCTTGCTTTCTCAGATGCACAAGTTGAAGCAACTCCAAATAAAGCATAAACCAGCCCAAGCAAACAATTTAAGATGAGATTTTCAGAGCTTTACCTGCTTTCTATTGGCCCTTAAGTGCTTACCTGCAAACAAGGCTCACTCATCAGTGTTTACGGATATGTTGCTATTGAATTTGTAGGCTCTAGATTAGTGAAATGAGAGGATATTGTTTTCTGTCATTCAATCAAGTTATTCCATTGACTTTACAGAATTTGTATGATTACAATTCCTCTAGTGTTTCATGGAAACAGAATAATTTACACTGTAGTAATAGATTCAGTGGTGGGTTACAACAGCATTAAATAAAATGTTGCTTCCTTTAAATGAGTTATCAAAAAGAACCAGAAAGAAAGGGCAAAAGAAAAGCAAAAAGTAAATAAAATTATACCTCATGGAAAGAGAAAGCTCTTGATGAAAAGAAAATAAATTTTCAATTCATGACAACCATCTGAGTAGGAAAACACACTAGAATAAGATGAATCAGAATACCCAAGGCAAATCGTCCATCTGAAAGCATGTACTCCTTGAAGAAGAAAACTTTACTGAAATAAAGAAGCAGATAAAGAGCTGTAAGAATCAAAGCACATATTAACTGTGTTAAAATCAACTTGCAGAACAGACATTCTAATTCACAAACAAGTGCATTTGTCATTTATCAAAGTGCTCAACAACTATGGCTTATTTTTTAGTTAAAACATTAATGCACCAAGATGATACATGCACAGCAGAAAGAGAAATATGTGCCCATTCCCCACCAGATTTTCATTTGACTTTTAAAGGAAAACCTTGAGTGGAAAACTGACTGGATACAGAACTACTAAACTCTTTTTTTTTTTTTCTCTAGAATTAGCACACAGTAAAATACAGACAAACTGCAGAGGCAACTGGGGCTGTAATCATATATCTAATTTCCATTGTGTTCTACTTCCATAGCAGTCATATAAAAATATGAAGATAGCACATAAGCTCTTCAGGACCCTAAAATATACATAAGAATTTATTAATACAGAACAAAAAAATCTGGTTTTCCCTTCCATACCGTTTATAACACAATTGCTTCCTAGCTCAGCCTCTGTTGCTAATTCTAAATGAATGTTGTCAAATTGCAAAGTGCATATTGTTGTCAGTATAACCTGTTATTACACGCTAATACTGTGTGTTAATGAAGTGTTAAATATCCAGAGCTGCCAACTCCTTGATCCAAGGGAATATGAACACTGTGAAATAGATGTGATACACGACTAAACTGATAAAAACTATTGATCTATGCTTGAATGCATTTTTAATATAAATTAAATATATCATTCTAAATTAAGATATCTAAATCATCTAAAAGGCCAGATAGTGGGCTCATGTAATATCTTGACTTCTGTTTCTCTACATTAATTCCTGTAAACTGTTAATCCTCTTTCTTTGGGGTTCAATCTTCCAAAGTGCTCCAAGCTTCATTGAAAGGGCTGCACGCTCTTGCCTTGAACCTTGATAATAATAGTGTTCAACATTTTTTAAGCTTATGTCTTGAATAATCAAACTTATTGATATCAGTAGCCTTATTCAATATTTAAAATTGCAGTTGAGAAATGCACTCATTTTTCATGTGAAGAAAGGAATATGATGAAAGTCTACAGGGCAGTGATGTGCCTCATAAATCGTTCTACTGAAATGAATTACTTTTTTGACTGAGTAACTTCAGAAGGCATTCACATCAATATGGTTTACAACACATGGAAAGGAAAATTGACAAAAATTCTTTGGAAAATAGAAGCAGTACTTTCTCACCACTTCATAAACACTGAAATACACATTCTTTTATGTAAAGATGAGTGTAGGGGTTGAGATGTTCCTTGCCATCAAGCCTTTTTAAAGGAATCAATCTTACTGAAAACTACAGAGATGCAAAGGTATTAAATGTAAAAGGAAATGACATTGTTGAGTTTGGACTGTACCGCCACAGAAATAGAGGCACACACCAGGACAAGCCCTTCTGCAGTCCCACTGTTGTTACCAGCTGTCCTTTCTAGGAGACTGCTTAACTCAGCCCATTTAACAACCTGTTCCTTGCCTTTACTTTTGAAAATGCATTGACATTTGCCCTTCTTATTTCGGGAAGCAGCCACACAAATCCAATAGACTGGGTCCAAGTATGGAAAACAGCAGTGTCATAAAGCCTAATTTCAATAACAAGCTTCAGCAGCTCAGAAAATGCATACTCTTCATTCCTCTTACAATGGAAAGTATCATTTAGCTTCTAACAAGGAAAGAGGTAATGAGATAAAGATTTAGTGCTTGTGTTTATAGGAGGCTTGTCTGAGATTATCAACTGGAGCAAAGTTTGCTTTTTTGTTTGGTTTTTGAAAGGGCTTTTTGTCACATTTGAAAGTAAAAATTCAAAGTTCTTGAACATAGATTGCTGTCAATTGCTTTTAAAAATAATAGTATGTTGGCTTAAAAGAGTCTGTGCACTAAACATTATTTACAAACCTTCATGCAGTTAAAGATCACAAGTTATTTTCTACATTTGTGAAGTTGTTCGTTATTATATTTTTCTCTTCTGTTCTTCCACACAATTACAATAGAGACTCTTCTCACTCTCATTACATACTTTTCATTAACAGAGACTAATGTTTTTTTTGTAAAGGTCAGTGTTGTTCTAATAGCTGAAAAAATGAGGTCTGGAATATAGTCTAGTTGCCAAACAGAGTAGAACTTAATTTGCAGAGATCTAAGTTAGTGTTTGATTCCCAAGTCAGTGACTCCCAAACAGTGACATACAAGTGGTAACTTATTTTTTGCATTAACCCCACATCATCAGTCAGAAATGAAGCAGTAGCTGTGAGGTAGGTCAGACTTTTTTTCGATTTCCCCTTTGCCAAAATTGCTTCCAGCAGAACTCGCTGCAGTAACTCCTTTGACCCTTGCAGTTTGAATTCCATCACTTCTGGTCCTCCTGCTTTTATCTCCAGCAAGGACTGAGGGAATGGGACTCAGGGAGAATGTCAGCAGTGAATCCCAAAGGTTGAAAGCCATTGCATTGATTTGCAGTTGCCGAGAGGCTTGGCTAGTTGGCACTTTAACTAGTTTTGAGAATAAATAAATGTCTGTAATTCTTTGTTCTCAATTACCACTGAGAGTTTTATGGAACAGCAACTTTTCTGCATTTGATAGGTTACCTAGCAAAAGGATATTTATCTCTGATGAGGTCTCTGGAAAAAAAAATTACCTCTCTGTGACTACGTATGTTAAATTATAAAACAATTGAGAGTTGTAGCAGTTTTAGTAATGCAAGATCTTCGAAAGAGGGGAAAATACAATGCATTTAAATCTGAAAAATATAATCTTCAGATGTACAAATTTGGTCAGATGCATACTGTTCAGCTATGTTGCACAGCAAAGCATAGCTTCAAGAAGTATTATTGCACTTTTCCATTTATCTCTCAACTCTGCCTATATTTCATTATTATTTCTACTCATGACTTTTAGTATTTCTATATTTTTCTACTTAGAATGACTTATCTGATTTATTCTCACACCAGAAACCTTTCTTATGCACTTTCACAGCCATATACTAGTTTCTATTGAATAGTATATGGACTTAAGGTCCCATCTTCCCAAATTCTGCAGTTCAAAGCTATGGGACTTGCTCTACTATATTATGTACATTCCATTAGATGTGTAGTAATAATTCTATACTTTGTTACAGCTTCCTATGATATTTGTATATACACACACACACATATGTGGGCTTATCAGTTTGCAAACAGCTTGATTGCAAATAATTAACTCATTTACAAACAGGCCTTTCATCCAGTCATTAGTTCTTATACCAAATATTATGTTAGATTTGTTTCAAACTGATCTCCTCTTCCCATCCAATATAGAAACAACATAAAGAAGCCTTGGGTGAAAGAACCACGAGGGAACTCTGGTACTTTTGTTCTCATTCACATTAGAGTGATTGTGTTTCTTATCCACTGCTGGATAGTGAAAATTAAAATCAAAGATTTTGCAGTTAGGATGAAAAACAGAAACATTAAAATTTACCTCAAGTGTAGGAAAACTCTAAACTTAACATACTATCTCATATCTTCACACATTATTTAGTCAGGTTTACACACTTAATGCATTTTCCCAAAGGCTATTGCAGATTTACATTGTATTCTGCTTTCTTGAAGTACTTGCTTGTCTACAAAGTACTACTGATAAAAATTATAAATCAAACAAATGAGATGCATGTCAGAGACCTATAAATAATGAATTAAATACCAATATGCTAATAAATATTACAGAAAAGACCAATAGATTCCAAACGTGTTCCCCTTATAATTTCTTACTTAAAGCAAAAGAACAGAATGGTGTTTAGGAGGCTGAATTATATATTTCTGGATTTATAATTAGTCCAGCTATTAACCTTTTCTCCAGTTTCTCTCTTTGGTGAAATACTGTACTATAAATTCCATAAGAGATTACCTTGCAGAAAATATGGTTTTACATAAATGCCCCATGCATATTTCATAATCACTTTTAATTAATTTGTTCTTGATCTGATTCTCTACTGTCTCATGCTCATGCAATTTTACCTGTGCAAGATGAATAAGAACAGAATTTTCTGATCACTTAAAGCAAACATGCTTTATTTATTTTTTAATATGCATTTTAATATGCATTACAGAGATTCCATGGGGTTGAGGCAGGTCAGAATTTCAGGTGTGGAGTGATGTGCCTGGCAGAAATTGCAGGCAGACATAAGGCAGTAAATCACTGTGGAACAAAATTATCAAGTCTTACCCATCCTGAGCCCATCATTGCTCAATCAGATGTGTGTATATATATATACATTTATATATGCACACATATACAGACACACATATATATCTCTGCAGGGATTTCTGCAGATGACCAAGATTTCTGTGTCCACACCTCTTAATTGGGTATTTTTAACGAAGCTGCATCAGAACCTTCTGCTCAGATCTAATGACAGCCAGTAAATGGGTGCACATTAATGCTGCATTAGCATTGTGAAACTGCAGCACTTCACAAAAACCTGCCAGAACACGACCCAGTCTGGACTGTTAAAATGGCTGCACATCTATTTGTAATTTGCAATCCATTCAAAAGCTGAAAAAAAGGAGACATCAAAATATCTAACTCTTCACAGAAACTTCTCCTGAAAAAGCCAAACACAACGTTGTGCTGTAACAGTTTCAAACATCTGCAAAAAGAGTGTAAACACAAAATGGTTGGGTTTAAGTCATATTTTAAGTCATTACTCTGTTACTTCATATTTTTTTCAGAATAGTAGGTTTATGTCTATAGGGATTTCAAAAGTCAAAACTGACAGTACATATTTAACTATCATAACCACCCAGCAATTATGTTTAGCTTCTGCATTCTCATCTAACTAGCCTTGCAATCTAGGAACTTCTGGGCATATTGGGATTTCTGTAGAAGTTAGCATTAATGCAATAGAGTTTTAAATTTCCCTAGGCTCGATCTAGACATTAAGAATATAAATGTAAATTAGCAGAGAAGAGCTAGCAGCCTTGAATACTAACATTTTCATCACATAACTTTTAGTTAAAAATGTACTATGGAATGGGGGATCCAGCCTTGTGCAACTGGTACCCTCAAACTGCATTAATGATTATCAGAATATTCTTGTAATTGTGTATGTGCTTAAACATAAGTGTAAGACTTGGACAGCTTCCAATTACAGATTATTACTGTCTGTCTGATAAATAATAGCTGCATATTTCCATTCTGTCTTAAAGTCTGCCTCTTAAAATATTCTTTTCTGCTTAAACAAACAGTTAGAGAACACATGTGGCCACAATATTCCACTTCTTTCAGCTTTTCCTGGCAATACAAATCTTGGAATTTCATCACCCTTTCCTGACATTTTAATAGCCACCTGCAGTATTTACCCTCATTGCAGGGTATTTTCTATGATCATGGGTGTCCATACTGTGTTTTAGTTGACTCTGTCCCCATCATTCCTGACAGTACGTTCTGATGGTAAGCAAGTGAAAATAAGACAAATACTGAGAATATTAACCTTGTATATGTGCTATTTTTAGCCTCAAACATTGACATGCCTAGCAGGGAAGTACCAATTCTAGTTATAAAACCTGAGATTTGTATACTTAAGGAACCTCTCTTCTTAAAACTTTTCACAATGATGAAACTTCTCACTATTGTTATGACCAGTTACATATTCTAGCTCCCTACCTACTCAGAATCACCACTCTCTCAGGATATCATGATAGCAACAACTTAACTAGAAGACAGTAATGGGCTGGAAGGATAATGATGTAAACTCCACTTTTCAAAGTTCTGGTGAAGTGCTGAAAACATGTTTGTATTTTCTGTGGCTATTCAGGACTATTATCTCGTTGGAAGAATGGGTTGAATCAATTAAAAGGAATAGTTTGTTATAAACAGAGTGACTGTGAGTGTTTTATTTGAAAGTATTTTTATCCTGTTTTCTTTTGGTATAATGAAAAAAGTGATCAATCATATAATTATAAAATAAGCTGGAAAGGGTCTTAGGAAATTTTTGGTCTAACCCTCGCTGGACTTTTCAAGTTTGAATATGTGCAACCTCTCTAGGAAACCTGTTCTAATATTTCCACAGGGAAAACATTTCTCCTAATACTAAGTTGGAATTTCCCATGTTCCAGTGTGCACCTGATGCCTTTTGTCCCCTCCCTTCCTGCTGAACGAACTCCACAAAGTTCATGCCTGTCTTGTACTGGGGAGTTTTAAACCCCATGTCAGATGTGGGCTGAGACATCCTGCAGAGAGGCACAGCATGACTTTTCCCTGCCTGTTGATGCAGTCTGGCCCACTGTTGTCCTTTGCTAATTCTCATTCAGTTCGTTCACAGGATCCTCAGGTGCTGCTGCTTCTCTGCCTTGGCTGTCCTGGACAAACTCATGACACTGTTGCATTAATGTGCAGGACCTTGTGTTACCCCTTAGGAACTTCCTGAAGGGTCCTGGGAGCCTTGGCCTGTGCATGGACCACTCCCCATAGCTTGGTATTATCCACAAACTTGCCAAAGTGTACACTCTTACCTACTGTTCAGGGTGTTAATAAAGGCATTAAATGTTCTTCAAATGTGAATGTGCAATAAGAAGATAAAGAATGTGACAGATACTTGGATGAATTGTTGTGTTACTGTTTTTCCAAAAAGAACTGTATAAATTGACAATTTTTTAAAATATTAAAAACTTTTAGTTCTTCTCAATGAATCTTGAATAAATAAGTATATACAGATTTTCCTGAACAGTTACATGATAACTATGTAAACCTCAAAAAGATCTGTGCAAATTATGGTGTCTTAAGTTACTGTCTAAAAAAAAAACCACATTAATAAGTTTCACAGGATAGTATTGACATGAAGTTTTTATGGGAGACATTTGATGGATTTTGATAACAAATACAGAGCTACAAGAAAAATGGAGTTCCATTGTAAAAATTTGAAATTCTCTCTTTGCTCCCATGTAAGTGATGCTGAGGCATGAAGATATCTGACAATCTTCTACACTGAATTGCATAAGTTTCAATGAATATTACAGAAATCTGTTAACAGATTGTGTCCTAAGTTGTAGGTTGTTAGGCTTGTTTGGGTTGGATTGGGTTTCTGTTTTGATTTTGTTAGTTTGTTTTGGTTTTATCCCACAGATAACATTTTTTAGCAAAGCATCCTTTTTGATGTCCCTATCCATTTTCTGACAGTTTTAATCTCAGTTCTGAAGACAGTTCAATATCTCCTATCAAATGAATTTTGGGTACATGTTTTGAAGTCGCTAGAGAATGATAGTAAATTAGTCTTGCATGACTCTTGATTACCTTTGTTATAGGGCAGTTAGAATACTAACTTTGGCCATAAATTTTATTGCAGTTTCTTACTAAACTGAAGGTGAACAAGAAAATTCAAGGCATCACAATTTTCACTGAGATGCTCTTATAAACCATTTGGTTTAAAAGCATTTGACATACTTTAAAAGACATTTTTTGCAACCTTGCCTCCTAGGAAACACTTGGGAGACTAAGTAAAATTTGAATGTTTATGTTTTAAAGCACTTTTAATGCAAAAAATCTGTGTATAATTATCTCTAATTAGTCATTTCTTCCACTGAGATTTATACTAAGCATTTAGTTTTTCTCTACAGTAGCTATTTCCCAGGCTTCTTTAACAACTAGGACTGTCTGAGAAGCTGATCTCAGGATCAGATTTCAAACTCCTCTTGTTCCATTCTACCTGTTGCTTTAGGACATTTCTTAATGAGGCCAGAGTTACTTTCATGTCTAATTAAGCTGAAGAGATTAAGATATTTAGGTCTTGTTTTTGTATACTTTCCTAAGGGAAAAGTAAATACATAAGCAACAGAGATCAGCAAAAACACAAGAAAGAAGAAAAGCAGCAGGAACACAGGGGAGTATTATGTAATATAAGGGAACGGGAAAAGGGAGAAGCAGGCTGGGTAGATTATCCTTCATAAAGCATGTTCATTTGAAAATGCCTCAAAAAATACTGCACTGCAAGTCAAAATTTCTAACTAACACAATAATTATGTATTTATCAGATGAACCTGAAGGAGAAATATGGAAGAAGGGACTTAATGTCTTTATACAATGTATTTGAAAAAAATATCCTTATTATGATTGCCTTCTTATGCAACAAATTAAACTGTAGACTAACCATGAGGTTGATGAAACAATGGATCCAAAATACTCTGTCAAATATGCTTTTGTTTTTTATGTTCCTTTTCTTCAGTGTCAGCTTTTGATGCAGTGAGAAGTTTATTATTTCATTTAGGAAAGAAACTATCCCTGCTATTTGGAAGTTTAATCTCTCTTCAAAAGTGCTTTGCCTTAGTTCCACTCTAATGGGCAAGCTGATAGACTCAAACCTCTTTTAGTATACATTCATATTCTGGAATAAACATTTCCATTGAATACTTTTCAACAATGTTTTTTAATAGTCATCTTTCTTATTAAAAGGTTTCTTAAATCTTCTAGCTTACGTACACCATTCTGAAGTACCAGAGAACTTTGCTCTAAGAGCAAGAAAGCATTTAAAGTAATCTTTTCAACCTCTGCTCTTTTCAATTACCTGGGAGAATTCTTATTTATACATTTTGCATGTTTCTTCCACGTGAGTTTGGGTGAGTTTCTTCTTTTTTTTTTCCCTTAAGAACTGAAAATATATGGATGCTCTTAAGTTGGTTTTTTTTCTTTTCATTCATGACCTAGAATTCATTTTTATTTGGGGTTCAAATGAAAATAATGAAGAAAATATTTCTCTATGTCAATAGGATTTTTTTTTTCAGTTTATTAACACAGTTTAAGAGTTTAATTTTAAAACAAACGCTTTATTTTAACAGATAGTATTTCTTATAATTAATTTTATACTTGGTACACCAGCTACACATGAGGTACCACCACCCAAGTGAGGCTTCCTGGGGAAGGGGTGAATCGGCACTGGTGCCAGGAGCATCAGCACCACCTTGTGTTCATGGGATTGGAAAATCAGCCAGAACACCACTCTCCAGCCACTGAAACTGCAGCGCTTCCCTGTTCTCCCTAAGGCATATTAACCGGGGAGCCATATCCGTAGAGTATTATTTGGTGCTGTAAGTTTAGAATAATCGATATATCCAGATAGATGAGAGATTACTGCGAAACTTGCTTGCATTTTTGGCCAATGTGTTAGGCAGCGGTCACAGCACACCAACAGCCCAACTAGTGCCAGGTTTTTGGGTGGGCATCTTGGAACAACATAGTTTAGGGGTGAATTTTGAAAGAAAGAAGACTTGCAGTTATTTACAGGAGTTCTGTTTGAATGTGAGACACGACAATGTCAAAACTACTCTTTTCTTTGAAAGTGTAAAAAAGGGAGCAAAGGAGACCAGTGAAATGCAGTGATGGAGAGCCTTGAGAGGGAGTCAATTCATGTTTGGATGACTTTTTCATAGCCTGTAAACACGCTAGGAGGCAATGTTGCTTCCCTTGTTCTTTTGCATGGTAGAAACTGTTCTGTAAACAAATCTATATCTGGTACATTTTTCACCAAGTTGACTGAAAATACATCAGTTTTCATTTCTTTTTCAAAATATCAACTTCTTTTTAGCCATTTGGTTCTGGGAGTACAATTTCTGGAGAAAGAGATCCCATCAGAAAGTACAATTACTTCTCTTTTAGCTCTACTACACAATGTATAGTTTCTTGTAGAAAGTCTGGAGCAAAACCTGTTCTTGCCAGGAACAGATAATAATATGGGAGTGCAATTTCATATTTATATCTATGTGTATTTATCCTAGCTTCATGAAATGCAGCTTCTTTTTCTGAGGGGGAAATAGGACAGCACCTTGGAGGTGTTCAAGGTCAGACTGAATGGGGCTCTGAGAAACCTGATCTAGTGAAAGGTGTCCCTGCCCATGGCAGGACAGTTGTAACAAAATGGTCTTTAAAGGTCCCTTCCAACACAAACCATTCTATGATTCCATGAAGTCAAACTTTGTATCTCAAGCAACCAATGTTAGAAAGCATAGTCAGCACTGGGATCTGGCTGATTTCTTGCCTCTGTGTTTTGAAGCCTGTTAACTGTATGATGGAGTAATTTCTACAAATGGCAAACCAAACAACTGCTTCAATTATTTAGGGAAGTGTCTTATGTCTTAAAGTCACCTGGAAAGCAGTCTAGTAAACTAGGAAAATCCCCCAAAATTTCAGAAAGGTTTGAGAGGACTTCATCTGATTCAATAAATAAGAGGAAAAAAGAGAAATTTTCAGCATCATTCTGGGAAGCGTAGGCTGACAGAACTCTGGTGAGCATGGTGATATCCTACCCCAGGTGGGTTGAAAAGATCCTATTCAGCAGTGAGACCAGCAGCTGTGTCTCAGGTCTCAACAGAGATTGTTGCAAGGCAGGCAATGATCTCTATTCCCACAGGAGGCATGAGAATAATGCTTCAGCATAACTCAGTTACCGGTTAAAGACAATGACTCACTCAGGAGGCTCTTGTGAACTTGAGCAAGCAAAAGGTGTCAAGCAAGTCCTTAGCATCAGTGCTGCAATGACGAGTATTGCAACTGTGCACTTGAGATATCATCCTTTGCCACTTACAGAGAAAAATCTTAAGAGCAGGGAGCTGCACTACTCTATAAACCTACACAAGTAAGAAAAGTCCATTTGGCACCAGCATATCTAGCAATATTTTACCTGTTGCTTTCTTCTAAGCTAGTTTAACAGGCTTGGCTGAGAAATCTGAGGGTCAGAACTCTTTTTGCTAAATGCTCTTGTGATATTTGGTACATTTAGGTTTGATGTGCTTAAGGGCTTGTTTCCAGTTATAAAAATATTAGTTCTTATTCTTGGAAAACTCCGTCCCTTCTGCTGGAGCAGTTCCTCTTAAAGAAGCACTTTTATTATCCAGTGGGTCTCATCTCAGATTGAGATCTACTCCCGGTTCAGTTGGAGTTGCATATAACACACATGAAGTTCCACAACTTCTTATGTATCTTTCTCAGGGAGTAATACATACAATCTGCACAGCACTCCTAGCAGACCTTTTGAGTTCCCCTCACCCCAACTCACTAGAGAGTGATACTCCTGTGGGTATCTGAAATTACCATATATACCAGACACTCCACCTCATGTCTGCTAGCAATTTTCCACTGCTGTTTTTCTACTTTGGTTCATTTATCTCAGCAGTGGCTCAAGAGGCACAGGTAAGATTGAATGTCCACCTCCACTGGTTATCTTTTCATGCCTGCCCTTGATGAGGCTACCATCCTTTTGTGACTATTATATGGTAATGACTACAACAGGCAATTCTGCAGCATTCCAAGCAGAAGAATTAATGTGTGATCTTTGCCTGCTAACAGCAGGACAACATTTACTTGACTTTGGTACCATCTTAAAACCTGGAAACTAGACAGCTTGGCTATCTTGGTTTATGTTTCCATGACTAATGCATGGACTTCATTCTACACCTTTTTCTTTCTTTGATTTGGAGTTATTTCCATGTTCAATCTGTGGTATCTAATTTTTGTGCTAATGAAAAGCAAATGTTAAAGTCTTTTCAGAGAGAGAAGAAACCAAAACAACCATGTCTCCTGGGAAGGAAAATTTATTTTTCACTTTAGGCTCCAAAGAGTTCATGACTGATCTATATTGAGGAAGAATTATTCTACCTATCAGGACAAGTCACAGAAATTTGAAACAAATGTTTGAGAGAGGACTGTTTTGACTTAAAATGATTAATTTTTAGAAACAATTAATGCTGAGGTTTGTTGAATGGCTTCAAGATTCGTCTGAAATAGGTTTGGTTGCTTCTGACCTTTCTGGGCTTCCTATGAAATGGCTCAAGACTTTCTTCTGCATAGTATGAAGTTACTCCAGGGAAAGTAGAATGGACTGCTAAAAGACTCTTATTTACCTCAGTATCTTTACAGCTGTGCTTTCTTTAGGGAGAGGAAGATTTAAATTTCCAGGATATTGCTGAAAGGAGATTTCATTCAAAAGAACTAGACCAACATCTTCATGGTAAATTTGAGTCTTTTGAAATTGGTAAACTAAATGGAAATAAATACCTAAGGTCTAGAAAGGAAGATATAAAGTCAGTGCTCTGTCATTTATGAAAGTAGCAAATTTGAAAACTCTTACCATCTTTTTGGTTCCTTATCCTTATTTTCATCTTCCCATTCTTTACTTTAAAAGATGCTGGGTTTGGAATTACTAAAACTTCCCAACTTTTTTCAGAATTAGTTTGCAGCCTACCTAAACTGGGGAGACACACCTCCATTGCTTCATATTTTTACAGATGCTAATATACATGCTTTAGAAAAGTAGTTGTATTTTGGGCCAGTTTGTGCATCGCCTTTGCAATGCTGTTCAGTAAGAAATTTTCTTTTTTCCTTTGCTCCCTACAAACAGATACTATTGGTGGGAAGTAATTTTGAATATCAAAACCCTATCTGTGTTTCCAGCTGAAGAAGCAATCCAAAATGACTCAGTAAGATTCTGGGGGGAAGCATTGGGATGTTGTTTCTGTTGGAACTCAGGGCAGGCATGTCTCAAAGAACAAATGCTGAAAATGACAGAAAAGTTATGTATAGCAGCTGTATATTAGAATAACAGATGGCATTACCTAATTTATTATTTTTTATTTATGCACTGCAAGATATTATATAGGCATCCTCAAGATGTCATTTTTCTCAAATACTTATGTAAACAGCATAAACTAACTGTCTAAATGAAGTATGTCCTGGGGCATGGTGCAGAGCTAAAAAAGACTCCACTTTAGGTGGTCCGTGCAGAAACTTCCAAGGAATAACAGCACTACCGAACTGCAATGGTTTTTCCTCAGTGCTCTCCTGTGGCTGAATGCACAAGCTAAATAATGTAAATAACCACAGTGATTTTAAGGAATTGATAGATATGTGTATGCAGCAGGCATGTGAACGGAAACCAGGATGGAGGCAGCCTGCTGACACGGCTCCAGCCTCAGAGACACACCTTTGCCAGCTCCTTGGACTTTTCAGCGCCCAAAAAATCTTTACAAGTAACTGCAGATGCAGAATTAGCTGTTATGAAGAGGAGGTGGCAATCACCTTTACACCTTTGTATGCCCTCTTTGAGGATACAGTGTATAAATGACGGAATTAGAGAGATCATCACCAGCAGCTGAAGTTGCCCTCCATCAAGACCCAGCACTGTTAACGGTGGCCACAGCAGGTCCCCACCTAAGTAAGCCCAGATCGCGAAAGGCATGCTCTTGAAGCACCTTCCACAAAGCAGCATCTCTCTCCCAAGCCTTGATTCCGCTATCAGCCTTACTTCCTCAGCAAGGTAAATTATTTAGAAGGATGTGTTCTGCGCTCCCTCCTAACGCAGAGGGCCGCCGGTGGGGCGTTCTTTCCTCCCTCTCGCCCCGGGGCGGGTCCCCGCGGGGCCGGGGCATCTCCCCTCGCTCAGGCGGGCGCAGCCACCTCACCTTCCCGCGGACTTGCCGAACTCTGCCCAAAGCTTCCAGCGCGGGCGGCTCAGCCTCCTCCGCCCGGTCCCTCCCCGGGCGTCCTCCCGCCCCGGCGCCACCTCCCGCCCCGGGCAGCCCCGGCCGGGGTAGCCCTGGTGCCCGCCCAGC
>JAOXXN010000025.1:10625402-10682940 GCA_026770055.1 Myrmophylax atrothorax | reverse complement strand
GACCGAGTGCGCGGCTCTCCGCGGGGCGCGGCGGCGGGGAAAGGCGGGGCGCTGCCCGGGGCCGCCCCGGCGCGGCGCTGGGCTCCGGCTCCGGCTCTGGCTCCGCGCTGGCGTTGCGGAGCGCCCGGGCCGCTCACGTGAAAAGCCTCACCCCCGGTGCGCGCAGGGCTGAGGCGGCTGTGCCGGGGCAGCGGCGCCGCTCTCGCTTCCCGCTGGACGATGGAGCAGCCTGATTGCTGACCGCTCCTCAGGCGTAGTGTGTGAAATGTGCGTTTTGTGTATTCTCCTTCCACTGGCTGTGGGATCTGGTAATCTGTACCTTTAGTCGAGGCGTGTGTACGCACAGTCGTTATACTGCTCTGCTGCTTCCAGCTGGTTTTTCCGTAAAATACCTTACAGCTGTAGCTCGTGTCTGACGCTTAAGCTTGATAAATGCTTAGACTCGCTGTGGATATGGTTGTGGTATACAGAGCGGTCCTTGCTTCTGTACTAACTGTATCAGCTTACCGTGTTGAATGTCAACACGTTTACCTTTAGCAGATCTGGGTTTTACGTGTTCTTATTCTGAAATCAACGGCAAGAACTCCCTCCCTCCTCCTTTATTTGGCTTAAATACATGCTACCTTTTTAGGCTGTATAATAACTCTCTTAGTGATAGTCTTTCATTGATTGTGTTCACAATATCCAGAGGTTGTAGATACCCATCTTGATTGTGCTGATGCTTCTCTGATAATTAACGAGTCAGATACACTGCACTATGGAAATAAATACCAACTGTCCGTGTGGTGGGGCAAGCATCCCAAACATCTACCGTGTCTGAATGGTTTTGCAGTGACAAAACCCCACCTCTCCTAGTGCCGGTGTTTTAGCCGTTAATTGTGGAGCGTAACGTAGAGCAATTTGATATGTGAAGTATGGAATTCCTGGTGTTGTAAGAACACTTTGTGAATCACACATAGCAAGATAAACTGTAGTAGGAGAAAAGCTATACATTAGAAGGTGAGTCATAGCCCAATAGCTTTCCTCCTTTCTTGTCGATAGTTTCTTTTCAAAGCTTATTTTATACAAGACTTGCAATTCTAGGGACTAATTTCAAAATACTCCTTCTCAGATGAAATGCAGTCTTTTTAATAAACTAATTGCTGTTTTCCCCATAGATACCATATATTGATAATGTAAAATCATCAGAAGTTCTTAATGTAGTTTTAATACAACTGTGCATTTTAGGGGTTTCAGCTTGTTTTAGAGCTCAAATCTCTTAACTGCTTAGAGATTTAAGAACCTCTATGGGAGTTGCGCTTTTTTTTTGTTACATCACAGTTTTGTTTGAAGCAATGATTAGAACTTTGCTGAATAACACATTTCTGATACATTTTGTCCTCTGAATGTGTGAACTTTTTTTAAAAAAATCAAACCCCAGCACACCAAAAAACTTAACTTCTAATACTTAAGTAGAAATCCTTTATTTTAAAGAGAAAAGTTCCTTCTACTTGGCAAATTTTAAATATTTAAATGACAGACATAAGTAGCAAAAGAGAAAATTCTTATTAGAAGCAACTCTTAAGAATGTGGAAATGAATGCGAATTGCTACTCTTAACATTTCAAGTAGTCAGATGTGGAAGTAAATGAACATATTGTATTGATGGCTTATGTGTAAAAAAGTAAATTGAAATGTATTCAGAGTTCTGTAAAAGCAGTGCCATGTGAGAAAAGCTGTAGCAAAGGAGATTTTTAATTACTCGTTTGATGTGGTGCCATAATTTAAGATGGCAGTTTCAAAAACTGACGAAATCACCTGATTGCTCACACATGCCCCAGAAGTCACGTATGGAGGTATGCAAAGGTTTTGCTCTGCAGCAATGGCTTAGGAATAGGTAAACGTTTACTTTCTTCTTTGCATTGAGATAGGAAGTTCTGAGAATTGGTGTTGATGTTAATTGAGCAGGCAGGACATTATCTCAATGTGATTCATGAGGTCTAAACGATATGCATTTAATTTTAAATGATCTTAATCTGCAAAGTGTAAGAAGAATAATGCTGCTTAATTTATTGTTAGCGCAGGTCTTTGATTATGGGAAAACAGTCCTCTCCATTTGGTGATGTGTCCTCTCTTTGCTTTAGTCACAATGACTGGCAGGATCTCATAATGACTGTACTGAGACTAGAGTTTAAAATGTTTTAGAGTCCAAACATAAATTGGTTATGGAGCTATGTTTGAAATTCACGTGGTTCTGATTTCTCATCTGCTATTTGGTCATGTAGATGTGCTGATGATTATGGTTACAGTTTCATCACAACTGAGTTAATGTTCATCCCCACAGAAGTGTAAAAAGTGTGAAGTCAAAGAGAGGTCAATTGCACTGGCTACATCTTGCTAATATGTAACATTCTGCCTCCTTGTTACTATGTAGTCTTACAGTATATGTGGGGTCAAATAAAGCTGAAAATACTCAGTGGTCTGAGTGTTCTCTCTCTTAAACAGAACCTGAGAGATCTTAGAGACACATTAGCTTATGACTATCCTTTATGACTTATAGAAGCATATACATCAAAACAGGAATCTAAATAGGCTTTCCTAACAAGAGGCTGTCTTTTCTAAAACTTCTCAGTAATATATTGAGGAGATCCAAAACCTCAACCTTACAAATACTTAGTAAATATCCAGTGGAGTAATCAATACTGAGAAAACATCAGTTTCTTTACTCCTGAATTTACTGTTTTAACAGAATATTTCTGAAACCTGATTAAAATACACTGGGAGTTTTTAATACTATTTCTCTACTACAAATTTTAACTTCAGTATGTTGAGTATATTATTGAAAGTAAGTATTCCTTCTTTGTTTTCAATCTGTTGTACTGAACTGTTTGTTTGAATATCTATATTTAAAATACAAACCCCATATGTATAATAGTCTCCTTGTCTGAAGCTACTGTGCAAGGCTAGTTGTATTTTTTAATACCTACCAGTACAGAATTCTCATTTCTGAGTTATAGAAAACAAGCAGTGTATGATTGGAGGCTTGGAATAACGTGATCTAGTCATTGCTCCCATGGCAGGAGAGTTCCAACTAAGTGATCTTTAAGGTCCCTTTTAAACCAAACCATTCTATCATTCTATGAAAAGATCACTTCTAGTTAAATGTGTTGTTTATATATATATTAAAATTATTGTATTGCATTTGCCTTAGCACTGGTTTATTGCTTTGGAAGCCTTCACTTGGCAATGCTTTCTGAGCAATTACTGCACTCTTCCAGTTCGGAGTTAAATAGGCAGTACTGTTTGTTCCACATTATAGATGTATTTTTTCTGGTTTGCCTGTAAACTGTTGGCATCTTTGCTGTTTTGGTTAGTTTGTTTTCCTTAATGCAGATATATGTTTGCTAAGATTCATGAGAAGTCCATAAACCTTTTTTTTTTTTTAAGACATGGTATTTACTTTTTTTACCTGGTGAGTCAAGGAGTTAATTTATACAAACTGAAGATTTTGTTTCTCTAATAGAAGAACTTTGCAAGGTCCAGTCATTTCCATGGGAATGGGTGCTTGATAGAGAATCCAAACTTGGAAGATGGTTGATTGTCCTCTACTGCATTTCCTCTTAGCAGTGTTCTGATGCTATGGAGTTAGGTTCCAAAAGGTGGTAGCTGCCAGCAGCAGAGTGGGGAGTTGAGGTGGGGCTTTCATGTAGTGGTTGGAGGAAATGAGACTTTTCTGCTCCATTTTTGTAGCATAATAAAGATCTATGGAGGTGGTGGTGTTCATCTGAAATAACACGGATACTTTTCTTTTGAAAACAAGCAAGTTGACTATTTTTATCTTAACACATGATTTTGCCCCAAAAGACACTTTCTTTGTCAATTGCTCTGATGAAGAGTACGATTTAGCTGTGTGGCTCATTTTGTTTCTGAGTTAATTTCTTTTACGAACTGCTGGACCAGGGAAGTGTCACTGGGAAAGAAATTAATGCAGAGAAGCATTGCTCATTGGGCTTCCTGGTGGTCTGGATGCAAGCCTTCTTGTTCCTATATGTCATCCTCAGCAGGGATAACTATTACTCCTGATAGACGAGTTTGCACTTTCAAACTTTGTCTTTCTCATGTGTACACTAAGCATGGAACCCTTTTCACCTCTGAAGACCATAGTGCTTTCCTATAGGCAGGTGCTTCTAGTGCCCTTTATCACCAAACTCTCTTGCTCTGAACTACTGCTGTGTTTTTTGACTTTTCCCTCTACCCAGTTCACCATTTTCCCTTTTCCATTCAGATTCCTCTTACTCCTACTTTTGCACAGCTCTTAGCCCTTCCTGTTCACCACATCTGAGAACAATCCTTGTGGGTTTTGTTTGTTTATAACCACCTGAGGTGGTTTATAAACCAAAACAATTAAATATCCCTCACCTTCTAAACATCTGGGTTATAGATGCACTTAGGAGCTGACTTGATTTTTTTTTTTCATTTTTCTCAGTTTCTTCCTCAGCTCTTTCCTCAGAGCTCTCAATTCATCCAAAATTTTGTATGCTCTTCTGCAGAGCTCTGTCACATCCTGTAATGAGCTCTTTTGTTTAGTGAAGTCTTGCACACTGAAACACACCCAGTTCTGCTTTCACATCTTTGGTCTTACCAATCACCACGCTCCCCTTATGGTCTCTCCCAGAGGTCAGCCTTTCTCCACCACCTCTTTCTTCCATGTTTTTATCCAGATCTGAATATGGCAAGGAAATACCATCCTTATTGTCTTTCTTACTACAGAAGTGCCATATATCGGGTTCTTTCCATTAGCTCAGTGTTGAATTGAGAACTCTATGGTTTTAAGAGCTTTGGTTTATTTCCCTTTCCCTCTTCTTACTAGTGCTTCAGCTGCTACAAGGAAATTCCATCCCACCCCTATAAAATACAAATAATTTTCTTTGATGTAGAGCCTATGCTCCACCCTCAACTAATAAAATAGCATTTAAATTCATATCTTAATATATTTTTTGTTGAAGTTTGTATTATTAACTGCTTTTAAGTGGCAAAGATCTGTTTCTATGCATAAGGACTTGTGTTCCTGCTTCTTCTTCTTTCTCCTTCTCCTTCTGGTTTACATAGTCAGTTGTTTATAAAAGGAAAACCCTTAGTCAGAGTTTTCACCTAGATCTTTCCTAGCCTAGGATGAGATGGATTTTGCAGCATGTAGGCTGGCTACTTTTATTAGAAAAGATGTCCTGTTTTATTTCTACAAAATAGAATTTTGGTCATTGGACTTTTTAGGTTCATGGATGGAAACTGTCTTTGATACGGCGCGGCTGCAGATTTTTTTGCTGTGAATTGTTATATAACATGCTTCTTGAATTTGTCCAAATAACTTGGTGTCCACAAATGGTGTTCCTTATCTGTGCCATGCACTTTCCTGCATGTTTGCATGACAGCTAACCTCTATTACAATGTGGATATAGCATTACAGTGCCTGGAGTTTTATCAACCCATTAGTGGTCCTGTGGATTTCCATAAATTCTACACATTTCAATAAATCATAGTCACTGTGGGAAAAAATGCTTTTAAAGAGGACACCAGTAAATCTTAGTAGTAAGCAACTATTTTTCTTATCAAAAAATCTGAAGATGAAGCATGTGAAGATGAGTGTAGGGACTTTACCACTTGCTTTCAGTACTGTTTTGAACCTTTCAGTACCGTTTTGAGGATTTATGCTTTGTTGATGCCTATTAAATAAAGCATTAATTGATTGGAAAAGGGCCAATTTCTCATAGGTGCAAAGAGATATATTTCCAGTGATGTGACATATATCACTATAAGCCACATTTCCACCTACATGGAAATACACCACCAATTTCATCAGTGAAGATTTGGTCCTGATTTGCTTGCCTAACTAGCAATTTGAGCAGGGAATGAGAGGGAAAGGAGAAGATGTTTCCTGTTCAGCCTGGGGAAGAGCAGACTGAGGGGAGAGCCCACTGTGGTCTGCAGCTTCCTTGTGAAGGGAAGTGGAAGGGCAAGTGCTGATCTCTCTGCGACTAGTGACAGGGCCCATGAGAACAGCAACAGCCATCAGGGCAGGGTTGGGTTGGGTATTACCAAAAGGTTCTTCCCCCAGAGGGTGGTTGGGCACTGAACAGGCTCCCCAGGGCAGTGGACACAGCACCAAGGCTGCCAGAGTTTGAGAAACATTTGGATATTCTCTGTGATGTGAACTTCTGCAAGTGTTGATGGATAGCCATCATTTCTACGACATACTGGGCAATTTTATTGTGTAACTGAAGCAGTTTCTTATCTCTGCAGACAAATTGCAGGGAGAAGTTTATATGAATGTACTGGACTATAATTCAACTGTGCAACCTTTTAATGTGTCATTAACACATCTTATTTAAAGCTGTGTTCTCTTTAGTAATGTTAGGTTAAATTGGCTGCTTAGATTAAGAGATTTGTCTGTAAGTCACAATAATTTTAGTTAAGATCAGCTGCTCTAGCCATCACCACAAGATATACCAATTGTTTTAATTTCAACAGACTAAGTTGTCAGTTGATAAGCAGTCAATAGTGGGAAGAAATTGCATTTTAATATTGCTCATATTCAGTTCATAATATTTCTGTAGTTGATTACGAGTTCCAAAATTGAATTTTGGAACCACAAAGCATGTATAAGCTGTACTGAACTGCTCTGAGCAATTCATACAAAGCTTTTCAGAGCAGCAGCTACAGCCCACGAGAAATTGTTTTCTGTGTTGACATTACCATTCCCAAATTCAAACCTCTAATGTACATAAGAGATTACTATAAATTACTGTACTGCCATTTTGAGAATTCATTTAGATAATGTATCAGTGAGGTCAGTGCTATTAACAATTGTGTTATATTGAGTTTTTTGCTTAGCAACTTGCTTTCTTTAGGGTACACGTGGAAACTTCAGGGGGTTTTGGCTCTGTATTGATGTTTGGTTTGTTTTTTAATAATAAAGAAGTACTAGAATGAAGTAAGACTTGTCTTATGCCCTCAGCTCTAGATAAGAGAAATAACCATTGAGTTCATATGGTGAAACTAAAGAAAGATGCTGCATTTTCCTCTTTTTTTACTTGTTTGTTTTTGTTTTGTGGGCTTTGTTACCAACGTCTTATCTATGGAATGGGAATATGATCCATCTTTAAAGACATTATGGAGAGAAACAGGGGGATTTGACATTTTGTGTCCAATACTCTTAGAATTGTGACTAGAACCAGAACCTAGAACGGTTTGAAGTTTATTTCATGAACAAATTATGAAGAAATTGGGACTGAGAAATAACAATTGGATGATAAAAAATGCAAAAAATTCTAAAGCACTTTTTAAAAATCTCGTAGTCCACTTCTAAAGAAGAAACATTGCTTTGATTTTAATAAAGAATGAAGCAAATTGCCAAATTCTCTCCTGCAATTTGCCAGCTTACTAACTTAGTTCTTATTGGTTTTTGTCCAAAGGTACAGCATAGTACCCATTTGGCTGGGCTTTTGCATGTGCATGAAATTATTCCCTAGTACAGCTGTAGCAGGTTTTAGAAACTATGATAGACTTGTCAGTGGTGTCTTCCTTCTTCAAAATGAACATCCAACATGTTGCATCTTACTATTGTTCTGCTTTCCATGAATCAAACAAATTAAGAAAGAGACACAAATGTGTAAAGTGTAAGTTGGTGTTTATGAATGAAATAAGAGGAGAATTATGTTAAATGATAATTTTGTTGGAAGGAAAGTAAGATTTCAATGCTGTTTAAGTAAAAAGGAGACACTAGTTATATTCTTATCTTGGCACTGATAAGCCTGTTCTTGAGACTCTTCTGTTGCTTTGCATGATAAGGAGATTGTGCTTAAATGAGCAGATTTCAATCCTCATCCATCTTTGCCTGTGGTTGAAATTACATGAATATTAATTCCTGAAAAAAGTCTTTACTGGTAGGCTTAAACCCCAGCTCATGTGGATGAAGCTAAAGTCTGCCATTGCCATCTAACTTTAGATAAACTGTGTGTTTTTTATTTGTTGATGTTGAAGTGGTTTTTGTTTATTTGCTTGAGAGCCCTCATGCATCTTGAAATTTGATATAAAATGGAAATCTTTGTGTATAAATTATAGCTGCAGTTAGCATTATGCAACACAGTAAGTCACTAGTATTTATACTTGACAGGAGAAGTAATTTAGATGCTTCTCTGCTTTTTTCAAATAGCTTGTAGGTGTTACCTGTTTGGTTAATTCACTATACTAAATGCCATTGATTTTACTTTAATGTACCTTTAATGAATTTAAAAGCCTGTTTGAGCAACAAAAAAGCCCCAGAAATATAACTTTAGTGGAAATTGAAATATTAATATCAGTGATACAGGGTTAATTGAATGTCAGGAAAAAAATACCATCCAGAGGATGAAAATGCTAACTCCTTTATACATAACTTCTACATTGAGAGTCATTTCAAGATGTCTTAGAAGTTGAAATGAGTCCTAAAATGGTGGGAAGAATGCATCCTAAAACTGCAGTTTGTAACTTAATTGGTGTTCTATTTGAACACAAAAATCTCAAGCACTTTCTAGAATAATAATAATGAAATAAGGCATAAAAATTAATCTCCATAAAAAGCCCCTAAGGGAAAAAAAAGACAGAGGACTTTGTGAAGAGGATTCTGGTGTGCAGGGAGGTGAGACCTTTCTTACCTTCCCCTCTCTAAGTAGTCTTTATTTACTTATATGGAGTAAGTTTTGGTACTTGTTTTCCATGTTTTCTTGAGCCAAGGATGTCTGACTGTGCCTGCCCTTGCCACAGAATGGGCACATGAGTTGAGTGCCATTCTTTCCAGTCTGGATGGATTCTGATTGTGTGTCACTATGTGGCTGGTATTTGCAAAGTTTCTCCATTAAAGTTCCAGTTAGACTGAAGAAAAGGAAACTCTTTCACACTTTCAGAAAGAGTTACTTACCAACAGCACCAAAGCTTTGTCTGTTCTGTGTCTTGATCTTGAAGCTTCTGTATTGAACTCAGCTTGTTTCCATTTTCTCTTGAACTGAAGCAAAGTCAGAAATTAAAGTAACAGATTCATCAGCTGGGAATGAGGATGGGATTTATGTTGGAGAATTCAGATATTGAAGACTTACTGTTCTGAATATAGAACTTATTTACATGTTGGATTTCTTGATTTCTTTTGATTGGGTATTGAATGAAGCAGCTTGTGGAGTCCCATTACATATTTGCCATGTAACCCTTTGTGCTTTAGGGCTTCTAACTGTATCTAGAAATGGCAGATGTATGGAAATTGAGTGATACTGGTAGTCATCTTGTATATATATACACAGCTGTTATTCTAAATGTAGACCATATGCTCAAGTTAATAAAAATAATCAAGGCCCAAGAAGCTAATGAAAAGTTATGTTTATTTCATAATTCTGAGAAGATGAATGTTAGATGTAGATGTCTATGCTGCTGATTTAAAACCTTGTCTTAAGTTTTCATTATTCAGAACTTTTCACAGACATACGATTATATTGTATTTTATCATTGTTTACCAGTACCATGCCATAAATCATCAAGCCAACACAAATAGGGCCCTTGAAGTGTTAGTCATTCCAGTCTTGTTCTTAATGAGTAACCTTTGACATTTCAGTAAACATCATCATGTTGGATGCTAAATGTACTGTCTCTATTGCTATCAGATGGAGACAAGTTCTCATGTTTAAAAGAAATTATTCAAGGTCAAATACAGGAATGGCACAAGAGAAATGTGTGTTGCCTGCTGCTTCTCCACATGTGCTTGTGTTTTGTAGCTAAGTAAAGGACATGAAATCTTTCTAGGGTGCCAGTTCTTGAAGTTACAAACAGAAGTTACAGTTCTTTATGTTACAAGCAGAACCTACGAGCAAGTGTTCGCAAGCCTCTGTTTCATCCTACCAGTTGCAGTCAGCGTGCAAGGTGTTTGCAGGGTAAGCTAATATCAGAGGATAAGGACCAAGAACTCAGCTCTATCACTCAGCCAGAGAAGTCTAAGCACCTTCATGAGACCTTGAAAATTTTGAACCGTTTTTGCATTAATAATGGGCATTGATACAATGGCAAAGTGGTGGTGTAAGGAGTATAAACAGTTCTAGCACGATGTGATGGTAAACTACACACCAGAGTGGGAGAAGCAGCAGTAAATCAAACCCCTGAGCCCTCATATGTTAGTAATGTTTTACCTTATTGACTGGGAATGCAGCATAAAGAAGAGTCACACGTTTTAGGTTAGCAGATCTTTCTCTTTGCTCATCATCTTGCTGATTGATTGTCCGATTTAAAAATAATAAAATATGTCTCTGTCCTCTGAAATAGATTGCTTAAACAGTGTGCTCAGCTTTTTTGTTTTGCTTTGCCTTTTTAACAGTGGGGATTACCACACCTAAGGGATAAGTGTAGGGCTGCAGATTAAATCCCAAATGCAATGTAAATGCATCAAAACATTCTGCAAGCATAAGCACCATATCAGTTAAAAATATTTCATTGGGAGCATATTAGGATCCGGCATGTACTCCTAAATAAAATACAGCTATCAGGAGTCCAATATTTTGTATGAAAGAGCATGGTTATAGTATCAGGATACCCTTAGAAGTTGTCTTTCTTTCTGAATAAAATTGAATGTTAAATTATCTAAATTTTGTGGGTTTTTTTTTTTAATTGTAGTCTATGTCAGGACTTTTCTACATGGGAAAAGGAATATGATACTTTGGGGAGGAGATCTACCTCTAAAAAATAACCTAAACTGCCTACATCCTCAAAAGGAAAAAACTCAACCAAATATCACTCCTCTATTGCATGTTATAATATGGTATGAAAAATCTACTGCCACCCTTTCTCCTAAGAACTTGGAAGCTAGTTTTAAAGAATCAAGGGGAACGAGAGGCAGGAGTGAAAATCATGGAATGAAGTCAAAGGGAAGAGGCTCTTAGAAGACTGCTACTGCTAGTGTCCCTCCACGGAGACCATTACCTGCTTCTTTTAATGGGATAGCACGATAGCAGAGAAAAGCTGAGGGTTCAACACTTCGGGTTGTGCAACATTTAGGAAAGATCTGCGAAGAAAGCACAGGTGAGAAATAAATTGGAAGGGAAGGAAACCAATGGCATTTGTAGGCCAGAACAAAACTGAATCTGCTCAAGATGACTTGACAGTGATGCAGAAGGAAGAGGAGAGATGAGGCGGAGCAGGAGAACAGAGCTGTGTGACTGGAGCAGTAGAAAAGGGCATGGGGGGTTTCGCTGCAGAGTTCCAGGTAGGCTGCAGCAGGAAGGCACCTGCCGCCTGCTTCCTGATGTCACTTGTTAGCAAAGTGCTGTTGGCAGATCTGAACAGTTCCAAATTTGCCTTGACTGATGTAATCAAACACTGAACTTCTTGTTTAAATATTTGTAGTGACACGTACATTCTCTTCCACTAGCTCTGAGCTTGTGTTAGATTACAGCTTGGCCCTGCATAATTAACTTCTTGTATGTTTTCTGTTTATGTGAAATCTCATGGGAAGATTCATGGCAACAGGGTCAGTAAAAACCTTGACTTGACAGCTTTTCTGGAACTAATATTGAATCATGACATCCATTGATAAATGAATGGTGAGTTGCTCCAGGTGGAGGTTGTGCCTGGCTGTTCCCTTCTTTAGATGGTTTCGCTTTGTCTTGGATTTTCCACTTGCATTTAGGTGTCACTAATTCTTGTAGTTTTTAAACAAACTGTTTTGTCTTGAGAAATGCAAGGAAACTTTAGGACAAAAGGGAAGGTGGAGAGATGTGGGGTTTTTCCCTTCTTTTGTTCACTGGAACATGATTAGTGTATGTGTAAACTAATATGCAGAAACAAGTTAAATACTAATTTCCTACACTGAGGATGAGTGAGATCAATTGAAGGCTATTATGCCCTGAATTTGCAGACAGCTTGTTGTAATTAAGAAATAAACCTCAAAGTTGTTCTTTTGATTTTCCTCTAGTGCCTTGCCTGGGGGCCAGAAATGTATTCTTGATGCCTGCTGTCTATAGGCACTAAAAGACTTAAATAGCATTGTGCCTGTTAAGAGAAGTTGTTTGCATTTGTGCAAAATTCCCCTCCAAAGCTGATTTAGTGTGCCAGCATAAAAGGGCTGTGGGATTACAAGCCTGTTAATAGATGAGGAAATGACTACATGTACCATGAAGGTGATTATGACCACAGGAAACTTGCATTAAAATTGCTTTAGGTCATAATTTTATAGCATGGAAACTTTTAAAAGGTTATTTCCTTAAACTGTTAACAAAACTTCTCTTTTGTTATGGTTTCAGCTCCTAGGGACAAAAATTTAAGTATGGTATCTGCTTTGTCTGCAGAATGAAACAGGAGCTCTTCTCCTGATCGTTATCCTGGGAGCTGAGCATCTTGTTACATTTGAGTAAAAATGCACAGTTCATTACTGATGGGAAAACAAACTGCCTCTACCATAGCAATTCAAATAGACTTCTCTGCTAAGTAGTGCTTGTTAAAAAACATAGTCATTTACAGGAATTACTGGTTTAGCCCTTTTAAATGTTTGGATGCTTTTCCTTTCACTGGATGAGACTTGTATATTAAGAAGGGCAGGAAAGGACACTGTTTCAGAAAATTGTGTTTCTGGGGAAGTGCACAGCTGAAATTGGACAGGAGATGAGCTGTCTAGGCCTAAGGGACAATGATAACAGAATTAGTAGAAACCAAGATTTGTTGTTTGCTGCTTGCTGAAGTAACTCATCTGTTTTGGGAAACATGTAGATGATACTCCCTGAAGTGTAATTTATTGTGTCCAATTTCTGAGCATTCCCAGATTACATCCAAACTCACTTTTACCCTTCTGGTATACATAGTTAATGGGGAAACTAAAGCAGCACTGCTTTATCTGCCTCTGCTGCTGGGTCTTAGAAGTCTGAGAGATGTTCCACTCACCTCTGGAGGAGCATTGCCCTCTCTCCAGAGCAGGACTGTTCTTTCCTCTTGGGTGCCTGTTCCTCCTCTCCTGTCCCTCCCTTCCTTCACACACCCACCAGTGATGTTTGCGAAGATTCTTCAAGGCCTCTTAGTGGATTGGTGGCATTGGCAGAGTAAAATAGCTCCAAAGAAAGAGTCAGGGCTTAGAATTTTTCTAGCAGAACAGGAACAGATTCTGAGGCTGCTGGTTTGGAAAGCACCAAGTGCCTGTTACATGTTCATATACAGGCAATTGGACTCTGCTTGGGATTTTATCCTTCTACGTTTTCAAAGCAGTAAAGCTTACCTGAGGCTTTGCTCAGTCCATGGGTTTGCTATTACATGGAATCTTTCTTTATAAACAGAAGAAAATGACCCCGTAAATGCTTTGTAGAAATTTTAAGCACTTGGGTCAACTTGTCGACTTTTCCAAGGAGATTGTGGGTGGGTGAGGAGTTATTTTGAGAACCAGAGATCTGCATTGCCAAGTAGATATCCAGTTTTGCATTTTCTTAGTTATGACTAAAAGAGTAAAAACCCTTTTAATTCTTTCTCTTGACATTTCCTGAAGAGTTTAGATGAAGTTCTTTGCTACAGGCAGTTTTACATGAGTAAGGGGATAACAGAGGGACAGACGTAGTGTTTTCCATACAAGACAAAATAAAATAGATTATCTAGTTAAGTGCTTTTACATCGCAGTTGTTATGCAAGTTACATATGGAAGGCCTAAGACACCAAGAAGTTAATGGGAATTAGGCATTTATGGGCCTTAAAAATCAACAATTTTAAATGCCTTGTTTATTTCAGAGAAGTCTAGGAAAGTTTTCAAACATAACTCAGATCTTTTTAGTCAACTTGCCTATGAACAGAAAGGTTTCACACTGGAAGACCAGTGAAGTCTGTAAAACTTCTTTCTTGTTCTTTCTCGTGTATAAAGTATCTATTTCAGTATTCAAAGAGCATATCCATAGACATTGAATATGCTGCTATTAAATAGGGAAAATTAGTGATCATAAATTGAAACTGTGTGTACTTCAATATACTTAAAGTGAGTCATATAGCTGGCATTGGGACTGAATCAAGTGCAGTATTACTGTGAAATGATTGATATGTTACTTTTATAGCAACATAACAGCTGAAGTGATTTTTCAGCATCATTTGGAAATGGATAGAGACTTTATTTTCAGTTGTCATAATATTCCACTTTAAAAATAAATGTACCACCCAACACTGATAAATGTAATTTTTACTCTCTTTTGAAAGCTTGGCATTGTTTTTGTATTGCTTGTGCTCTAAGCTCCATCATAAAACTGAAGTGTTCCTTGCTTTATACTTGGTCTTTTAATTTGGGCAATCTTTTGCACTGAGCAGGACAGTTTGGTGATCGCTAGGCATACTGTGTAAGACCAGCTAATGCCACATTGTAGTGGGTGTCTAACTTCTAATAGTGTAGTTTGTGTTTAATTGAGTTGTTGTATCACTAGGAGCCATTAGCTGTAAATGTGTGAACATTCAATGAAATCTGGAGACTTCAGTTTGGGGCACTGTAGCTCTGAAATGTTAACCAAGGTATTTGCCTGCTGTCCTTCTAAATTGGGGCATAGATAAACCAGCACAAAAGATGGGTGAGACCAAGACAGATCAACAATTTCTTCATTTGATCTACACGAACAGTTTTTTAGCACCACCTTTGTTAGCTCTTTCTGCAGACTCCAGAGAGGTAAATGGAACTGTTGCTTTGGAAGTGAGCTCTTCAACTTGAGCTTGTGAGCAGAGGGGAACTTCATATTTAGGAAATAAGTCAGGGTTGTCAAGGCTTGGATGCCGAGAACATCAGTGCTGCCATTGTCCAGGGTAGCCTGGCAGGGTGGCAGACAGCTGCCATGGGGACTGTATCTTGGGGAGAGGGCATACATTTCTCCACACCAAATGACTGAGATTTGGGGAATTGTCCTTCTCCCCCAAGGTGTATCTGTTTCCTGTGAGTTTCTTTTCCCCTACTGCATTTGCTGTTTAGGTTATGGTGATTAGGTAGTAGATACTTGGGTGACATGGAAGGAAGAAAGTTGTACTTTTCCTGCTCCTTCACCTATATCTCATTTTTTCGTTTTCCAGTGGAAATAGTCTAGTCCATAGCACATTCTCAGTCTCTCTTTTCAATTCTAAAGGCTGAAGTTTTTGCAAAACAGAGTTCTTCATATGGACTTTCATTCTTATTTCCTGATTTTAGTGGAAAAAGAATGTAACGTAGCAGACTTCTTGTAGGCTTAAAAAAAAATTGTAAGTTTTTAATGTCTTACTTTTCCGGATGTGGCAAAAGGTTTCATTTACATGAGTTTGGTTTAAACAGGAGATACAATTTGCTTATTAAACTTTTGTTACTACTGGGTTAGAACTGAAATGTATGAACACAAAGGCAAAGTGTTTGTCATCTTTTAAATTTGTTTAAATGTTACTAAAGTAGTAAATATTTGCTTCTGTTTTCTGGCAGACTGGAGGCAGACAGTGGCTGCCTTCTAATTAGTAAAAGCCCTCCTACAAAACTGTGAAAGGTATTCTCAGTCTTTATCAGCTTTCATTTTTACATTATGCAAATGACAATGGCCCACGTTCTCATTAGCCTCCTGCTTGTTTGCTTATAAGCATCTTTCAGCTCATATTCCTTTCCATTTTGTGTGAGCAATGGTACCCTTTTTGCTAAGACAATACTTGTACTTTTTTTTTAACACTTGGTGTTTGTTTCAGTTTTTCTTTCATAAATTCAGTTAAAGGCAAGATTAACTTTGTAGTGAGCCTCCCTTTTCATCTCAACATTTGGTTCATTGGGTTTTTTTCACCTGCACTGTAAGCATTAAGAGGAGTTTGATGGGCTGTTTCATGGATGGAAGTGTTGGGATTCATACAGTGATTCCTGTTTTCTTTGTGCACATTAGATGCTGAGATTTTGACTTACTACTCAGTCTTCTACTACTCTAGCAGTAGTAGACCTCAATGACAATTATGGTTTGAATATTAGTCTTAGAGTTAGGGAGAATGTTTGGGTACGACGTGCCTGCTCATTCACAGACATAACTGCACACACACACACCACCCACCCCCACACACAGTGTGCAGGAATGGACCAGCCAGGCTGGACTGGGCTCTGAGCAAACTGATGTAGCTGAAGGTGTCCCTGCTCCTTGCAGCAGGGTAGGACTACATGACCTCTAAAGGTCCATTCCAACCCCAAACATTCTATGATCTTTTACCACCTACCTGCATTTAACTATTTCATGTCAAAGCTGGCGAAACAGTTTTAAAAAACCATGAACAAACCAACCCCTATTCTGTAACTTACCCCACAGTATGAATAAAATATGACTAAATGAAATCCCAGTGCTGTTTCTTAGTGTTTGTGTAGAAGCCTTGAGAAGGACTGATCCCAAATCTTTGTATGTGAAGCCCAGCCATGATGGATGACTGATGATGGACTGGAGTTGGACCGAGGGTTGGATCTGATGATCTCAGAGGTCTTTTCCAACTATGATTTTCTGATTCTATGACTGGAAATGTGGCAGTAGGATTGTGACTGGTCCTTGGGTACACTGCCTACTCTGTCTTGACACTCTGGTTAAGTGAAACACCCTGATATGAACATTCACTCTTGAATGGCTGAGCTGTACTATATTGTATTTAACTTTAAAAATTAACCTATTGAAAAGTTGTAAATATGGTGCTGTATAAGACCTTAATACTCTAGTGGTTTTAGAGAGAGATTTAGAACTGTTAGCTTTTTAAAAGGAAAATATTGTGACAGCTGTGCTTAAACATGTTTTATGTGCTTAAAATTTTTTAAGGCAGAGTTGGAGGGGAAAAAAACAAGAGATGCCCAAAACCAGCAGTTGAAATTAGTTCAGAGGAAGCTGAGACAGCTCTTTGAAGTTTTATAGATGTAAATCAAACATTGCCCAAGATCAAGACTCTTCCCATGTTTCCTGTAATTATTTGTGAATTCCAAATTTAATAGCTTTATTTTTCTAAGAGTAGACAGACTTTGTGTATTCAGACTTGTATACATGTGGTGCCTTCAAGCCTTTCAAGTGTTTGTGTATCAAATGAGTTGTACTAAAATGTCACTTTTCACCCCTTATTCCCCAACTTCCACCTGACAAAACATGCTCAGTATAAACACCTTGTGCTTTGTCAATATTTGCAGCTGTCCTTAAAGTGACAAAGTGAGAGTAATTGATGATCATTTGTCTCTAGTAAATTCCTCTTTTTCTTGTGAGGTGGGAATGTCTCATTAATAGAAACAACAAAAAATGGCATTACTTGCCACAAAATGTTCAGTATTTCAGGACTGTGTACTAAAAATTCTGTCTCTACTTCCTCTGCATTAGTTTTAAGATTTGTTTTAGTTTTTGACTCTTGAAAAGCAGTATCTCAGCCCATGTTTTTGCAGCTAAGAGACCCATGAAACCTGTACTATCCCTCAGTAATTGGTGTGAAGACCTGGTAATTGCTTCATTTTGTAGATATCTCCTCACACATTTAGTCTGAATCCTTTCTTCCACTGAGCCTGAGAATCTGTTTTGTCCGTTGTTTTTTCTCATTTAAGTTTGTAATGCAACACTGTATGCAAAGGCCAGTGGTAAGCCTTGAACACTATCCAGAAAGTTGAAATGAAAGGAAAATGAGCTACAGAAGTTACAATCTTTGAAGAAACAATTTTCTCCACCCTTTCAGTGAAAAACATAATCATATTCTGTTCATTTTTTTCATAAAATTTCCAAATTCTAGTCTCTCTTTTGTAATTCAACTGTTAAAATTAAATCTATACAAACATATATTGCCCAACCAGTTCAGTAGTGATCTGGTTTGAGTACAATACTCAAGCGTCAGGAGTTAGGAAGGTGCCTTCTTGCTTGCAGCCGTGTGGAAAGCCAGGCCTGCACACTGGCTGTGGAGAACAGAGCATATTGTGATGAAATTGGAGTTTGTTTCTCCATCATTCCATGGAGAGATCATCGTGTGACTTGGAAGATAAGGTGAGCCATGATTTCTGGCCTGAAGCTGTGGTACCTCAGATTTGCAGGTGTCAAAAGTCTTGTGAAGAAGCAATAGTTGATTTTGATGCAAGAACATAATTTTTAATGGAATCTTACTGGTTTTAGTATGCAATAGCTGAAATGCATCTGTAAAAACTATTTTCAAATAGAAGACATTCCTGTTTTCTTATATAGTGTAGAATCTTTTTTCTACATGTCACCTACAGCTGGACTATGCAAACTAGACAACCTTTTCCAAATATTTGAAAATTTGAGTCAACAACTTGGAGGAATAGATGTTTGATCAAGACTGTCACAACAAATCTAAAATACGCTGACATGGAAGTCCACTATACACCAGATGATTGTGAGGAGGCTTAATAGAACTATTATCCAGGTAAACTAATTTGTTGTTATATAATTGTCAGATCTACTGGGAAAAAAGGATTATGAATTCAGTGTTTTCAGCAAAAAAAATATTTTTACGAGAAAATTTCAATTTTATTTCTCTTGGACACTATCCTAGGAAGGCTTGAACAATGCTTCTGCTTGGGTTTTGTTGGGTTTTTTGTGTTGGGATACAGAAACATAATGATGCTATGCACATAGAATATTTTTTTAATGTTCAAATCTGGGAAATATGGTTCCACATAGATACTGATGGCAATTGAATGAAATGCAAAAATATGTTTTGTTGCATTTCTTAAGCTGTGAATTTTTTTCCTTTCCTTTAGACTCATCCAATTTGACATGGTTATAAAAGTAAGAAACAAGGGCATGTGGCCCAGAGAAACTGAGTCAGGGTAACCTCCAGCATGGATAAAGCTGTAGTAAATACAACTGGTGATTCAATAGCAGTTAAGTGGTGAAGTGTTAGATTTTGTTTTAATGACCATCTTTTCCCTTCACATTGGAGGGAATCATACAAAAGAAATTTAAGCCATGAGTTCTTTGCATTTAGTTGATAATGATCTGTTTATTACATATGTGTTATATATACACACATGTGTATACAGAGGCATGTTTGTTTGAAAGTGTATTGCACATATGAACTATGCTATGTATATATGGTTTTTTTCCAATATCCTTTTGAAATAGGTTGGCGCTCTCTTCTTCCTTTGAGGGTAAATGCTGTGTACTTTGCTAAGTGTATCACTTGCTTTAGCTTTTTTGTAGGCTCAGGCTTAAGAAGCAGAAGAACTAAATACAGGTTAACTATTTTTATTTTTTTGCTCTTTAAAGACAAAAGAATTAAAGGTGATTTCCTGAAGATTCTGTCTTATCCACTGTTATGTGTGAGATGCCAGATCTTCTCTCTGTGATCTTTTATTCATCATGAAAATACCCTGGAGCAGTCCGAGTTTCTTCCTGTAGTCTCTAGGGTATCCTCGCTCTTTTGTTCTTTATCTGTCTTGGCCCTGGCTTGCCAGATGTGACAGTAGTTTTTGTGGCTAATCTGAATGCGTGTGCTTGACAAGGTGGCCAAAGAGAAAGGGGAGGTGTGAAACACTCGACCGCTTTCTCCCAGTGAGAACTCTGGTTACATTTATCTTGCATCCAGTTCTGGACATCTGATAGAACAATGTCATCTTCAAACCTTTTGAGTAATTTTAATCGAATTTTACTCAATAATCTTAATAATCATGGGACAGAGATAAGAGAGGATTGGGAGTGATGGAGTGATGCACTCCTGCCAATCTCCCTTTTTTTGCATAAATTATTATCCTGGTTTAATGTCTGATAAGCACATGAAGAATATCTGGTGACCAATATGAATGATAAACCTCTAAATGCAAAATGTGAATGCTCATGGGGTAAGACTAACTCAGATTTGGGCAGAGGGTGAGATGATGTGTTCATTTTCTGGCTAAGCTCTGCAGAGGTTGAGTCATCATAAAAATCTTTGCAGTTAGTTCTACTAAGTACTAATTGCAATTTGTATACTTTTCATTGGTGAAGGTGTAAAATCTTCTTAATCAAGTAACATTAGGAAGAAAAAGGAATTTCCCTTTTAAGGAGCTTGCACAAGTGATTAACATAGTCTACTGAGTGTCTTAATTTTTACAGGCTTAGGTTTTCAATGTCCTTGTGTATGTTCCATCTTCAAAAGACACTGATGTGACACAGTGACACTCTGGTGTGTGCTTTTTTTTCCTAACTAGTATTTATCCTTTGGGCCACTTAAAGCTTTTCACTCTGTCTGCCTAAATTAAATTAATTTCTGGAGTTTTATCTCTGTGAATCTATATGGATAATGATCAGGTTTTATATATATATAACTAGTTATTTGGCATATCTGCAACAGATGCATTAATTGGTACCAGTTCCAGGTGAATTGATTGGTTTTACCCTCATTGTGGAAATGTGCTCTTTTTCTTGAGTAATTATTCCTACCACTTGTATCAGTCTGTATACAGACTTCCACTTTTAGTCAGGATTTGCCAAGTCTCTGTGTATCTTGACTGTAGTACAGGCACATGTATCCTTTTACTGCCCCACTGCAATTCCAGGTTAAGGCAGGAGTGGGAGAAGTTGGAGATCTTCAGTACCCTAACATGGGAAGAGTTAGTAGTTATCTAGTCCTGTGGTGAACTTGTGTAGTCCCAGTCAGTCTCCTATTTTATTGTGAGTAAAATTGTGTAAAGTACTATAAGAATACCCCCATTCTTTGTCAACTTGTTATTTACTCCCAGATTAAAATGAAAATGCTGGTGTTAAAGATGAGACTTTTACAATTGTGCCTGGCTATGCCATGGTGGTGTAGGGGAGGGAACTGCCCCTAACTGAATGTTCACCAGTGTCACAAAGTAGGTGGTTTCCTTTGGAGACTGGAGGCACTTGCTGAGTTCTCTCTTCCCTGCACTGTGAGGGGAGGCTCAGCCTGGACAGTGCCCCAGGAACTCCAGGGCTCGTTTCTCAGGGCTGGGCTCTGCTCAGGATCATCAGCAAGGTGAGAGATTCACAGACTGACATGACCAGAGAGCTGCAGTGATGAGGAGTAACCAGCAGCCAACTGGCAAAGGCTCAGTTTTTAATGGAAAACTTTAAAATATTCAGCATTTTGTGTTGTTACAAATTGCTTTCTAACAAGACATAGCATAGTTACATACTTCAGAAAATCTAGATGATAAAAAATTTCATAGGAGGGGAGATCACCATCCGAGGCCTTGCAGCTCTACAGAGGCTTTATCCCTGTTTCTGCTTGTTTGCTCAGTGCTACAGCTCACAACAGTCAGTGGAATATGTTGAAGGGCTTCAGAGAAACTACCAAATGCTGTTGGAATGCATGAGCCCCCGGCTGCAGGGCTGGAGTGCACAGCTGCCAAGCACATGATGTGCCAGTTCTGTGAGGCTTGCCCTTGCTCCTGCTGGACTGTGGGGCAGGGCAGGATGCCCTTCTGCTGTGGCACTTCTTACTTAGAAAATACCAGTCTGGGCATCTGTGATGTCAAGCTTAAGCTGGTTTGCTTTATTCTGTTTTTTCTGCAAAGTCCTTATACAATGTGTGTAGCCTGTTGCATTTTATAAATTGTACAAGTACTGCTTTTCAAAGGTAACCTTTCCTGGTTTTTTGTTTTAAATATATTTAGTAAATATATTTTGAAGAAACACATCCATCCATCAGAGGTATCTACTTATTTACATATATATTGATATCTTACTGAAAATGGTTTAGATTTTGCAGAAATTTCTCAGTTTTGTTTAATTTGCAAATGTTAATGAACATTGCTCTGTGTTAGTCTGTCTTTCTGCTAAGAACTGATGAAAGAAAGATGGTGTCAGACACTGATTGTATCGAATAATTCTTTTGAAAAAGCTCCCATTGCACATATTTTGTGGCCAGATGCTTTCGGAGCTTATAAGATAAAAGCAGCAGAAAGTTAGTCTTGCCCCATGTTTGTAGGTAACCCTTCCTAAATGTTTGATGTGGACTGATTTTTCCCTGGAGTATTTGAGAGACCTAAGCTGAATGTGCCATCCTCTATGGGCACTGCTGGAACAGCTAGGTGGCAATGTTCTTCTTGTTTCTTATCCTTGCACTAGTCCATGATTAAGATGTTTTTTAATAAAGAGTAGTACCTTGTAGGTTTAATCCGAGAGTGAAGTTAATTAAAGTAGTTTTTCAGAAATAGTGATCACACGGAGATTTAAGAACTAATATGTCTATAAAACTATTTATACTTGTTAGACATATACTAGCTAAGATAAAGCTAGGACTAACATCATAATAATCTTCCATTCTTTTAAGTAGGTCTGGCATATCTGGAAGACAACATATTTATGTATTCTAATGTTTTTGTTAATATAGTAAAAATAAGTCCTGAGACTTTTTTTCTAGTAAAAATGTGTTTATTTCTTTCAGGCTAATTTTCTGATTGACTCATAGCTCTGAACTGAAAATGTTGCAGTTGTCTTATGTCTAATGGTTTATTGTCTACATGTAGCTGTGCAGAACACTATTAGTGTGGAATGCAGAAGAACAAGTCATTATTGCTTTTTGCATATTGTATTTGTTCATCTTAAGTTGCCACGGGAACCTCACTAGTTTTGTTAGTGATACAGGAAATGGCCACAAATGGAGACAAGTTGGGGTTTTCTCCTTTATGTGGGTGTGCTGTGCTTTAGTAGATTTTTTTCTTCAGAAGATGTTTTCAGTTCAGGTTTTGGTAAAAGTGATTACTGCTGAAGGCAATGTACAGCAGTAGTTTTCCTGCATTCTTGTAGATGTCTTATTTCACCAAATCTCCTACTCTACAATGAGAGGGTACGATCCAAATCTTCTGTGGGGTTTGAAGGAACATGATATGTGATGCTTTCATATATATTTACTGCAGCATAAGATAATTACAACTGTGTTCTTCATTCATATACTTTAAGCTGTGATTTCTCAGGAACAGTATTTCCTGAAATCATCTTCTAAACAAACTTCTTTAGATGAATAATTAGTCTTTAGGAACATGCGTGCTAATGTTTCTGTAGTGATTGTAAGAGGATGTGTGAAATACTCTCTATTGTCTTCATATGGTAATGAGTATAGAGAAAGAAAAGGAGTTGTTCTAAGCAAAGTTATTTGTCTCTATTCTTGGATTAAAGAACTTTTTCTGTTAAAAAAAATCAACATGTTTTCTTTCTGTTTTGGGGCATCAGTTATTTAAACTGACTATTAAAAATTGCTGAGTCTTGTGTTAGGATTTGAAAGTAGTTGAATTGTTATTTTGATTTCTAGTTTCTAAACTTCCCATACTTTTTGAATTACTGTCTCTACTTACAAGATGTTAAGTTAGTTCTTTAACTATTGGTTGAAACATAAGGAGAAATCCTTGTGTGTGTCAAGACATAAAACCCAGTCCTAATTCTTGCAAGAGGTGCTAAGGGGCAGGATGCTGGAGCTCTGCAGCAGCTGCTGCTCCCTGCCTGCTGGTGCCCTCCCTGCTGGGAGAGGAGGGGGAATCACAGTGGCTACGATGCTTCTGGATGTTCCCTGGCCATGTTTTCCTTTGTGCTGTGCCATTTTGTTTGTTGGAAATTTTGAGATGCAAACCCATTGATTTTTGACCTTCTCAGTTAATCCAAAAATGTGGAAACCATCAGAGTTAAAATGGAATTATTTCTGAACTCCTGAATTGAAATGGACTTTATCAGCAACCCTTCATATTAAAAATGTGATTTGTTGTACTTTTCTTTGACTTTTCTTCAAAGTAGCTGTGTTTTGGATTTGTGATGATAACACACAGATGCTTCAGGTTTTGCTGAGTAGTTCTTGCATGTTGCTAAGGTTTTTTCCTGCTACTAAATAGTCTTACAAATATGCCAATTTAAAAAAAAAACAATGGAAGGGTTTTAGTTATGGATCTTGGAATCTTGGAACGTGCCTTACATGTTTTCCATGGTTCTATCCCAGGACACCACACAGTGAGTACATGTGGGCTGTCTCCTAATGCAATAGCTCATTCCAGTTCTCTACAAATTACCTGTGTTTCTCTTTGCATCTTATTAAGTCACTTGTATCTCTAGAAATGTCCATATATCACAATTTTGCAATTGAATTTTGGAAGCAGTTGTTATGGCATGAAGGTATCTTGCAGAGTAAGATGCCTGGTGGGGTGTGTGGTTTGGGATTTTTATGAGTTTGGTCATTGGTTTGGGGCTTTTTTAGTTTTTGGGGGGTTTTCTGGTTGGGTGGGATTTTTTTTGGTTTGGTTGGCTTTGTTTTGTTGCTGTTGTTTGCTTTGGTTTTTTAATCAGCAACTGCTTAGAAACTGGAAAATTCTTAGAATTAGGCAGATTAAAATTCCATGTTGTATGGCAGTGCTTTAGTGTGCCTTCAAACTAGTGGGAAATCACAGTGCCTCTCTAAGTACATGTTAATACTGGTACATCCAGCACATCAGTAACAAATACCCTTTGAAAATCACTATATTATGCAGTTGAAGATTTAGTTTTTACTTTGATATTCTTGAAACTGTTTGGTGAGTATATTTTCTCCCAGCTGAGGAATCCAAAGGAGGAAAAATAAGTGCTTCTTTTTCTTTTTTCTTCCATGTATTTGATTAGAACAGTCAGTCCTATTAAACATGAAGATAGACCTGGTTAGCTTATTCTGCTTTTCAATCTGACAGTAAAAGAATAGGCTGTCATGGGGTTTTAAATTACCCAGAAACAAGCTTCAGTGCAAAGCTTTTTTTGGTCTATTTTTTGGGGGAGGTTTTGTGGTTCTTTTTTTTTTTTAATATGATTTTTTATTCCAATAGGCAAGGAATAGTCTGTATTAAAATACAATCTAATGAGACTTTTAAAAAAAAAGCATACTTGATAATAAAGGTAAATTTTATGTCTGACTACGATGTGAATGCATTAATAGTGCCTAAGAAGATGCACTGAAATTCACCTTGTTTCTACCCGTTTCTTAGTAAGAATAAGAGGAAGGATGTGTAGAATTGATGATATTTGCTTTTTTATGTCATAACAGTGTGTGCCCTGGAAACAAGAAAGGCTTTTCAGCAAGAACCCCAGGACAGGGTTTCTGATAGAGTCCGGCTAAGTCAAACCTAAAAGTTAAGCACAAGTGAACTCGTCCTCCTGTGACCACAGAGAGGGAATCTGTGCTCTGTGTCAGAGGCATCACTGCCAGAAACACCTGCCTGTGGAAGGTCATTCCTCAGTCTCTCCCTGTAAGGGCAGGGAAGGCTGTGAGCAAATGTGCTGTCCTTATATCATGGCAGAGTAACAGCACTTCCAAAAAGGTTGGGTTGTCTCATGTTATCGGATCATCCAGCTGATAAACACCGAATGGACAAAAGGGACTTGTGTGGTAGGAGAAGGCGCTGTGTACTCCATTTGTTGACTTGTTTGTGGGGTTTGTAGCAAGATTATAAAATATTAAGCACATGAGACAGTGCAAGGAGGTTAGATGAAATTAGTTCTTTGCTTTCTTTTTAAATGTTTGCCCTAAATCCAGCCTTGAATTCTGTTTGGTTCAAGCCAATGAATTTCAGTGTTCCAAATAACTTCAGTTAAAATATAGGAAGTCAAATGTAAAGTTGCAGCAGTGAGTTTCCTCTGGCTTTTTTTTGTTGTTTTTTTCTCTATTACTGTGGAAAAACACACTGTATTAGGTTACCTCTATATTTTTTTCTGAAATTCTATGAGGGGAAGAAAAGAAATATTTAGATAAATGTATGCTCAATCTGCTGATGGTACTAGTTTGCTGCATTTGCTACCAGATGAGGTTTCATTAGTAGGTTTCAGAATAACTTTTAAAACACTTCAACTGTATTACACAGCAAATTATTTTTAAGATGTTGGATCCAACACCTTCTGTATGTCAGTACAAAATGATGGATTACCATTCTGGGTAGTAATTTCTGTGCCTACATAGAAGTTCTAGAGAGGAGAATGTTAAGGTGACAGGGTTTGCTTTTTCAGTTTAGATTTATCTCTGGTTTTGTTTGGGTTTTTATCTTCTAGGACAGATACTGAAAAGCACTAGGACTGACTTTAAAATCTGTTCTCCAACATACTTCTTACATTGCAACATTCTTTAAACCTTACAGTCCAATAACTGGCTAAGCCTTAAATCTGGCAATGTATTTGAGTGCATATTCTTCTAAACCATGAATCAGAGCATTATGTCTTTCTTCATCAGATGTATATTTTCTCTTAATTGTTTTTATTAATATTTAGGAGTAAATAACCTCAAGGTGTGTTTTAGTTTTGGAAATCTGTTATTTCTAGAAAGCTTGGAAAATAGATCTCTGGGTATTATAGGGAGATAATATATTTATATGTAATTGTTATTATATGTTACTTGTTGGCTGAATGTTTTTACTTAATATATCTGAGTGCTTATAAAATGAAGAGCTGATAGCATTACCAAGAGCCTGGCATAGTGTTTACAGGCCATCTTTACAAGCTTCTGGATTCTCTTCTGCGTGTGGCCTTCAGCCCAAGCCAACTTTCCCTGTGCCAGTTGTAAGCTTCTCTTGGAGCACATATTGCTAATAGTCCTGAACTGAGCCAAATTAAATGGTGTATTTTTAATGAGAAAAAGAGTTTGGATTCCTATCCATATGCTTCAGCTGATGTCAAATCCTACTTTAAACAGATGCTGACCTGTATATTACAAAGGCATAAAGGCTAATTATTTTTGAAAAAAATTCCAATTTTTGTCCCCTTTAAGGGATGTTTTTTATGTTTCCAAGGGTATAGATCAGTATAACATACCTATTAAATTTGTCTTTGGATGTCTCAGGCTTAAAATTCCAATACTTGGAATACATGCTATTGAAAAGAAGGTAAAATGAGAGGTTCTTGCAATATTTGCACTTCATTCATCTTTACCATCTTGTATTTTTGCTGGAGATTAATCATCAAGAAGATAATTGTGCTTTCTGCTTAAAAAATGTATGTGGTCTTTCTTTCTAGCAGCTTATCTTCCAGCCCTTAGCCAGCCCTTCCCTCTGCCCCAGTCCCAAGTGGGGCAGGGTGGCGTTGTCACCGGCAGGGCTGGTGGCACTGCTGTGATCCACACAGGGCTCCCTCCCAGATGGCCATATCCTCTTTGCTCCACTCCTTTGAGTTAAAATGTGTAAATGGAAATCATGCATGGTTAGGATTATTCTTTAGAATGCCTGTAAGTAGCTCTTATGTATAAATCAGTTAAGAGCTTGAGACATTTATGTGGAAAGGATATATGTAAAAACTTCCTCTGTAATTTTTTTTCTTTTTTTCTTTGCTTTTAGGTAAAATTATTCTGTAAAACCATGAGTACTTGAACAAAGTATGTCATGAACGAAGTGCAAAAGGCTAAATAGGTGATCATTAATTATTCAGGTGGTAAAGCATCTGGCCTGTAACAAATAGTGTTTTATTTCATATAAATTTGGGGTGTAAGCTTTGGTTTAAAGACCAAGACTGCTTTTCTGAAAGTGCACATATGGCTAAGTCAGAGTTCACAGATAAAGATAGTACAACATTAGGGCTTTAGCTGGCAATGCTGATAGTAACTGTAATATGGATAAAGCCTGTCATACAGATCCTGTAACACTCCATAATCTGAGAAAACGGAGAAATCAAACTTGTAGAACTGAATTAGGGATGTGTGGGTATTAAAATCCTCTATTCCCTCCCATTTAACCACAGACCATCTGTTGTTTCCAGATGTACTGCTTCCTGCAGCAGCATACTGGGAATGCTGTTACAGCATCAACAGATCTTTTTTTTTCTTTCCCCTGGTTGTGTAGTGTCATTCCCAGAAGCTGCAAACCACCTGCCCTTGGTGTTGCTTCTTTGAGTGACAGTGCACTGTGGCAAGGGATGTAATGTTACTCCATGGGTAATTGGGAGTGTGGGTGGGAAAAATACCTCAAGATAGAGAGTACAATATTTTGAATGCTCCTGTGACATGTTTCAAACAATGTATATTACAACCCCTTACAAACAATGTATATTACAACCCCTTAATCTGCTGCTGTCTGTGAAGCAATGGGCTGTCACCTCCCTCAAGACCACTGCTTGCCTCATTAATATCGCTGGAACAAATTATCACTTCACAGCCCAGAAATCTTCTGTAGCAGTTGCGGTGATTGATGTAACAAGGCTAAAAAATAGTGATGAAATGCATGTTCCAGAAGACAGACTCAAATGGCAGGATCTTCAAAGGCAATTAAATGCAGCACAGTAGCAGTCTTCCTGGAATAATATATTTCCAAATAAATGGCAACTATGATATTCTGTTGTTATTAGACATAAACTAATTTTGTGTGCAGTATGTGAAAACTAAGCATAGAGGCATGAAATAATAATAATAAAAGTTTTAGTATGTTTTAAATATGTGGACAGAAGTGAATTGAAGTGAGAAATACTGTCACTGAACATATCTAATTTTCCTCTGAATTCATAAAATCATGGAAGGGGCCTTTAAAGATCATCCACTTCCAAACCCTGCCATGGGCAGAGATACCTTCCATAGACCAGGTTCTCAGAGCCTGTCATTGAGCACTTCCAGGGATGGGACACCTACCACTTCTCTGAGTAACCTGTTTGTGTCTCCCTACCCTCACAGTGAAGAATATCTGCCTAAAATCCAATCTAAACATTCTCTCATTCAGATTGAAGCCCCTTGTGCTATCACCACCCTTGTAAAAATTCCTATCACTGCCCTTGTCAAAAGTCCCTGTGCATTTTTCCTGTAGGCTCCATTCAGTATTGGAAGGCCAGAATTAGGTCACCCCAAAGCCCTCTCTTGTCCAGGCTGAACGATCCCAATTACAAACTTTGTTACACGTCGGTACTTTAGAATTTATATTTAAATAAGTCATGTTCGTGCTTTTGAGTCTCTATTTTATAACAACCTATGTAGACCTGATAACAATTCAACTGTCTAATATACAGCTGAACTGTTATCAAATAATTAGGTGATTTCATTGACTTAAATTAATTTTCTGGCTTTTGAATTGAAATACAGTTGTAAGTAGTAAACCCCATGTACCAAAGTGTTCTGATATTTCTCCAAATGAGGTCAAAACTTAAATGCACTTGTGTAAGTAACTTTATGCACATGAATTCCCAGATTAGTCTTTGATGATAACTGGGAGACAGAGCCTGTAGTTCTCCCTCCTGTGATTTCACAGTTTTCAGGGGAGCTGTTCATGTAAATAAGAACTTCAGGACTGGGCACTTTTCCTTCTTTCTTTTGGTATGACTTTCTCCTACAAGAAACGTAAGTTCTTGACTCTTCTCCACTGTGCTACGGTGCCTTTAATATTGGACTCCCTTTGAGCTCAGGGTGGGGCAGGCAGGAGTATGTTATTGAACTGGGAATATTGCAGTTCTTGGGCTTGTCCTGAAAATCAAGTGTCTCGTTGCTGTCCCACTTGTAGCAATGCAGTGAAATCCAGGGTGCCTGTGAGACTGGTGTGTGTCTGATGGGATAGCCTTGATATCTAGGACATCTCTGCAGCTCTGCCTTCTCAGAGCTCCTGGGAAGGAAATAACTACATATCAAGAGTCTGGTAGTATTCTGTGCAAATTATTTTTTTATTTAATAATCAAGCAGATAATTCTGAGTAACTGATTCAATCAAGGTTTGTCAAATTTTATTTTTTATGTTGATGTTTTGTAAAACTGGTAAAAAGCTGTCACTCTTCTTGATAGCAGCACCAAAAGTATACTAAGAGTTTTATTTAAAGACGTGTTTTATACTGTGCTTTCCAGAATAATGAGATGCATGCTAGGAAAATCTGAGGGGGGGTGGAAGAGCATTCTCTTGACCTACTTCTAATTAAAATTCAGATTAGGAGTTTTATACTCCTATATTGACCATTTTAGCAGACAAAAGCTGTTTTTCTTACATAAACCAATGGAGAATTCTGTGTTGTGGTTTCCACATATAGATCAGCTTCTCCCCCAGCACCAGTGGACACATACATATTAATTGAATTCCATTTCCCTGAGGTTTTATATTCTTTCTTTTAAATTCTAATAGAACAGACTCTTATGAATGGATTGAAATTTTAAGCTAAAAACAAAAACCAAACCAAAACCCAATGTACTAGACCTGTTCATGAATTCTCTGTGACGTAATTTTGGAGAAAGCAGAATGCACTGAGGAACAGTGGTGTGCTGAAAAATAAAATTATCTTCAAGTTTTCAAGCTCAAGGTTTGGAAAACATTTCAAAGCATGAGGTATTAAACATGGCACACAATGAATCCTGGAGGAGGAAAAAGAACTTAATAGCTATTTTAAGCTATAGACTGAAAATGTTATTATAAAATCATTAATAAATGACTAGACATGATCTATGCAGATGTGCTATTGTGAGCAGGCTCGATGTTCAGTTTGTGTCTGACTACTGACCTGTTTGGTTTACACTTGGATTTGGATACACAGGTTGATATGATGCCAAAAACTACATTTTTCCTTAGTGTAATATGATAAAGGAACTCCACAGCATTTTCAGTAATTTAAAATGCTATAAAATCCAAAATTACTGAAAAGAATTGTCCACTGTATTTTAGTAGCAAAGATTCTATAAAGAAATGTGGAGTTGTTGAAGCAAGAATCTGTGTGGATCTTTGCACCACCAGGGTCAGAGGATGTATTTTCAAATCAATTAAAAGGTTTTTGCTGACTTTGGTGACCCTGAGGTCATGATGCCATAGAACTGGGAGAAAGTAAGTGGTGTTTGTGTTTAGAGTCTTTCAGAGTATAGTCACCAAAAGAAAATGGTTACTGTGGCCTTCATTGAAACAACACATTAGTTCTAGGTCAGCTCCCCTTGTGTTGGGGTGGACTTAAAAGTGGAAGGAACTATTGAAGAGACAGGACTGAAAACTTGAGAGTGTGTACTGTGTTTTGATTTTCCTATGACACAGAATGTTGGATCAACAATTTTGACAGAAGGGTGTGATTGGCCCATTATTGCCATAGTGGTTTCAAATTTGGTGTCAGGGATTTGGTGCTTTTTTATGTTTCTAGTGCTGATCAAAAATTCACTAAAGAAGAGGAATGTAAAAATAATTTTCTGAAGTTGTAACTGTCCAGAAAATTGCAAGAGTGAGTTTTCCATCTATTGATGGCTGTTCCGTTATTCAATTAAGGATAATATTAATATTTAAGCACCTAACTAAATTTAGATTGTTGTATGGAGCGTTCTGGACCTTTTGGGTTTGGGGGAACCTAAGCCATCTGTTGCCTTGAGGAAGGGAGATTTAGTAATCAAGTACAACAGTAAGAAGAAATTTATCTAGAGAGTCTATTAATTAACAAACTTGGAGAAGGTTCAGCATCTCCTTGAATTTAAAAGTCAAGTCACTTCTGGCAAATTGATTGGACAATTACATTTTTCAGTTAGTATTTTGTTAGGCATTCTGTATTTTCTCTGCATTCCTACTCTAGAAAAGAATATCTAGATGAAAAAAATACCTATTTTAAAAATAATAATTATACCTTTTTATTTTCAGAAAAAAAAATTAAAAGAAACTTAACTGCATGCAAGTATGTGAAGTTATCTGAGAAAATTCAACTCAGGCAACTAATTTATCTCATAAGTTTGACTTGCTTTCCACTGTCTTAAACAGAGGTCTTAAAATGCAGACAGATACCACTCCTTAGATTTAAAATAGTAATTTTGTTCTTCACTTATGTCATTCCTCCTTGTGTAAAAATAACCTGTAAAGGTTACAATACATAATTGTCATTGCTGCGTGAAATTGCTGCTGAATTCCCTCATTTGCAGAGGGCCAGTGGAGCCCCATATTCTGCTGTGTTTGGGTGACTGGAAGCCAAATGGCTTGGAAGCCTCTATATCCTGAGAAAAAATGTTGCTGATTTTTCATGTTAGTGCTCAAGTGAGCAGAAAGGTGTTTGTGGCTTAGCATAGACATCAATAAAAATTATTCTTGAGCTTGTTTTTCTGTGTCTAATAACACTTTCTTAGAAGTGGGGAATTATTGGTGGAAACCTTGTTGTGAAGACTTTTTGTGACCCGTGGGCTTGTTAAAGGTACCTCTTGGTGCCCAGGCACTCTCGTAGCTTGTTAGGAGTCCTGTGACAGCAGTTGGGGTAGGTTGCTGAACGACTTCTGTTTTGCTTAGGAAATAATACCAAAGAAAAGGTCAGAACAAAAGCCATTTATCCTCCGAAAGCCATTGCATGCTTTTAACATTTCGTGCCGTGTTCTGTTCCTGAAATCCTTTCCTCCTTGGACTTTCCTGACTCAAACCTCCCCTGGATCATCTGCTTGTCTATAATCCTTTCTTGCTTATCTTCCCTCCTCTTACCTTTACAGATGAATTTTCGCTGTTTCCCCTAAATTTCTAGCACTGCTCTCTTGCCCACTTCTCTTTGTACAGCTATTCTCTGGGCAGTCTTGACAGTAAGAGTTCAGCAGTTGTTTGGTTTGGGATTTGTTTGTTTGTTTGTTTATTTTTGTTTCTAAATGCTATTGTTCTGCCTGAAGGAATCTGGCAGGGCTTGATAGCTTGGACTCAGTGCTGCAGCAGGCCCATTTCTATGACTTCTCGTTGACCCAAACTGGCAAAGTGAGTGTGCTTTTTGTAATTACATTTTCAGATAAAATCTCTCCTCTGACAGAAGAGTTAAATCTCTTAATCTTGTTCTGTCATTCTTTACTATGGTGGCCATTGCCTCTAGTCTTCCCTAAACACATTCCCTATATAAGTGCTGAATATTGTGCTGTAAAAACTAGATTTCTGGCTTGTCATTTCAACCCACTTTCTATACCTTATTGCATATAAACTTGTTAACTTTTCTTTTCTTGGATATCTGTGGGATACTTCCTCATTTTGTAGCCTAAAAGAGGACAAAATTCATGCCCAAATCAGCCTGTGCCAAACATCCTCTTTGTCTAGTAAAGTGATTGGATCGGATCAGCTTTGTCTCATTTATTCAACGAAAAGGTTACCCATAAATGTCTGCCAAGATCATCATCCTCAAGTGCTTGCATAGAACTCTTCATCTATGATATCTTTGGAATGTTTAACACCAGTCACTTCACATTGTGCTCTGAGACTGCCTTTTAACTAGGACTGTCTCATTATTTTTCTTTTCCCATCTGTTTGCTGTATTAATCTGTTCTCTCCTGCCTCGTTCTTGATTTGTAAGCTCTTTCATTCAAATCACTTTTGCTTTGTATTTCGGCAGTGCCTGCTAGAATAGGAGTCTGCAAAATGTTTAGAAGAAAATGATGTCTCTAAGGAAAAGTTAATGCTATTTTAAGCACTTTAAGCTACTTAATAATGGATGTTTCAAAGGGAACACATGGAAAAGCTGTTTCCGGTACTTCTTTACCTTCTTTTTGCCCTTTCACTCAGCATTTATGCTTGATAACATTTTTTTGGAACTTACGGACAAGTCAGAGCATAAAACTCTTGTGAGTGGCACAGAAACCTCAAAAGTTTTTTCTAATCTTTTCTGGCAGCAAAATTGTAGTGAAACACTGATCTCCTCAGCAATACTTATTTAGTAGTTTTGAACTGCCCTCTGATTGTTCAGATATTGCACACAAATTTATTGTGTTCAGAAACATGGATAATTGTAGCATTTATAATTAAATAATTAGCATCCAACGTCCAAGTATCAGAACACGACATTGGGGCTGCTGTCCAAGGTGCTGTTTCTGACATCATCACCCTCTCTAGGCCTGCAGTTGGTGTCCGAGCAAATCTGCCTTTTATCACAGAATCACGGACTATTCTGAGTTGAAAGAGACCCACAAGGATCATCGAGTCCAACTCGTAAGTCAGTGGCCCACACTGGGGATTGAACCCATGACCTTGGCGTTATTACAACCAAGTTTTAACCAACTGAGCTAATCTCAGGGTCATGTTTTATAGTAAATCCTTTCAATGAATCTCTCTTACTAGATTAAGTGGAAATTGAAATTTGCCATGTTTCACCTTCAGTTAAGAAGTAATAGAAGAGTAGCCGTTAATAATTTTGTAGAGTAAACCATGTAGGAAACTTTTTTGTACTTGACAGATGAGAAATGAAGTGTTGTGCATACCAAGGGGCTTAGATCAGTAATCTTTTCTGCATTTGTGAGCTCAGTGCTCTTGGCTGCTTTCTTTGCTGTTTGATACAAGTCTAAATAGACCAGCAGATTTGCAGTGTAGTTGGAATACTTAAAATAGGGAGAAGTCACACTGTAGAGTCTTCCTGAAATTCAAATGCTTACAGGTATTGGGAGGAAAGCAGACAAGGATTCTTAGTCTTCATTTTGCATATTAAATAATGAACAAAGTTAACAGGATAGGTGACATATATGCCAAGAGGACAAATATATGGTGCAGATGGGTTTGTTAAACAAGAACTTTATGACTTTGTTCTAAAAAAAAACCAGCAAGTGCACACATTTCAGATTAAAAGTATTATTAACTGTGAAACCTTGCATAAACCATCAGTCTATAGTCCAGAGAGAAAGGCCACAATCTTCTGGTTTAGCTTTTTGTAGAGGCAGTCCAGTTGCAGCAGTGGGGGGTCCTTTTTGCAGGGCAGAGTGCAGGAGGAGGCAATCATTAAGGTTGGAAAAGATCCTCCAAGAACACCAAGTCCAACCTTTGACCAAATACCATCATGCCCACTAAAACATATGGCAAAGTGCCCTGTCTGCTTGTTTTTTGAACAGTTCCAGGGGTGGCAACTCAACCACCTCTCTGGGGAGTCTGTTCCAAGGCCTAACCCATCTTTCAGTGAAGAAATTTTTTCTTAATGTCCAACCTGGAGCACCCCTGGTGCAACTTGAGGCCGTTTCCCTTATCCTATGGCTAGTGAGAAGAGACTGACCCCCACCTGGCTGCAACCTCCTTTCAGGTACTTGTAGAGAGCAATAAGATATCTCCTGAGCCTTTTTTCCTCCAGACTAAACACCCTCAGCTGCTCCTCATCAGACTTGTGTTCCAGCCCCTTCCCCAGCTCCACTGCCCTTCTCTGGACACACTCCAGCACCTCAATGTCTTCCCTATAGTGAGGGCCCTGAGCTGAACACAGGGTCCAAGGTGGAAGACAACTGACTTCAGAAGTCTTTGTTGTTGCTGCTGACTACATGGAGGTGCACATAGTGGCAGACTGATGATTTCTTTGAGGAATGCATGAGGCCTGTCCAAGAGGCTTAGGTTCCTCAAAACTTGTTGCTTCGTCTTGCACATTGCAAGAGAAATTCTTTTCTGTAGAATATTTTGTACCTTTTTTCTGCCCAATAATGTGATACATTTGTAACTCTAGGCCCCTACAGTTGGGTTTTGATAACTGCCATTTTTGGTGGAGACAATTTTTTCCAGTCTTAAGGTGTATCCTAAAAGAAGGAGGCTAGGGAAAAAAAAATCTTAAAAAAAATCAGACCTTTGAAGGGATTACCATATCTGATTGTGTTATCATATTAGTGGGAGAGATTGAGCTATAAGAGTATTTTTAAATGGTTGTAGGGTGTAGGAGGGAGAAAAATTTGCTTGTTGTGCCTCTAGAACTGAAATGGTGTCTGGGGCTGCGTGTTTGATGTTGAGTGAAACTACAGCTGAAATGCTTGAGAGGTCTTAAAAGCACTTCCTGAAATGCTTAGTGTTTCTTGTTATCAGCTTTTTCAAGCTGAATTTTTACATATGCGATAAATTGTATTGAAGAGAGTGTGAAAATAGCTTCTAGTTCCTCTCTCTTCCATTCATCTCTGTATTCAAATGGAGAAAGATAAATGCATGTGTTTACACTCCCCTTGTCTTGCAGCAGCCCTGAGCAATTAGGCACAGCTCACAGCATTGCCGAGCTCCTCACTGAGAGTTTTGAAGGATGCATGTTTTTTAACCAGGCTGCTGAAGGGAACTAAAATGGTACCACATGTCTGTAAGGTGAAATATTTGGCATTGGCTACACAATAGGCTTTTATCCTTAATTGTGAATTTTTGGTGCTTTTTGATGCTTAAGCCAGATATTTAGCTCTTTTGAGTTGTATTTCTATCACTCATTAGGGCTGACATTACACAACACGTTTATCTCTCAGCTGTCTTCTGCCATATGGTACTGTGGGGTTTACTATTCAACTTGCCAGATCAATGGTGAGAAATGGAGAGAAGAAGTTTATTTTATTTAGGAGAGAAGCGGTTAAGATGTGAATGGGAACTCCTGCTGAAATTCAAAGAAATAACCCCTTCGCACACATCATCTGATTGTGACTCCTTCATCAGCCAGTGTGACTTTGCAGAGAAGCAGTCCTGTCACATGTCTAAATCCCAGCAGGAGCATTTAGAGCTTCTTATCAATGTCAGTTATTAGCTATACTGCTTCTAAGGACTGCTGCATTTGTAGTGGTGGATTAGCATTTTTTGGATCAATTATGCTGAAATCTGCCAAATACCCTCCATCTTCCCAAAATTTTACTGGAAACGCAAAATAAAGATAGTATTTTCTAAGTCCAAATGGAAATAAGAGATGGAAACATTGAGAAAGGGGGAACGGAAATACAGAGAACTGTGGCTCTTCCAAGAAGGAGTTTCGTTCTCCTGAGGTTGCCCAGCTGATGTGTTGATAGCCCCATAACCTTACAGCCAGGGCTCAGATTTTGTCTGATTTGCTGTCCGGGAAGAGGGTGTTGGTTTGGTTACAGGTGTTTTTCTTAGGTCTCAATCTTGCTTATGTTTTTACAGATATTAAAATTTACCCTCTCCCCTTCTCCAGGTTCTAATGATAAATTTAATTAGAAAGTCCTAGAGCTTCACTGCACTGTTAACAAGATGCACATCTAAATGTAAGGGGGAGTGGAAAAGCTCTTTGCTGCCTGCTGAGGCAGTTGTTTACATTTGGTGTGTGGAAAGCCTGCACAGTGCAGTGCATTTCCTATAAACACTGAGGTATCTTTAGGACACATTATGTATTCTGGTTGTGAATTGCACACTTGAAACTGTTAATTGGCTCTTACTGAGGCTGGTCAGTCACTTTGGGGATGTGAAGTTGGTTATGAAAATCATCAATGTTGGGAACAAGACATCCCTGTTATCCCAGGCTAAATTCATATTTCATGTGCTGTGTTTGTAGTTGTAAAGTGTTCCTGGCCCCCTGTTATCTCATGTTTCTGTGCACAGGGCTGCCTCCAGCCATGCAAAGTACAGGAGATAGAAACACATAAAGTGTTACCTTTATAACAAAAAGAAGATGATAATTATCATATTGAGAACAATTTTTAACTTCAAGTGTCTATTCTTTTATTTGAAAAAATTACTTGTAGGCACTCTGAGGAAGAGGTATACAGTTTTGAATTTAATGTTCTTATTCTCTGTCAGTTTATTATGCAAAATGACAACAGATGGGGCTTCCATTTTAGGAAGTAGGGAAAAAGAGTAATTTTTTCATCTGTTTCATTATTAGTAGTATTTTCAGCTAGTAGGCTGGTAGGCTGGAATTTTCATAAGCATTTGATGTTAACTTAGTAGTGGGAGCAGTGTGAAATCAATAGCAAAGGGTTTTGAAAGTCTCCCACACAGTCTTTCTGCTCTAAGGGCTTCAGTGGGCTGGATGGGGGAAGAGGAGACCTTGCAAGGAAGGACAGATGGAAGGGCTGAGTTTATCCTTTGCTGGCAACAACTGCTCTTGGGCCTGGGGAAGTTGTGGGATCCTAGTAATGTCAACATTTGACTGACTAAGGGTGTGGAGAAAAAAAACCTTTTTGCTTTTATATTGCTTAGTTTTCACTGGTTTATACTTCTCTCTCCTTCCTCCCCCACACACACTTATTGCTTGATTTATATGCTAAAAAGTATTCTGGGAATGGTTCCATAAGGTTTTGACACCTTTTCTGTAGGAAGTTGGTTTTTTATTAGCAACCAGCTACCTTAATGTCTGATTTGAGTGTTGCCATTACCTTATAAACCAACATCCTGTGCCTACATGATTGTTTATCTCCAGGATTCTTTCTTATTCCACAAAACCTAAATGCAATTAGTAATTTTCTTTAAAAAATAATAAATCCTAAATTTATCACAAGTAACCTTTTGAGTTGGAGCATTTCTTGCAAATATCTAAATCCGTGAATCTCTAAAATGTCTAAATCCAGATATCTAAATCCTCTGCCCTAATCCCAGTGCAGATGTGAGGGGGTGGACAGCTGTGCTCCATCCCAGTGCTCTGCTTGAGTTCCTGTGAGGAGATTGTGGCCATGGCCAGGCTGTGGCTCTGGCTGGGCTGTCCCAGGGGTGGCCTGGGACTGCAGACCTGTTTGCAGAGGAGCCAGGGCCTGTTTGCTCCATGCCCTATTGATGCCTTCCAGTTAGAGATACCTTTCAATGCAGGTGCCTGTCCATTTGGTCACTGGGAGTTAAGACTTTGGATAAAATCATTCAGGCAGTGTCTTGTCTTTGCCATATACTGATTAAACAGCAGTGCTGTGAATGGAAGAAGGGTCACCTCAATCCCAGTCTCACTGCTATTTCATCCTTTGGCTCCTACCAAGTACTTGAGGTAAATCTGAGCTGTTGGGCTAGAGCTGAAAGGCCTGGTTGCCTTTTTCCAGGTGGCCTTAACAATTAGAAAAAATTATACTTAGTGCACTGAATTAGTTGTGCTTTTTTAAAGTAGCTAACACTGTATACATTGATTGAAACACTGCACTGGAAAATATAACGTAGCTGTTATTTGGGGGAAAGGATTGTAGGTATTTTTCATGCCTTAGAAATGTGTGTGTATTTGATCATTGTGAGAATGGTGATGGGGAGCAGCATTTGTTGTTAAGGATGTGTCTCAGCCTTTGTCTAGTCCCTTTATTGAGGCAGTTGCCTAAGAATACAAGAATTAGGAATTAGTCATCTTCTGACTAATATAATGATACTATGCAATCTGAGAATGTCAAAATTTATTCAAAAACTTGAAAAGAAGGAGAAGTAAATGTGAACAAAGGATAGAAATGGGCTCAAAGACAACCCTGTGGGTGAAGGCTGTGATTATAGTTTCAAGGAATTCTTTGATAGGTGCCTGAAGCTTAGTTGGATGTGTCTGAAGAGTCAGAACAGGGTTGAAGGAAAGTTTACACGGCCAACAGTGTTTGTATGTTACTAAGTGGAATGTATTAATGAGAAATCGATCCACCCAGTCAGGTTTCAGCCAGCCAATTCTGCTGCTGCTATTAAGGGATGATACATCCATAGTTTGCTTATTAAACAGCTGAGTATTTCCAAAGTAGTTGAAAAGCCAAGATAAATTATTTTTGCAACCAAAATTTTACCCAGTTACTCCCTTCACTCCTTCAAATTTAAGCTTGGGTTAGATTTTTTTATTACAATAGATTATAGTGGGAATTAATATGAGATGAGACACTCAAATTTCTTGTCATTATGACATTTCAGGGAAAATTATTTTCCCAGACTTGTATCTGGTTCTTTGAGCAGTCTGATAGGTCTTACTAACTGTGCAATAGGCCTACAATTTCCTTCCACCCTTTGGGTGTTTTCTCTCTATCTTAGAAGAGCATTCAGTGCTTAGTAGGGAAGGACTCTCTGGAAGTTCCATGTAATGTTAATGTATGATAATTATATGCCTAAGTATTTATGAAATTACTGTGTTGTTGGCATTCAAGATACCAATCACTGCATTATGAGTTGGTCAAAATCTTTCCCTTCTCTCTTTAGTCTTAGGCCTGGGACTCCAGGCCAGGCTCTTGGGAGGAAAGTGATGGACATTAGTGGCTGAAAGCCGTCATCGGTTTCTGATAAATCTTCCTTCCTGTGTACATTACCAGACAGGTTTTATATTGAAGGTGTGTAAGTGCTCTGAGTATGACAGATGCATCTAAACCTCACAACATTCCTGTTCCCTCCTCTGAGTTTTTCTTTTTGTCAAACTCTTGAAATAGGTGCTTCTGTAACTGCTGCTGGGAAGAAATCATAGTAGTGGCTGGTGTTGACAATAGTAGTAGCTGTTTTGACTTCCTCAGGCCCATTTTCTCCAGCCTTCTTAGTTTTTAATCTTCAGAAGCATACAAAGAAATAATTTACTTCTGTCTGGCCATGTGTTTCAGGGAATTTGAATAATCAAAAAACAAGCAAAACTTATACAGAAGTTATCTGCCCTCATCTTTATAATGTGTTTGCTCTGGGCAGACTACAAAGTCATTGCTTAATGTAAAAACTAAACAAATAATCCCTCTATCCCAGAATACATTTTTGTAAATGTGTTGTAGTTAATAGCAATACTGTCCAGAATAATTTCCAAGAGAATTAATGAACATGATAATAATAATTCTTCCAATTATAAAAAATCTGCTAAAGAAATTTTCTTGGAGTGCGAGCTGAAGTTGTGGGATGTTAACTTTGTGGGGCTCTTATACCTGATGGTATACACCCATTAAATAGCATGTATTTTATTTGTAATACATGCCTAATTCCTGGAGACAAGTGGAAAAATTGGGAGCAGAGGCAGAGGAAAATATTTTGTTCCTTTCTCACACAAACACACATCTAAATTAATTGTAAATGCAGCTTTGAATTCAATAAATGTTTTCTTGAGTGCTAAAAGCAGGGTCCTAACAGCTTGCCTGACTAAATTCTATGCTTTCATTTAACTTTTTACCTCTAGTTTCTAAGCTAGACAGTTTTGTGTTTATTTGCTTTAATTGCTGTATGAAAACAGGTCACAATTTCCCCCCACCTGCATTCACTTACCTACCACAGGCTGACATGATCAACCTCTGGGATTGTGGCAAAGAGTTGATGAGGCTGGTCAGGTTTGGAAAGTTTTCTTTTCATTAGAATAAGTTGTGCCAGCATTGCCACAGACCAGACACAGCAGGACTTGCTGCAATTTTCAGCCAGATGAGGATTGTTGGAGGGGGAACAACAGGGATGTTTATGTTTACTGAACTTATTTTGAGTTTTTTAGTCTTATATTTACTTGTTGAAAGGTTTGGGAGGTTCTTTTATCATCAGCTAATTGTCAAAACCGAATGGATCTTTGATAGAATACTGGTATGTGTTAAATGAAAGCAATTGATCTACCATTTTCAGGCATATTCCCTTGTTGTTTGCTTTATTTGAAGATTACTTTGTAGTCTTGTTCAAAGACCACCTACTTCTTATCAGAAGGTAAATTGCAAAGTTTTTTCTCATTTTCAAACTGGCATCATAATAAAAATGTATATAGCTATTTCAGACCATACACAGCAGTACTGAGATTTCTAGTTACCAGTGATTAAAAATCTCGGTTCAGATATCATGACTGGATAAGTTTTATTTGTTTTGGTTGATTAATACATAGTCTATACCAGGCCTCGCAGCCTAATTAGATAAGCTAGTAATTCTTTTTATAGGAAAATAATCTATTTTATTTGCAGATATTGCACACTTAGAAGGAGCTATTTTCTTCATTTGGGTCACTGGGAAGCTGCAGGTTTGTAAACAGGACTTGGCACAGCAGCCAGTAACATCCTTGGAGTTCAGAACACTGTGTTAACAACATGCCAGCTATAGAAAAGTTGTGGCTTGTACTTACCTTTCTACTGTTCCTGGAAGCTAAAGGTAAATTTAGTATCAGGACTTTTAGAAGGGAGATTGTATACTGTTTATAATTTTTTTGTCCTGCTGCAAAGATGCCAAATTATGGTATTCACAGAAGATCTATAATATGTAAGAGATTTTTCCCTTGAAAAAGGTTTGAATCTGTACAAAACTAAAGCTATCATTTTAATCTTTTTAAAGACATTTTTTACATAGAAAGTAGAGGATTTCTGTTTTGTTTACCCCTAGGTATGAATTGTCACAACAGTAATCTAAGCAAGCTTTTGCTTTTTTGTTGATTATTCATTAACTGTCAGATACTTACTGATACACCGTTAAAAATGTAGTGCGGTAAATGTATTTTATTTCCCTTTTATATTCAATCTTATGGGGCATTCACAGACTGGAAAATCTTGATAATTTTTTATTTCTTCGCTTAACATTTTAATAAGGCCTTTGCAGTTTGTTAAAATTCAACACTGTATCAAAATGTATTATTCCACTGTGTTCCAAGGATCAGTGTCAAGAAGATTTAGTAGTTTTACTCTTCAGGGCTTCCTGGCATAATCTTACTTTCTTATTAGAAACAAATCTGATGTGGTGTTTTCTTTCCAGCAATTTGTCTTTAGAGGCCTGCAGTGTTGTTATTTATCCCATTACTTTTTTTTATTCCTCATTGTACTAATCTCTTCCCTCCATCCCAGTTGGCTCCCTGTCTTAGCCGAGGGTTCCTTCTGGCAACAGCGAGTGGTGAGCCCTTACATTCACCAGTGCAGTTCCAGGCAGTTTGCCAGCAATATCCAAGCTAACTTTTCCCCATGTCATGGGGCCTCATACAGAGGAAATGTGGAACCGCAGGTGGGCATTTTGTAGCAAACCTGAGGTACGAATTTGTCCTCTTCTGCATCATTCTCAAATATGTTTTTGTCTCTGAGGAAGATTTCTGTCATGAAACTCACTGCTTTGGTATTCAGAGAGCTGAGTCTGGTGGCACTGTAAGGCACAGAGTAAGTAATCACCCATTAGAATTACCAATTAGCTGCACTGAGGCACTTAAGCTGGAGAACTAAAACAGATGAAAAATGCCCAGCACTTCCCTGCTGCTGACATGGAGGTGAAAGGAAATTAAATGCAAAGTTGGGTTGTGTGTGTCAAGTGCTCTCCCGCATCACAGCTGGGGGCAGATTAATGACAGAATCTACTGGTGACCATTGTCATCCCACACTGAAAACAAACCCAGGCACCGTGAATATAGAGATTTCCCTTTCCCAGAGCAGTCTAGGATACTGTTACTGTTGGTAAACCATGAGCTCTAGTTTGTCTGGTTTGAGGTTTTTGTTTGGTTGGTTTTATTTAGTTATATTGGATCACATGGGACTTTGTCACCAGGCCTGACATGTTGGCTGGCTGACAAGCTCTGACCTGTTGCAAGGATAGCTCATCATTCCTGTGTTAGTGACACTGCCTTTTGATTCACAACAAATGTGGGGGCTGTTTTGTGTTTGGTTTTTCTGTATGCAGTCCCAAGTACAGGTATGTTGTATCTGGACTGAATAAATGAGTCCCAGAAACACTGAGACAAAGAAAGGCACTTGCTAAGGCTGATAAACTGATCAGTCCTTGAGCACTGAGGGAGTGGGAAGCTGAGACCCACCTGGGATAGTCTGTCTCCTGTTTTTGGTTTTGGGTTTGTCAGGTTTTGAGGCATCAACAATTTCATTTCTACAAAACAGTCAAAACAATCTCTATCTTAACAAAATTAAAGTAGTTGTTGTGGCTATAATCCAAAGAAAGGAGTTATTCTCACCAATCTTCTGCCTCTTTTCACAACTGAATTTGACAATGGATTATTGAACAATTGAAGATTAATCTCTCTCTCTCTCTCTCCAAAATTTTATGATTGTGGCTTCTCTACAGTTTGTGCTCCTTCACTTCTTTATCCACCAAATACTCTCATGATGTAGAGAAGTGCTGTTATCTCAGCCTTACGCATTGGAAAGCGATCTGTGCAAGGTCACACGGGCAGTTTATAACTGAGCACAGCTGAACAGGCTGGTCAAGCCCCAAGCTAGAGGGGTGAGTGTGGGACAGCTTTTCTTAAATGAAAGAATTCAAATGAAAACATATTTCCAGTTAAACTGAGCAAGACTGTATTCATTACAGAAGTAAACATCATTTATATGCTGTTTAAACTACAGCTCGGATTATTGTATGATGGACTATTTCATATTGGTTTAAAATCAGTGATACCAAAATGGATTATTGCTGCATACCACCAAAATTTTCTAGTGAACAGCTATCATCCAAATTGAATATAAAATATTGCCCGCTGTCTTGGGCTGAAGGTACATATTTGATGTTCTAATTATAATACTGACTTTTTCTTATTTCTCCATAAAGCCTCTTGATCCCTGTTTGAGCATCATTAGTGCATCAGTAGCTGGACCTTGCAGACAGCCTGTGCAATGGTTTATACCTGAATATGCAGATACCTGTTTTCTTGTTTGGCATAGGTTTTAGTTCTCCTCAAGTTTGAATCATGGATTTCAGATGCATTTATGTTGGAATTTCCCTTTTGAATTAGGTCACAATTTTTTAGTTATTTTGGTGGCTGTAATTGTTGAATTTGCCCAAATAACTTTTTTTTTTAAGTATCTTTGATGATTATGTTGTTGCTACAGAACAGTCAGATTGTGTGATGAAAGTTGTGGTATTGCAGCCTGCTTTGCAAATTGGAGGTAATTAAATTCACCTATTTTTAAGTGTCAATTTAGTGTAACTGCAGTGTCATTTGTAACACCATTTTAGAACTGCTTGATCCAGAAAACTTCCTCATGGAAAAATAATTGTGAAATAACTCTGGATATCTGCTTAATTGCATTAGCAGTCTGAAAGACCTTTAAAGACCCAGTTTTTGTCAACTGTGAGTATTATCTGAAAAACAAAACTCTTGAAGTGCTGTCTAGATTCTCTTTTTAGAAAGCCTTCTTGGGTTTAGCTGACAAATTATGACAGATGAAATATGATATGTCAACTGGCAACTCTCTTCCCTTCCCCAGGTAGCTACTGGTTACCCTTATGAAAATCAGCATTTGGCACTGGCTGCCATCCAGTCAGGCTTGAAATACTAGGAACTAGAAAATAACTGCCATGGTGCAGTTGAATTATTCTGATGGCTTGTTTTGATTTTGCTGAGGAAAGAGATGAGTCAGAGATTGCTTTGAGGCTGCAAATTTCAAAAACGCTAAAATAAAGTCAAGTAAAGATGACTTGAAAATGTTCAGGGACTGTTTTCCTTGCATGGTACAGCTGGAGTTCTGTGCCCCAGGGATGCTTTCAGAATCCATTTCAGGTGGCATCTGAAAAACCACAAGTGATGACTTAAATACACAAAGGTATGTTTTGTTATGTATAAACAAAGAAGTGTGTATTAGCAGTGAAAAATCTCGCTTTCCAGCGCCATGGTTAAAATAACTACAAAATTCTAGATCAGAAAAGACTTGACCAAGAGTATGCTGTCAGGAAGGCTGAATGTTATTTCCCTGGTTTGGGAATTTGGCACTTTGCTGTTATGTTCCTTCCATACCTTTTGTGTTTTAGACGTGTTTAAATGCCTCAAGATAGCAAAGTTCCTGATGAATATAGTGAGAACAAAGCCAGTTTCTCTTCAGACTCAGGCATGTGGCACAGCTGTTGCTGGTAGCCTCATGAAAGCAGTTCCAATGCCTGCCACGAGTGTTTCTGACATTGGGAAGCCCCAGTCACACCAGAGTAAACAAACTCTCGTGTCTCTGTTCAGGATATTGAACTCACTGGTGCTGAAGCCTTTTAGAACTCTGACCAGGTTTCTTACTTTGTTTTCTTCCTCTCACAATTGTGTGCATTTGTGAGATGCTTGCCTTATTTTTCTTTACTATTTACTCAGTTTTCCATCAAATTATATGTGACCAAGCTTCAAATGTTGTATTCTTCTAATCATATTTTGTGCGAAACAGGATATTGATAATAGGAAATATATGGGGCCTAATAAATATGGATTTTTAGAAAGATAAGACTAGGTTAGAAATTTTAAAGAGTAAAATAGATTTTATTTAAATGAATTATTTTTTAAATTCCTACAGTGGATTTAAAATAGAAAATACAGAAGTTTCAGTTGAAAGATAGAACTAACTGATTAAAATAATGGAAATGAACTTTGGTTAAGATTTGCAAAACGAACCCCACTTTTCATCTACATCTTTAGTTGTTGGACTTTTTATACCTATGAGCTGCACAGTGATCATAGACCTCCTGCTATTTGCAAGGCTTTGCCTTTATGTTAGAATACAAGTACAGACCATCTGTAGCTTTTTTGAGGTACTTACTTGCACTGGTTAGGCTTTCTTTTTCTGTGAGACACATGAGAAATTGAGCTGAGCGGGAATTTTCCACTGAGTCTTTCTTTTGTTTTTATCTACAATCACCATTCATATCACTCCTTACGAAAAAAAAAGACCAACATATATAACACTTTCTGATTTGTTACAAACAGGTATTTCTGTGCCTGGAAAAAGGTGTATGATGAGGAAGCATTTTTGATACTATAATACCATTTACTAATTAGCTCAGACATTTGTGTCTTGCTTTCTAATTAGCATATCACATCCAGTACAGCAGCTAAGAATGTGATGTTACAGTTGAATCACATTGAATCTGTGTGTCTATTTATGTCCAATTTGGCTTCATAGAAATTGAGGTGAGCACATATATCACATATATTTACATCATCCTCTCCTGTGTGGTGTTTTCTGTGTAACACATACTTAGCCTATGTAGCACTTGAGTTTAAAAAGGAGCCTGGGGGATTGTGCCAGCCTGACAACTGTCAAATGGCACAGTTGAAAACTATTGGGTTAAGATTGTTTCAGACCTATTTAAATTTAATACCAGACTTTAGACAAATGCTTTCATAACAGGAAGAAAAGGGATACATGATGGCTTAAATCTTTCTATAAAATTATATGTTTCTCAGAGGATAGCTGTAATTGAATTATAGAATGCCTTGAGAGTATCCTTGGCGGTGGTTGGAGAGATATGAAGGGAAGCAGAGAGACTCTTTCACAAACTAAATGCGGAAGAGGCACCCTATAATTCAGCTATATGAAGCCCCCAGCAATCATATAATTATACTATAAATGCAGTTTGGGAGGAATGAAAAGCTGCATTTATTTAAAACATTAAGAAAAATTACTTCATTGTATGAGAAATGCTTTTCTTTGTGTTTTATTCAATCAAGTCTTTCTTGTGTGCCCATCTAACAGCTTCCCTCCATCTTTGCCACAGTGCAGTTGTATGGAGCATAAAGCTTCCAGTGTGTGGGGAGGAGATCTGTTTGGGGAGTTGTAGCAGAACCCAAACTCCAAAAGGAGGGCAATGCTAACAGAACTGAGTCTACTGAGTCTTTATTTCTGACAGAAAAAACAGAGTTGGAGTTTCCTGTTTGTAAGATTTGGTTTGATCAGCTACAGGGAAAACTGGGATTTTGATCCCAGCTCTCCTCTAGTGAATTATTGGAGAGGCAAAGGGAATTGTTTGTGGATATTCTGTGTTGAAATGCACTCAGTGAATCATGCCCTATTTTAGACCTTTAGCCCAACTAATTTTATTTTCTCAAAAAAGAGTAAGAGAAATGTTAATTTTTATTGTAATTAGCAACAGGATTTCAAGGTGATTTGTCAAAGTCAAAATGTTAGTAAGGAAATAAGTAGACAGAATTTATATAGGAGCAACATTTACTCTTAAGATATGGAATTAGCTTAGAACATTTGCAGAATTCTTAGTGCAGTTTAAATATCCCCCAAATATCTTACCTGTGAACTGTCAAAAGAATATGTGACTGGATGATCTCTATCTTGCATTTGCACCTGCCCTTTCCAAACTTCTCTTCTGGGTTTCTTTAAAAGGCACCTCTATGAATCCTACAATTCCAAAATCCAGAAATTCTAAACAGTGGATGAAATGGTGCAGCCACATTGTAGAAAGAAGAAAAATCTTTTCCCGTTTAGTTGATGGAAGTATGGAAGAGCTTTTCAAAGCCCACATAGGATTGTTCTTGGTGCTAAAACCAGACCACCTGATCCCCTGTTTTTTGTGTGATCATGTAATACTTCCCTCTGTAGTCTTGTGCAATAACAGAATTCTGATCTTATTTCTGGAAGAGACCAAGCTGTGGATTTTGAGTGGAAGGGTTCTTGTTTGGTTTTCAGTTTAACACAGCATTAGCAGAGTTGTTACTCTGTAATACATACAGTATTATGGCCTTACCAAAAGGAGATTGCAAAGATAAAAATGTGGATCTAATTTCCAATCTCATCATCTTACAAACAGTACTAAAGTTGTAAGAAAGCAGCTGAGCTGGTGGTCTCATTTAGCAGCCTGGACAGCTAACCTGTGCAGAAGGCAAATCATCAGAAAAATCAGAGCAGAGCCTGGTAAGTGTTCCACAGGACATGATACCTCGGCTCCAGGGCTGGGACACCCCTGGGGTTCTTCTGATGGAAAGCACTTGAGATTTCTGCAACTGATCTGAATGCATTAGTGGGTTTGCCATAGACAGGCTTCAAATTACATGTTATATGTAACCAAAGAGCTGCATTCTTTTAAGAATATCTTTTTGGGAAAGGAAGAGATGGGGATTGGTGACAGAATCAAATACCACGTGATTTTCAGTAACCTACTGACTTCCATGACCTGTTTCTATTTTCTCTCTGAAAAATTATGGTTAAAGGCTATTTAGTAGCTCAATACTACATTGATTTTTAAATCAGTTTTCTAATTAGGCTTACTTTTTGGGTAGTGAGGGATAACATTTTAGGGACAATCCTAAAGTGCATGCTAGCTTTGTGCTGTTGTAGTAATTTCAGATTGCTGGTACAAACCAAGAGAATATGGCAGCTGAAGAAATGTGGAACTTCATGTTGCTTCCCAGAGCCTCGCATTCTTTTTCAAATAGCAACCTGAAGAGCTGGAAGTGAATAGAGTGGACAAAACAAGCATTTGATCCTGATATATGAATAAACTACTGTAACTCCATGTGTGTTTGTGCCTGAGGTAGAGGCAAAGAAGGTGGAGCATATCAGAAGTGTTTTCAGGATATGCACTGCTGAGTGAGCTTAGAACAGCAGCATTGCCAGTGTGGAGCCAGTGGATGGAAACACCCTGAAGGCTGGTGATGAACCAATGTGTTGTATGAGCTGGTGCAGCTGTTGACATCTTGCAAATATTGTTTTATATCCAAATGTGAGTGGCTTATGCCACCCAGGGACAATAAAAGAGGAAAGTAAATGAAGGGCTGAAGCACACTTAGTCATTGTGGGTAATTTGTACTTCATGGTTAAGAGATTGGAGGCTGCTGGGTAGGAGAGGTCTGAGTTGATGCTCTTCAGTGAGTGGTGAGCAGCATTTTTTCAGTGGATAAAGGATTGTTTGAGTGTTGGTTTTGGCTTTGTTTGGTTTTTACAATAACATCTCTGAAGTTTTCATTTGTTGATAAATAGTGTTACTTCCAGAGTCTTTCAGATCCCAAAAAAGTCTTGGGGTTTTTTGTTCTGGTTTGTTTGTTTGTTTTGTTTGCTTTTGCCACCTGAATCCTCTGTAGGACACAGATGACTTGTGACTGAAGAGTTTTAGAGAGCTCCTTGACATTATTTTAAAATAATGATAAATGTGTTTAGACTGAAACTTTTCTTTTTCTTCCAACCTGACAGGGACTGCAAAATACATTAAAATTGTTTAGGTTTTCTCCTTCTAAAATAGTGACTATTTTGTTATCTGTGCATAAAATGTTGAGATACAGACCTAGACACCATCTACAAAGCTACCTTCTCACAATCTTTGTACTCTTACAAGCTAGATTTTTTTTCTGCATTTTAGTATGAATCCAAGGCCCATAACCAAGATGCCACATTTTATCTGCTTTGTGCAAGACCCCCTCTGTAACTCAAAGATGGAGCATGGCAGTTGCAATCTGCTCCAGAATTGGATCTAGGCCATTGATTTCTCTCTGGCTTGTGTCTTAAATACATTATTGATGTGCACTATCATCTTAGAAACACTGCAGATGCTTGCACTGTGCACCTGTACCTGGCATATGTCTTTGCTTTCTGGTGTGGTATAAGAAGGGGAAGATTTTAGGATTTTGTTTCTCTTTGTAAAATACTTATGGACTTGAGAGGCTAAGCAAGATTTGATGTTCAGCCAAATACAGCTTCTAAACCTTGCCATTGATCTTACATTTGAGGTTTCCTAATTGTGTATCCTAATTTCTCATCTTCCTTTTTTCACTTGAACAGAAAATTCTTTTTGCTGGATTTTTACATCATTAGTCAGACTTTCTAATTATGAAGCTTTAGAGGAAAATTTTTTTCACTTATATATTACTGTAGTTCCATTTTCTACAATGTATCTCATGGCTTGAAAATTAGTATTGTATATAAAACAATGTCATCATGTATTTAGGGTTTCCTGTATTGGGCTATTACATTTGATAAGCTTCTTTGACAATCCAGTTTCAATCAAACTTTGCAACATCAACTTAAGTATATACTTATCTGAACCTCTAAAAACTAACTTTTTTGTGATTGCCCAAATGTTTAGTATTTCCACGTTTCACAGAAGTTCCATGCTGTGGGATATTAGAATGCTTTCCAAAATAGAGGGGAAAAAACAATTGTTAGCTTAACAGTTCTTCAAGGTTTTATTTTGATCTATAGACAACTCATATAAAAATGAAAATAAGTCTGCATTACTGTTTTAAGGATATTTCAGTCAATGTCTGAAGTCAACAACTGCTATTCATAATAAACTTCTTTTTTAGTGAATATAGATACCAGCCTTTTGGAGCTCAGACTTGATCAGCATTTTGTCAGAATGTGTGAAAATACCATCTTTGAGGTTTTAAATGAACGTTTCTGTGAGCACTTACTGGTCCCATCACTGGGGTTTGTTTCTTTAGCTGCTAAAATTTTTTGCTAACTCTTCTTTCCTCAAACTTTGGCTGTTTGACCACATACTTCCATGGCTTCTGGATCCTTAGTTTATATTAAACAGTGCCTTAGTCTCTCTCATTTCTTGGCTCCTGTTGTGGGGAGCAATGGTTTCTCTCACTGGAAATGCCAACAGTGAGGGAAGCCTGTCTTGTAGATTTGTACCTATATGTGGTACCTCAAGTTATTATTTTGGTTGTTAAGGTATTTGTTTGTGAAGACTGTTACTGCCCTTGAGCTAACAAGGCAGACTTTAATAGGAAGGTCACAGCACTTGATTTGATAAAGCAGTGACATGCTGAAGAAAGAATTTTAAGGCAAATTGTTATTTTTCTGATTAGTCTGTGTGTAAATTCACACATACCGAAATGTTCTGAGGTGGATAGTAAACAATTTGAAATTGCATTTCGGATATGTCTAGGATAAAAAACTTTTGTGCACATTTTCTTTCTATATATTTATGTAGACTGAATATTTCCCAATCATTTTGGTGGGGTTTTAATGTTTTTCAGTGTTCCTATACTTCCCTGAAGTAGTGAGTTTTCAGATATAAGAGAGTTTAGAGATCCTTTATATTTCTGTCATTCTTGAATGTTTGCGCTCATTCTATTTAATCCCAGTGAACTTTTCCTCAATACTTGAGTATGCCTGTTGCATATCTATTTTTGAATGTGCAGGTTTGGGCCAAATTTAGAAGATGTTTACTCTGCTGGAAAGGCTTTTTCAGAGAAGAGGAAATTGTAAGCCTAATGACTTAAATATACAAAGAAAACCTTTTATATTGATTGAAGAACTGTGGTGGGTTCAGATATACTTAGAAGAACCTAGAAAGAGTGAAGTGCTTCTTAAAATTACTGTCTTAAGGAAAAGCCCTAAATTGTTTTGCTAATGCAATTCACCAGAAATGATTTCTTACTCTGAGCTCACAGAAGACTCCAGCCTTGTCGTGCTCAGGGTTTCTATGGTAAAATGTTACTGCAGTTGACATAATGATGAAGGGACCTATTCTGGCCTGTTTTGAAGATGCAGATTTTGAAATCTCAGTAGCAATTAATACAGATCAGCAGTGGCCACAGGCTCTTAAAGGATCAGTAAGAGAGGAATAACTTAAAGTTTCCCTTGTGGTAATATACATAGAGAGAAAAAAAAAAAACACGAATCTTAATGAGGGTTTACAGTTGTGATAGATCAGAGAAGCTTCATGAAAAGGATTAATAGCAAAAGATGTAATATTAGTCATTGTTGCTGAAAAGTTTACTGTCAGGCATTTTGCTCATTGAGAACGAAAAACACCCCATGGAGATGACGGTACGTAGCGATGTGAGCAATGCAGCAGCGTGTGGGGCTTTAACCCATGGATGATCTGAGTGACTTATCAGTCTGAGAGCACAGTGCTGACTGCCCTCAGCGGAGGGAGGGAGGGAGAAGGGGGTTAAAACAATTCATACATAATTCATTGCAGAAAAATGAATTTGCCAAAGCATTCAGTGTTTGTATATAACGTAGCACATGCGATAACAGACTTCTAAGCCGAGCCTTTCAGCATTTTTTTTTGCTCAAGATCCCAAGAGATACTTCATTTACTTTGTACTTTGTAGATGTTCTAAATGAGGATAAGTATGTGATTCACATTCTAGATCTTGGTTTGCAAAAGAGACTGCTCTGAACTATGAAATTCAAATCTGAATGGAAATTTGCCTTCATCTGTTAGAAGTATATTCTGAACATCCATTTAGCTTCTTATTTGCCTTTTGAGAGTCTCGTATCAAGTTCATGGTGCAATGGAAAAGTGAATCAGCTTGTAATGATTAAAATCCGTTAGATCAATAATCCAAAATTCTCACTTGATAGCACCAGATAAGACATCCACCCAATGTTCAAAACCTGAAGGATTCTTATTTTAATAATAATTTCATTGTCTAAGTCAGCAGGTGCTGACTTTTCTGGTAATGATGGTCTTCCTGGAAGGTTTCTCACCCTGTCTGAAGTTAGACCAGCTTTAAGTGATTTATAGAAAGTACAATATATTGCTAAGTGATAAGACTAAGAGAACTAGAAGCATCCCTTCAAAGCAGTCCCCTCTGGGAATAAGGAATCATGAGGAATGCAGAAACTGTGAACTGTATTGGCCAAGCGTCAATGCCCGTGGCTGAAATTTGCCCTCAGTTGTAGGGCTGACGTTTGCATATTCCAAGTGTTTCATCTTTTCCTGAGCCTGGGTTCAGGTTCAGTCTCTAATTCTGATTTCAGCTAAACATTAAAAAATCGGGGTTTGGGATGTTGTTATGCTTACATGAGATAAGTACCACTTTGGCTTCAATGCCATTTGTTTGTTGTCGCTCGAGTCTGTATTGTTGTGAATACAAAATGGAGAGGCTGTGTCTCTGTCAGTCCTCTGAGGAGAGGTTTGCACTGCTGAGATTGCTTTTTGCATCCTTACTTTTTCTGTATGTGCCTTCAAAGAGGACTTAAATGCCTTCAGTACAGTTCTTTGGATCCTTGCCATCTCTCTGATCCACAATGCTAAATGCTGTAGGGAAGTCTAGGAGTAGGGGCACAGATGTCTGTTTACTATTCATCACTGGAGAGAGAATTGTGCATCAGTGCTGTTGAGGCTATTTCTTCATGCCTTGAGCAGAATCTTGACCTTACTGGGGTCTGGGAGAGTAGCTGGTCATCAGGCTGTTGCTGGCACTTCGACTTTCTGAACAGGAGATTGCTGTCAGGCACTAGTTAGAAACTAGTGTTAATTAATTCAGAGTACATTAATAGTGTTTTCATTATTGGTTGGGGTCTGGGGTGTGCCTGAAAAACAAAGGTGAGAAGGTTTGCCCCTGCTCCCATCTCATTTGAGGCACTGATCATTTCAGTCGCAAGAAGCAAGACAGTTATTACTCCTCCATCAGCTCGAAAATGCAATGATTGTCTTCAGATGATTTTACACTTCTTTTTCTTTTTGTTTTTTATATGTGGAGAGATTCTGTGCTTTTGAGAAGCTTTTTCAAAGTTTTTTTTGTAGTCAGTAGAGCTCATCTGCAGCTCTCCAGTGCACAAGGAGAAGGTTGTGAGGGAATTGAGGTGCTCTGGCTCTGCCATCATCTCCAAGTGAGGACTCAGGAGCAACCCTTCACTCCCACAGGTCCTGTGAGACCCACACCAGGTTGTCACATTTCTTCAGGACAGTGTCTGTGCTTCAGAGCATCTGGGTGAGGGAACACTGGGGTATCTTTCAAACCTGCATTCTCTTCCAGCCATCAATCAGAGCAAATGGATAGAAAAAAAGGGCTGAATGTTAATCTTACCATTTTTTATCTAAACCAAACTGGTTGTTACATAGCTAGAGACCAAAGCTCTCTAGGTGGGGAGAGTGAATAGAGGAGAATCCTGAGCTTTTGGGTGGTGATTTCTTTGTATGTGCCATCTTGCAGCTCTTTTGCTCTCTGGCAGCAAACAGCAATCACATTTCCAGTCTGGTGGTACCTGTAAGTCAACAGTGCCTCTGGGATCTTTCCCTGTGAAAGGGGCCATATAAATGTGAGGCAATGATATTATCTTTATTATCAATTAAACTTTTAGTGCTGTGACAATCTGGCATGAAAGGTGCATCAAATGAACTCTGGCTGTGATTATTTCTAAACACCATATAAAGGCAGACCTTGCTGTACTAATCACATTGATATGGAGTGGAAGGGCAACTCAGTTATGTCAGGATGAAGCTACTTCAGCATATGAGAATCTGCACAAAGATACTGCTATTTTCTCCCACCCCCAACACCCCCCAAAGAGATTTGTCTCTGCAAAAATTGATCTGCCACATCCTTTAACTCCAGGGAGTTACTATGGCAGGATTTTTGGTGGCATTTTTGTACGGAATTATACTGGAGTGAGCACTGGAAATAGCGTGTGCTGTTGCAAGAGCTTGAAACTTCCTTTTGTTAGAATAATTCTGTCCCTTCCCCCCCACCTTCCCAGGATGTGTTATTTTAGGATGATTATACTTCACACTTCTATTTCTGTTCAAGATATTATAATTAATGTTCTATTTCCAGCCCTGGTCTCTAAGCCTGCCTTTGCACATATGCATGTGAGTGCTACACGCGTATTTTTAGGGCTTCTGTGTATTTTACACAATCATTACGAACATCATAGTCTTCATTAGAAGTATTCAGAAAACACACTTGGTGATTTTGTACAACACTGATATATTTAGCATAAACTGAATTAACTTGCTGGCTACATTGTCCTTCCTCCTCACTTTTAACTGGAGGGGGGTGTTTTTACCCACTGTTAAGTAAAGCTGCCTCTCTAGTTAGAGGTGACTGTGCATCAGTGAGGGATGAAGCTGCTCACCACAACTGCAGCATTTCTGAGGTGTCTGGCAACGCTTTTGGGGAAAAAACATTGTACATTTTTCAATGGAGCAGTGTAGCTAAGACGTATTTACTAGAATTGTTTTGCCAGGGCTTTCCTTTGGGGCAGTTTCTTCTACACTTCGTAACATGGTATGTTTGAAGTTTTCAGTTTTTCTCTTTAGGTTAAAAATGGCAGGGCAAATCAGGAGTCTCCTCTCCAAGTATGTTTGTTAAGCCAGATTCTGTTTGGGACTTATGTATCTAAACTACCTGACAACTTTTCTGTCTATAAAAGTAGCAGCAAACTTTCTGTAGAAGTGTTTTGCCCATCTTCAACCCACCCCAGTATATCTGTAGGCAACATGCAGAAATGGAGAATTAGCAGATCTTAGTTCCTGGATCACTCTGAAAAAAACTGATCAATTTATTCAGCCTTTTTTTTTTAAGTGTAAATTACTGCCATCTTTGTTGCTAGAATAACTCTCCTGAGCATCTTCAGGTGGATTGCCAATAAAGAGCTGTCCAGTGATACAATATTTTGTGCATTTTCGGGTAAATGAAAGCTAAAAGAACAACTAGCATTTGACACATTGTCTAGTTTTATACCACACTTAAATTTCAGATTCTTTTGTAAACTAACGGACAGATTACAGTCAGCACATGTATGTGGCTCTTCCTCTGTGCAGACTTTGTGTATAGCAATATTTTTATTTCCTCTATGCCACTTTCTGCTGAATTACATGTAGTTCTTGGTGCATGTCTGCACAGATATACTAGCAATCTTTTTTTTTTTTTTTTGTCCCTGGGTAATGATAATTTTTACTCTACAGGCAAGAAATAAGATAAAGAAATCAGGCAAATAGTTCTAAGCATATGGTGAATTTATTAGGTTTTTGCAAATGATAAACCTGTTAGGGTTACCTTAATAAGTAGTTACTACATATTTTCCATAAATCATCACTAACAGCTCTCTGGTAAGGTGTAAGTAGAGAGGTTAATCTTCCCATACTGTGAGGTTGTGATGCACAAGTAAAACACAAATATGTTGATGTGAGGAAAATGTATATCAGTCTCATCGTGCATACTGATTTCTGGCACAGTGTTTTGCCTAGGAGGCAGTGAATAAACAAATGGCCAGCTGAAAACTGTATAAATCTGAATTGATTCCACAAGGAATAGGAGGAATTTTTCAGCCTTTCTGACTGCAAAAAATCCCATGGTTTCCCTGTGACAAATGTTTTTCACCAAAGCTTGCTGCAGTCCAAGGCTATGTGTTTGCCTTCATGAAGTAGTGTGGATTGCAGTCCTAGAGACATCATTTTTCATCATCTGCAAACATGAAAATAACTTCAGTAAGCACAGCAGCCTGATTTACTGTTATTGAAATACTGCCATCTCAGGATGTGCAGCAGGTCTAGCCGTGTTTAAAAAACAGGTGGCAAGGAGAGGAAGGAAAAACTTAAATCTGAAAGTAGTTTTTAAAATGAACCAAATATTTCTCACCGGGTGGAAATGTAGTTGAGGAGACAATTGATGGTTACTGCCCCTCTGTTTTAACCTGGAGATGTTACATTGTGCTATCAATTAAAACATATATTGTTGGTTTATTGAGCTCTCTTAGAAAACCGTGCTATTGCCATATCAGTTTTGTGACAGTGCAAAGATAGTGCTTCAAAAAAGAATAACCTGTGGGCCTACATATGTTTGTGTATTGAGATACCTCAGTATTTATGTATGCAAATTGATGCAAGAGTTTGTACAGTTTTCAGATGTTAGTCCTAATGGATTTTAACTCTCCTCATAACACTTGGAGTAGTTTAAATTATGATGTCACTTTTAATGTTATCCAAGTAGTCTGTAAATTGCTTTTATCATACTTGAACCCTACTCAGCATGTGACATTGCTATTACACTAAAAATTCATGGAGTACCCAAAGAGAAGTAACACAGGAAGCCTTTTCTGGTCAGCTGTAACCATGGTACCTGAAAAATTGTTCAACATAACCTCTTTGATGCCTTTTCTCCCCCCACCACAAGGAGCTTTTATCAAAATTTCTACAGCTTTTCTGTTGCACAGGCGCCAAAATTCATTTCTTATCAGTTGAGAATACACAGTTGGATTTTTCTTTGGTTAACAAAAAAAAAAAAGCCCCTGCTCAAAATGGAGATGAATGTACTTCAGAAAATAACAATAGCCTATCTGTGTGTGTTGAGCTGCTATCTCATTGTATAATCCTGCCTCTTTGAAGGTTTAGCTTTTCTCTGTAGACCAACAGCATATATAGAAATGTAGGTTTAGTAGCACTAGGCCTTCTAGAGCTATTCTTGTTTGGTGTTACAGAAGCTTAAAAAAGCATATTTGGACAGTGAATTAATTAGCCCATTGCGCTTTAGGCTGGTGAGCTGGTGTGAAGTTATCTTGGCCTTAACAGAGCTCTGGGTTTACTGGCTGTGGCAAATACAGTGTAATCTGCAAAGTGACACCTGTCTCTTGGCTCACAGTTGAGGCAGGAGAGGCAGATTCTGTTTCTTATTACCTATGGCAGCTTCTCTGGCCTGGCTGTAGCTCAGGAGCTTCTGTAAAGTAGCAATTTTAACTCACCAACCAGTACTTTTTTTCCCGCTGCAGGTGCTGGTTTGGGATGTGAGATGCAACATAAGACACACCAAACAGATGTTTAAAGTTTCATGTTCAAAAACTGGG
>JAOXXN010000025.1:10587105-10608812 GCA_026770055.1 Myrmophylax atrothorax | reverse complement strand
CTCCCTCCAAGGGCTCTGAGGGACTGGGCTTCACTTTTCCATTCCCTCCTCACCTCACTCGCAATGTTTTCCACTCCTGCTCAGGAAAGTGATCCTTTCAAAAGTATTGGGAGGACACACAAGCAGGAAATGTTTTGCTGTTCTGGAACACAGTGGCAGCTGCCATCAGTTGTTTCTCAAACATTCAGTTTCAGTTTCCTCCTCTCTGTAGCCCTCCCAGAACAAGTGCTTTCCCTGGGGTCTTTATGTTTATCTTTTGTGTGTTTTCACTTTTTCTGTGTTGCTTTTGGAGATTCTGATGGTATGCTCACTGCTGTCAGTGTGTGGGGTTAAAAGTCCTTGTTCCAGATGGGCGATGGGTTGATAGCAAACTGAGTATTAAACTTACTTCCCTCTTCTGCTGACCCTAAAATCATTAAGAAGCTGTGAGCAATTGCTTTTTAATTAAGCAAAATCTCTTTGAACTTCTATGTTTTTCTTGAACTTCGAGCAATAATATTTACAGGCGCCTTTTTTTTGTTTTTGCTACATTTGCTTTTCTAGGTTAATAATATCTGCTAATCTAAAAACCAAACAGAGCTCCCTGTTTGTGAATCACGCTGCTGTAAAAAGTGTGCCCTGTTGTATCTTGCAAAGTTTGTCTTAAAAATAGTGATGGAAACATTGTAATGAAGGCAAAGAAAAGGGGCAAGAGCACTGGTTGCATGTGAAGCTCCAATGCACTTGATTTTAATGATATGGAATTTGAACATCTTTGTACAAATACATATGCAAAACTCAAGATGCAATTTGGAAGGTCCCTTTGATGACCTGAAAGCTCCATGTTGGTAGGAGTTTCAGTGGGAGGTGCAAAGGCAAAAAGGGATTGTACTGCAGGGTAACAGCTTCTTCCTGATGAAATGTCCACACAATCTAAAAGAAAATGTTTATTTCTGAACCATCTCATGCCTTTGTAGAGTAACAATGTGGTATGTTTTTAACAGGTTTGATGATTTTCTAAAGTTCAAAGTCTGTTATTGGTTAAATGTAATTTAATTTACAGCAGAATACTTCAAAAGAGTGAACTTTCTGCTTTCCAGGCTTCCTATTTTAAGACATGAAATATTATTTTCACTTAAGATGAATATGCATCCCTTTAGAGAAATAGGAACTGTTCTATCTTAGTTTTAATACCAAATATAAATTGTAGCATGTCTTATGCATTTTAGGTACAGTTGTTACTTGGTCTAATAGGACAGTACTTAAGATTTGGTTTGAATTTTTTCCTTCAAGTAACTTTTTCTTTCTGTCTTTAAAACAAACAAAAGAAATCCAGTAAAATATGACATGTTCAGGTTTTTCTCCTGAATTATAGTGCTATTATACAATTTAATTGGTTTATATAAACTAAAAATAAAATTTGACTCTTGTTAGCTACATTTCTATATCATATCTGAAAAGGATTATTGTTCTTTTTGGTTTGTTTTTTCCAGGACTGTTTCCTTAAGGCATTCCAGTTGCTTGTTTTCATGACTTTGAGCTTACTTAATCAGAGATGGAGCAGATGGACTGCAAACCCTACCAGCCACTGTCAAAAGTGAAACATGAAGTGGATCTAACTTACACAAGTTCTTCAGATGAAAGTGAAGATGGGGGAAAGCAAAGGCAAACTTATGACTCAAGAGAAACTCTGAATGAATATAGCCAAGAGCTAAGGCTTAATTATAACAGTCATAGCAGAAAGAGAAAAACCATTGACCAGTCCACACAAGGTAAATCATTTATTTTATCTACCAATTATGGTTATTACTTGATGGTTATTCATATGAAAGAATATCATGTTGTCAGCTGTCAGCAGATGAGCATTTTGTTCTCAAAGGCTTGTACTGTCAATCTACTTTTTACCTTTATTTATACATACCATAATATCAGAAATTTAGGAAAAAATTGTTTTGAAATAAAATTGGTTTTTTGGGAGGGTGGAATAACTGGTGTTCTGGAAATCATCACAAGCTGGCTATAGACAAATATTTCTTCAGTAGGAGCTACTCTTCTTACTAATGGTCACTGATTATTTACTACCTTTGTATTTATTGGGGACATTCTGGCATAAAAATCAAGGTTGAGGCTGCAGGCTATATCTGCATAGGCTTACAAAGCCTGTGAATTAATTCAAATGCAACAATTCTCTCAACATTTCTAATCATGTCAACAATCAAGTAATTTAAAAACAGAAGATAACTAGTCTATTGTAAGAAAACCCCTCAAGTTGTTTCTATTTTACCCTTTTGCATGATGAGGACAAAGATTTGAGCACTTATGATGGTTGAACTAAGGTCAGATAAAGACTAAGACTAAAGAAATAGAAGGAACGAGCAGAATTTACTGCGGCATTCCCTGACAGACTCACGTGCACCCACATGTTGCATTTGCCACACTATGGACAGACAAGTGGCTTATCTGCTGCTTTCAGCTCTGTCACAAATTCAGGCTGGATAGTGGGGCAGGGAGAATATTTTTAGGAATCAGAGTGAGGGTCAGAAGCAAGGAGAGTCCTGTCCCCTCAAAGGTAATGGCAGGGGCGTTCCAGGGGCAATCCCTCCCTGCTCCTCACTGAAGAGGTTAAACTGCATTACAGTGTGGCCAGTGCTTCTCAGCTAAAATATTTAGTACCTAGTTAAAAAACAAACACCCACAAGCAAACAAACAAACCAAACCAAAACCCCCAAAGAAGACACTTCAAAAAACCCCCCACACAAAGCAGCCCAGTCCCCTCACCGCTTACTTGGAAAAGCCTTCTCCAATTTTCTGAATATGAAAATATTTTTTCTTTTTTTACAAGAAAATTGAAAATGGGAAATATGTCTCCCCTGTAATGTGTACATTAATGTAAAATTTAGAATGCCTGTGCTGCTATTGCAGCCTGTTGGGTTTTTACTGCATATATTCTGACTCAAGTCGCTCTCATAATGCTGATTTTGTCTGAGAGTACCTATAATTCATGGCTGCCAGAGGTAACCTCAAGCCATGTGCATATATTCCCTCCATAGAGCTGCAAAACCACAACTTCTGGAAAGAAAAAGTCATGAACATAGATTTCAACAAAGTATTGTATAGAAAACTTGGCTGAGATTTGTTTGTTGTTTGTGACTTTATCTTGAACATGCTACGAGAGTCTGGTTAACTGAGATATGGCTGTATTGTTGTACCTGGAGATGATATAAATATACTTGTAGGTCTTCTTAGAGAGACTCCCCCATTGCTTGTCACTGTGGCTCTGAAAGGGTAATCTCTGCATGGACCTGGGCCTTGTAGAACTCCTTGTTTGCAACACTTTACTGCTATTGATATTCATGTCAGCAATAGCATCACTAACTTAGGCACATATAAAAGGGTTGCAGTTACACTACTGTGGGCATAAGGAACCAGCCTCTGTGTCATGTTGAATTTAGTCTTCCAGAACATTGCCTCTGAAAGCAATTGCATTAATAATTTTGGCCAAATTAGTGTAAGTTTCTGCAGGAAGTTGTCAGTCATGAACTTACCTCTCTTATTCAGGACTGACCTGCAAGGGATCAGGTACGTGCTTGTGCAGACCAAGTATTTTCTACTCATGTTGTAAGATGATTTTATTGGAATTGTATGTCTTTTATGTGTCTATTATATGATTTTTCCATGCAAAATAATTTTTACAAGATATTGTAGGAATCATCAGATTTCCTAATTTGCAAACAACTGTCATTGACTTGAAAAGTCAGTGCTAAATGGATAATGTGTCCATCTGAAGATGTATTCTCTTAGTCACTGGAGTGCTCAGAATCCTGCTTGTCTGAAGATATGTAAATCTGCAATATCTCATCCTGGCAAGATGATTTTATAAAGTAAATTCCTGGCAGGCCCAATAGTAGTAGTAGTTTGTAGTTTGGAGATATTGGCAAACATAGTAAATTAATTCTTGGAAGAATATGTAAACACATTGTTTGTACTTGAAAGAGATGGGGTAGAATTGGCAGAAGTCATCAGAAATTCTGCTTTTGCTGGAAACTCATTGATGGACTTGGCTGTGTTGGGAAGAAGTTCTCGTAGTTTTACCATACATAGATTGCACCTCGAGGTTATTTGTGACATGTTTACATCATTAAAACTGTTTTCCTCCACAGTTTTCTCTGTTTCCAACAAAGTAAATGTGAAAGGACCTGTACTCAGCAAATACTGGCAGTACAGAAAGGCTTTCTGGCTTTTAGGTTAATTACAGATTTGTAGAAAACGCTAGTTTAGAGGAATGAATTCCTGATAGGACAAGCAGCTGGGATCGAGTCAGTGGCACGATAAAGTTTATTGACCGTTAACAATATGAGCATACGTCAGTAAATTTCTGGTCAGACAAATGTGTATTTCCTGGCAAGATAAATGTATTGAACTGCATTATGGGTATGGCAAAATGGAGTTATTCCTCACAGCGGGATCCAACAGAAATATTTGCTGGTAAATCTGGGTGAGAAAATCATCATTACTAGTATTCTAGGAAATGGCATCAGAGTGTTGCCAAAGAACTGGCTTGTTCTGCTTGTAGCCCAAGAAGGAAAACCTTTTTGTGGACAAAAGCTCCAGACTGGTGACGTAATTAATGTTTTGTAAAAAAGTTATAGGACATCATCTTCAGGAGCAATAGGTAAACAGAGCCAGCTAAATGTTCACAATCTTCTTTGAATGAACTGCATTGGCTTCACAGAAATGCCAGGGTCACAGTGAGGGAAAGCTCTTCAGCCTTAGGCCACTGTCTCAGCCTCTCTCCTTTTGCTTATTGCTGTTGCCATCCAATTCTCCTTTCTGCCCTCTGTTACGTTCCAGCAATGGTGAGGAGACACAAAGGCAATAGAAATGTCTTAGTGCTGAACAGCACTTTCTATCCCCAGAAAGGCGAGGTGCAGAAATAGGTGGTCTGTTTTGCTATGCATTAAAGTTCAGCAATTTTCAGCTTACCAGGAGGGAAGATTTATACACATGTAACTCTTAACATCATGTCCAGTCAAAACCAGTTTTACTTCTCATCCTAGACATAAATAAAAGGCGTGCTGACAAGCACTGGTAGGAAATTGTCCTGTCAGGAAAATGTCATGGTGGTGTTTTGTCATCTGTGAAGCAGCAAAAGCTTTTTACATAATAACCATCTTCTACTCTGATTCCAGAATTATGTAAATCCACTCAGGGCAGCAGATCTGCTTTGTGTCTGTACCCAGGGCCATGGAGAGTTGAATTTAGGCTGTATGTAGCATGTACTTTTTGTTTCAATTACTTTATTTTTAAATGATGTATGAAGGGTAAAAAAGCCTTTATTAGCTTCTCCCCCAATCTCTTATGTATAAAATGGGAATAATAACCTAACAAACCACAAGTCTGTGGTCTTGAGCTGTCACAGAGGAATCTGGTGTCAGCAGAGTGACAGTGATTTTTTTGTTGTTTTAATAGAGACTTTGAGCCCTTATCTGTGTGAATTCAGGACTCTGTACTTATAAACTTCCACGAAGAGGAAAATTTTATTGGGGGGCACCCCCAAACTGCTGTTATTAAGAAGGTGGAGCTCAAATACTACCAGTGGTAACTGTTCTACCCTGATGGAATAGGGTAGAACAGTTCACTGTAGTACTACCTGCTACTTACATATTTTGGAGCCATTTAGCATTCATGGGGTGAAGACTATCAAAATAAAATATATTACTGTGGCTATTTATTGACATATAAACAGGACATGGTAAAATGCATTTTTTATGTTTGCACCTAGAAGGGAGGTCATTAGTTTTGAGAAGGAAAAGAAAGAGAATGTCAAAGGAGAAGAAAACAACTCTCTTAAGAGAGCTACTGCTATGCAGACTTTTAGCTCTGTGGTAGTTTGGAACTGTTCAGCTCAATAGTTATTTATGTCTCTCGTTCCCTGTGTTTTCTTTATGATATTTGTTGGTTAATGAAGGAAGGGATTTTTTTTAACCTTTAAGCTGTATAATTTGTTTAGAGCTGTGCCTTGAGCTCTTGTGGAAGCTGATTGTAGCACAGTGGAATGAAGCATTCCTGAGTACTTTAAGAGAAAAGTAGGAACAGGCTGATTACAAATGAAACAAATTATTTTTGCAACGTGTTTTTTCTTGAAATGCTATAATTCAAGGGAAATAAATTTAAAAAAAAAAAAAGGAACCCTTCTAGTAACATACTATTATTCGATAGGTCTAATTCAAAAACTATTAAGGTATTTTGTATTTTTTAGAATATTTTTTCTCTTTTTTTGCAAATGCCAGACACTTAAATTTTAGTTTTAATGTTGTTTACGGCATTATTTTGCTAATTTTAGAAAATCTTCTGAGAATTTAACGTAAGCACATTCTCTACCTGCACGCTTCAGAGCAGAGACTTGAAGCACAATGCAGCAGTGATGTCTGTGTGAGGACACTCAGTTTATGGCTCATACTGTCTCCTGAAAGGGACTCAGCTCTCAGGAGAGGGTGGTGTAAAGGTCCTTCAGCTTTCTGGGCTGTAGAGGAGCGGAAGGAAGTGAGAGCTAATAAGCTCCATCTCCCGCTGCTGTGTGTTACACCATCTGCTCCGAGTGTTTATGAGCTTCATGTTGGCCAAAAAAATACATACGAGGCGAATGAAAAGACTCCACGCTCCTAAAGCTTTAGTGCATTGTGCCCTCCTATATTCCCTTACACAAATAGGGGGTCCTGGTGTGCTGTGCTTTGTTTGGCTGCCTGTGTTCTAATCACATTGATGTTACTGTGGCCCAGAGAAAAAGAGTGCCATGAGTAGTTCCCTGTGGCTTCCTGGACTGAAGCCTTCTGCTCTGTGGGGAGTATCTGCAAACTCTAAGGAAAGGAAAAGCAGCACTTAGCTTCAGACCCCCTCTGGATATTTTTTCTTGATTTGCCAAGTAATTGGAAATTTCTCTTCCTGGAATAACTGGGGTGAGGAAACTGTATGTTTGTGCCTTCATTTAAAAATCTCATGGGGGCAATACTTTTCCTTCCCTTCATCAAATCAAAACACATGAGAAAACTGAATGTGCAAAGACACTTTTTTTCCCATGAGGCTGCACTGGGTGCTCCCTTTCTAGATTACAAATGTGTTACAAAAGCTTGTAACCTGCTGTCACCATTCCTGTAATGCTGCTTTCAATCCTGTCTTACCATCTCAGTGAAAAAAACACCTCATATGATCAAAAATAATTTCATTTTCCTAAGTAATTCTTCTGATTTAAAAAGTGAATATCCAAGAGAGGGGGAAAAGTGAGAAAAAGAGAAGGATCGTGGTGCATGTCAAATACCCTGCTAGCAAATATCATCTAAAGAAAAAAAAACCCCATTCTCCAAATGTTACACAAGCTGAACAATCCCTTTGTCAGTGCACAGATAAAAACTATCCTAATTTCCATTCTCTTCTCTGAACTACCAGTTTTTCATAGTGTCAAATGCCAGAAATCACAGAAATAAAAATCAGAAGGGCAGAGTAATCCAGCCAGTGAAACCAAAACCAAGGTATGTGTGGATGCCCAGTCTCTGGAATTGTTCAAGGCCAGGTTGGATGGAGCCCTAAGCAACCTGATCTAGTGGGTGACATCCCTTCCCTCAGCAGGGGCGTTGGAACTGGAAATTTAAGGTGCCTTCCAACCCAAACCATCTGATGATTCAGTGAGATATGGCAACCTTTACAGTAACCTGTGCCTACAGGAGAGGCTTAAACTTTGAGTTAATGTTTTGGAATTCTGTTTGTCAAAACCTGGAATTATATCTGTTAAATGTTCGTGCTGTATAAATAGAGCTCTTCCTATAACACTTAAAAGAGTCCAAGAAGATGTCAGAAGTTAAAACCAAGATATGAATGAGCATGAAAGCAGAGTGAGGACGTGGGTGTCACAGAGCTTGGGAACCAGAGCCTGGCTCTGCCCTGCCCTACAAGCTGTTTCAATGTACATACTCTCGCTGTGTCTTTCATGTCACTCTTTTTTGAAACAAAGAAGAGCTGTCATTTTCTGGAGCTAGAAATCTGGTTTGCTTATCTTCATTTGTAGAGCAGATGCTGAAACAAAACAACATTTCTTCCCAGGGTTTCTCATTTATGTATCTGTCAGAAGGTTTTGTACTTCTCAAAATAAAGAACTGTCAAGAAGTAGCTGAGTGAGTGGATGACATTGCAAGAAGAACAGCAGGGTGGGTGTATCCTAACCCATATAGAGTTTGAATTAGTTTTCTCTTTTGAGAATGAGACTCAAATACTTCGGACCTAGTATAAGCCTTTATGTGAAATAAATTGTGAATGTCGTTTAAAATCACAGGTTCTCTTTTCAAAGTTTCGGTTTTATTGGAAGCTGTTCAAAATCAGTTTCCCACTGACTCTCACTCATTAGGAATGCTTTACAACTGGATGAAGTATCTTTAGCTCAGATGGGGAAAACAGCATGGAAGGAATAAGGTAATTTTTAACACCAGCAGACTCATTCTTTCACTACCCCCACCCCCTAAGCACCAGTTATATAAGAAAACATGAATACTCAGTAAGGTTCCAGCTGTAACCTCAGGAAAAATAGCCTAAGGATCTAAAAAAGTTACATACTAAAATATAAACAGGTGCTGTGAAAGTCACTAAGGGATTATTATGCCAGCAAATTAACATTATAATGTTAGTACTGTGACTAATGAGATATAAATGCTAAGTTTTGTAAAAAAACCTATGCTTTATTCAGTATTAATGTCCTGGAATGCATAACCATTGCAGAAGTTGCATCTGTAAGAAAGAACATTAGCAACTGGACTGTCAAAATATTGTACTCAGAACCAGGCTATCACAAAAATCCTAGTCTTTTTCTCTCATAACTGAACACTGTAGTATCTGGAAAGCTGGGTTCAGTGTTGCCACTGACTGAGTCGATGTAAGGTCTTCAGCTCCCCTCTTGATTCTTGAACTGCCAGGAAAAACCCAATCAGGTGAGCCAGGACTTCTACCTTGCTTTACAGATGATGGAGAGCTGTGAGGGAAGAGGTTACTAGCCACAGAGAAGCAGCATAAGCTTATGCTGCCCATGGCCTCTGGAAGAAAAAACACATGTCTATTTTTAATACTGATTCTGTATGCAATTGGTCCTTTGCCTTCACTCATCATACTACTGTAAATCACAAAATAATATTTCTGTCTTTAACAGCAAAGAAGTACATTACAAATTATGTGTTGCAGTGTGTGCTAATACATAACCTTGAGTAGTTTTTTGTCAGAAGTGTGTAATTAGTGGTTTTGGAAAGGAAATATTTGTAGGATTTATTTGGTTTGTTTGGGTTTGCATGCAGATTCTCAAAGGATTAATTGAGCTGTTGATTCTAGGAATGCGATTCTTCCTGGTATCAGTGAGAATTATGCCTATAGGTGTGAGTTTAAGCTGATACAGTAGTAGCAATTACTTAAATGTTTGCAGTTAATTGTGGAATTGTTGACTATTGATCTTTAGAGTTTCAGTGTTCAGGGATGGATTCTAATACTTCAGTTCCACTGTGGTGGCTGTTGTGCTTTTGGGGCAGTTGCCAGATGTTCAGCCGGCTGGAGGTTTGTGCCACTTGTAAAGAAGTTGGCAGACTGCACCTTTGGAAATGGCTGCCTGTGAAAAATTTTATTACTCTAAGGAAGGAAAATGTTCTCTGACAGGGAAAGATTTTGGTGTTGTGGAGAAAAGGAAGGGGTAGTGTTGGATACCTCAATGCTTTTTACTGCTTGCAGAAATAATAGCAGTAATGTATTTCTTGGAGTAGGGGTGGGCATTCACTCAGTAATAGAAAAGGTGTTTAGCTAATTTTCTGCTTTGTGTTTAGGAACTAACCCAGGGAATAGGTCTGTCTGCTGCAGGCTGTTTCTCCAGTTCATGAATTCCTGGCACCTGTGTCATACAGCTGCACTAGACCTCAGTACAAAGTGAGCTGAGTCTGCTCTGGCCAACTTCTCCCTCACATTATTCCCACTCTCTGATGGAGTATTAGTCAGCCTTGAGTTCACCCATGTGATGAATATTCATTTCACAGGTAATTACCATCATCCCTGAACAGCTCCACGCAAACAAACCAAACTTCTCACGCAACCGATCATTGCTGTCACTGTTTTGGCAGCAGGAAGCTTATGATTCCTCATGCTTTAATAATGCTCCATCATCTGTGCTATCAGATTTGGGTCAAATGGCCATGCTGAGGGTGAGAAAACTCTTCCTTTATAAAATGCTTGATGCACTGGGGGGGGAAAAAAAGAGGCACCTGTCAATCATTTTTCCATGTGCTGCCTTAAATCCCTCACCTGAGTTAATAGCACAGTGGACACAAACAAGGTGGTTCTTTGCTGTAAATCAGTGCCCAAATTTAGATGTCTAATATGACCAACTGAGTGTTCAGACGTGATATTGCAGTATTTTCAGTTGTTCTATAAGACTGCAGTTACTAAAAGAAATCTCCGTTGTTAAATTGGATGCAATCCTGGTTTTATCTCGACTGTTAGTTGAATGGAATAATGTTGTTAGCGAGTACCTATATTTCAGTTCAATTTGATGATCTTTTTAGAAGAATTATGTGTGTAAAATACATTTTAGTGGCTAATAAAACCTACTAAACAAGAGAAAATAAACATAAATTCAGTTTTCTATCTGTTCTGTAATAATAATTATTATTAATATTAATATTAATAAAACTGCTAAATAGCTACAATAACAGTGCTAAGAGATCAGTCTGTGTCTGAATTGCTTAGAGTTCAGTAGCAGATTCTTTGCAAATGAGGCGTTTACTGACTTGATGTCTTTGACAACATTCAACATAATTTTAGAATTTGTATCATTATTTTCTAAAAATTAGCCTCAAAACATGCTCAATAAATCTGCCTGTTATGATTTCAGCAAACTAGTCTAAGCAAGAAGACAACTATATTAAACAGGGAAATACCAACTTGCGACATTTTCTGTCCAATATCTCTTTAGTTTTCCAGTAGCAGAGCATTCTGTCTCTTCTATAGCCCTGCCTCTGCTCTTTATCCATTCTTCATTCTTCAGTAAAGCAGGGAGATGTGGCAAGGGGACAGCAAGGAGGGATGTACATACTCTTCTGAATGTGTGTGTTGTTGAGAAGATAGTTCAAATCAGTACTTTTTATTAGCCTGGTGAAAATAGTTCTTTGTCCTATGTTCCCTTTCTCCGTTGTTATGCAACATCACACTGTTTGTTCATCCTTCTTGCCTTTGAGTTATCCTCATGTTCAGACCTCCTGAGTCCCAGCCCATCCTTCCCTCCTTTTGCCTCCACTGGGAGCTCTAGCACTGAGAACAGTCTGCTCCTCATTCAGTGCTCAGCTCTTCCTGTGTTCTTAAAATAAGACTTGGTTTATCAGAGCTCTGTCTGATTAGAGTCAAGCCAGAGAGGATGTTGCTAAGCTTTTAAAGTGTTTTAAGCTCCTACAACCAAGTGTTATGGGTTTTTTCACTCCTAACCACTTCTGGATGTGCTGTTTGCATCCTTTGCCAGTTGTCCTGATCAGCTGTGCCGTTTATTTCCCATTTGCTGTGTCACTGCTGTGTCTAATATTGGACACAGTACGAGATGGTGCAGCTCAGGAAATGGTGAAGCAGCTGGTAGGGAAATGAGACAATACCAAATGGAGAATAATGGGAAAAAGGCAAAATCCACATGTGACTTGTACACTCTGTGGGGAACTGAAGACTCTGCACTCAGCAGGTTTGCATGAAACAAATTTAATAGCAGAAAACAATGGAAAAGGGTTTTAAGGTCTGTTTAACACATAGAGCTGACTGCTAGACAAAACCTTTTTACAAAAGGATACTTAAGCATTTCCTTTTCTTTGATCTGAAAAAAAAAATCCATACATAACATAACTGGATATTAGCTTGTTTATTTTTTCTGATTTCTTTTTCCCTGTAAAATAGTTAAGACTGGGGGGAAAATAGGCACTTCATTCTGTAGACTATCACTAAGTCTCTCTGGACTGCAGTGTTTGCTACAAAGGGAATTTGCTGTATGTGTTAAGATTGTGAAATTTATGGTTACATGTTTTAAGTCTTTTAAGTTTGGGAGTTTTTTTCCCCTCCTTAATATAGTGAGTGCACATGTGAGTTGTGCTTTTCAGTAAATGAAATACTTGCTGCTACAGTCCTTTGAGAACAGCCAACAGTAGAGCTGAAGTGGTTTTTTCATAGAATAAAACCAAAAGAATTGAGACACTGAATGCTCCTACAGCATTCCTGTTCTTAGATCCCCAGCATGATTCCGAATGGCTCAGGTGCAGGATAAGGCCGCCTTCTTCCTCTCAAGACACCTGTCCCCATGGCATGCATTAAACACAGGAAGGTTGTCTAAGACAAAGGTGTATATTTTGTTTTTTCCTGGTTAGCTGTGGCCTTAGTGTTTGAATTCTGCACAGATTCTTTTAACAGTACATAAATGTCGTTGAACATGATTTAATACACAATTGCTCTCATTTTTGCTTGAATCTGGTATTTCCCTGGAGTCTCTGTTTTCAGTGCTTTCTCCCTTATGTGTGCCTTTTCTGATCATGGCTTAATTACATTTTAAGTGCCTTCTGTGTTACTGTCTCCACCGCCTCAATTAGTTCACCTCCAACTGTGTGAATTCTTTAATAAGGAGGCCCAAAGTATTTCTGGCAATGCAGTGTGTGAGCTCTGCTTATCTGCCTATGGCAAGCTTTCCTTCAGGGCATGGCAGAGTGTTCAGAGCCACTGTGGGCCGATCTGTTAGTGCTGTTTGGGGGTGATTTATTTTCCTTGGGTTAGTGTGCTCTCAGCTGCTGTGGAGGCTCCCAGCTTTGACTCTTCCCAAGCACCTTTGCAGCACCAGGAATTCCTGAGAGCTCCCAGGTCCTCAGTTGCTCACAGCTGTGGATTCAGGGTGTGTTAGCTATGGAGAAGGTTACTGCTCTGCATCTTCCACAAAGTGTCTCCAAAGCATATGCTGGAAAGCTTGAGAAGCAGTTTTTAAGGGGAATGCTAATACTGTAGGCAATTCCTCCTGTGGCTTTCAGTCTGTTAAGATCCAAACAAATTATTTCATTTTTGTGATTTCCTTTTTCAGGATTTGTCTAAGTTGGTAACAACTTTAGCTCCCTCATGTTGGGTACTCAGCCTCCCAACCACCTTTATACACATGAGCAATACATCTCTATCCATTTATTTGGTGATGAAGGGGATTTGGTTTTGGTTGTGGATAGTCAACATTACCTGTGATTTGCATTAGAAAGAGCAGGTGCCTGCCTACTAATTTTCAACAGCAAGCAATGACATTTTAATACCAGTCAGTGACTGATTATTTCCCAGGTATCAATTACATGGCTGTGTCTGTGTGAAAGATAAAAAGACTACGTGGTTAAATCACAGGCTGGAGGTTTCAAAGTCAGAGACTAGAATAGCTGCTAAAATGAGTATCACATATCTAAATGAGCAGCTTAGTATTTTAAAACAATTAGACCTCTCATTAAGAAAGGGCAAGGAAATTAAGGAGGTTGAGCTGAAAAAATTGTAGCCAAGTGCTCCTAGAAATACTGGAGTTATTTCATTGTGTAGTGGATGTGTTCCCAAAGTTTGGATAAATTTCAATGACAGATCATGGGATCTCACAGCACTTGTTTAAACAACAAAAATGCTCAGAGGTCTTTTGATTTGGTGGGCTTTGGAATTTTCATACTTAGTTCTTTTAGGTTCAGCACAGGAATGATGGTGGTGCTTCCCTCTTTGGGAGCTCTACATCAAATCTTGAGATGGAAAATCTTGTAGATACCATATTGTATGCTTAGCAACTTTATTATCTGACACAATGTTTCAGATTTTCATCTTTTCTCGGTAACCATGATGTGCATTTTAGGTTAAAATATGTTTTACAAGTGTTTTTTAACTTAAATAACAATGATGTGGTGTGATAGTGCTGTAAGATCACCGCAGTGTATTTTTTGGGGATGCACACTTGGAATGTTGCCACCACTTTCAGCAGAGTTTCTTTGATATTTTGATGGTATAAAAAAATTTCATTGTTTCATAATTGCTGCTAGAGAATGTAATAGTCTTTATAATTTATATAGTTACTTCTAGAAATACAATGTAGAAGTACTAGTATCTGGAAACATTGGAAAATCTAATGCAGGACTTGCAAGGAAGTTAGTTAAACTGTTAAAAAAAAAGTTACTGTGATAATATGTGTAAAAAAATTATATGCAAACCCAATTATTTTCATTGAATTGTTTTAATACTATTTAGCTGCAGCAGAGCTGACCTTTAAGTTTGAGCTCCTGTTATTGAAATTTCTTTGGTAAACTGGACACTTGAGGAAAGAAGGGAGCAGAAATGCTCAGAATTATTTGAAGGCAGGTAAATCTCCCATTTCTTGATCAGATGGAACATTTGATGACAAAGCCCTCAAGAGTTTTTTGGGGGAAGAGGGATTTGTGACTGACAGGTTGGATCCCCAGTTGGCTAATCAAAGGGAATGGACGTGCCAAGTTGTCTTTCATGTTCTCATTGGTGTCACATTGGCAGTGGGATGTAATTGGATGTGAATGGAAGGGCTGAAGAGCCGGTGCACATACTCGTGCTTTCTCTTCCTTCTTCCAAGATTAATCTGAAGGGTGTGTTTGTTGACTAAATTTAACAGTTCATTCTAAATTAAAGAATACACTGCTTTCATAGTGGTTGTTAATTTATTGAGATCATGACCCTCATGTAAATTTTTGCAAGATCTGGGAAAAAAAGAAAAGAGAGGGGGGAAAAAAAAGTGCAAATACTTGCACTCCTAATCTGAAATAAGTCAAAGTCAAACTCTTTCACTGTCCTAAGCTCTAATAAGGGGCATCTTGCAGTCTGAATTGATTTGAAGGGTTTTTTTCGGTGGGAAAGGTGATTACACACTAAAAAGCAGTGAGTAAATTTATGGGGAACATGAAATAGTCTAACAGCGAAAAATCGATTCATGGGTTGGATTTTCAAAATCATGCAATTCCAGCTTTATTGTTGGGGCCTAACCCAGTGTCTCTTGAAAACCTCACTTTAGAGATGGTTTTAAAATGCTTCATAGCACTCTGTGTTCCATGTTGGTGGTCTGGCCAGCAGTCATTGCTCTGTAGAAGGACTTTGATATTCATTAAGAACCCTGAGCACCCTGATCTAACTTGGCCCTCCTTTGAGCAGGGGATATGCTATTGATGTCCAAAACTGTTTCCAATTTCAGTTATTTAAAGAGAAAAATGGTAACATTAGGTGTAGTATTCTGCAGATCTTAGACATCCCACCAAGAAAATGATGGATAAAAATTCCAAATTTTAGCCCCGTTGGACAGTCTTTTTAGCTGTGAATGCTTGGGCGAGGTGTCAGACGTAGTTTAAGGATTGACAGCATTTGTAGGGTTGATTCCCAAGACCTGAAGAGATTGACTGGCAGAGAGTGTGTGTGTTTGCTGTGACCAGCAGACCTGGCACCGCTGGAAGATTGCAGAGTGGGATTTGTCAAGCTTTTCCGTGGAGGGCAGGAGCCTCCTGCTGTACACAGCTCCTGGGACATCATGCCCCAGGACAGGCTGTTGCTGCTGTTTGCCTTGTCTCTGTGCTGGCAGCAGTGACAGCACCTACTGGGCCTTGTGCTCTTGCACACAAATACTGTTCTGCTCTGTTCTGTTCTCATTCTGTACATACACAAAGTGTTCCTGGTGACTGCCTGTGCATCACCCCTTCCTTTAAGGGATTTTTCTTCTTGGTGGTTAGACCTCTCTGTGACACATGTTCCTTTGCAAATACTTCTTCCTAATTGTCAGCAGTCAGTTGGAATGTGAAGAAGTGCAGCTTGGGCCGTGCAGTTCTGCTGAAACCTTCCTCTTGCTCGTGCTGTTTCCTGCCTGAAATAACTCATTCACGGAGCGTTCCCTGAAAGTGGCACAGGGGATCAAACCTGCCTTCCTCTGCTCCAGCCTGCCCCCGTTTGCTGCCTGCCTTCCATTCATGTCACTTCAAAGGAGCATGGCTGGTAATACCCTTGATACTCTCTTAAGCTACTTTAAAGTTATATTAGAGCTTCATAGCTCCTGGTGAAAGTTAAGGTGAGGAGCTGAGTTACTCTGATCATTCTCTTTGAGCAGCACCTGTGATCTGACTGCCTTAGGTCTGTTGAATATCCCATCAGTAAAGGAGAACATTTCTGGTAAATCCCTGTTGATAGCAGCTTTCTAAAAATCTTTCCATCATCACAAAGTTACACCCTTGCTAAATGCTCACTCTGAGACAGTCACACTGTCCTAAAGCCCAAGTGCTGCCTTCTCTACCTGGCCCACTGGCTGCATAGAATTAAATCAGATTTTAGACCTCTGGATTTCCACATGTGTTGCCTTCTACAATTAATTCGATGACATTTATAAAGATAACTGCTTTGCACATCTTTTAGTTAAAAAAGACCTTGATGCTCATGTATCCAAAGGTAATGGTTCTACTGGAATTTTAAAAGAGAAACAGTTTCAATATTTTGAGAAACAAAAGGGACATTTTAGAAATATTTTATAAACTAGAATCAAAACTGTTGGTAGAAATTAATTTCATATTTCCATCTGAAGTTCTATTAGAAAGTGATAGCTGTCAGGCAACCTCTAAGACTGATGTGTGAATGAAAGGGATTTTGTTTTAAATCCAACTATATTGAGAAATTACTGCCAGAAAACCATCTCTGAATTCAATTCAAGTTTTTAGGGATAAAGCAACAATCTGGGGGTAATTTCAGATTGAAGAATGTTATATACAGTTTGCACTCTGTTTAATAATTCTGTCAGTCTTTCTTCTCTGGAGTGCCTTACAGGCTTGGAAACAACTTAGAACCACAACAGTGACTTTGCCTGTTAAGAACTAAAAATGCTCTGGACTAAAGTGAGCACTAGTCCATTGTTTCACACCCCCTGAATGACCTTGAGAAAGAATATTTATTCATATGAAAGTCTATCTAAGAGAAAAGTTGTTAATCTGCTCTATATAATTTGACTCAGTTTTGCTGTCCCTGGTGCAAGCCTTGGCTTTTTTTTTTTTTTTTTTTTGGTAACTAAAAGCTACATACCATGGCTGTGGCTGGTTTTAATTTTTAAAATTTAATCTTAAGAAGAATCTACTGCTTCACTTAAACTCACTCGCAAATGCCAAAACCTGTAATAGAAAAATTATTTTAGAGCCAAGGAACCTTTACAATTCTTGAAAGAATATTGGAATGCTTTTCTCTTAGAATAGAGTTTTTGGAAACATAAAACCTTTTCTCTTGAAAATTCTTTATTTCTTAATAGATTTTTGCATATGGAGAATGCAATTGTAAGTGAATGTATTGTAAGACAAGCTTTTCCAAACTCAATTTCAACTGTAGCATTAGAAGAATTTAATTTCTCCTCACAAATGATATTGAGGTTCTTTCTCATCTGTGATAATTAGATTTCTTTCCCTCTTGCCTTTAATAGGGTAGACTTAGTATGGTCATTATTTGAGATTAAGTTGGTTTCCTTTATCAGAAATTTAGGTTAAATGCTAATGTCTGGCATTTGCTATGGTTTTATAACTCTAAAATTCATTAAAGGAGAGATATTTATGAGTACCTGCAATAGAAATTTCTCTTTAACAGAATCCCATGAATGAAAGTATCACATAAAGCCACACTTTGGGAAGAGGAAAGGCTGTAGTCAGCAATATTGAAGATGCATTTGAACTTCAAGGATTAAATTCTTAGTCAATCTCATACTGAGAGTTTTTCTTTCTAAATTAGAATGAGACCCACTGCATCCACATTGTAGCTCCAAAAGCCTCCCGTGGCATCTTTTTAGTTGAAAAACTATTTAAAAATAAAATCTTTAACGTTAAAAATTTGGTCTCCATAAAAAAACATTCTGCTTCTGAGGAGAAAGTTTGTCTACATCCTCATAGGATCAGGATCATTTCTGTGCAGAATTTAAGAAGTACATTCCTTATTCATGTTGATTTAAATAGTAATAAAAATAATAATTAGTGTCTGAGGACTCCAGGAACGTATTTAAAAATACATTCAGTCTACTCCTGTCCTCTTTCTTGAAGCTTGAAGAATTAGTCTGGAGAAAAGACTGGTAAGATATTTGTCATGAGGCGTGGGTTGGAACCTCATCCTCTGGGTCCTCTGGGGCAGAACCTGAAGAATAAAGATTTCTTTCTTCCTCATAAATTTCACAAGCCAAAGAGTTCCCTGAAAGTGCAGCCTCCTTTGCTAATCCCTTCGCTGCCTAATCTGCAAATTTCCTGAAACTCCTTTGTGTTGTTGCACTCTGATCCCTCTTTTCTTCCTTCTTTATTTGTTATTAGTGTTATTTTTAACTTTCTATCATCTCTGGTGGTAACTGGAGATTAATGTAAGAAAGTAAGGTACATAAATAAGGGAATGCAAGGAAAAGTTGAAATACGGGAAAAAACCCACGTGCAATATGATGCATTTGCTATAGAAGTAAAAAAAATAATGTATTTTATGTGCTTGTTAAAATAAATGCAAATAAGATTCCGTTTTGGGTTGTGGTAATAATGTAATTGGTAATAAGCATGAGGTTTCTAAAGGAAATTAATAAGGTAATGCACTTTCGCAAATTAATTAATTTTCAGTTTCTTCCTCAATGATTTTCATATGAATGGTTACAGGAGCTTTATGTCTTTGAATTATATTGTCCTAGGAAATAGTGGCATGTTCTCAACATGGAAACAAGTAGGATCTTTGACTAAATTAAATGTGAATACACAAAAGTATTCAAAATTTATCTAGCAGGTTGTGTTACACGAATGCCATTATGGAGTAGCTTAACATCCCTGCCCGTGTAATTCCCAAGTCCGGTGTGCAGCTGCCAAACCACGGCCCTCAGGTGAGAAATGAGAAATTTTCAGGGCCGTTGAACACACTGAATTTAGCAGAGTGCTCAATAGCCCTCAAAATTTCTCATTTAGGAGGATGCATATGTATTGCTTCCAAAAAGGAAGGCGAACTTCACTTTCCCCATTTGATTTACATTTCTCCCTCGTTCCTTCCCTCCCTCCCCGTGTCTGAGTCTCTCACACCATGAGGAGCTGCTCTGCCTTTCTTCTCATTTTGAGCCACATACAGAGCACCTGCTGATTAAACCATTGCAGTAAGTTCAGTGGGAAAAAACATACACAAAGTTGCAGTGTAACCCTAGAAAATCCCAAACCCTACAACAACCTCAGAGGTGCATGGTTGGGATTTTTTTTTCCCCACTGCATTCCCATTATTGCTCCCTCAGACATAAGCAGAAACACAACACTATGCAGGTTAATGTATTTTATTTGCCTTTCTGGAGTCCCTTCCGTGATTGTTCTGCTCCCCAGACTCTGATAATTCCCAGTGTTCTCAAACAATCTCCAGGCTGAAAGACGACTCTGGTCCAAAATAAGTACCAAGATACTGATATTTTCTCATTGCCTTTGAGCTAATGCTCTTGAATAATTTTACATTTGCAGACAGAGCAATTTGTATTCTTTCATCCAGAGAATTGATTTTGTGTGTGTTTGGGCGGGGAGCATCCTCAGAGTAAAAACCACCTCACACCAAGAATCAAGAATAACATACAGTTGTGAATCAATGGTATTTAAAGAGACTTTTAAAATCGATAAGGTACAATTGCTTAATTATATGATAGGGTTCATAAAAGACATGTAACAGCAACATGTCAAACAATTTCAGTTTATAAGAAATTACATTTTTCTGTAAGCTATTTCTGTAGTTGAACACAGAGGTAAAGAGATTAAGTAATTTAAATAAATATTATTTGTCATTCTGTTCTTAATGCAAAAGAACATTTCTCCATAATGGAATAAGAAAACTTGAAATGAAGGTTCTTTATGCTCATCTCTGTTTCTACATTAGTTTTATATTTCTTTTATCTGCTTTTTTAAAAATAGTATTATCCTTATTTTAAATATTTAGTCATTGAAATAAATATTTATTTTCTCTTCTGGTTACCTGATTGAAATTAGCAAAATTCTTGGCAAATGGCAGCAGTGAGAAAATTCCACAAGTCCTGCAAGTTCACTAAGTTTGCAGAAATATAAGGTTAGAGAGCAGGACCTCCATGGTCTTTCACTTGGGTAATTTTTTGTTTACCCATGCCAGAGAAAACTAAAAGAGTTGCAGAAAGAGTATCTGGCACAGTTATTCCTGGCCATGCAAAGGACAAGGAAATAATTCTGAAGATGCGCCGGGATAAATGCTTTGTATATACATGAAAATTGTAACTCTAGGTTTTTATCTACCCTAAAGTGGCTAAAGTGATGCTGGGATAGATAAATACTTGGTGAGTGCGTCTGGAGGGTTCAGCAGCTCTTTGTCCGTGAGCAGAGGGGGAGCCGTGTCGAGACCTGCCTGCCTGGTCAGCTGCTGAACTCTCCTTTCAACATGAGCACCTTAAAAAGCAGAGGCACCATTGCCCAGGAAGGCCGAATGTTTCTGTAACTGCTTCTCTCTGAAGATGTTTATTTTTATTCTTTAGGAAAATTAGAGGTAGAAAGGAAGGGATCTATTGATTGAAATGCTGTTTATTTTTTTAACATGCTCAGCCTTCTTTTCTTTTTTGATCATTAGATATTTTACATTTCTTCATACATTACTTTTGGAAAAAGGAAGAAATCTGTGTGGGATGAAGTACTTGCATTTTGAACTGTTGTGTTACAACAGGCTCCATAAGGGTCAAGAGGTGAAAATCCTTTCATCATCTTATATCTGCAACCTTTTTTTTCTCTGTCCACAGTTCGTGCAGAAGCTTGAATTTCATATTAATATTCTCTCATTTCTCTTGTGACTGTGTCTTTGTGATAATACTAAATCTACCATAAATCTACTTGAACTTTATCTCCTTGTGGAAATATGTAGTATTTTAGGTAACAAGGTTAGATATGCAGACTAAAAGCAGCCACTTTTGGCATTCTAAGTGCTTTTCAGAAAATGGATCCCGTGGGAGTTAATATATTGCAAATGCTTGTATACTTAAGAAATAGACCATTAAGGCAATATATTGTGTTAGTCTTCAGTTGAACATGAGTTATAGTATATAAAGTCACTTTCTTTTGCTCCATATGCAAAAAAAAAAAAAAAAAAAAGAAAAAAAAGGAAATAACATATAGACTGAAGGGTAAATTCTGTCCCTATTAAACATGTGTAATCTAATTAGCATTTTTGGGATTTACTGGGATGAATTTTCCCCTTGGCATACACACTTGCAAACAGGCAGAATGTGGGCTGTAGGCTGCTGAGGGCACACATCTGCCTGGAGAGACATCCATGTAAAGAAATCTTGCATCCTTGCCCCCTGAGAACCTTACAGCTGACATGGTCTCTGAAGGTCTGAGATTTTTAACCTCAGATGGTGAAAATACATAGAAATCTGCTTTGAAGGAGAAAGAGGTTCAGATGATGTTTCTTGAAATCACAAAGTGCGATTTAGTTGATGAGACATGCTCTAGGAATCCTGCATTGCTGTAGAACTTTACTGAAACCCAAGTTAAAACTAATATTGCTTTTTTGAGAGAATTGAAATCATAGAAGTTAAGGAGCAGTTTCACTTGAGGTTATTTCTGCAGTGTGGGCCTCAATCAAAGTTGAGACCAGTATGTATGTATGGCCAGACTTCGCGAACGAAGATTTGGGCAGGGCTCTCCCCACGTGGGTGT
>JAOXXN010000025.1:10574385-10587005 GCA_026770055.1 Myrmophylax atrothorax | reverse complement strand
AAGTACTAACCGGAGCTGACCCTGCTTAGCTTCCGAGATCTGACGGGATCGGGTGTCAGGGAGGCATTTAACTGCCTTTGAGACCAGTATCAAGACTGATAATTGATCCTGGTAGCTCTCCTATTTCATGTGGAAAGAACTTAGTGTATTTTTCAATGCAAATTGTTCTGGATGTACATCAGTAAGCCACTTCTTTCCATTTGCTGCCCACCCACTTTCCCTGTCCTCCAGAAAATAGGTTGCCATTCCTTGAGCTTGAAACCAGCCCATGTGGACTGTCACTACAGCCAAGACCTTCAGGAATGTTTTGATGGCAAAGAAAAGAAATGTAGAGACAGATGACTTATAAATTGAACCACCTCAGCATATCGTAATTTAGCATTTGGTTTCTAGATTTTGGTTGAAACCTTCCAAGAAAATACAAGGACTTTCTGGGTTTTTTCAGAGAGAATGCTTAAAATAAGAATCATTCCTCTCCCTGGCTGGTAAGTGGATTAGTTTGGCAAATTAAAGCTTTAGTTAGGATGACAGTAGAAGGGAGTGTTTGTCCTCAGTCTCTGTCAATGACTCTTGTGTCTAATGTTTCTTTTCCAGAAATTGAAAGAATACTGTATGCATATTTGGTATTGTATTTAGTCTCTCAAGATGGCATCCCAGGTCTGATGTTCAATTAGGGCGTGCGGTTCTGTAATCCTTATTTAATTAGAACTCCTTGTCATACTCCCTGGGAGTTGCATTTGTAATTGGATTCTCACAAGTGAGAATATGCAGAGGCTACCTCAAAGGGAAGTTGTAATTAGCTGATGTGTGTTACTTACCTGTAGTTCTTCGAGAATGTTTCCTCTGCATATTCACATTATGGGTCCTGTCCACCTTCTGTTTGTCCTTGGATTTCTACTGCTCTACAGTTGTGGTGTTTAGTAAGAATAACTGTAGTATTGAGCACTGTACAACTCTAAAATCTGATCACTTGGTGTCATGAGATGGCACTTGTGCAGTCCCAGTAGTCACTGCTCTTCTAGGAAGTTCCTGTAGGCCACCAGCACTGGAGAACCCAAACCCACTGGTGTGAATATGCAAGGACAGCACTCTCAAAGAGCAAGCTAATGGTAAGTACCCTTTCTTTGTCTTCTGTGATTAAATATTTCAAATGTTGTTTTGTAAGTTTCCTCTTTGCAAATTTCCTACACTTTCCCTCCAATAAAAACATACTGAGACTTATTTTAGAGCTGTTGCCTTTCTGGCTAAACCCAGGAAAGTATCTGTATTTGCAGATACTCACTTCAGTTGTAAATTGATGTACAATTATCAGTGTGTGGGTGTGTACAAATGTTTGAGCTGAAATACATATTTCTGTCAGACAAAAATGCACAATTACAGTGCTTTATTATATATTTTACAGTTGAACTCTTCTAGTTTTTATAGCTGTAGTAGATTAGATGGCAGAGTGAGTCACTGACCAAAAAAGTCCTCAAATAGTATTAACAACGTTAATTCCCAAAACAGATTCTCCAAACCAAAATCAAAGGTATATTGCTTTTCACTACTAAGTTTTTTTCTGAACTTTTGTTTTTTGCAGACATGGAATTCTGTGAGACCCCCCATATTCTGTGCTCTGGCTATCAAAGTGATTTACACGGTGTAGCTGAGCACAGTTACCCGCTGGAGGTGGGCTCGGATGTGGACACCGAAACAGAAGGTGGTGCGTCCCCAGACCATGCCCTGAGGATGTGGATGAGGGGCATCAAATCGGAGCACAGCTCCTGCCTGTCGAGCCGGGCCAACTCTGCGCTGTCCCTCACTGACACCGACCATGAGAGGAAATCTGATGGGGAGAATGGTAATGAGGAAATGCATCTAATCTATTCAATAGAAGTAGTAATTTATTGAAAACTTTCTTCTTCTACCCCTTTTCTTTTCTTGTTTTCTTTTGTTTTCTTTCCTTTTTTTGCCCCTTCCTTCTTTGATCTCTGCATTATATGCAAGGTGAAGGGATTGCTTGGGATGTGTATTGTATTCAGAGTGTAGAAGAAAATCAGACAAAAAAATGAAACAATGATTTGTTAAAACATCGTTATAGAGTCTGCTTTCCTACGTTTTTCATTTTTATATCATAGGATGTTTATCATTTGAATTTGGTGGCCTATGAATTAGGTTCAAAACTAAATCTAGGTATGTACATTTTGCATAGAATTGTTCCTGCATGTTTTGGCTTCTGTCTGTAGCTTTAAGGCAGTTCAACCAGGTGACTTGAGAGACAACCTGGAGTCCTAAATGCTCTATTTACCTCTAATTTTGTGCTGCATCTGAAGACATGCCTTTATCAGTTGGACAGATTCAATAGGTCTTTGTCATGACCCAGTTCTGTATTTCTCTACATAGGGAGAGTGGGCTTCTTGGTCACATAGGGGTGTTTTGGGTGGGCTGTCCTTTTGGGGGGAGGGTGTTTTTTTAGATATTCTCTTTCAGGATCTTTTCACTTCTTTTTGTATGATTTAGTGTTTCACAGAAGGGGAAAATGTGTATTTAATAACGTGGGGAATTAATATTTTTTTCTCTTCATCAAAATTGATTACAATCTACTGTTTCCTTAAAGAGTGCAGAAAGTAAACAAATTTATCATGCTTAAGGTCAACAAGCTTACCTGATATCTTAATTTCTATGTTTAATAACTCCATGTTATGGCAGATCTAAATGTTATTTTATATGTCCTTTTAACTGGATAAGAAATAGAGGAACCAATGAAGGTGGCAGATTGACACTTCAGTGTTGACAGGGATACATTTTAGTAGCTTTATAGTCATAAGATGAAAGAGAGTTCAGTTATAAATGTCATTTCTGTAGTTATGTGTTTGAATTTTTCAAATTATTATTTGTAATTATTATTTCATCTGGATTTCTGTCAGTATCAATGATAATGTCCAATATAGGCTCAAAGCAATGGATCATCTGCACGAGTTAAAAATAAAGGTTCTAGTGCCCAGCTTGTTTTTAATGAAAAACTCCTTTGAGGATTAAGCATTCTACACTATCACATGGTTTTGTTTTGCTAGAATCAGGTAATTTTTAAGGTGCCACCCCATTTCCACCATGCAATGGATACCTGCCTTCTGCCCTCCTGATTCTGCCACATCTTCTGTGGCACCCACCCTCTGTGAAGTGTCATTGCACAGGGCCTTTTGGTTTGGGGTTGCAGGGGGTTATTTTGTGTGTTTTCCTAAGACATTGGGTTTTAAATGGTGGTGGAAGGAATTGAATCTGCTCTGCCTGGCATTGGTTGCCCTTTAACTGTGGAAATGATTGAAAGGGAATTCTCCATGAGAAAGGAATGTTCCTACATGTGCCATTCAGATTTAAAAATACATACTTACATTTTAAAGTGCTGGGAAGCGGATGTATTGAAAGCAAATTAGGCATAAAACCGAGTTATGTACAGTGCAGCCAGGTGTTGATATTTTGCTGTCCATACAACTTTCACAAAATAAGTAATCTTCTGTAGATGAAAATTACTGTAAGTAGTGAAGGAAATACTTTCACCACCTTCATCGTCCTAACGAATGTGGCAGGACTCGTGGGTTAAGTGTCACTAAGATGGGAACATGTAGTCTTTATGCTTCACCAACAAAGAATGGAGTGAGTTCTTCTAAAGGTATGTGTCCAAGAATGACTTATTCAATTTAAACTAATTTCTTGCATGGTGTAGACAGAGCATTGCTTTTGCATTTGGCTTTAATATTTAATTCCTTTTAAACTTTGTAACAATTTTTTAATCAGGTATTCATGTTTGAAGTACTTCGGAACCAATTTTAGCTAAATAGCTGAGAGAGGAAAGTGAAGGTGAGAGTAAGCTGGAAGAAGCTGAGAACACAAGCTGACTTGAGCTCTTTAGATGTCTCCAGGCAGGTATCAATGCTTCCTGTGGTATTGAGTCATTATAATAATTACAGTCTTGAAAGTCGGTGTGAAGATGATGATTAAATCTATATTCATTTATATTATCTAGTATTTCATAGGTAAGTTTGTAGGTGAGAGTCCTGATCCAGAGAGCAGTGTGTTTTCTGTCTGGCTTGGCACCCAGCAACAAAACACTCTTTGAAAATGGAAGTTAATAAATCTCTACTTAAATTATGTCATAGATGGCAGATCCTCCTGTTTCTATGCAGGCCTTTATGCCAGGGGCTTTATCAAAGAACCATGAGGGTTGCATTTATCCTTGTTACTTCCTGCCATGGAACTGTATTTTTTTGTGCTAGACAGTAACTTCTCTGAGTGGAAGTGGAAATGTTTGTAAGATCTGTTGCTGGAAGTACATGAAGTGTTAGTTTCTATGATACTGCTGTAAAAATATTTAGCAATTCTGGCTTTGGAGGGGTTGACTAAATGGCATGTGAATGCAGCTGTTTGTACCTGGAGTAAAATTAATGAGGAAGGTACAGCTCTTGCATCATTCTAAGCTCTAACTGGAAGTTCCCTGACATAGGATATACACTTGTCTGTGTATCCTGAGTAGCCCAATTTGAGAATTTATTTGAGGACTGTTTTCCTTCACAGACACATAACTCTGTCAGAATCACTGTTTAAACATACTCCAATTGTTTTGGCAGCATTGAACAGATTGTATGAAACACCAGCATTCCCATTTAGTGTTGTCAACGTTAATGGCAACTAATAATAGTCTATTAGTGCACAAACTGCCTTCAGCTTTGCCTGAGGCTAAGCAAAACATAAATTAACTGCACAAAATGAATGACCAATTTCTTGGGGATCATTACTTATCTCTGGTGTGATATAAATAGCTCTATTTAAACATAAATAGTGTTACCTTATAGTATGTGACTGTAAATGTCAGACAGCAAGACTACAGAACAACCATATCAAAAGTAGTTCCTTTATTCTGTTGGAGAAGACTGCATTTCCCCTCAGTTCATTGGTACAAAGGCATCTGTCATTGCAGCATGTCAGAACATCAAGTTCAGTGCTTTCATCTGCCAGATTAGTCTGGCAAATTTACTTATTTATTCTTATGAAGTAAGTCTGTTTTCCAGAAGAGGATACAACCTTGATCTACAGAAAGGGGTGGTCTTCAGACATATATCTAAAATTACATAGCATGACATGGATGTGCATGCCCTGCTAGCCAGTGTACTAAAAAGCAGCCTCCAGTCCATTTTGTGTCCATATAGCCTTCCTCATTGTTCATGCAGTCCTTATGTTTTCCTTTACATGATGTCTGTGCAGCTGTGACACGATGAATTTCACTTCAAGTGCATTCATGCCCTGCTCTAATCCATTTTTGAGTCACATTTGATGTTTGCCCAGCCATCAACTCTCTTACTTTTAGCTACTACATCTCAGCTAAGAGCTGGTACAGAACTTTAGCATCTCTACAATAATATAATTTTTAACCATTTTTTTACTTTGTCAGATTGCTTTCAAGTACTTTTAAGGCTGACTTGTTTGCCTTACTCCTGACATCTACTTAGATGTTTTTAAGCAGATAGTTACTCTTTCTCTACCACATGGTGAGAACCAAAAGAAGAGTTCAGGATTCCCAGTGCTGGGTGAGTGTACTGTGGCATGTACACTCAGTCTGGGACCCTAATTCATGTTCAGTTCCTTTCACTATTATATGACAATTGGGTATTAGCTGTAGTTCATGATGACTTCTTTAAGATTTGTAGGCAAGAAATTACGGTGATAGTACAGGTTGAAATAGCACTGGTCATGGAATATAGCATTAGAGTGCTTGCAATCTGCTCAGGGGATTTTTTAATATCATGTGTCTTTTAAAAACAAAGCAAGAGGGAAAAAAAGCATCTGTGGAAAAATGGGTCTTTTTTCCTTCCGCCCCCCCTCCCCCCCATAAATTACTTGGAAACTTCTTTCTTATTATGTGTTCTATTTGAAACAATATTTTTAATAATATTAGCCATGTATTATTAAGTAGATGTAGTAGAGAAATTAGTAGGTTACAGATCAAAGCTGAGTTTAATGAACTAGAAACATGTAAGATTAATCTTGGGTAGTTCATCTAAGTATTTGTTTTACAGCCTGGGAGCAGTGATCCATTTAACAGAGCCCTTGACTATCCCCAAACCTCAGGGGTTTTTTTTACTTTGATTGCTCGGCAGATGGGTGAGTTTTGGGTAAGTCACCTCAGCTCTTTGCACTTCAGATTCAGTATCTTAACATATCTGTTAAAGGGGTAAAGATGCTTAGTTAGCAAAAGAAATACTGGAGTTGCTGATGGTGGATGAGGAGCACAGCTTTGTGAATGCTGTAGTTATGCAGGCATGGGGAGGATTTAGCCAGGACAAGGCTCTGATTTAATTTATGGTGTGTGTCAGTAGACCTACTGTGAATTCACACCTGTTTAAATTAGACTTGAATTTTGCTCTTCATAAAAGTCTTGTGTTTAATGTAAGAAAGTGAGAGCACTGGGATTAATGTTGTTCTTATGTACTGTTATTTTGTAAACAAACCAGACATTAAGCTGATCTCTGGCTTTCTCATTTCTCCAGGAAATTATTAGCAACAGCTACATTACAATAACAATACATGCTCTGAGAAGAGGTGTAGGTGTGACTGTCTCTCTATGCAGGATTGTGTATGTAATAATGGTGGCTGAAGTATTTCCAGTAGCTCCTGTCTTGTCACTTTCTATTTACAGTGGTGCAATTAAGAAATTGAGTTACTAATTTGCAAGTAGACCCCATTAGGTCAAATACATGTAAGAAGCCTTGAAAATAAAAAGGTAAACGTCAGTCTTAGTCCCATTCCATCTGTGCCATTTAATAATTTTCTCTTAATTCCTTGTGTGCTTTGTTTTGCCTTTTTATTATAGCGTGGATGGCATCCTGTTTGTACACTTCTGCCTGTCACACCATTTAAGTCACCTAATAGATTAAGGCAACCTCATCATTGAAATGCAAAGCCCCCACAGTTAAATTCCTCCACCTTCCATAGTTTAATATAGCTCGTCAGATATTTGATATATGATACTTTCAGATATTTGAGAGAAAAGAGCCACTTATCTTCCCTTCATAAAAAACCTCTTTTGCTTCTGTTGCATTTCTTTTTCTCTTTTAGTGTTTAGCTGGTATTTATGTTGGTTGCTTCTGCTGTTGTTTCAAAGAAACCTCCTCAGTGTCAAAGGAAGCGTGTGAATCCCTGCAGTAACATAGCAGTGCCTTTGGGGGAGCATTGGCATATACACTGACATGGTAACTGCTCTGCTGGAGTTGTTAGGAGTGTAAGATGCTTTTGTTGACCTCAGAGTGGTTCCTTTGGAAATGTTACTGCCTCAAAGGCAGCATGTAAGTTATCTGAATTGCTCTGGTTAAGTGTGAGGTGCTACAGTTAGCACTGTAACCTCACCTCAGCTGTAATATGAAAGTCTTGCACTTGTGCCCCCCGTTTTTAAGCCAATTATGAAATTGTTTATATATGGAAATTCAGCTAATGGTTTATTTGTCAGTGTTGTGGGGAAAATTCTGCCTTTCAAAATTACTATCTTCATTATTGTCTCAGAGACATGGGCATTGCATCTGCATGTCTTCTGTTTAATTCTTTACAATTTGCATATGGTCTATTAAAGTCAGTACACAATGTTAAAACATTCAGTTCATGTTTCTCTTTTAAGCACAATGAACACTAATTTAAAGACAAATATCAAACAGTATTTAGTATCTTACATTAAAGGTAATAAAACAGTATTTAGAACATAAAAGAAATATTTCCTATGTTCCATAATGCAAATGACCTTTGCCCATAGCATAGTAAAAGCTAACAGTGCATTTATACAAGGTTGTGTAATTTTTTAGCCCTGCAGTTTTGTTTTCTTTCATGGGTAGCTAAAAGCAGGGAGGCAGAAAAGCATGAGGAGAACAGTCAGGTTTAGTTTTTATCCCAGAAACCAGTAAATTGGCATTACAGCTTTGAAAAAAAAATCACTTGGCTTTCCTGTGTCATGTTGAAGGGATAGTGGATGTGGCTTAAGGAGCTGGCAGCAATATGAATTATTATTCCTTCTTTCATTTAGGTACTTTTTACTTTCTCAGGTGGAAATGAGCATAAAGGAAAATTATTTCCATAAATATTTTACAGTGCAAATGGATGTTGCAGTGATGCTGCAATTCTTGGGACCTCAGTGTATCATTTGCCACAGAGGGGAAAGCTGAGATGGGATAGTCAGTAAAGTGCCTGCCTTCTGTCAGGGTGCTGCAGTGCAAAAGGGTGAGGATCATCAGACTCTTCATTTCACAGTGAGGAGACTGGGATGATGCTGAACAAAATACTTTTTCTGGTGTTAAGCATTCACCATAAATTCTACAGGAGGACATCTCTGGACGAGTGTGTTGCTAGGAACAGTTCCATTCTAAACAATGAACATGTCCATCCTTATGTTTTATTTATGTTGTTTTATTAAGTTTACATTATGCTTTATTTCTCATCTCTTTTGGTTAAAATTTAAAATGTGTTAGAAGATTGGAAATCTGCTTTACAGAAACAACCTACAGTCATATTTTATATATTTGTCCTTTGGAATAAATTATTTAGTTAATGCTAGTTTGGTTTCATAGCTATTTTTACATATAAGCAATTTTCACTTATATGTCTTAAAATGTAGATGCTTCTACCAGTTGGAACTTTGTTTTCATCAAAGTTTGGGATGTTCTGCTGAAAGCTCCCAGTGGAACATTGTCAGTGTGAAATAAGGCTAAGGGAAAACTTCTGAAGTCTGATCATAGAACGTTATAGTTAAAGGTTCCAGATAAATGAGATCGTTACTCTCATTTGGTTCCTTAGGCCATGGAACAGTATGGTTTTAAATACAAAGATGACTAGAGCTTTTTTTGCACCCATAGCAAAATGCTTTTCAGCCATCACATCATAGAACCACAGACTGGTTTGTGTTGGAAGGGACTTTGAAGATCATCTGATTCCAATTCCCCTGTCTTGGGCAGGGACACCTTCCACTAGACCAGATTGCTCCAAGCCCTGTCCAACCTGGCCTTGAACACCTCCAGCGATGGGGCAGCCACAGCTTTCCCAGGACAACCTGTTCCAGGGCCTCACCACCCTCACAGGGAAGAATATCTTCCCAAATATCTAACCTAAACCTGCCCTCTGTCACTTGAAGGTCATTTTTCCCTTGTCCATGCCCTTTTCAAAAGTCCCTCTCCAGCTCTCATGTAACCCCTTCAGGTACTTGAAGGTGCTCTAAGGTCACCCTGAAGCTTTCTCTTCTCCAGGCTGAACAACCCCAACTCTCTCAGCCTCTCTCCATGGCAGAGGAGCTCCAGCCCTCTGAGCATCTTTGTGACGTCCTCTGGACTTGCTATCCAAACTTTAATAATGAAAGTGAAATAAAAAGAAGGGATCTAGCAAATGAGTACAGGATTGGTAGAGAAGTGACAAAATACTGTCATATTATCATTTTAGGGTCTAGCAAGGTTTAATCTAAATATTATATCTTCTTGACAGTATGAGATCTTCCAAGAATTTATTGTCGTCCTATGGGTTACAAAAGGTTGTTCATTCTTCCTTTTCAATCGTTTTTCATTTTTACCCATTTAATCCATTGTGTGTTAAATTACATGAGAAAATCTTATCTTCCATTTTCAAATTTGTTGGTATTTCATTTCCTCTTGGGCTTAGGAGTAAGATGAAGATCAGCATAAATCTGTATTATTCAGGGTTATACATATTAGCATATCCTCATCTTACATATGGGGACCATTAATAGTAGCAAGTACCTTTCATCAGACCTTCTAGAAGAAACATAGGGGCTGCTTCCCATATTCTGCATATTCTTCTAAAAGTGAAAGCTAAACTAAACATACTGGACTATTTCTAATTTCTGCAATGGAAAATAGGATAAAAATGAGAAGTTGTGTATGAAATTACAGTTAGCTTTTTCAGAATAAAGCAGATTTGAATGCTACTTGTTTCAACTTGCTTTTATATACAGGGCTTACGAGATGAAATTCACTATCTTCTGATACTGACTTTATATTTTGTAACATAAGCATAAGAGGAAATGTGTATAATTAGCTCTTTTAGAATATGGGTCTAGGAGCACCAAAAAATTCCTGCAGACTGTTTCCTCTCCCTAACAGATGTTTTTGAGTAATTTTTTAATCAGATTCGCTTATTCTGCTGACTAATTATATTGCCAGTGGTTTTTTCATTTATCTTACGTTTCCACCCCAGATGATTTGCAATGTAGATTTCATACCATGTTCATGATGCTGACTTTAGTTGAGCAGCACTTGTCAGCATCTGCCTGTGAGCTGTTGGCCACGAGCTGTGCTGGCAGGAAAGAGAGGCAGCTCTTCAGGCATCTCAAACCACGCCTTGTAAAATAACCATGTGCCTTTGCCTTGTGTTATCCAGAAAGGGATCTGGGGATGGTCAGTGATCTGGTGGTTCTTTGATTCCATAAAACCACAAAACCAAAAAGATACATATGTAGGAGGAAATACCTGAAAGTGAGCGTTCCTTAGGTCAGGGTTGTTCCACCCTCTGGCTAGAAACCTTGCCGAAAGGTGCCAAAAGCAGGTAAGAAACCAAAGGGACATAATGTTTTTTCAAAACTGTGCATTGTATTTATTATGGTTCATAGCATTCCTCCCTCCACTCCTCATCAGTTTTGTACATTAGAAGGATTCTGGATCTTCTTTGCTGTCATTAGAACTCTAACCGAGGCTGCATGATGCATTGGAACTAAAAGAAGAGAAAGCATCAGTATTTTAACTGCAGGCAAGCTGAGAGTGAAAAGTTTTTATCTGTTAAATATCTTCTTAGCCCCAAATGATATGCATGTTAAACAAGTGGAACACATGAATATCAATGATTTTGGATTTCTGTGACTCCAGCTACTTGATTTTTTCCCATATAGTATTAACGTTGGTTATGCCAATAAACACTGCAGAGTATAACTCCAGTTGGATGCATCCAATATTGTCTTATCTTGGTGGGGTACATTTGTAGGACAGTTGAATGTTATTTATCAGCTGTTAATTTTCTTTCAGCTCTTGAATCTATTTGTTATAAAGAGCATTGCCACATGTTGCTTTGGGCTATTTTGCATCAATTTAGTAAGCATGTCCCTTACTTTGAAGCTGAAGTGCATCTACACTTGTAAATGAGCTTAGAATACCGTCTTGCTAAGTAGGGTGATGCATGTTTTCTTTATAGTAGCTCATTACAAATTAGCTGAGCATAAATGAAAAGCTATGTGTATGCACAGCTTTGCAACATGGATTTCCCTTTCAGGGAATGATGCAACAGTATCATCAACTTATTCAGGTCTTAGTGTGGTATCTTCTCTTAGACAGATGTTTATCTCAGTAGCCTGAATGTGACTGCGAGAGCCACCCTTTTGTGGCACAGTGAGAGAAGTGAGAAGCTGCTGTTCTGAGAGTGATGCCACTCTCAGCTGCCATCACTGTACATTTGCTCATAAGTAGTGCATTTGGGGTTAGCTGTTGGTCTTCTGCCAAGTCTCTGCTGTCTTTTGGTGTCTTCTCATTGCCAGTGAAGGCATAAGGGTTGCCTCAGTCCCTTATGCCTTCTTTGATAGGAAGAAGATATGAGAGATGATCTGTACTGCAGGTGCTAAAGAAACCTTTGCACCCCACCCCTCTTTTGCCTCAGTTTAGCATCAAACTACTCAAGGATTTTGTGCCTCTTTCAAAAATCCTCAGCCCTTCTCTCCTCCAGCTCAGGAGCTGGTGTTCCAGTGTTTCTCCCTTGCTTCCTTGGGCGAGTTTCTGGGCTGCTGAGCGTTTGTGAAGGTGGGCACAGAGGCTGCCAGGGCTGCACTGCCGAAGGCAATGGAGCCCGAATGCTTTTCTTCCAGAGCCTCTGCAATTATTCACTGGTTAGAATTGCAGTTCTTCCTCTGTAACAAGGGGTACTGCCCAAATGCTTTTTTGTGATGTGCTCAATGTGTCTACAACTATCTTTTATGTCTTTGCCTGTGGGGAAAGACATAATTGAGTCATTCTTCCTGAAGCCTGTGTGGCTGTGTGTTCAGTAGGGCAGTGTTCATTTCGACATTCCCATTGATAGTTTCATTGATTATTTTTATTTTAGCCTGTGATTCTGTCTCCAGTCTAGCCTTTTAATTTTTATAGTTCACTACCTATTGAACAGCAAATTCAGCTGTGTTTGGTTGTGTGCATATTTTGTTAGAAAAATAATCTTCTGAATCCAGATTTTTCCACAGTAGCTAATAGCCTACAGTACTTGAAAGCTCCTTTTTCTTTTTATAACCTATCTCTTTTCCAATACGTTTTCTGATTACTGCACTACAGTTCGATTTTTATTGGATCATTTTAGAGTGTAATAATTCATTTCTGATCCCTAGTACCTCTTGTCCATGTCTGAAGTACTCCACATTATTTCAGTCACTCATTTTTGTTGACATCTTTTCTCTAAAGACAGTCTTCTGCATTTTCTCTCAAAATATCTTTCTGGCATCATCATTTTAGTCTTGTGATATCCAATTTCCTTTAATACAAAATCAAATAGAAAGCATTTTCTGCACTTTACCAGTCAACTATAGCGGAATTTTTTGAGCTTTCTTCCAAGTATCTTGTACATTGCTTGAT
>JAOXXN010000025.1:10549050-10568168 GCA_026770055.1 Myrmophylax atrothorax | reverse complement strand
CCACCTGCAATTGTGCAAAGCATTTCACATTGTCCCTCATGGCATCCTTGTCTCTAAACTCAAGGGACAGGGATTTGACAGACAGACCACTTGGGTGATGGTTGCACTTAGAGTTGTGGTCAATGTCCCAATGGCCAAGTGGAGACCAGTGGAATATTGTTCCTCAGGGACCAGTATTGGAACCAGTGCTATTTGACATCTTTGTTGGTGCCATGGACAGTGGGATTGAGAGCACCCTCAGCAAGTTTGCCAGTGAAACCCAGCTCTGTGGTGTGGTCAGCACGCTGGAGGGAAGGAATGCCATCCAGAGAAACCTGGACAGGCTGGAGAGGTGGGTCTGGACAAACGTCATGAAGTCTGACAAGGACAAGTGCAAGGTCCTGCACCTGGTTTGAGGCAATTCTTAACCTAAAATGAATGTGAAGAGATAGTTCTGCTTGTCTAAACTTTGCAGATTATTGCTTTGAAAAGGACTAGCAGTGATTTTCTCATCCGTGGAGTGGTGTGTGACTATTTAGACACCAGTGGAAAAAATAAAATAGCTTTGAAACAAATGTAAATCTGGTGCTGTCATTGTTCATTGAAAGCCAGAAAAATTGAACTTAAATGTGAACATAAAACAGTATATTAACTTCACTGCTATAGATCAGTGTTTTCAAATACCTTTGCCAAAGCATTTGGAGTGTGTAACAGGCTGCCTTCCCTCTCATTATCTATTGCACTTGTGTGCTACTGTTCTTTTGTGACTGCTGCATCGAGTAAGGCACAGGAATGTACCAAAGGCATTTAGTTATCTCACACTGGAGCATTACACTTCATGACTGCCCTATCAACATGAAGGCATAAGAAACAATGACCCTTGGCCTAGAATTTTTTTTAGTTAGGCCCAGAATTCGAGTTCCATGTCAGTCTGGTTTTGTTTTAAGAGCACAGCGAGTGAATGTGACGGCACTGAGCTCCAACAGTGGTGTGTTCTGTGGGCTGGCAATTACAAGGCACCCGAGCAGCTCAGTCCAGCCCAGTGCTGGTGGCAAAGCCCAGGCAACAGTTGTTTTGTTTAAAAACATAGCAGTACTTTTATTTGGCTTCTGAATATTTCCTTGGGTGAAAGCATTTGTTTGAACTGAGATTTTTACCTGAGGAAGGGCAGTGTGATTTGACACATGTTGAGCCAGTTGCCAAAATAGGAACAGACATGATCTCGCACTCCTTTAGAACTTACTTCTAAAATACAAGCACTTTGCTAGCATCACCAACCTTAGTTCTGCTATCTCATTATGAATTAACTTATAAGTGCTAATAATAGCTCATGGACATGTGCTAACAATAGCTCATGTGTAAATACATGTGACTAAATTAACTTAATTATTGCTATCATTTACATGCTAACTAATCCATACATTTTATGAATGAGATTTCAGCCTGACTGTACAAACCTGTTTATGCAGGAGCGGAATTTGCTTCATGTTTTTACAGCAAATACTGAAATCTCTACCTTTTTTCTTCATATAGGCAGAGATCACAGAGACGTGAGCAGGTGAAAGGAGTAAGAGCATGTGTATATTTTGTATATTGCTATGCCATGAAATTAAACAAAATCTGTTCCCATAGAAGTTGAAATAGTGATCTTCTGTATTGAGTAAAGGAAAAGAGGTCTGGAACCGAGGAAACGTTTTTCAATAGATGTTCACTGTGAAATTAAAAGCTTCTGGCAAATGGAATTTTATGATGTCTTGCCACCTTTGTTAAACTTGACTCTTTACAGCCCTCTGAAAATTGCCGTGTGCCTATTGGTACATTTTCAGTGTTGTTTAATTTTTCATGTGAACAATGCTGCTTTTCTATATTTATGCTCCTTCTCTTAAGATAATGATCATTAGTCTAGGAACATCAGATCTGGTTATCAAAATATTTCTAGTGTCAGAATTGAAGGTGTGCATGTGTATAAATTGTGTTGCAAGCATTACTTGCATTTTCTGCTTGTGGCCTCTCCCATCTCATTTTGAGTGCACAGAATAGGCTGTGCCACTGTGATGACAAGCTGTTCAATGCTTTAGTTCATTTTAATTGTTTTACATGTAACTTTAAGCCTTATTTATTACCTCTTTTCAAACCTTGTTCTTATAGTAATATTAAATTACTGTTGACAATTCTTTGGTGCTTATCACTACAATATTCCAATACTTCACATATGTTTATGTATTTCTCTTTGCAATAACCCTGGGAAATGATGGGAGTATTTAACTCCATTTTATCCATGGGAACGTCACAAATTTAGTGAGAAATACCTGCTAAACTTGGGCATCTAATTTGAACTGCTCAACACCTGATTTTTTAGAATATTTCAAATATTAGTGCAATATACTACTGTGAATAGTTCTCCCTGATTTAAGTTACAACTCTCTAGATTTATTAAAAAAGCAAAATAAGAAGTGTAATTACCATGTGGGATCAGTTGGGTTTGAGCAGTTTCTAACATCTAGCTTTAATATTAAGATTTATACTATTTTCACCAACAAATAATAGCTGTAGAAAGCTGTTGTCTTCTCTTTGAAACCAACACTGAAAGGAAATCTTTGTATGGCTTTTGGCTTTCACAAATGTTAACTGTCAGCTGCTTTTTTTTTTCCCCCTCTCCTTTTCTGGAAGTTGAGTTCTTTCCCTGGTCTTGTCCCAGGCACTTTCTTTCCAAGCCTGAGCTTTGCCCTAGACCTTCTCTCGTACTTAATTTCTTCTTTATGGACTTTCCTTTCAAGTACTAGTCATCTTTCCATAGCAGTCTTCAAGAGATCTGATCTCACTGTTCCTGCTCCAATCATTCTTGTGTGCTCCCCCTTCTCTCTTTTTTGCATTTTAGTCTGTTTTAATGACTTCACCTCACTTCTTGTTTCTATTTTCTTCATCTGGTTTCTGTCCAGATGGTACTACAATATCTTCTCTCTTTTGTAGTAGTTTCAGTCAGCTGTCTCTCTGCTCCATCATGCCTAAGTGCCTCTAAGCAGAGATCTTCTGGAGTGTAGAGGGAGGGCACCTCTGGCTCTCAGACTCGTTCCCTGGTGCTGTCCTTGCTGGATGAATACTTGTACCAGAGATAGCAGAGACCTGGCCACTGGAGCCCTGGGCTGAAATCTTCTTAGCCTCTCTACTCTGCAATGTGGTGTGAGCATTTTCTGGGTACCCAGAGGTCTCTGAGGATGTGTGTGCTTTGGATTTGGATGCAAGACTGACATAAAGGCTGATGTCATCACAATTTGCAAATCTCCTGTTCCAGCAAGAGCCAAGGGCCCTGGAGCATTGCAGAGGAACAGCCTCCAGTGACATATGGAAAACACTTTGTCCCCAGCATCATCCTCAGAGAAGTCTGGGTGAATGTGCATAACCCTGCTGCTACCCTGAACCCCCTGAGCTAGAGACCTGTATGAGAGGTACATTCCAAATGGTTAAAATTATAGAAAAAAACAACCAAATGTCATATTGCAGTAAGGAATGTTTTAAGAAGATTAGACAAATAGGGTAAGCAATAAGCCAGTTTCCTACAACATTTCCCTGAAAATAGTGCTTTCCAAAATAAATCAAATTTGAAGTTCTGTAACATTAAGTTAGTGATCTGCACCTTACAGTCCTTCTCCATAACATTCTGAGTCTGTTACATGCTTGCTTTGTAAATCCATACACTGGTTAAAGTAATTTCTGCACACAGTTTGTAATCATTGATTGACAGTGTTTAAAATATATCTATGCACACATATAGATCTCAGCTTGGTGAAAGATGTGATGTGTAGCCTGAAGGCTTTTTAATTTACAGGTAATGTGGTGGTTGTTCCTCTATTTTTCAGCTGTGTAGTGATTATCATGCTGTAATTTCACTTTTAAAAAATAGCCAGTGAACAGTCTTACTGCAGTGTTTTACACTAGTTTCTCATTCTTGCAATATTCCACTAGCTTAACATATTCACCAAACACTCACCACGATTATATCCCAAATAATTCACCTGGTCTGCTAGAGAGTTGAGACAAATTCTGCCCAGTATCTCCCAGTTTCTGTATCAAATATCATCCACAGTTTACTGAAGAGTTATACTTTATTAATGGATGTGGATGAAACACATAATCTAACCAGGGAGCATGAATTGTTCATTTGGATTGCTCTCCTTTGTTCTGATACATATGTGATGGTTTGAGAAATATAGTATTCCACAGAACCTGTCCTAAAACTTTTTTTTTTTTGGTGTTGGGGGGGAGGCCAGTCCATTCCTGGTAAAATCAGTCAAATTTAGGAACACTGAGAAGGGTGGTATTGTATAAAAAATTGCAAAAGTCTTTTAATTTCTATTGCTAAGATACCTGGACTTATCTGAAGTTCTGTTGCAGCCTGTCTCACCCTGGTTCTGTTCTGAAATTGTGATTGGGCCACATACATTTTCCATGCAGCTTTGCATGTAAGTGGCGAGAAATGCTGTACACTAACCCATGCTCATCTACATTTATGTCCTTGAAAAAATATGCATTTAATGAATACAAATCTAATTATTCTCAGGAGCGCAAGTATTTGTTTATACTACTGCCTGTGTTTCCTATAGAAAGCACTATTTTTGCTAATAATTACTTTAAAGTTAATACTTCCTATTAGCTTGAATTATTTATGAACTAAGCATGTGCTCCACTTAGTGACCAGACAAATGGAGAAAACATCTTTGATCTTCAGTTTTATTGGTTCACTTATGATCTTAGAAAGTGAAAATCCCACATTCTCTGTGTTGTGTGGTTACTAAAAGCTACAAGCTGATATTGTAAGGAACAAATAATTTTGCCTCTGGAGATTTTAGTGTACTTCTGTAGGCTTAGGTAGGGTTCACCTCAGCCTCTCCACAGTTACTTGGCACACAGCCATGGTCCCAGTGGGATAAATAAGAGACCCATCACCACATTTTCTCCTTTGAAAAGCATAACCGTGGAAGAATTTGTTCTCCTCCTGTTTGTTATTTCTCTCCTTTAACTCCATGTTGTGAGGAAAGGAGTATCTCTTTATATTTTTTTCTGGGGCCTTCTAACAGCCCTGAAGCTACTTCCTTCCTCTGCTTCACACTTTAAGATCAGAAAGGTTCTCCTGTTTCACACCTACATTTTGTTTGTCTGTGTCTTTAAACTGTTTCCTGACATTTTTGGTCAAGAGAAATGTAGTTTCAGAAGAGAGACCAAAGTGTGGGTTCTTGACATCTTTGTGTTCTAGAATATGGAACCCAAACTGTAATGCTTTCTTTCCATCCAACCTGCTTCACATCTCTCTGAGTTAGCAGGTTTGTGGTGGCCCTTAAATCCTTTCAGTTTATACTTTTTCCTGTTTTTCAGGCTGCTGAAATACTTTATAAGAGATGTATTGTAAGAAATGTTCAATATGTTGTTCTTGTGGAACTCTGAGATCATTTTGAGGTCTTCCTGGGGGTCATGTGTGATGTATTAATAATACCAGAGAAGGACAGATGAGGCTTTCAGCAACCCTGTCTGCAGCACCCTTACTAGTTTTAGGTTTTTGTGCAAGTAACACTAACAGAATGGGGAAAATCCATAAATAGAAGCAAAATTTCTGCAGTCTTCCTCTACTTGTGGATTTTTCCTATGGCATTTAAGTGCAAGAAATGCAGTATTCTGGTCCTGGCGTAGAGGCAGTTTTACAATCTGTTTTGACCCACTGGGATTGGAAATTCTTGCTTTTTTAACACTTGTAGGGGACAATGATTGACTGCTTGATTTGGAGGGCAGGCTGTCTTCCAGGCTGGCAGGGAGGAAGGTACTGGATTTGAGAAAATCTGATGTTCTCCACTAAGAATTATATATTTTGTTTTAAAACCAGATTCAGGTCTTTTAAATTATTAAAAATTGATAATTGAAAAGCCTAATTTAATAGAAGCAAAACTGTCCAACTCAAGGATATGAACATCCTTATATTTGCCTTATGTTAGTTAAGGAGTAGAAAATTCTGTTTTTCTTCACTTGGATAATAGTTTTAAATGCTACTACTCTGTACTTGCATATAGGAGAAACATCTATCCAGGGGAAGCTGGCTTTAGAACATAAGATATTTTCCTGTTACTAAACTGTCATTTTAGAAATTGTTGTTATTGGACACATAAATGTTTTCACTTACAGGTCTGTTTCTGTCATGAGTCCCATTTTTAAATTCAATCCTCTATAGATAAAAGAAATATGAATTGAATTCTTATTTGTGAACATCTTGGTCTTCCTATTCCCTCTATGTTCATCATGCACATACTACTCTTCAATTAAGCTGTAGTTTAAATATCTTTGTTATGTAAAAGTAATTTTGAAATATTTTGTAATAGCACCTTGAATTCTGTTTTTGCAAAGTCACTGAACAATTATGTATTTTATTAATGCAGTGTGCTTTTAGATTCATGGTAAATAACTGGGAACTCACTAAGAATATAAGTCCATTCTTGAAATTACTTTCAGTAAATCTATATTCTTTTTATTTTTTACAGTTTCTTACTTGGACACTATGCATCTTCACTGTTGTACTACTAGCATTAAAATAAGAATTAAGAATAGTTGGTGGCAAGTTTTGCAGTGTCCCTCTTAAACCTTTCAAATAATCCAGAATTTGTTCAGTTCTGTATAATATGGTTTGAAACCATTGACACAGAAGTGTAGGAGTGGCCTCAACTCAGCATGTACAATGAAACAGTGATGCACATTAAAAGTCAGAGACTACCCAGAAACGAAGTCTGGTCTAAAGAGGAAAGACAGGCAAAATAGAGGAGTCTTTAAAAAATTAATAAATTAATAAATAAAAAATAGGTGTACATGCAACCTCTGTAAGTAGAAAGAGGTTGCTAAGTGTGAGCAACCTGATGTGAGGGAGCCAGCCTTAAAAAAGAGTAGTAAGTTCCTGAAAACGTTGTAAGAAACAACATACTCTCTTGCGGTGCACTTTGAATCCTGTATAAGCTATTGAAATGATTTATTCTTCTTCCATTGATGAAATATATAGGAAATGTTTTTATTTCATCCAGTGGTAAATGCAGTCCCATCAAACGACCTACTTAAGCAGCAGTTTCCCATAGCTGACACCTTTCTGAATATTCACAAGCTTAAAAATGCTGCCAAAATGAGAGAAATATATTATTAACTTAGTTCTTACAGGGCATCTTTCCAAACAGATGAATGGACACAAGAATGGCTTGCTGCATTAGGAGCTGCATTACCTCAGTTTTGCAGGTACACAGTTCTAAAGTAAAATGGTTAATAGGGGTCTTGGCATTGAAGTGCTCACGATCAGCCCTGTGGGTTTCCTGTCAGAAACCACAGTGGGCACTGAGGGTGCCCTGGATGTCAGAGCCCTGAGCAGAGCAGGGGGCACATTAGCCACACATGTGCTAAGGTGCCTTTCCTCTGGAGGCAGGGCTGAGGCACCAGGGCTGCCAGACTCATCCTGCTCCAAAGCATCTCACACACCTCAACAAAATCTGCAAAACTGGAGTTTAAAGACAATGTATTAATGGGAATGACGTCTGCAAAATTGATTCTTTCTGTAAGAAATGTCTTAAGTGCTTTCACTGCGTTTGCCAGGAAACAGAGCCTATTTCAAACTCATATTGCAATGTATTGCATTCAGTGAAGGTAGAAGAGATGACTGAATCAAAACATTATGAATTTCTTGTGTACTCTCAGTATTTCAAGAGATTTCATTTTTTTCCCCTCTTCCTGGCTGTTTGCCCAGAATGACAAGAATGCATAGTGAGATGATTAAATAAGAAGAAATCTTCTTGCTTTAAAATACGTTTTTTCTGCAACCATTTCTACACAAGGGTCCATGTCTTAGCAGCTCTCACCCAAAGCTGAGATTGACTTCAGTGAGTGTACTCCTAGCAGGAAACACGTATATGAGTTTGCACAGGGAATGGGATGGCAGAGAAGAGACAGCAGGAATAGAAACAGAGCATACAACTGCCCTTAGTAGTTCTTTATGGTTCCAATTTGGTCAGCCTGTGTTCCACAGTCCATGGTTCAATTAAATGATTCTTTTTGTTTTGTTTTAAAGGGGGTTTTTTTGTGGGTATGGGGTTTTTGGTTGTGTTTTTTGGGGTTTTTTTTTGGAGTAGGAGGGGTTGTAAACTCAGCCTGACCTTGAAAAACAATGTGTACATATCTGCCAGCTGACTTCTATGCTTTTGCTTCAATTTTATTTTTTTTAATTCCATTTTGAGTACTGTGGACATGACTAGAAGTGAGTTTGTACATGTTTGCAGGTTTCTGACTGGGTTGGAAGGTCACTGTCCCTTATGTTACCCTGAAGGTGTTCTTCTGTTGCTCCTCAAATGCACTTACACAACAGATCACATTGAGTGCCACCATCCTGCCATCTCCTTGAAACTGTCCTGGTGGCCCTGCCTGTGTTTAGGCATCAGAACTGACCTGTACAAAAAATAGTTCTTTTGCTGGGTTAGTTCTCAGGGCAGAACTCTGAACTAGACAACAGTGCGACTGCACAGTGGAGCAAGGCAAGCTGAAGGAGCCACACGATACCGAGCAGAATTATGGCTTCTCCAAGTTGCATTAACTTCTCTGGACAGGCAGGAACACCTTCAATAGTAAGGTGAGGAAATGTTGCACCAGCTTGAGTAGAGACACCAGCTTTTCTCTCACACATTAATTTACAGCATCCAGCTTGTTTGCAGGTTTATTAATTGACATGTGATCAATGATCTCATATTGAAGACCTGCACATGGATAATGAAAAGTTGGCAGGGAATTAAAAAAAATTGTTGTAGCAACATGTGCTTCTAAAATCACATTTGAAAAGCTCACTACATTTTGTTTTGTCTTCCATTTAATTGTTTTGATTAATCTGTTGGTCTATTTGTATTCTTGCACAACTAATGAAATTATAAACACTTGCATCATAGGAAAGGCTGATTCTCAGTAGGCCCTCCAAGGATAAAAGGCTGCAAGCTTAATTTTGCAACATCAGTCTTGACTTCACTTTGCCCACACAGATGGTTCTGTTTGTGGTAATATGCTGAGTCAGATGGGGTGTCTGAAGCTCATGCAGTACCTTCTGGCTTGACTGTGTTCCTCGCTTAATAGCTTCTTTATACCCTCAAAAAAGGCTCTTCAGACTGCTGTGTTACACTTTCTCAGATCAGCTTATTAGTTTGGATTGCTTTTGGGGTTTGAGAGGTGTCAAGGCAAGATCTAGTCTAGTACACTCTGGCTCTTCATGCAACTTTGGCTTTGCCCTGAAGTTCAAGACTTGTTTGTCATGCTTATTTTCATATAGGTTTAGTTTTCATGACTGAAACAGGAAGGAAGAGATACCTTACTTTTATTTGTATCTTAAATTAAGTCGTTTCTTTAATTGATGCTCTCTTCCTTTTTCCATCCCCCCCTACATTCACATTGTGGCTGAAGGCTTGGAAATGACAGATGAAGTTTGACTCTTCAGTACCAGTTTCCCCTGTCTCACTAAGATTGTTTCTAGACACTGGCTATCATTATATCATTGCCTCACTGACAGTGTTTTGTGTGTGTGTGTGTGTATATATATATAGACATACATACATACATATATATACATTTATATATATAAGAGATGGGTGAAGGTATATATATATATGCACACACAAATATGTATGTATATATATGTATATGTGGGTGTGTATCCTTTGTTGAATAGTACTTCTATGTCTCATTCCAGATTCAAGCTTTTAATTTTGCAAGTGAAATAAGCTTGCATAATGGCTTTGCTCTTCAGAAGTGATTTCTGTAGTTTTCAATGTCTACATGTAAATAGTTGTTACTCAGGTCTTGAGTTCTGTCTGTACTTTATAGAGTATTTGTCACACAAAAATCATCTAAGTCACAGAAACCTTTATATTTTCTTCTAAGAGACCAGAGCCTCACAGCTGGCCTGGATAAGTGTGAAAGAGCTGATATGTAATGTAAACAAGTGTCAGGAAGATGGGAACTGCCTCTGTGACTTGTCATTGCCATGGGAGATCCTTGAGATTAGCTGTCATAAGGTCCTGATTCTGCATAAGTATTTTAAAAGTCATTTAGGGAAAAATCATCCTCCCTTTTCTCTGTGAATACATATAAATATCCCATAATCTTGTTCTCAGTTAAAGTGATGATGAAAGAATGGCAGATTCTGCTGAGAGAGTTGGTCTATATCCAGTTGTTTCAATAATATATTTGTAAAATAACCATATTCCTTCAAAAAAATATTTCTGATCTCAGTAGAGAGAGAGGCCTTGGTGATCTTGTCAAGGGTACTCTTGAGAATTCAACCTTACAACTGTTTTTCGTATCTTTGTCTCTCTGGAGATTCACCAAGTGCCGTGGCCGGTGCCTGCCTGAGAAAAGCCTTTCTCCCCTTAGCTGATGGCAATGCCATTGGATCTCACTTAGCACTTTGGCTCAGTCAGCAGAGCTGTAGGTCTACAAATTGGCATTTGCATCATTTTCTTCTGTGTGTTTGTACTCACTGGTCTTTTAAATCCATAACAGACAATACAGGAAAATCTTTCCCATTAGGTTTTTCAGTTCAGTTACTGTATTGTAAAATCTTTTTTTCCTTTTTTTTTTTTTTTTTTTAGGTACCAATTCAAAGATGTGATGGAATTGACTCCTGTCAACTTCTTAGATTAATATTTTTCTTAACAGTTCTTCTAAATAAAAATATATCTAGCAGTCTGTCAAGGCACATGAAAAATGTTCTTCATACCCCTTCAGTACAACAGAAAATCAGTGTAGAAGACATCTCCTTAGGTCTACATGTGTCCATAAATCTATGTTTTTCTGGTTTGATTTTTTTCCATGTAAACTGGTACTAGTGGGAGGAGCAGCTTCAGCACTGCAGTTTACCTTGAATTGTAACAATCAGCAAAAGATGTGGTTCTTGTAAAGGGCAGGCTTGAAGTCAGCTTCTAAGGCAGTGCTGCTGGGATCAGTGTGACCTCCCCAGCCACACCATTGCCTCAAAATTACTGTTAGCTGTTGTGTTTCTTTTCTAGTCAAATCAATTATCCAGACCTCCTTTATTTAATTTCCTCCTGCCTATTCTGGTTTGGGGTCTGGGGGGAGGATGGAGAAGGGAGGTGTATAAAGTGCTTCCTCTGTGCTCCCTGAAGCACGTGCAGGACTGAGAGCCAAGGCAAGTTGGGCAGATGTGGCTGTGCCTGGAGTGCTGCCAGCTCTGCCTGCACCCCTGAGAGCACAGCAGCTCTCAAATGCAGACCCGATTCCTACAGAAGCATGAAACCATCTCTGATCCATGTACAGAGATACCTGAGAAGGATTATGCTGTGGCAAGTCTTATTAATAGCAAGAATGTTACCTGAAGCCTTATTAATAAACATAATTGGGAAAATGCATATTAAATTCAAAAGTCAGGTTGAAATGTCAGACAAGGATTTTTCGTGATATTTACCAATGCAAGCTTTATTTCATGAATCTCTGAAGTGATAGAAAGGGTAATTAAAGGTACAACTGTAAAAACATCTATGACTAACATACCACAAAAGGGAAAAGGCTCTTCAAAAGGGAAAAATCTTACCCATCCAATCTGACTTAAATGATAATGTTAAAGTTTCACTGGTTGTGAGGCTGCTGATAGACATTATTTCTAAATGCTAACTTAATTTATTAAAGATTTGACTTCATAGGCAGTGGCAGACAACCCAAAAGAGTTAAATCACTATGGTTTTATCAATTGAATATGGTTCACTTCAAAATCTGGACTTTGAAAATAATAATCCTCCAAAGAACCAAAGCCAGACCTCATGTATTTGGGGTTTTTCTTGGGTTTGGGGATGTTTGCTGTACCATAAGCCTTCCTGTGGGCAGCAACTCTGCCTGGTAGTTGAGGAGAAAGAGCGAATGAGCCATGTTTGTTTCTACATCGTGTGCCTTTGTTTTGTATGTGATTCCTACTTATTCCTAGAGGATGTTGGTAAACCCCAATTACAGTATGTTTTCTTTAAAAAGTGGCTTGATTTGCACAGATCTTTTCTAAATGAAACGAGGCAATTCTTCTCCAGCTGTAGTCAGCCCTCTCCTTTTAGCACAACTTCCTTGTTCATCCTTCGTTCAGGTGTGAGCAGAGCAAGCGCCCTGAGGTTGTGTTCACTGGGAAAGTTGCTTTCATTCCATTTTCTACACTATTAAATAAAAAAAATAGATTTTCTTATTCTGAACATGTTTTGATTGACACAAGTTGAGTTTCATTATATGCAAATTTATTTTGTGATATGTAAATGATCTTTGCATATTAATAATAGAAGTTTGGTGTAGTTTGTTCTTAGCAAACGTATTGAATAGATTTAGATTTCTGCATAATTTTTCACATAAATACTATATAGGAGAACAGTAATTTGAACTATAACAATGTTTAGGGGCTTTCTAATTAGAACTTTGAAAAAAAAAGCCAATATTTGAGGCAGTATTTTCTTAAACAGTGACAAATTAGCAACATATAGCTAATTATGTTAATTGTGTTTCTGTTCAAGAGGATATTGCTAAGTTTCTGAAACAAAGCAGGACTGAAAATTAAGCCTGAAATAAATATTTCCTGAACATGCTTACTACAAAAGTCCAGTCAGAATTATTAGAAATCTAAATATACAGCCAAAAGAGTCAGAGTTCACTATATCATATCTCAAGATTATATTTAGTATGACCTACAGAAGCTGGACAGAATCCTTTGGGCTGCACTGTGGCATGAATGTTGGGTGGCAAAGGCTGGCATGCACTGGGCTTGCATAAGGCACACATCAGTGCTTGGTTATCTGCCCTTCATTGTTTTCAGGTTGCAAGATGCTGAAGAATGGGAATTCTGAAATGAATTCCAGAGATGTGCTCATTAGCAACAATAAATGAGTGTTTTCAGGAGCAGTACTTGTACAGCATCGGTAATTTTGCTGAAAAAGCAAGTGTTTAGAAGAGATAAAGTGGATTATCTTGGACGTTTTTAAGAGCAGTTGTATTGGAAATGGCTCACTGATTCAGCAGAAGTGACAAGGTTTGCAGTTGGTCCAGTAGGAAAAATGCTCTTTAGTTAGAAACTAAGTTGCCATTTTGAGTTTCGTCACCACTGGTTTATTCTGACAGCTGAAGCTTCCTGTGGGCACTTACCTTTGTCTTTGGGGCACTATATTTATATTTATATTATTATTATTGTTAACTTTTATAAGGATTATATAGTAGATTACCTATTCAGCTAGAACAGCGAGAATTGATTCTGCATACTTTTTTATCCTACCCACGAGGTAACTCAGTCCTCTTTTATTTTGTTTGCTGGATTTTTTGGTTGTTTTTGTGGTATTTTTATGGAAGAGTGTCCTGTTCTTCTGTTAGGTCAAAAGACAAGTTCTTTAATCAAGCTTTGCTTCTGTTATTGTTTTTCTCCTGTATCTGTGCGTTTTGGACTTATTTCCAGTCTAATTCATTAATAATTCAAAAATTAGTGTTCAGGAGCTTTGCACATGTTTATATTTTGCAACTAAATTACATTGCTTTCACATTGTCCTAATTATTGGGGCCTTATATTTGGCAGGCCCAGCTCTGTAAGATTATATTTTAATTCCTTGTCACTGAGGTGAGAGGAAAACATTGTTAGCCTCTTTCTATCCAGCTGAGGCCAGGTGTTGTGCATTAACATGTAAGTAGTGCAATTAGTGCCAATTATGTTTTAGAAAGAAACATTAAACCCTGCAGGAACACAGTTTGTCACCCATACTTTTTTGTGGTTTACTACTTTGGCTTCTTTTTTTAGGCATCTATTATCACTTTTAGTCTTGATTACTGTTGGGCTTCAAGCTGGCACTTGCACCCCAGAGGTTGGATGGATGAAGAGAAGAGACTCTGGATGATAATGCAGGAAGAGAAACATGGGTCAGGTTGAATTTAATCACCTTGTGTGACTTAATTCTCAATTTTATTACACTACTAAAGGGCATAAGGTCTTCTGCAAACCACACAGATCCCAGGGGAGCTGAGGTCCCCTCGGCTGCTACTGAATATGAGACCATAAACACATCACTGGGGAATCAGCAATAGCTGTGGGGTTTTTAGAAGAATGGTAAATCTTCTGATAAGTTTGAGACTTCAAAACCAAAGTCTACTAGATTTATTCACTGATGACTCACTTCATGCTGTCAGTTTGCAATACCTGCTGCTTATCCCTTCTCTACCTTGTAAATTCTGTTACTTGGGACACTACTTACATGTTTTCCTGTGACACCTGAGCACAGATTGTAGTTTCTGTCTTTGCGGGTTATAGTCTTATATAATAAAATGCTTATATATAGTGGGTGGCTGTGCCATCACATATCACTGGTATTGGATACGTGCTAGCTAAGTATGCTTCCATTTGAGCTCAAGGCAAGTTCATTCCAATTATGTCCTAATTAGTGTGCTTAAAATTTATGACAGGTACTCTATTTGGGCTACATCTCCACAGAAGCCTGTGCTTCTACAGTGATGTTCGTGTCTCTCATAGGTCTAATTTCTTTGATACCCTCCTTCTGTTGTCAGAGAGCTTTTCTCCACCCAGCCATGGTTGAGATTGAAGCTTCTCATGTCTCACTTTCCACTTGTGACAGGAAATTTTGCTACTTCTTCACATATTTGCTGTCGAGAACTTGTTTTAAGTATCTGAAAAAACAAAATTCATTCTTCATCATTCTCTGCTCTATGAGGTAAAAGATGGAGGTGAATTCTAAATAAAACAGAATAAGCTATTTGTAGTAATATTTGCTTTTATACATGTTTGTGGCAGGTATACAGGTAAGATGTGGATCTTGTATAGTAACTGTTTTCTCACTAGTTCAACATACTGAGAAGTTCAGACTCACTCTGCTGGCTTATCAGATCTCTTAATAGACTCGTGGGGAGGAGTAGTTGTCTGGCTGCCTTCTCAGGTTCTTCTGTTCTTAATGGAATGGAACCTCATTGCATTTCTGACAAGTTCTTTCATCTCATGATGATTCTGAGATGCAGATGCTCAAGAAAATCCCAAGTGCTGAAAGATGAGGACCTTTCTGTTTGTGTAAATTGACACGTTGACTTTAAAGAAAAGCTAAGTACATGTAATATTGGCATCAGACTTACATCTACTTCATCGTGTGATCCCTCACAGAATAGTAATGCAAAAAGTAGTTGAACAGTACAGTTTGTTTTGTATTAATATTTAATCTGATACCAAGTGCACTTAAAGGAGCTAGGGATATGAGTCTTCTGGTAGAAACAGCTTCTTTGTTGCACTGAGCAATCGCTACCCAAGTAAATGAAACCCGGAAGTTTGTTCAAGAATCATTAAGTTTTAAAAATTGTTCTGCTGGGAAAGCTTTTGTTTCAGTTTCTGTTTTTAAGGGTTGTTTCTTCAGAGTCAATCAGAAAGTAACTTCCTTGATGTTAAACACATGGGTACAAATTAAGGCTAATAAACTGATATTGAGTGAGTCAGAGAAGTACTGATAAATGTGAATGCATGTGAGAGCATTCTGCAGCTCTGAGCTGGAGGAAGAACTGGATAGCTTTCTAAAGAAAATAATCAAATCAATGAAACATCAATTATTAATGTTTTGTAATGCCAGAAAATTGGAAGGGCTAAAAGAAAATCGGTATGCTGCTCCAATCCCAAAGAAGGATGAGCACGCCAAAGGTTCTGCAAGCCGAGCCTTCCCCAGCTCTGCCTGCTCTCTTAGGAGTGTGTTAGGAGGCAGTGCTGACAGGGTGACATGAGGAATTCAGCTTTGTTTTCAAGTAAAATAGTGTTCCTCTCGGTCATGGGAAAGCATGAAATGATGCCCATTGGGCCTAAAGGAACTCACAGGGAAATAGATAAAAGGGTTTAAGAAAATGTCATAATTTAGAGTAATACCTTGGTTTTTGGAGCTCTTTTCATTATTTCTGAACACTTGAGTCTTAAATACTGTTTGCATTTCTTATGTGGTATTCATTGCCTGATTGATTTAAGCCATTGTAATGTTTGGATTTGACCACACATTTTGGCAGCAGCTCAGCTCCACATCTGAGCTGGTACCTGCGGGCTGCCTGGTTTTGCCATGCACTGCTATTGCCAGCAGATATTCTTTGTGCACAGGTCGGTTGCTCAGTGATTTTTGGACTTTGCAGGGGTAGAAGAAGTAGATATCAATGTTTGAAACAGTAACTCCAGTGCTATTCTCCCATCCCAAATTATAACTGGGAAATAGGTAACTGAATAGTGCCATACATATTGAATAAGTCATTCATTGCCCTTTATGGATTACTGCAAGCTGTGCATCATCTGAATGTGTCAGTAAAACATTTTTTTCTCCACCCATCCCCACTCACTAGACTTCCCTTAAAGTCTCTCAAACCACTTTTCCTAAAGTTTCAAATTTGCTGGAATATTTTAAACTCAGACCTTCCACTCTGAAGTAGACTAGATGATCATTCACAAGCGAACTCCTCACAGTTTCCATGGCACTCTGATATCTGAATTCTTAGATGTGTGTTCATGCTATACAGGACAGTGCTTACCATTAGCTGATGAGCCAGGTCCTGGTGCTAACTGCAGGGCAGACAATGTGGACATGCTCTTCTAGACTAGCACAATCAAAATCAATGAATTCCTTTGCAGTCAATCTGAGAATCTGTTTTTTTCACTCCAATTTCTACACAGACAGATGGTCTTCCAAACAGCTGGAGTGGCTGTTTCATACTGCTGTCTTAGACCTCTGGAATTTTAAGGAGGTAGTTTTTCTGCTTTCAATTCTCGTTTAATAAGTTTCATTGTGTTGTACAGCACAGCGGGTGGGATGATGATGTGGGTGCTTTATATACTAATTTTGGCAGTAATACTTTGCAGCAGTGCTTTGAATGTCTAGTGATGTATTGATTGGCATTCCATTCGTTTTAAATATTGATAAGAAATTATTTATTTAATGTGTAATTTCTGTCACTTTGTTTTGGCTGTGGAAAGAACTGATCTATTAACTCCAGCCACAATATTTATGAATAAAATCTTTCAGCTTTAAAATTAAAAATAATTAGCTGTTGTCACAGCACTAATTATTGTACATACAGAACCAGCAGGGCTATAATCTATCTGTCCAATATGTATTCTACTCAAATTGCATTAATCATAACTTGCTTAAATGTTAGCAAATGACTCTACAAAGTACTTGCAATAGCGATTCTTGCAGTCTAGAAATAATGAAGATGTAAATCACTTCTATGCATCATTGCCATAATATTCTTATGATAGGATATGAAACTGCTGCATCCACTTTTATACTAATGTTTAAAACAGTTACTCTTGGATGGCAGTGTGGTGTAGTGTCTCAGTTTATTTCCAACAGTTTAGGCCCATGTCATAGTCAATTGAATTAGTGAATTTAGATTTATTTTTCAAACTGGTCATGACAGTCAGTACCGGTCAAGTGTACTCTAAATTCAGAATAACATTATAGAATTTTTAAACTTAGTGCTTTACATTAGCATGCATGCTTAGAGAGGATTTTATCCTAGGAAACTCTGCATGTCAAATATAATAGTGTTCAGGTTTTTGTGGGAATATTATCTTTTCACTTAGAGAAAATTGCTATGGTTTACTTCAACAAGGGTATGCAATTTTACAGTGTATTGCTTCAGGACTTAGTTTCGTGTGCACTTGTTTATATTATGCAATTTACTGGATTCTTATTTTGCTTTCTTTGTGTTCTAGTCCATGTTCCTTTATATATTAGCAATACCAGCTAAAACTGGTAAAAAAGCAAACACTCCTGCCAGCTTGAATGTTGGGAAGCATAAGCAGAGTTTATTGAGGAGATGACCAGCTCAAAGCTTCTCTCCATTTCTTTTCCTTTAGGAAAATGCTGTACAACTATTCTCTTGCCATACACATTTCATTCCAGAAGCTTCTAACTATCACTGAAGTGATAAACCTGAGCAGCCGCACCCAGAGCTGAGTCATGGGACCTGTGGGGCCAAGGCAGGGAGGATGAGCCTGAGCCAGTTTGCTTAACTCCTGAGTTGGTTTGGGGGTTTTTCAAATGCAATTGGTATGTTAAGTATGCCATAAATTCACGTCCAGAATTTAGTAAATGTGCAGAAAGTGGATGCTCTTCCAAAATGACTTAAAATGGCAATATTTAGGTAAAGTTTTCAAGCTCTTCCAACGTGAACTCATTAGTGGAATTAAAATTTTTGGGGCCTGTAAATTTTAGTCCTTTTTTGAAGAGTGGCAGAACTTGGAAGGCTTGAGACTATGTCCCTGAATTTGTTTATCATGAGGTTATCAGCTATTTAATGGCTATCATCATGGCTGAGCATCTCGGGAGAAGGGGATTTTAAAAGTGTTTTTATAAACAAAATGAATAAAAGTAAGACAGAGTAATAATGAGAAGCTGCATTTGTCAGCTGCTTTCTGAAGTGTGCCATTCTTGCTGCCATGATAATAGAGAAAATTAATACATCCTGTCAGGACCGCATGACAGGAACACTGAAAAGCTGTGAAATGACTGTACACAGTGGAATAAAGGAAATCCACTTTGATCTACCATTTTTGATGTTTTATAATTGCACTTATTATCAGGTCCTTTACTCTCTTCTTATTTGACACAAGATCCATTATCAGTGACAGCATGAATGTGAACATGGGCTTGATTTGAAAAACTACTTGGGATGAGGTAATGGGGAAAAAAGCTTTTTGTTCCTAACTGTACAGAAAAAAAAAATTAAATTATTTATGTTAGTGCTACCAGTTAATATCTTCTGAGAAATGCTCCCCTTCCTGTATAATACTGTTTATATGCTGCATTTGAGTAAAGCTTGTTTAATTAGCTACCTAATGAAATATTGTACAACAAAATGGAAATTTATCATTTGCTTTTATGCCTTTGTTCAGCTACAAACTAGAGCAGGTCACTGTGCCCAGCCTGGACTAGACACCATTTTCTTTCATGCTGCATTTGAATAGACCTCATTTAACATTTTATTTTTTTAAAAAAATGCTGTCTATTGAAGGTTTTCAAACAGAGGGATAAAGTGCCATCCTTTGAGCTTTCCATGCTGTCTCTTATCTCTCCTGTGTTAGATGAGAAGCATTGCTT
>JAOXXN010000025.1:10537944-10548950 GCA_026770055.1 Myrmophylax atrothorax | reverse complement strand
CCTCCTGTGTGAGATGAGAAGTAATGCTTCACAAAGAGGCAGATTACCAGGTATCTTGCCTTTTATTGGGCTATATAGTAGAATTAGATTGTCTTTATAGCATCAGGGGTATGTGGATACATTCAGAATCCACAGAGTCTCTCTCTTGTATATAGAGAAAAACTGGTAAATTGGTTATTCGCGATTCTAAATGGACTTGAGGTTATGCACGTGGTTTTACTTAGTTCCTACTGCAATCACCAAGAAGCTCCTGTTGGCTATATTTAGCCTACATTTTGTTTTCTTAGCTTGGTAGGTAAAGGAATAAATGACCAGAGTACTGGTGGCATGTTGGGCTGGGCAGACGCGCTGCCCCAGGCGCCAGCCCAGTGCCTGGCAGGAGGCCCCTGCGCCTTGTCACAACAGCCCCTCTGACTTCACATTGCCAACCCTGTCCTTGACAGAGGAATCTGCCTCTCTGACTTCTGCCTTGCACTACAGTGTTGCCTGTATCTCCATGATAAAGCTTTAAAGTGTAAAATCTCACTTCTTTGAATGTGTGCTGAAACCCAAATATTTCGGGAAATGTGTCAATGCTGGTGACATTTCCCCGAAGATGAGATCTCTGCTTGGAGGTGAAGCTACTCATCAGAGCCAGAGACTCACAGAGGAAAGGCACTTGTCAAGATACGTGCCTGGAAAGTCAAATAATGGTGAGGAAGAAGTTTGAAAATGATACCCTCACACCTGGTACACAATTAGTCTTCTCTCCTCCTCACCCTCTCTAATCCCTTGCGAGCTACTTCACTGCATATAAATAATCAAAGCTGAGCCTCCCATGCTCAGATGAAAGCTGTAAAGACTGGCACTCTAGATTTATGAGGAGGAGTGTTTCCTCTGTTTTCTGCCCTTAAGTGTTCTCTGCATTGCCTGGTTATGCCTGTATGCATTGGAGTCTGGTGAGCCATACTGTCAAGTCTCGGGAAACTGTCACCCTACATTCAGTATTGCCAAACTTAATAAGACTTAGCACTTCTATAGTGCATTTTTATGTTCAAAATGTTATAGGAATATTAAATCAAATACTATTCTCAGCTGAACTGTATCCCCATTCATTGCTCAGTTTTGCTTGACAGTAAGAACTGGGGACAGAAAATAAAGAGCTTCATTGCACCAGTGGAAGCACTGGGAGAAACTGAGAGAGAAGGAATGTGTTCCTATGCCCATCAGGAGAGTGCACTTGGCAGTTTGCTTGCATTCACCTGGTTTATGTGAAAGGAAAATAAGACAGTGTCTAACTTCATCTATGCTTTCTCCTTCCTGCTTTTGGGTAGGGAGCATCTCAGTGCATTGTCTTTAATAACAGGGGCTTGCTGCCTATTTTTGGTACGTATAAGGACCACTTGTCCTTGTGCTTTCTATATACTCCAAATAGGAACAGCCTGCAGTCCTCCTCTGATATTTGTGGCATTACTGGGTACAGAGTTTTCTTATACCTCATGAAGTCTGTTCTGGAAATCTTCCAGGTGTATTTTCATGTTCAGTGATGCTGTGGACATCATTCACTTTAACAGCAACTATTCAAGGATTCTCTGCTAATATGACCTAATAGAACAGCTTTGTCTTTGACTATGCCTGTGGAGGGGGGGCTTTTCTTAGGAGATGTGGAGTTAGCTGCTGTGGCTATGGGGTTAGAAGGGCTTTTCCTCAGGACAATAGAGGAATTTTGAAAGCAGCATAAAGTGTTTAGTTTTGTATAGTTAAAGCATGATAATTTTAGTGCTGTCTTTATAGAATGTGAAAGAGAGCTAATGCTTCACAATGAAGATGAATGCAAACATACACACTGTTGTCATCCTCAGGGATCATCTTGAAGAAGATGAATTACTAATCAGCAGATGAATAAACTTCCCAAACCATTTTACTTTGTATTAGTGTTGGAGTGTGATCAATACCATAAATGTCAACTACAGTTTCAGTCATTTAGTTTGGTCTCATGAAGTGAAGGTTGTTTTTGCATTAGCTATGCTGTCACATGTAGTGTGAAGCAATGTTTTTAATACAGATGATGTAGCAATCTAATCATATTTGTGCTATCAAATTGCAAAGATACTCACATGAGATGAATTTTAGCTGGGCAGATGCACTTTCTGCACAGGCTCTTTGGGACCAGTGCTGTTGCTTTGCAGCACACAGAGCGAGTCTGGGTGCTGGCACATGCACCGAGAACTGAGCTGCTGACAGATCCTTCCCTCTTTTCTCCCTGTCTAATCAACAGGACAGAATTAGAGCTTTTGAGATCACTGCAGGCTGTAAAGTAGCCTGAAAGTGTCTCTGCAGCCATCTGATGTTCTCTCCTACATTAGGCAAAATTTTCATCGGAGTTTGGACTATGAACTGCCATACAGCTGGCTTAGATTATGTCTTCATGCTCAGTTCTTCTTTGTTTAGTTGGAACCAATTCATTGACATGTTTACTCGAACATTTTTCTGCCATGTATTTTTTCCTACCCTAGGGTATACTTTATTTTGATGGATATGTGGTGTGTTGCTTTTTCCTCAATATAAGATTGTAAAAGACAAACTGGAGGAGGAGGAAAGATGTGTCTGAGCAGCCCTCCCCTTTTTGATGTGTATGATGCCTTTTCCTTTCACAGTTTCTACTTTGTAAGTGTGTGAAATTCTGAAGAGTTCAATTTCAGCTGAATGCTGCGACTCAGCTTTAATAATTACTTTTGAAAGGTCATTTTGAAATTGTATAAGTTGAAACTGCCTACTGATCTTCACAAATTTTGTCCATCCTCCTTAGTGAAAGGTAACTATTCCATGTGATACGGGCAGCTCCTTCCTCCACCTCCCTGATACGTTTGCTTTGTTTGCATTCAGTCTACAAATTCCGTAGTAAAGACATGCAGGTGGAAAAAGCACAGTGCAAGGATAGGAAAAGAACCAGTTGTTCTATCCTAGTTTCTTTGGTTATTCTGTTACTCAGTGCTGTGAGATGAGTTTGGCAAAGGTGCTTTGTTACATGGTAATTGCATCGTTCAGATTGAAGTGCAGGAGTCCCATTTGTATTGCTCACAAAATCTGTATGAGGCATTTAGGCAGAGTGTCATGTATTTCAAAAGACTGCAAGAAGGCATGAAAACTAGAATTTAAACATAAGGATAAGGATCAGAAGGAGGCTTGAATTACTGTTCTGTTCTAGACAATAAATCATGCAGAAGAGGTTTCGTGGGTTCCTTATGTATGTTGAGTTTCAAATTGCTGTTTAAGTGTCAATGCCTAGCTCATTCCAAGATCTGCAAATCAAGTACTTCATCTTTAGCTTTTAGCTTTTGCATTACTGGTGGTACATGACTTCCAGGCAGATCCATTCTTCCTTAAACTTGTTTCACTGGTTGGCTAAGTAAATGACATGCTCTTCTTGTTTTAGCCAAATGTCCTCTGGCTAAACCAGGGAGGACCTGATCACGTAGGAGGGAATTCACCAAAGGCCAGAATTGTATTGAGGTTCTCTGGCTGGAGCAAGAAATGCTCAGTGAGTGAAGTTTTTCTCAGTGTTCCAATAATGTTCTAAAGTGAAATCCTTAAAGATTATAAAAAAATAAAAAAAAGGCAACCCAGTTTTGTGAGCAGACTTAGGAAATATCAACCTCACTTCTGTTCTTTCCACTGGGTAGAAATTCAGTGGAGAATTTTGTCTATTTGCACATTATATTCTTATACACATACAAATACCTCCCTTTTATATGTAGGGTTTATGCTTAGATACACTGAGATTTGTGTGTACTGCCTGCTTACTGTGTGGTTGAATATTGATCTATATAAAATTTTATACATAAAATATGTGCAACCTTCTCATCTCAATGACAGTTTGTAGCATGACGTTTCTAGCTTGAATTTGTTGTTAAAAACAAACAAACAAAACACTTCAGAGTATTCCCTTTAATCAGTTTTAAATTTCTCTTACAACAGTTTCATTTAGTGATCCACTACACTTTTATTATGAGTGTAAATAGTTGCACACCTACTGACACCCTAATGTTGTTCCTCTATCATTTCTATCTCACTTCTCTTTAGACTACATAATCTGCTTAGTGTCTCCTCACACTGTTTTTCCCATATCACTAATCTAGTCATGTTTGTAAAATCCCTTCTATTTTTACCAAATTATTCTGAAAAATAAGTGCCAAGAATGGAACAAAATATTCCAGAAGACGTGTATGTGATGATTTAACACTATTTGCCTCTACTTTCTGTCCAGTTTGCTTTATTTTCCATGATGTTACATTCTTTTGCTAAAGCTGTACATAAAAAAAGAAGTTTTTATTGAGCTGTTTACAGACATACCCAGGACCATTTTCAGAGGACTTGGAGTTAATTTAGATCTCAGCAATCAATCTGAGGTACCTTGCATTTGCTGATGTGAATTTTCATCTGCTGATGTATGGTCCATTCACAAACCTCTGCTGGACCTTCTTATTTTATGAAGTGAAGAAAGTTTGTGCCAACCTGTATTTTAGTGGTCAGTGCTTCATTCCTTTCTAAATCACAAATACAATAACCCCATTCCCAGAGCAGAATCATATAGTGTTCTACAGCTTCTTCTTTGAAGTGACAAATTTTCTGTTTCTAAATATATTAAAAATAGATATGCCCTATCAAAGTTGGACTGTTCACCTCTGTGGTTACATGGAGCAAACCAAGACAGAATAACATAACTGAAATCAACTGAGTTAATCCTATATCGTGGTGTTATAACTGGGAAAATATATGGGCCCTAAATTTACCCCTAAATCTTTCAAATAAAGCCATCTGCTCAGAAGTTTGGTCAGAACAGGTTTTAAGCCATCATCCTGGCAATAAAAGGAAAATGAATGGTTCTGCAAGGCATACAGCTTTTTGTACATAAAAATGAAGCAACCTTAAAAATCTATTGACTTTCCAGGAGGTTAATATTTTCTAGTAGGTGACTATAGTCTATAAAAGTCAAGCCTGAAAACAGATGAACCTAAGTTCTTTCAGGTTGCTATAAATTGCTGAAATTTGCCTGAATACTTACTGAGTGTGTAAAACAATAAAGTCTGATATTTGACCTTTGAGGTCTAAGTTTAATGGGAATCTATAAATATACCAGCCCAATTTACAGAGACACCCTACCCCAAGTGTTACAATGCAGATGTTCACTGCTGTTAATAAGACAGTGAAAAGTCAGTGTTTCTTCCCCTGGATTTCCTAAGTATCAAAATGTGTGAAATACCAAGTTCATTTCAAAATTCAAATGTTCACTGCCTACAGAAAGTTTCAACCATGTCGGATGGCCAAACTGTGAGTGTGAAATTCTCCAAGAAGCTCCCAGCTTCTTGGACTCTCTTTGAGCAGCATGAGGAGGCACTCGCTGCCTTTGTAGTGCTGGCCTTCTTTGTGGGGCTTTGTTCTGCCTTTATTTTCATGGATATTTCACACTTTCAAAGAGTTATCTTCTAAAAGTCATTTCTTCTCTATTTGAAATTCTGAAATATGTAGGAGTTTGACATGGGATTCAGAGCTGAACAAAGACTAATAATCTGTTTTCTTTCAAGAACCTGAATTCCTGAGAAGTTAGTGGGCTTGTTTTTCTTTGATTGTAAGTACTGTAAATTTCAGTGTAGGTATAATTATTTTTATATCTTGTAATTATTATTATTAAAGCAGCTTCACCTAGTCTGGAAAGCAAACAAAAATAGCTAATAATGAGTTCTGAATAATTTGGAGTCAGTTTTCAGAGTAGTAAAGAAAGTACTCACTGCAGTGAGCTCTCAAAGGAAATTTCTTCTGTAGCAAAAAGTGAGAGAACTTTTTTCCTTAACACCAACTTTTGCGCTGTTTGACCTCAAAACATAATTGGGTTTTGGGGGTTTTTTTGAATGAGTATCTTGATAAAACTTTGAGTCTTTATTAAGAATGTCTTCCTGTTTGATGCTGTCTTTTGTTGAGGTTTCAATTATTTAATTACAGGTCTTGATATGAAACTAATCATGCATGCACCCGTGTGAAGCTGGCACACTGACAGGAGAAAATCATTAAACAGTCATTACTACAAACTGACATCAGCCTGTAATTTTTGCAGTTAACGGGGGAGTTGATGCTTGGTGAACAATCCAATTAAAACTGGCAACAAAAGACTTAAAATGTCAGCCAAATTGCTTTTTAATAGTCAACGCAGCCGTCACAAAACATAAACATTAAAGTCCCCATAGTGGCATAAAGCTTCATGGTGAAACAATTCTAGAAAATGAATAATAATTACGGTATCCTGAGAATTCTCTTAATAGATGTGCACTCATTAAAATACTTTGTTGGTTAGATTCATATGAAAAAGTATGTTTCCCTTGATACTTCTTTATGCATTTGTTTTGAAGGTTTTATTCGGTATTTTATAGATGTAATTTCTAGTAATATTCAAAAATGTGTGTCTTATTTACAATGAGTTTAAATAACTGTGTATAGATAAGCTTTGAGTGAAACACAAGGAAGTGTGTTGTGAGGTGAACTGAGGATACAGCCACAAAGAACTTTTATAGCCTGTTAATGCTGTAAAATAATGTAATCTTTGTTGATTTTGAATTGCATGAGTTTCCTCTTGCACGTGGGGCCAGACTAGCAGGAGAAGCTTCCAGCATGAAGTTAACCAGCTGAAAGTGTGTCTGCCGCAGGGCCCTTTGGTACCTGATGGATGCTCTGCTCCAACTGCAGAGGTGGTTGTGGGTTCAGGGCTCCCAACAATGGACACCAGAGGAGAGTTACGAGTGCCAGATATTCTGCAGAACCATAACCCCAGTGTAATGGAGAGGTAGAAGTATATTAGTATTTCAGAAAATCTACATGTTTGTTTCTGGATGCCTAAAAACACATTAGAGAGACTGGTTTGGAAGCTGTGGGTTTGTGCCTTTTGTTATGCTCATTTTCAGGCATTACATCACCTGTTTCTGTGTTGCTATTTTGTCTTTCCCTACAGGAGTTTGGCTTTTCTTTGAAAAATAGTCGATTTGCTGTTTACCATCAGTTATGCATGTACCATTGTCTTTCCTCCCAGCCAGCTCAGGACTATAGGAGAAGTGTCAACATTCCTAAACAAAATGTTAGCAAACATCAATGCAGGAATAGATCTTTTTGTAGAAGTATTTGTTTTAGTTGTGCTTTAATTTGAGAGGGGCAGGAACTTGTTAGCCACCTCTAGGGATAAAAAACAAGAGTAGCCATTCAGCTAATCCTACACTGAGGTATATCCTTTAACTAATAGAGTGTAATTTAGATACCATGTGAAATAATTTGGTGAGTGACAAACAGCTACCTGACAATTATATGCAGCCTCCTTAAATAGTACCATGTAGTTTTAAGGACTACCAAGACAAAATTGATTCTAACTACCCTACAGCTGTTAGCATTCTTTTTGGTTTTTAAAAAAGCTTGTTTCTCTTTTTAAAATGGTAATTCTCTGTTTGAATAAATAATTAAGAGATAATTTAAAATTATTCTTTATTTTAAAGTTTGCCTCTAAAGCAAAACTTCAATAGGACAATAAATGTTTTGAAACTGTAATTTGTCCTAAGGAACTTTATTTTAAGAAATTTGTAAACTAAAGTCTGTGAAGTAGGATGTAAGTGAAGCTGAAGGGAACAGTCTGGTTTCCTGTGAGCTCTCTGCTCTGACCAACAGGGAACTAGTAAGCTTGCTGGGAAAAATCTGTTCTGCAGTAATTTATGTTTTAATTGCAAATTGATTTATAGGTCACACTGCTCTGAGAAAAGGATAGGATGGGACACATGTACCTTGATTCATTTTTAAAAAATGTGAGTGATACTTCCTCACCAGTACTAAGCACACATGGTTGCTGCTTGTCAGTCCATCAGCTGTGGTTAAGACTAACCTCCAGAAAACGAAGTGGAAGTCTCTTCTTGATTGAGAGAAAAGTAAGTGATCATATTCCTAATTCATATAACAAGTTTGAATGTATATGTAGTAATTCAGGAAGAGCCAGATAAAAGCATTAGAGGTTGCACCAAAAGCCATTCATTTTATTTGTTGGTAGCATGGTTCTATATAAAGATTTCTCTCTGATCATCCAAAATGACTAGCAGGAAATTGTAGCAATAAACAACTCTGCTACTCTATTCAGTCTACAGAGAAAGAAGAATTGCTTTAAAATTAAATCTCAGAAAATACAACAGAAATCATTTCTACAGAGCCAGTACAAGGGATGCAGATTTATAATCAGCTGCAGCCCAGTGAATTCTGGTTGTCCTGAACAGCCAACTTTGAGCAAACTGTCTTCTCTTCTCTACTTCTATAAAGCAAAGCCACCCAAACAGCCCCAGCACTGCTCTGGTCCATCACTGCACCATTAAACCTCTTTCCCAGGAAGACAGGGAAATAGGCTAGAAGTAAACTATTCTATAGAATGCCAAAATCTAGTTTCAAATTCACAATGCCATTATATGGCTTAAAATAATTTTTATTTTATTTCCGTGATGGGCGTGATGCTCCTCTGTATCCTCCAGCTGATGCTGATCCCTGCCTAAGGCTTTAGTCCTCCCTGTTACAGACATCAGGATCTATAGAAATGGCTACAGTTTTACACAAAATCTAGTTGCAAGTGAGTTTCTGTCAAGAAAAACCCATCTTGCTATTCATTTATAAAACATTATTGCATTAGTATTATTTTCAGGAATTTGAGGTAGATATGCATAAAAAGCCACAGGTAAAATCTATGAATGTTGGCATATTATGGATACATTTGACAGGTTTTTCTCCCCTCCACAGGTTATTATATAACACTAGATAAATTACTTTTTTTCATGCTCCTATTATTATTTAACAGTTACTGGAAATATATGCAAATATGTTTGTATCAAAAAAATTAATGTCAAGGGGAAATCCGTAATAGAAACATATAGAATGCAGTTTTATTGAATAAAAGAGATTTCATTTTTGTGTCTAAGCTATAAACAAGTTCTTCAGAATACTGTGAGCTTAGAAACTAGTCTGTATTCCTCCTGATGTTCCCTTGTTAGTATCTTTCTGAAAGATTTGTCTTAAAATGGAGGCAAATAGATGGGGGTAGAGACAATTCCCGAATGATCCAGAAGAGCTTCAAGCTTCTACTTCTGTACATGGTATTGATCATAAAAATGGATCTTATCAATTATGCTCTGCAAAATAATGTCAGGAGACATCCTGGATGTCTGGTTTTGACAGGATAATCCAGAGTGCAGAGAGTTAGGTATACTAAGCAAAGCTTTTATATATCCAGGTGGGAGAAACTGAAGTATGATTCATCCTTGAAGTGAGAAAGTTCAGGTACTTCCACTGTGAAGTAAACTTAGATGAGTTTGCAGTGCTGCCAACACAGCACTAGCTCTGCCCGAGTCCAAGTAGAAGGTGTGCTTGGGATCTCGCTGCCAGTCATTTCAGGGCTCATCAGGGCTTGAGTTTGGGTCCTGATGGAACTGGCAGGTTTAACCATGACTTAGGGCTTATCAAATATTTCTGTAGAGCCACAGAGTAGTTTATATTTATAAAAATATGAATAAGCAAACTGGTCTCTCCCATGGCTGGGCTTTAAGTTGAACAGGATTCTGTGCTTCAGTCACCTGGTGGGACTCATGTCGATGTCCCCACCCTAGAGAAGGCAAGCACTAAAAAGGAAGAGTCTTCACCTCAGCCCTCCCAGTGCAGCAAACTCGTGCTGCAGGGCTTTATGTTATTTGGGTCTGTAACAGGGCATGGCCTCGAGCAGTCTTTTTTTCCTGAAAGTGTTGCAAAATAACAGGAACACAGATGAAGCAGGTAAGAGGCAGGCAGGGTGGTGACAAAGTGACTTAATATGTCCATGTTTGTGATATTTCCACTGACCCACTGGGCTAAGTACACAGTGTATTTCAGAATGATTTATAGTTGCTAATTCCATTACCCATAGATCCCTTTCAGAAAGCCCCTTACAGCTAATGAATTTAATAACACAAGGGCCAAAACTTGAATATTTATCACTGCCGAAAACCATCAATAACTGCAGAAACATTAATTTTACAGCCATGACTGCTTGTAACCTATTTTACCAATCATAAACTGCTCTTTAATCAAAATCTGCTCACCTCTAAGGTCATCAAAATTTGCTGCCAGGCTACTTGTAAGTGCCTGGCTTTTGCAAACCTAGATGACAGGCTCACTCTGTAAGCTATAATCTCTCCCGCTTTGTTCTGAGTTTTAGAATAGTGATTGTACTGTCCCCTGTGAGTTCCCACTGATAGAAGGTACAACTCATGATATTGAGTGAACCCACCACTTTTAAGTAATGGCAGGAATTACACATTCTCCTGAAAATATCACCTTTAAGCTGGCTGGGAGCTGTCAATCTTCCCTCTGTCCTTTGGATGCTGTGTGATGTTAATTGTACCAGCAGCTGCTTGATCTGCTAAACAAACCACTGGAAGCCTGAGCTGGTTGTTTAGACTGTTCCCTCAGTCTCCATCAGAACTGGAGTGCTACTTTTCTTCTCCCTTCATGTTTTGCCTGTGACCTGTGTGACTCAGAAACCGAGGTGCCTGTCTTGTGTTGGCACAGACTGTAGTGATTTAAGGGACTCCTGTCTCAGCTGGATGGGTATTAGAGAGAATCTGACGGATGTACCACCAGCAAAGAAGGAGAGGGAAGGGACTGAGTAGGATAGTTTCATTACAGATTCTTCATATTAATTGACATGAATGTGAGCATTTCACATAAATGGAATGTTTTTCACATAAATATTATACATAGAGCACATTAGTATTTAACAGCTATATGAAGAAGTACCATAGAACAAAGCTATAATTCAGGCAGTTCAGTAGGATAAAAGCACCTCAGGATCTCTTGCTCTTCACTCCCCTCTAGCAATGTTTATTTTATCTGAACACACATTGGCATGTTTATATTGTCAGGTGCCTCTGCATGATAACACTGAGACCTTGCATTTCATCCACACTACACTGTGTTATAACCCAAAACTC
>JAOXXN010000025.1:10514800-10533183 GCA_026770055.1 Myrmophylax atrothorax | reverse complement strand
AAAAAGCTACAAACGGGTAGGAAAAATGGTACATAAAGTATTGAAGTATCAACCTTAAACCATCATGAGAATATCCTGAAACTAACCAGCCACATAATGATAGAGATCCTTTCTCTCAAACACAACTCTGTTTGTTTTCCCTCCTCACCAGCCTCTGTATTGCCTGCAACCTATTTATCTTGTTACTATTTTTTGTGGTATAAAAATAAAGTTAATGAGATATAGTCTTAGTTTCAAACAAAATGAAAACAAGTTTGCCAATATAGAAAGTCTGTAAGAACTAATTGGAAACTCAGGCTGACTCTGAGTGTAATGAATTTACAGTGCTTCACTGAAATGAGGGTGTGATGCAGACAACTTGTTAAATCACCAAAATAATCAGGATCTGATGTGAGGTTTTCTATGATGCCAGTGGCTGGACAAAAGGGTGACAAGTGTGATAATTAAAAAGGAATCCCCCGGGAAATCTGATGTGTTGATGTATTGCTGTAAATTACACTGGGAGGGTGAAGGTTCCCTGCCAACCAGAAAGACTTTATGGCTCACAAAGCAGAATGAGTCTATTGCAGGTAAAAAACTAAACTCTTTGTGTGCTATTGACAGGATAGGAATGGGACACATAAAGAGGGAAGAAGGGAACTAAAAGATGCTTTGCCATATGGGTTATACAGAATTTTTTTTCCCATTCTACCTGGAGAAGAAGTAACCTTGGCTGCTCAGCATTTACAGCCCAGCCTTTAATGTACCTTGTAGAGTCTACTGTGTGTCCTGGCAAAGATCAGCATTTTTCTAGCAGGGCAATGGCTCAACCATTAAAATGTCTTGTCATGCAAATTATCGGTTGTATAATAATCCTGCACATTTTCTATAGAATGGATTTAAGATTGATACCTTAAGTAAGGAAATGTCATTAATCAACTACTTGACGATGCTGAACATCAAATATTATGTCCAAAATTTGGGTAGCTTTCAATTCTAAAATAGCAGGATACAGGATTTACTGAGATTAATTATTATATGAAAGTGCCTTAACAGATTATTTTGGAGCCCTGGACTGTTGACACCAGTGATTTAATTTACTGAGACCTCCAATTTTCTAATATGCTTAGAAATGTTTTTCTAGTATATGCAAATTAATGTTACAGTGTAAACCTTAGTGCAACTGTAAGAATGCTGCCTTGATAAAAGATCAATGAAATTAAAAGGATTAGGCCCGGGCCAAATCCGTGACAGCTTTGCTTACCACAGCATAGAAAAGCTTATATGGAACACTAAACAACCTTGTTTCTCCAGTTGGGGTAAATTGTGACTGTCACAGAGAAAAAAGTGCTTTTTTCCATAAGCCATTCCAAGAAAGGAGGAAACACACTTTCATCTTTCACCTTGAATACACATCATGTCATAATTTAAAGAAAGCATGTCTTGTAAACGAATGGCAACAGTTCCTTGCAGGGAATTTTTGCAGGTTCATCAGAGCTTTGCTCCAGCTGGATTTGTGTAAATTTAACTGGACATCTGCTAAGGTAAAAGGGAGAGTGAGGGTGAGTACAGAAATGGGATAAAACTGCCTTAGGCATCGAGGTGAAGTAGCTGGAGGAGTTTCAGGTTAGTAACTTCACAGTTCACTCAATGTAGCAGCAATTTTTATCAGCATCTTCTTTACAAAGTGTTTTTTTATTGTTCCTTTACAGGGGAATTTCTTGTCTCAGTTCTCCTGAGCTGTGTATCTTGCTATACTGAGAGGCTTTGGAGACTCGTGGGAATTAGAGAAAATGAGACTTTACTGTCCCTTCAAAGTACAATTCACTATGTTTGTGCGTGCATTGTCATTTTCATGAGGACTGGAGACCCCTCAGAGCTACGTGGAGTGTTGGTCAGCGAGGGGCAGGACAGTGTTGGTCAGCGAGGGGCAGGACAGTGTTGGTCAGCGAGGGGCAGGACAGTGTTGGTCAGCAAGCGGCAGGACAGTGTTGGTCAGTGTGGGGCAGGACAGTGTTGGTCAGCGAGGGACAGGACAGTGTTGGTCAGTGTGGGGCAGGACAGTGTTGGTCAGCACAGGGCAGGACAGTGTTGGTCAGCACGGGACAGGACAGTGTTGGTCAGCACGGGACAGGACAGTGTTGATCAGCACAGGGCAGGACAGTGTTGGTCAGCATGGGGCAGGACAGTGTTGGTCAGCATGGGGCAGGACAGTGTTGGTCAGTGTGGGGCAGGACAATGCGGTCACAACGTCCCTCTGCAGTCCTCTGGGACTGTGGCAGCACAGACAGCAGAGCCTTGGGTGCCCACCACGCTCCTCTTTGTCTCCTCAGGCTGGCCCCGGGGCTGGGAGCTCCTTGCCAGCTCATCTGGCTTTAGCTGCTGCAGAACCTTTTCTGTCTGTGTGTCTGCATCCTTAGTGCTTCAGAGGGCCCTTCTCAGCCCCCACATAACAAGTGCAATAACAATGAAGAATTGTGTTAACGTTGTTTTATGAAAGATGTTTGTTAGGTGGTAGGAGTTACTCAAGTATTTTATCTCTCAAAGTGCAATACTAATTTTTGTACTGTGTCTATTTCTTTCAGAGATGTTTTTAAATGAGAACTATACCTCATGAAATCATTTTGTATCTGTGCTGCAATTCAATGTCAGCTTGATTTATTTGTTCTTTACTTTCATCCCCCCAAAATCCTATGAAAAATTAAGTGGATGTTATACCTTCTTTAATTTTCTTTTTCTATTTTGGTTTATTTGGGGTTTTTTATTGTTGTTGAACTACAGTGATGTAGGGTGTTTCTGTATCTGGTGGTTTTAGCAGACCATTGTATTTTAATTTATTTCACGTGTTGCAACACATTTTAGAGGAAACAGGATTAACAACGTGATAAAGCACAATGCTTTATTCCAAATAATTGTTATATCATAGAATCATAGAATGGTTTGTGTTGGAAAGAATTTTCAAGATCGTCTGGTTCCAACCCCTCTGGCATGGACAGGGGCACTGTCCAGTAGACCAGGTTGCTCTGAGCCTCATTCACCCTGGCCTTGAACACTGCCAGGATGGAGCTTTCCTGGTCAACCCATGCCAGTGTCTCAGCACCCTCACAGTAAAGAATTTCTTCCTAATATCTCTCCTAAATCTCTCCTCATTCAGTTTAAGACTTTAGTCACTTTTGTTATTAAGATGAACATAAATGAAAACTGTCTTGATCTTTCTTCTTAAATTGTAACTGTCTGTGGTTTCTGTGCCTTTTCCTTGTTGTTTCAGACATGCCAGGCAGCCCACATAACCAGTTTACCTTCAGGCCTCTCCCACCGCCTCCGCCACCCCCTCACGCCTGCACCTGCGCCAGGAAACCTCCTCCCTCGGCGGATTCTCTGCAGAGGAGATCCATGACCACCCGCAGCCAGCCCAGCCCCGCTGCCCCCACTCCCCCCACCAGCACACAAGATTCGGTGCATCTCCATAACAGCTGGGTCCTGAACAGCAACATTCCCCTGGAAACCAGGTACAGCCCGACCCTTTGTGCACAACAAAGCTCAAATGTTGGGGGAAAAAAAAAGATGGGGATGGGGCCTCACATTGACATGAGATGGCGATGGCAGTTCCAGGTTTGTGGTTCAGCACATGCCAGTGTGTTTTGATCTGAGGCCATTTCAAGTAGCCATGTGAGGCCTTGTGGACTTACTTCATCTACATCATTAATACTCTTAAAAGCACATTTTTGAAAAGTTTCGGAAGACATTTATTTCTTTAAGTTATGTAGGTTGCGTGGGTATTTTATGGTTGTGTGCAGTCAGGATTTGTGGTTGTGCATTTGTCTTGCCCTCCCATACTCTCCTGGGACCATTTTGTAATCAGCAAATAGAAGTTTGGTTTAATAAGTACACTCTGGCCCCTCTGGAGTCACACAGAGCCACGCAATGGCTGAGGTTGGAACGGACCTCTAGAGATCATTTAGTCAGGCTGTAGCTTCCCTGTGGATAAGAAAAGGTAGGAAATAATGCTAAAATAATATTTTCCTTAATGCATATTTAAATATTTTATTGCATATATACACAAAGACTATAATTTGATAATCATTTGGTAATGGAGAAATTATACTGGCCCAGGGCAGGTATTGAGCATGGCAAGCCTTACCCCTGGGAGCTGGGGAAGGGAGGGTTTAACTTCAGGATCATCCACAGTTTACATGAATAATTTACTCTGAAAAATAATTGATTGCAAACACATTCTGTATTCAGGCAACCTGTATTTCAGTACCAAGTTCTGTACACTCTCCTTTGACTTTTTTGCTATAATAAGCTGTTTGTTTGTTTGTTTGTTCCTGATAAGTATTGGCTAATTTGATGGTTTTCAACTAGAGTGTGTTTGCTGACTTGATTTTTAAAACAAGACCTTGATTTTCTTCAGTCCTCTTCATTGTGAGCAAAGCACCAGGAGGTTTGAACTTGGGTTTCCTTTAGATTCTGACCTTTTAAAGCATGTAAAGTGCATGACTCTGTGAAAGTTTTGTTTGCTGAAAAAGAGGAATATCTAATATCCACCTGATTTGGTCTAGAAAATAAAAGGTATTATGCATGGAAATGTTTTCTTTTTGAAGTTCAAGGGCCAGGTATCACAGTTAATCACTGAAACATAAATTTTGTTCTTTTATAAGAAGGTTGTTTTTATTACAAACCTTAATTTTAATATCCATCTTTAAACATTTAACTGCTGCTCATAAGAAGTGTCAAATTAAGGTTTAGCTCTGCCACTAAGTTGGGATTGAAGGATATGCCAATTCATTCTGAAATAAAACTTTCCTTATTTGTCTTAAAGACAAATCTCAAAAAGAATCAGGGAGGATGGCAACTTTTCTCCAAAAGAGAACATAAACAACATTTTACTTCAGCTAGTCCTTCTAGAGCTAGAAGCTTCTACTACCACAGTCTTTATAAAGACAAATCTCTGTTGTTTCTGGTGTAACAAGCTTATATATCTATCTATACCTTCTGCTGCAAGAAGGCTAAAGTCTCAGTGTTCTGTACCCATGAAGTACTTTTTGGTTCTCTGCCATTAACAGGTAGATCTTGTTTAGCCTCTCTGCATCCCTGTTCACTACATTCTCATCAGACCTCACTGGGGGAAAATACTTTGCAATTTATTTATCTTTCCAATTCAGTTTAATTATTGTGGTGTCTTACTATTTTTTGCGAATTTGAAGTTTCTCATAAAGAAAAAATGCAGAGATATAGATATGTCTACAATTATATAAAAGACTGTGCTGTGGATTAGGAATTCAGAATGGAAAACATCCTGTGGGCTACACGTCAGTCATTCACTAAGTCGGGGAATTTTCCACATTCTGCCCCTTCAGGGGTTGGTTGAGCTGTTTTTATGCCCCCTCTGGTTGCTCCCTGCAGCCTCTTGTGAAGCTGCTGAAAGGCTATAGAATCCAAAAGGAGAATCTGTGAGTCTCTTTGCCAAGATGTATCTGCAGTTTATGTGCAGACAAGCAGGGGAACATTGTAATAAAAAACATTCTGATCACCACTTCCCAGAAGCCCATAGTACACACAGAGCCTGAGAGAAAAAGAAGGGCTTGCAGCTTGTTTTTCCTTCCTTTAACAGGGCATGAATCAGCTAGAATTGAACTGATACTTTGGCCTAATATCTGAATTCTCTTACTTTCCTTCTTCACTGATGTTTAGCTACCCATTAAAAAGAATCCTACAAAATAAGGGGCAACAGGTTAATGGCAGCTGTGTTTCTGTGCTAAATCTTTAATAGCACCAAACCTACCTAATGTCTACATACCTAATATGTCTAAGCAGATTTTTTTTTTAAATTTGCAACATTTGCAATCAAAAAGAAGACTTAGACAGTTACGTATTCCCTGCTGTAACAGCTAGGCAAAAATCAGAATGCACATGTTCAGCTTTTCTTCCAGCTGTATCTCCTGTTAATCCATAACCAGCACATGTGTTTTATGTTTTATCTACTGCCATGGAATATTAGAGAATTTTCAGACAGGAAAATATTTCCTGTAACTAATCATGTGACTGTAAAACCTGTTCTTTCTGGATGATCAGAAATTAAGCAAGTTTCTGAGTATGTTCATTATGATAATGTGTCATATTTATGTAAAAAAAAATTCTATAGTTCTGAAAAATGTTTACATTTTCTGATTAAACATGTATTCTTAACCTAATTAGAATTTAAAACCCTAGATTAGACCACAGAGAGCTGCAGTAAAGATGTATACTGAGGTATGTGTTTTTAAGGTTTTTTGCAGAGTAAAACTTGGTGATATTTTTATATTATAATAGGAAAAGGCAAATCAGGAATTCTGGGGTTTGCTTCCTCTAGAGACATTACATGCATTAATCTGCAAAACAGTTTTGTCAGGACCTCACTAACCCAACTGTTTAATGACAAGACTGAGTTGGAAAGATAAAATTACTTGTTCAAGTTGATACAAGCTTTTGTCAAAGCCAAGGTTGGAGTCTACCTGTGTCTCATTGCCAAGGCCAGCTCTCTAACTCTGGCAGTTATTCTGATTATAAGCAACCCAAAGGAAAATAAGAACAGCTTTAAAACTTCGGAGGAGATGTCATTGAACAGCCATTGATGAAGAAATTGGAGCGGATCTGTAGCTGCAGGAGGTGTAACAGCTCAGCCTGGTGACTGGCTGTGCTGCACCTTGAGCACTGGAAGCACCTGTAGATGCAAATGCAGAATCTGTCTCTGTGCATGCACACACAGTTCAGGAAAATAACATATTCATTTATAAAATTACTTATGAATATGCAGTAATTTCCATGTCATACAGAGAAATAATTTGTAAGTATTGCCAGAAAAAGACTGCAAGGATCTCTCACACCACATAAAAACACAGGAAACATTGATTCTCTTTTTTAGGATAATGTTATTGGGCTCTTACATAAATTGATTTTTTTCTTCTCCCCCAGAATAAACTACTTGCAACCTTTGCCTATTCCCTTCCATTCCACTAAAATAATTGTTTTGCCAGGTTTCACAGATACTTTGCTCTAATGTTTCAAATCTTATGATTTACAGTGTAATACATTGTCATTATCTCCAACAGCCCCATCTGTACATAGCTTACTACTTTTTATGGAGTAGGTATTAAACCCGGGCAATTCACAGAGCGTTTTTCATTTTCTCCATGCCCTGCTAGTTCCCTCAGTATTTGTTTCCATTTCTTGCTTTTTTGTTTGGTTTTGTGGGTTTTTTCCTGCTGTTTGCTATTTATTTTCCCACTTCAGTCAAATTTCCAAATAAGAAGGAAAACTTGATGTTAAATAGGGATTGTTGCCTTACATTTCTTCTAATCCTCCCTATGGTCTGATAAAACATTGGACACTCTTATTTTTAGTAAAGTTTTGCATTTAGGTCACCAAAGTATTAGAATTTTTAAGTTTTCTGTCTAAATCTCAAAATTTTGCTAATTTGGATTTTATTTCAAAGTGAGGTTTTTACTACTGTTTTGTACATAAGTTTATAACATAGTTGCTTGTTCCTTTTTTTTTAAATCAAAGTTCTTCCTAGTTCCTCTAACCATTTAGCAGTGTTGGCAGTAAGGTTAATGCTGTGCTGAATGGACTGAAATCTCCCTTCACTGCACTGGCAATGAGCCAAGTCCTGTGGAAAAAGACAGCTTCATTTAAGCAATCTTATCACCATGGTAATAGCTCCTCTAAGGGGACAGTGAGGTACCAGACCATAAACCTGAGATTCAATTATCATTAATTTAAATAAAACTTCAAAATACTAGAATAATGAGAAGTATTTGGAGTTCAGGGCAGTTATGATTTGCTGTTACTATTCAGCAATATTTCAGAGCTCTAAAGTTTGATTATGTCTCTAAACACTTGAAAACTTTGAGAGTTTTGGAGTTCAAGAAGTATATTCAGGCCATCATATAGATGGAGCCATTCCTTTTTCCATTATACAGTTATTTAAGGTGCTTATTTATGACTAGCTGGACTCTTTTTTTGCCTAAAACTATTTTGGTTATAGTCTGTTTCATATAGGAGAGATCTTGACAACAAGAGATTTATTTTGTCCTAAGGTTTTTCTTTGTTCTTTTTAAATCAAGTGTATACTCATTTGTGCTCTTCAGAAAGTACATTGATAGCCTTTCAAATCACAGATACCTGTGTACAATCCTGTTCTGTGTAAGCTGGAGTAGTTCTAAAAGCAAAAATAATTAAATAGAAATGTATCTATAAATACACACTGACACGGTTTGGTGTGAGCTCCTGGAAGGGTTGTTCTTTCTCCTCCGTCTCTGCATTGGAGCATCTTGTGGGTCTTGTGCCCTTTGCCTCCAGTGCAGAGACACACAAAGCACTTCTGTGCCTTCATTTTTTTCCCAGTTCAATGTTTCCATAGCAAACAGAATGCCTTCAACAGCTCCCAAGGCAGGCAGGTGTTAATGGTCATAAGCCACCAAGCAGGGAGACAATTTCTGCCTGAGCAGTGCAATTCATTAGGAACTTGTTTGCGAATGGAACCTGCTCCTGAGTTAAATGACCGGATTTGGGACTATTCCAAGAATAAATGCAGGAGAGGGCTTCCTTTATGATCTCCTCTTCAAATCATGTTGGCCAGTATCTGCTATTGTAACATTTCCCTTGTATTTTCTCATTTTCTACCTAATTAAACAATAAATCTAACCAATATAGAGGGTGACCATATTAAAAATGGACACATGGCAAGGGTTTTAAATTCAGTCTGAGTCCCATGAGTTTTCACTGCACAGTAGAAAATACCTAAAAGTATTTCTGACTTCTGAATTGTAAAATATAAATTGAAAACTGTAAGTGTGACCATTAACTTAAAATAAAAGCTATAAATATGACCTTAAATTTAATAATGTGGAAATGAAAGTGTCTTTTACGAAAATAAAAATATAAACATTTGTAAGCTGCAATGAAGTACAACTTTCATGTCAGCAGCAATGGCACCTGAGGGTCCTGCTTTTGAATAATTTGAGATCCAATCACTAAGGACAATAAGGTGACTTAAATTGTTCATAAACCTTCTAGTATTTTTCCTTTGTGAGAGGCTCTGGTGTGGGCTTCCCTGGAATTTGTGTAATGGGTTTTTGTGCAGACTAAATGTGTAACTTGGACAATCACACTGCAGATACTCTTTGCTTATTACTTTGAATAATGTCATGGTATGTAAAGTTATAACTAAAAGTAAAGTTATGTTGTGATTTTATGGCCACCAGTGAGCAAGCAGCCTGTTGTCTTTCTATGAAACACATTTACAAAACTAGAAATAGGCTGGGTCCAAATTTTGAAATAGAAATACAATTATAGGTTAATACAAGGAGTCTAGGCTGTGAGAAAGGGTCAGAGGCATGCAAACAATTCTACCTTTCATTTCAAAGAAAATCAGATATGTATGTGTAATGTTATTGCCTGGAAATGTGCATCTAACCCCTGGAGAGCTAATTCTAGGAAAGCTGTTTTGGAAGACTAAGTAGGATTCACATAGTTAATGTGATGCACCTTGTCAAGTAAAATTTGTTATTTGTCACAGTAGCTATACAGTTTGGGTTAGACCATTTGCATGTGAGTGTGGGTGTTTGGAAGTAGACTCAAATGCTGGTAATAAAAGTTAGAATATGAGTGAATATTCATGGAAGGAAATCCATGGCAAAGAGAACTGTGGGGGAAACTGCTTCAGTTGCTCATTCTTTTCTTTGTCATGCTTCTAACCACAGAATATAGGCAACAAAATTACAATATTGGGGGGTTTATCCTTCATCATTCATGGCTTCAAAGTATTCTGGAAATATTGCATACTTTATGTGACTTACATTCATGTTGTTGTTCTCATTTGCCACATCGAAAACGTAAAATGTATTGAGAAAAAAATAGAGTGAGCCGTGACCTTATTGCTCCCTTGCCTCGCAAATCTCCACATCGGTCAGTTTTGCTCAGCTGTTGTCCGAGCTTTAGTGCTAAAGCAAAGTTCCAAGCCACAGAAAAGTACTTTTGAAAACTACTGAATTCATATCACCATGTGTCAGAGTAACAAAGCCCATACTTATCTATAAAAGAGTAATTTGTGTCTTCAGTGTGGTAATTTTTGGGTTTTGCTTTTTCTGTATTATTAAGTAGCCAATAAACCCAGAAAAGAGTTGTATTTTGGAGAACTTGTCCATTTTAGAAGCTGTTCTTGATTGATTTTGACACTTTTCCTTCTTTATATAATTATTGTCTCAGATTTCTGCCAGGGACTTTAAGGTTTAGTCACCTGGTTAACAGGCTTAGCTTGCTTTACAGCAACAGACAAGTGAGTCAGCATTGCATCATTTCTTGTTCTTTGTTCAAACAAAAAGTAAAGGCTACAGAGTCCTTTTATGTCCTTTTACATCCAGGGTCACAGGGCTGATTCTTCAAATGCTATATAAAGAAAATATGAGTGAATAAAGAAACAATTTTATGTGAATGATTCAAAAGGCAAGCTCAAAGAGGAAATTTTAACAAAGCAGTTCTATTCCCAAAGACAAATCTCCAGGGGGTTTCAAATTTATTTCAATTATACATGTAAATATAGAATTATAAAATAAATTAAATTAAATTAAAAATTTTCATAGCCATTTCTCTCTCATTGTCAAGTGCCTTGGTTTTTGTACTATACCTCAGAATAGCTTTCTCGTTTCTATGCTATTTAGTTTGCTGCATGCCACATGCAAGATTTGTTAAGAGAGGTCCCTATGCTGATTATTATCTAAACTTAGAAGTTTTCTTTTTTTAACCTTCATACTTTGGGCACAGAATAGAATGGATAGAAAACCAGGAAAGAGTAAATTTCTGCATCTTACCATTGTCACAGGAAATACCAAGTGCCTTAAAATAGGTACCACTGGGCTTCTTGTTGATGTTTGCCAAAGGAGATGGGCAAATGTATCAGTTCCAAATTCCTTTTGGCTACCATCTTCATATATTTTCTGGTTATACCAAAAATCAGAATCCTTCTTTTGTTTTAGCTATTATGCCTCTTAGAAATTCCCTTTACGCTTTTGTTGACATCTGAAAGAATTACTTCAATTGAATATTGGTATAGATATACAGTTATATACATTATAAGCAGTTATAAAATTTAGTTGAAAAGAAATTGAGAAGAGTGTTAGAGAACTCTTCTCTACCCTTCACTCAGCTGAGAACTCATAATTTGTGTGAACTGCTCCCTTGGAGTTCTCTGCTGTTCCTCTTGAGGTTAAATGAGCTCTTGGATGAACCGCACAAAGTGGCAACTTTAACAGAATGCAGTTGGGTCTGTGGTCAGCAGGACTGAGAGGTCTAATTTCATGTCTTGTGTCACCTGAACCCCCCCATAACTCTTTCCTCAGTCCTTTTCTCTTTACTGAGCATGCCAGGCAGGCTGTGTGTGTTCTTCTTCCCTCCCCAGTGTGTGCCCTGTTGGGTGCTGGATGGGCACCAGAGGGGCTTGGAGAGGGCAAAGAACTGAGTTTAGCAAAGGAAGCTCCTGGGGCTCTTGCTGGTTTTGTTGTATTCAGGCTGTGTGGGGTGCTGGTATTGAGGGCTTTGGTCCTACCCCACCCTAATTGTTTTGATTTGAGTCTGGTAGGATCTTTTTCTTCAACTTAACTTCACTTGAGAGGATTCAAAATGCAAAAGCTTCACATTTGTGGAGATGAACAGATGGACAGGCAGGCAAACAGATGTGGTTACCTCCAAGAGGAAATGTTTTCCAACGGGTTCTTCTGTACGTGAAGTTATTACTGAGCCTTTAATATTTATTTATGTATTGGAATTATCAGTGTAATAATACTAAGTGACTTTTATTTCCAAAAGAAATGCCTTACAGATTATGTCCTGTATTTCTCTTTTTAAAAGAATATTATCATCTTCTTTACGGATGTTTTTGATGTTTTTGTGAACATTTAGAATTTCTGCACTTGGAATGAGTGGTGTTATAAATTATCCTTGTAAATTGTCTGATTTTTCTTGTGTTCCCAGTTTCTCCTAGATCAAATATTAAAGCACACACCAGGCTGCCGTCACATCTAAACTTTTGAACCGCAGGTTTTATTATTTTGCTCTTTAGAGAGTGTCTGATTTTTATAGAATTGATAGCAACAGTTTAGTGTGTCCTGACATCCTTTGGGAACAGTGGTGTGCTCAGACAGATGAGGAGTCATCTGAGTTTATGAGAGCATAGTCACAGTCTAGCTTTGGAAATTTGTCTTTGTGCCACCAGTGTTTTTCAAGTTCTATAGAAATGTCTTCGGGTACTCAATATACTCTCACAAAAATGGAAGGCATAAACAATTGGGGGGGTTTAACATTTTCTCAACATTATTTCACTGGTATCTCAGTTTCAGTGTACCATTGCTTTCAGAATCTCAGTTTTATTACAAATTAGAGTGATGTAAATTCTCCTCTGTGAGAATGGAGTCATCTGTCCAAAAAGGAGTGAGCTGAATCCAGCTTCCGTGCTCTCTTCTGATCATAAAGAAGACCCTTTGCACACCAGCATTTTACCATCAAGCCCCTTTTATAAATCCCGGTGCAAGAGAACGAAATTATTCCTGGCTATTGATTGGAGGCTCTTAGAGCCTTAATAGTAACTTCTAGTCCAGAATTTTCTTCCCTTTACCTCTGATACCTTTGAGCTATGCACTATAAAGCACAATCAATACTGCCAATATCAGGCCTTTTTGCTGTAATTTCCAAAAAATTTAAAGGATAAATTACCAAGTAAGTCATTTTTGTCATTATGTCTTGAACATGTAAAGCAAGTAAAGAAAAATTGACTTCTTATAATATTTGCCTGTATATATATGTATGTATATATGCATACATACTTCTAAAATGTATATGTTGATATCTAATAACATATTTCTTATTTGATATGGTGATTCTGCTTCTATTTCCTTGAACACCAATGGGAGTTTTGCCTTGACATTCTTTCCTACCACAAGTCTGAGTGACTGTAGCTTGTTAACTGCTGACTGAGAAGTAAAGCTTCACATACTTGAAAATCCTTCCCATGTGACAAGAAGGCATTGAATCCCAAATAACCAGCTGTGTTCTCATGGCCTGATAGGAAGGAAGCATGTCTCTAAAGTCTTGCAGACGGTTTTATTACTTCATTTCAATGTATTGTTTTACTATATTTGAATTTAGAATTTTTGAACTAAGTTAGTTACAGGTAACATTGCAATGTTCAGAGCATTGCCATCTTTATAATGTGTATATCTGCAGCTGTGAAAGTCAGTGGGAAGGAAAACTAGATTGTGTTGTGTGATATAATGCCAGGATGCTGCACTCAGGGTTAATTGTCTTGTTTTATCTCAGTGCAGTTCACTGGGGTAATAACTATGATGAGGGGTAACTAGTACTCAAATTTCATTCTCATGGTTTAGCCGTAAGACTCCTGATTCATAGGCACTGTAAACAGCAATGCAAGCTAACCTGCATGCTCATTTACCTTCTTTTTTATGAAACTATCTGAATAAAGGGTCCTTTAAAAGACAAAACTGCTCTGTAATACCTTTTTATTTTCTACAGGTCTGGCATTTTGAAAATCGTAACCTTTCTTTTAAAATCCTATAATGGAAATACATAATATCATACTCATTACACCATTTCAGCAATTACCTTTTCAGGAACGTGTATTTACAATATTCTTAAAGTCAAATGTCAGAGCATAACCATGTTTCATACTCTTGAGCATTTGATCCCGTGTACATCTTGCTGTGTATCAATCAAAGAAATTCTACCAGCATGGATTGATTGATCCATATATGCATTCAGAAACTTTTCTTGTGCTTTGCTGAAGGGTGTAAAGGAACATTTGCCATTGGAAAGACTCTGGATCATGTCAGTATTGGCCAGTTACTTTCAGCTGTAAAGTGTCTGTGACTTTGGCTTGCAGGCATCACAGTGTTATGAGATTCTAAGTACAAGATCCTCCTTCAGTCTTGGCAGAAACTACTGAGGGCAACCTGTACCCGCAGCATGAGATATGGTAGGGCTTGTCTAAACTGCAGGTTGGTGGTTGCTTCATAGCAAAGTCTGAGTCCCAGAATAAGAGCTGGCAAGCTCGGAAAAGCTGGATGCTGTTCTCTAGGAAATGCCTCCAGGTTGGGATATTCAACAGAAAGGCTACAGAGATTCTGGTGCAAACAATACTCAAATGGCAGCCCTGTGGTGAGGTGATCCTTGTTCTTGCAAGCTGTGTAGTGTCAGGGCCACTTCCCTTGCTTTCTAAGCTCAGGCCTCATGGCTCAAGACAGAGGAACACCAAGATGCTCTAAACTTCTTTGGGTGCAGGCTTATGGCATGAGATTGAGATGTGCACCTGTCAGAAAAGAGTGCACTGAAGAAGTTTGCTCCCTTGGATAACACAAAGGATAGAAGGTCCAAAGGATGCTGATGTTTCCAATAGAATATATGGTTGGTATGGGCAGCCCTAAACTTGCCTTTTTTGCCACAATTTCTGAGCATATAGCACAGTAAGTTATTGTTTAATGTTAAATAAGCTTTCCCAAGTTCTCTTGGAGAGCACTTGCCAGTCCTGATAGCCATCCTTCATCCCATAAGCAACCACTCCACATTTCTGCAGCAGAGCCTGTTCTGCCAGACACATTTCTGTACCTCATTTTTTTGTGCTAACGTAAGTCTTTGTTATTTTTTCTTGGGGGTGATCAGTCCTGCTGAAATAGGTTTGCAAATGAATTCTTTCATAGTATGTTTAAGAATCACCACAGCAGGCAAAAGCATTTGAAGAAAAACTGCTCTCAAAATAGCTCAATTAAGAACAATAAAGAAATTGTACTCACCTGGACAGTAACTACAGTCCAAGATGGATTATTCTTGTAGATCAGGTGCTAAGTAGTGACCTTTCTTTTTTTTTCTTTTTTTTTTGTTGTTTCCTATATTCCATGGTAAAAATTAAATGTTCAGAGTGGCAAATAGCTTCAGCATATTGTGGGTACTCCTGGTGAGGTAAACCCAGTTGTGTGTTTGGGGATGGAGTGCGTACTGCTGGCAACAGTTCCCACGTTTCTAGGACACACTTGTGTACAAGGCACACAAGGGCAGCTCGTCTTTGGAGGATCCCAGGTAGTCTACAGAGAAACAATCTTTCCTCAGCATTACTCTGGAACATTGGGAGGATAATTTAGAATTCGTTTATATTATACTATTTCACTAAATATTGCTGAAAATCTTGTGGTGTGGTTGAAAAACTTCCAGTAGAGAGAGGGTATTCAACTACACATTTTCCTGTCTTTGATATTTTTTGTGGGTATATGCACACTCTGTGTGTTATGTAAGTTATACATACATAGCTTTATATATATATATATATATACGATGTATATATATATATGTCATATATATGTGTTATATAGTTCCTTTCACTTTTTACATCACAAAGTAGTTTTAACAACATGATTCTTTGTCTTTTTTTTTGTAGGCATTTCCTGTTTAAACATGGCTCTGGGTCTTCAGCGATCTTCAGCGCAGCCAGCCAGAACTACCCCTTAACGTCCAACACTGTTTACTCTCCACCTCCCAGGCCTCTTCCTAGAAGCACCTTTTCCAGACCTGCCTTCACTTTTAACAAACCTTACAGGTGCTGCAACTGGAAGTGCACAGCTCTGAGTGCCACTGCCATCACGGTCACCCTGGCGCTGCTGCTCGCCTACGTTATCGGTAAGCGCCGCTGCCTCCCACTGCTGAATTATTCTTTATCTTCTCTGTTCTGTGCCTTGCTTTCTTTACACTACCCTGGGTCGTGTTTTACTAATTATGTTTGCCATTGGGGCTTTTTAAATTCTGGCAAACAAAACACAACACTGGCCAAAGGTTGAATGCAACGCAGAATTCTCATTAACTTTCTACTCTGTTAACCTCGATGCTGCTTAATAGAGAAAGAAATATTATTCAAGATTGCATGTTTATGCTAGCAGAGACTCCTACTGGTTTTAATTGCTGTGATATTTTCTTAAATTAAACATTTGATTTTCATATTAAGTCTTACAACATTGTTGCTGCTAAAGAATTGTTTGGAAAGACTGGTAATGTTGGATTCTATTTGCCTTGCTACCTTTAGTTCATTTCTTCAGTCTCATCACTAATTAAATCTTTAACATTTTTCCTCTCAGTTGTTATATCATTGGCTAGAATGACAACTGAAAATATATAGTATTTTACACCATTTTTTCTAAGATACATTTTGTTATCATTTTATCAAATTTATGTTTTTTTAAAATGTTACATAATACCTAATTTTGTTAGCAAACTATATTGCAGGATTTATCAGAGTAGCTCAAAACAGCTTCTCAAGGTTTGGCTTTTTTTTTTTTTTTTTGGAAGAGAGATATATTGAAAATGGGGTTGAAATCAATGTGGTTACAGTCATACACAGGAGAGCAAGTCTTCTGGATTTTTTACATGACATTTTCCCTGAACATTAATGACTGCATGGTTTTTTGATCTGAGTTGAAAATACTAACGAACATTCTGTGTGTAGAATCTCAGAGTGTGACTGTGGCCTCTGTAAACATAGGGAAATCTAATTAGTTTTTGCTTTCTCACATGCACTGTTAGTCTCTTGGTTTAGGTGCCAGTTTACAGGTGGCAGGAGCCAGAGTATCCCCACCAATCTTATCTTACAGTTTGAATGGGAATAACTCCAGGTTTGCCTGAAAGAGTGCAGTTTGTTCTTAGCAAAACTTGGTAGAGATCCAAGTACAAATACTTCCAAAGCAATAAGTGGCCACTAATTTTCTGCATTCTCTGAATGTCTGTCTGTATAGTGAAAGTTGCTTCAATTGCAATCATTTCTTGGTTTCTAGTGTTGTTTTTTTGTTTTGTTTTTTTTTTTTTTTTTTTGTGGGGAGGGCGTTTTGGAGAGTGTGGTGTTTGTTTGTTTGGTTTTGTTCCATGGTGACAAAATTTTCGTTGCTGTCAGCAAGATGCTCATCTGGAGGGATTTTTTCTAACATCCTCATCTAATGCGTGTGGGAAAGCAGATTTGATAATTCCTGGTGTATGATGATTCGACAGCACCTGAGGATCCCGTAAGCTCCATTAATTGCAGATTTACATAACAGCTGGTGAGCATATGCCCTCGGTTAGGACTGGCTGTATAATTTTTGCAGCCTCATCTGTTTGCTACACATATGTCCCACCCACACCATTTAGATGTTATCTGGATGAAGCACTGTCTGTTTCATCCCTTTTTGGATTTCAGTCTGCCACTGAAATTTTGGTAGCTTTCTAGAGATACACTGCTGCATGTCCTCAGCCTGAGAAGACTGCAAGCAGTGCTTGTCTCCAGGAATTAAAAAGCTCTGTATGAATCTCCTGGAGATGTGTCTGTGTTTGTCGTAGCTTGGTAACATCAGGGTGGAACACATTTTCCTTAGGTAGGCAGAAGCAGGTAAAATGGAGCTGTCTTTGCATTTTATCATTTTTTTTTCTACTTATGTTTTTTATGGAAAAATATAATTTTCTGAACCAGGAATTCAAATTCAGAAAACTTTTCAAGGTGCCATTATTTGCTCTTGTTTGCCCCAGAAATTTTTCAGTTGCATGAGCTTTCCTGGTAGTATTAGTTAGCTTATTCCAAGTTAATATTCCTGTGCCCATCTCTGTTCGGTTAAATATTTAAATGAGTTTGTGGTCTCTGCTTATGACTCAGGTGCCTTAGTTCTTTCCCTTTTGTGAGGTATGAATAATAGCATATAAACTCTTTTCAAACTTCACTGGCTCTGTAGGCTTGCATGTTTTTCACTTCAAAAATTTAAATGTGCATGTTTTAAATTACAGATAGAAAATCAGACTGTATGTAACACTCTGAAGTTAAAATTCACTCCCCCAAATATTTGGGGTTTGCTCACCATGATTCAGGTCCCTCAGTCCTCACTCCAGGCAGGTTTTCTTCAAATCAAGGAAAGTTGAGTCTGAGCAATCACTACAGACTTGGGCCCAAAATGTAGAACAAAACTCATTTTAATTTCAGGACCAAACTTAACCTGGCATCAGCTTTGCATCCAGTCAGTTCTTGAATATCTTCATTGAGGGAGATTCAACAACCTCTCTATGCAATCTGTTCCAGTGCATGGTCACCCACACAGTAAAGTTGTTACTCATATTCAAGTGGAACTTCCTGTGTATCACTTTCTACCTGTTGCCCCTTGTCCTGTTGCTCAGCACCACCAAGCAGAGCCTGGTCCATCCTCTGACACCTCCCTTCAGATACTCATAGATATCAGTGGGGTTCCCTCTCAGTCGTTTCTTCTTCTTCAATACTGGGCCCAGTACAGAACCCTGAAGGACATCACTAGTGACAGACCTCCAACTAGACCCTGTACCGCTAGTTATAACTCCCTTGGATG
>JAOXXN010000025.1:10498284-10514643 GCA_026770055.1 Myrmophylax atrothorax | reverse complement strand
AGAAAAAAAAAAAAAAAAAAAACCTCAAGGGAAAGTTTTTGAAATTCAATTGCCTTGAAATTTTTCTGGTTTTAATTGTAAAAGCGAGATTTATAAATGTGTTGATGTGCATTTCTGCAGCAGGAGAAGTTTGAAAGGACTGAGTTGGATCCATGTCACCAGTCTGGGCTCAGATATTTACAGACATGGGACCTTGCAAAAGCAAAATATGGAAAAGAAAACTGAAATTTATATATTTTAAGTAGTTTTATCTGGTAAGCAAGATGGGGACTAGCAGACACTGTACTTTGGATAAAGTAATGTACAAAGGCTATAATATAAATTCCAAATTATCATTTGAAAGACAAGAACATACCGGATTCATGCAGACAATATTTGTATCTCCCTGTTCATCTATTGGTCTGTGTTGCTATGAAGAGTGTAAAATACCCTGCCATTGTGAAATGTTATTGTAGATATTCTCTTCTTTCTAATCTTATTGTAATAAAACCTAAGAAACCATCAGCAATTAAAGAAGAAATTTGACCAAAAATGCTAAGAGTAAAGTAGGCAAATACAACAAATAAAATGTGAAATACAATATTTTTTTTTTGTTTTTTCACCACCACATTATTTTCTTTAAGTGCAATACAATGGGTGATGTGGCTGCTCATCTACTCAGCTATTTTTAGCCCATTAGTAAGTAGATTTTTATTCCATGATACTTTACCATTTTATCAGCAGCTGATTTGGACTTGCAAATCACTGGTCCTATTGATCAAAGGTGCTGAACTCCTACTGCTGCTATTGATTTCAGCAGGTGATGCAAATGTTCAGTGCCTCTGAAAATTGCATCTCATGTTCTTGGATTTAACCATCCCTGACTACGAAATGACTATTTTATACACAAATGAATTCTCAAGTATGAATATGAAGTCGTCTCTATCCTTCATGATATTATCACTATTTATGAGTGTGCACTGCAGATGGGTGTTGGGTCTTAAATTATATTCACACGGAGGGTAAGGAAATTAAAGCCTCTCTTCTGCCTGCCACTGTGACCTGCCATTTCTCACTCTGTGTACAAGGTAGAGGAATGATGGTTTCAGCATTGGGAAAGGCCAGGCCAGATTTTAAGGACATATGTATCTCAGTGAATAGATTTATACCATTTGTTGCATAGCTTTAGACAGTATAAAACAGTAACAAAAATAGAACTTATGCAGAGAAGGCTCAAGGGGAATATATGCTCATTTCCACTGAAGAATATAATGGTATAGTAAACAATGCTAAATGTTTGAGGGTTATGTAAAAGCTGTGATGCAGATGCACAGCCCTGAAATGTGACTGAACTCCTTAGTGGGAGAGCTCTCCCCGAGACAGGTACATCAGGGTCTCACAGCTGGGAATTGTGGTGTCTGCTCTCTCGGGTCCTGAGTCTTACTGAGGAACTTGATATTGTCACAAATCTTCAAGTACTCAGAGGAGAAAGCCTGACAACATCTACTGTTGCCTCAAATTAGGTTTTGTTTGTTCCTAAGTCTAGAATACAAGTTGGTAATGAAAGATGGAGCCAACATCCCTGTAGGAGGATTGCAGAAGAGAGGGAGTATATTTGTATTTTCAGGTATAAAAATATGCTAGGTATAAAGAGAAGACTGTTTGAGAAACAGGAGAATGCTGAGGATTAAGACAGCTATAACAAATACATGGAAATATATGGAAAAATACTTATGTCATTAAATGCCTTAGATGGTCCAAAATAACTTACCACTTCAGTGTGGATTTAAAAAAAGTATTCTTAAGACTGAATAAAATATTATAAGTCTCAAAATTTCAAGTTTGTTTAGAGCAGAATGAAATGGTATTTTCTTTATGACTTACAGAAGATCATCCCTTCTGTAGGTCAGGATCAGGACTTTGATTCTGACTCTTTTGTGTTCAGATATTTTCACATTGCTTCACCTTTACTGGAACTAAGACACTGATGCATCTGTGGCTTCATGCCACAGTAAAATCCAGTTTTATAAGCAGAACCTGCTAGCAGTTACAGAAACAAATGATTTTCTGGCACGTAGTCAGAGCAGGTGCAGAAAGAGTAGTCAGCTGCTGAAATACATTCTATTACAGCTCTTCTAAAGTTTGGGCTTCAGGGAGGTGATCCACTGAGATCCTGTAAAATAACTGGAAACAGCAGAGAAAGCTAAACAAAACCCTTTAAAGGAGGTCAGCAATTTGGAGGGACTTCACATTTGCAGGATTTTTGTCCTCTGAAGTTCATCTCACAGGTTGTAAGTACTTATTGCACTGGACTTTTTTGATGTCTCCTCACTACTGAGTGTCTCTTTTGCACCAGAGCCAAGGCTCTTATTCATATTCTGCCAAACATGGAGCACCGGAGTTGACAAGCTGAGCTTACACAGAAGGTAGATAAGAATAAATTAAATTAGATCATTGGCTTCACAGCAGATGGCAGGTTAATCCAGTTTATGAAGCGAGTTCTGAAAAAATTGCTTGTATCTTTGTGAATATTTACTTTAGTATGCTGTAGAATTGTGGGGACTGAGGTAGACAATCTGGAAGTGTCAGTTTGTTTTGGTGGAATGTTGAATAAAATAAGCAATCTGGCCATTTGCTTCAGAGGTAAAGACCCCAGCTTTTTTTCTGAGCATGACCCAACTGGTTTCACTTACAGCAGTAACATGAACTGACCAAAAACCTACCTCTGGGTAGGGAAAGTCCCTTAGACAGCATAAAATCACACACACTTTTCATCTCTTTGTTCCATGAAGGAAATTTATGAAAAGGGTAGATGATGTAGGTCTTTAATAGATCTTTTTCTGCATGAGATCTATTTTATACCTAATAATTATTTTTTACCTAAGAAGCATAATAAATCAGCCAAGAAAAGCTCTGTACTGAGTAGGATCTTCTGTATTGGAGAGAGAGGGGTCATTTAAAGTTACCCTGTGCAGCTCCACTGTGCAGCCTGGCCAGGGCAAGGTGGCTGAGAAAGTAGTTTAGGTTCATCATAATCCTGTGGCATCCTCAAGTCACTTCAGATCCACTGACTACAGACTCCTCCCAATTTAGCATCTGCCATAACATCCATAATGCATCTTAGAAAAAATAATAATTCTATGTCTACTTTTATGTTACAATTTTATCAGAAGCTTTGAATTAAATAGGGCTATCTAATAAAATATACATGAACTATAGATATGGCAGCATCCATCCTGTAAGCCCTATCTCCAGATATTATGTAAAGAAGGTGAAATTTTGCCTTCAGGTACATTTTCCTGCCTCCAGATCACCTCAGTGAAAGCAATGTGCAACTTTGCTCATGGCAACATGCAAAAAAACCTTCACAGAGCAAAGTAATAATGTCACAATAGACAGGGGGTTATACTGGAGATGCAAGCAAGCTAAAAAAGAATCTTTTCAGATGAGCTTTGCAGTAGGATTAGAAGAACCAAGGAAACAGAAATTAAGTTGGAAGTTCAAGAATGCCGAGTAAAGCAGTGCAATTGCCACCAGCAGGGAGAATATCACACTCAGCTGCCAGAGCAGAGGTTCAGCTGGGCCAGCTGAGGGCATGTGAGGGACAGATGCTCCTGCTGAGTCACCACAGCCCCTCCTAAAAGAAGGATGAGTTTTGCAGTCCTGCCAGCTAACAAGCTTTTTCATCTCCATTTGCCTGGTAGTCCTTGGGTTCTGCCTGAAACTGTAGCAGTTCACCAGTGACCTTATGCACCCTACTAGTAGCTGAAGTATTTTAGATGCTGCAAAATACAGGGTATGTGATTGCAGAATTTTTTTGGAATGCCAGATAGGCAAAGCCAAAGTAGCTTTTGCTTTTTGTGTAATCTAAGTGTAGTCCTCAAACCTCAAAGGCTGTTTTGTGTGTTCTGTGTGAACTTGAGCTACATCATATAATGCATCTTTAGTCCTGATAGTGGGGTTGCATACTGTTAGCAACCAGCCCTCAAGAGTACTGCAGCCAGGGTCTTGTGTAAGCATCAGTCTGGAAGGTTGAACTCTGAGGAAAGGGCAGAGGCCTTCATCAGAAAGTGAATCTCCCTCCTTTCTAGCCAGCCCAGTGCTAAGTTGGGGAGAGTGATGGTATCATCCTCTGTTTGGTCTGTGCAGTAGGATCTTATACCTGGGTTTTACCCAAGGGGAATACAGCTGAGACTGTTGCAAATGAATTTATGCTGTGGGAAATGACAGTGTGGCCCACAGTTGAATTGTGTTTTCTGTACACCTTTGTGTAAAAGGGGAAAACCAAAACCCAGAAATTCACTAGAAAAATCATAGAGAGAATGGCTTTAAAAAAGAAGTTCTTTTGAGCTTTTTAATGAAATTCAGTACATGCCTACTTATTTCTAAAGAGATTTGAGCGACGGAGATTTGAAAGTTTTATGTAATCTTATTTGGTGAAATAAATGTATATTTAAAACATGGTGTACATATGTTGTAGGAAACAAGCTTTGTAGGAATTATGTATACCCTAGGTAAAATAAAAGTATCACAGAAAATGAAGAGGCAAGGTAGGGCTCTGTGTCTAGTAAGTAAAGATTTATTATTCCTTGTAGTTAACTTCTGAAAAAGGTATCTCTAGGAATGCATGGCTTCACTGTTGTCTGTGTTCTGGTGAGTGTCAGAGGATACCTGGATGTGAAGGTTATTTCTCAATAGCTAAAACTAATACAATGAAAATGGGAATGATTTTAAGATTGCAAGATGAGCAGGTTTCTGCAGTGCTAGAAGTCATTCAGTTCCATTCAAGCAGACCTTGTTTTCACAGCAATGATCTTTGTTCTTCAGGCACTCAGCTGTGCCCACTGTTTAGTGCAAATCTGGCCTACGAGTACCCCGTGTCACCTCCCAAGGACTGCAGGTCCAAGGCTGGCAGAGACCAGCATCTCTGCAACGCGGTTGGTGTTTCTCAGGGAGGAAGCTGACTGTCAAACATAGATACAGATGGGTTTGCCAGCTTGCCAAGCTTTGGCACGAGCTATGAAAACAATGGCACTTCCTCAGCCTGAAGGAAGACAAAGCAATTAAATGATTAGAATTGGTGTGAGTGGATGACAACTTGCACAGAGGATGTGATCTGGAAAGGATATGCAGTAAGGAAAAGGTGCAGTGCACATTCAGCCCTTTGTGATGTACCCTCTGCAGCATGTGCAAATACTGTCTTAAGAAATTAATAACAGCAATAATGGGAATAGTTTAAGAAAGCAACTAGATTATAGTCATCATTCTATAACCACTAGAAGCTAATTGATATGTGAAGTTGTGTTTTGCTTCTAGTGTTGATCTCTTTGTAGTGCTGATATAATTATTTGGATTAGTATAAATTAAATGCACATTCTTTAGTTATCAGTCCCATCAAATTTTGTTCCCTTTTGTTGTTATTAAATCTTTCAATTATAATGTCTAGCTCAAGCCAGGAGCAAGAGCACCTACTCTAGAGATATTGAGGTGTGTTAGTTTTTGTTGTGCCTTCCACATGTAGAAGTAATCTGTCTTGCATTAAGCACAAAGCTCAGACCTTAGCTCTGTGTGATCTGACTGCAAGATCTTGTTCAAATTATTAGCATAGTTCCTTGATGATTTTAAGTCTACAGAATATGAAGTGATCCAGGCAAGTCTCTGGCTTGAGTTCTCACCATTGGCACGGGAGTACGCTTCTATACTGTGTCTTCTGGGGAGTGGGTTTCTGCTGCCCAGGGTTTTGTCTCCAGAGCCCAGATCTGAGGGTGAGTCAGTTGGTTGAGAATCCAGTTAATTTGTCTTTCTTCTCCTGAAGCCAATATAGAACATATAAATGTGTCACAAATACTGTGACCTCACTAACTCAATAGCAGTGCTCTCATTTGCTTGATTTGGATCGTGTAGCTGTAGTTGGGTGTCTCAGGAGGTGCACAGATCTGGTAATGACTGCAGATTGGCAGCTTTGCATTCCTGTGGTAGTTTTGGCAAGCCCTTGGCAGAAATCTATCCAAGTCATGGGATTTTGTTAAATTTTTATAATTTAACTTTTCAGCATTCAAGGGAGGCTTGTGAGCAAACACATGGGAAATGGACTCCAAGTTTCCTGGTTGTATTGAGATTTTTTCTGTGAAGTATGTGCAAGTGCAGAATAAAACAAGGTACTTTCTTAATGCAAGACCCATTCTAGATCACACTTCCCCCTAGAGTCTCTGAGGTTCCTACATGATCAGGAAGAGCTAATATATTGCCTTTTAGGCTCATACTGTGGGCAGATCCTACTCAGTGCAAATTGCTGCATGTGGCTAAAGAGCTGCTGCTCGAGCTTTGCTCTTTATGTGACAATTTCAGCTCCTCTGTGGGGGTGATCCTCAATCCATATTTTAGTGGATCATCTGTCCTCCCCGCTGAGTTACTTCAATGCTAAGGCAACCTCTTCCTTGAAATGCTTTGCACTTCTCAGTAAGACCTAGGTAATTGTCTAGACTGACTGCAGTGCTATCATATTAAAATAAGATCCTCTGTTGCTATCTTTCTCCTACCATCCTTTGAGGCCTCAGATCAGAAACAAAGAAAGGAAGCAGAAAACACAAATGGCTCTGCAAACAGAGTAGGCAGCTGTGTATGGTAATAAGGATAGTTTATAACTTCCTAAAAAGATTATTTAATAGATTTCATAATGCATGCATAATTAGCAATTATATTTCTGTTAATTTGTGTTGTAAAATAATTGCACATATTTTAGATCTAGAACCAGCTTTTCATCCACAATGTAATTCTAGAATGAATACACGGAGTCAGTGTTTTTATTATTGTTTAACCTAAATGAAAAGGTTTGGAAATGCAGTGGGCACAATTTCACTTCCAACTGGATTGAAAAGGTGAGAAGTTTTAGTTGGTGGCAGTGCTTTAATCAAAAGACTCTGAGCTCTTTGACAGTCGAAAGCTGAGGGACTACATTGATGTAGCATTAGAATCTGTCACACAATATTGAATTTATTCAACTGTTTTCCTTTTAATTGCAAGTAGTTCCATTAATTGCTGTAGAAATTCATCACCCTGACCTGGCTGAGCTCAAAAAAAAAGGTGTGGAAACTAATTAAACATTGAGTTTTAAGGTAAAATAGTAAATTGCTCATTAGCCCCCTTGAAATGCCGATTTATTACTAACATAACAAAGTAATACTCGACTTTGCAGAAACTGGGTCATCGCATTCTTTCGTAGTCTCACTGAAGGTGTTGTAGCTTAGACATCAATTAATTGGTCTTCATTTTTTTGCAGCAGTACACTTGTTTGGTTTAACCTGGCAACTACAGCCTGTGGAAGGGCAGCTCTATGAAAATGGAGTTAGCAAAGGAAATAAAGGAACAGAATTCGTGGATACTACTTACTCACCAATTGGAGGAAAAGTTTCTGATAAAACAGAAAAAAAAGGTATGTGTGAACGAGCAGACAGATAGATGACGAACAGTTAAACATTACTACTGCTACATTTTGACAATACTTTGAGTTCAGGTTCTATCTTCTTTAGTATAACTTTTAAACAGATATGAAAAGCCCTTAACCAGATAGTTTCCATTAGCAGAACTCTTGCTGAAATTAGCCACCAACCCAGACCGTTAGGAAAGGAAGGTTCAGTGGCACAGTAATTGCCATTTTTGGTGAGAGAAGAGAGATGAGAGCATTTGGCTTTTGCCTTAAGACAGGGGAAGGGAGGCTGTATTCGCCTTGTTCCCCCCTTGTGCAAAGGTCTTGATGCTGTCCCTGTCTTGTAGCCCAAAGTCAATCTCAGGCAAAGTGAAACCCTTTGTACTTGACAGGTCAGGAGGGATAGAAATCGTAATGCTTTTCAAGTCATCCAGTTCTTGAAGGCGTAAGCTAAAATACAGTGTCCTGTCACATCCCAGCTGAACCAGTCACAGTGACTCAGCTCACAGGAATCTACCAGGGCTGCACAGAATGCCCCAGCCAGCCTGGCAGCTCCCTGTGCCAGGGGCACGGCCCTACTCTGCCCTCCTGCCCCTCCGCAGCTTCCCTGCGCCCACTGCAGGGGTTGTCTTGTGCACAGCCAAGACACATCAGTCCTCTATGGCAGCAGAAAATGGCTTTGTTAAAGAATGCAGATGATCTTGTGCCATTAAGTGGCTGAACTAGCCCTCTTGAAGGGGCAAAGAAGTGCCAGAGCTGGGATAGGAAAGAAGTGGGCAGTGCAGCCAGGAGAATGAAACAGAGAGGAGGACAGGCTGAGATGTGCAATTCCTCCCTCTCAAGTCTTGCTGTTTAATGTTGTTAGATCACCTGCTCCAATATTATTCACAAGCTCTGCCCATGCTTCTGACTGACCACTGTGACCATGCCTTCTGACCATAAGAAGCAGGTGGCCCTCCCCTTTCTTATTATGATACTCAGAAGTGCATAAATCAGAATAAAAAAGTGAATGCAAGTAGAAAATGAAACCAAATCTTTACAGTTGTTAGGTGGAAGGTCAAATTGTACTGATAGCTCTGCAATGATAGGAGGTTTCCAGAGCTTTCAAATTTTAGAGCAGAGCAGGGATCTGATTTTGTGTGTTCCAGGTAAGAGTTATGACTGAAAATATGCAACAAAGTGGGACATTGTTGTACCAATCCCTCCAGGAGGAAGATTGCATTGTGCATCAATAGTCTTACAAGTCAGTGTGGCACAACAGGATATACATCATATTAGATAAATAAGCAACAGAAATATATGTAAGGAGATGATGAGGTTGTTATCCATTATTTTGTTCTTTAGAATGGATTGGTAGTGAATTGCAGTCAATGTTTTGTTGTATTTCTGTTGTATTTTCGTCCTGGTGTACCACAGAAAATATCTCAAATAGTTCTTCTCAACTGCATTAAATCATTTTGTCAATATATTACAGATTTAATAAAAGCTTTTCTAGAGTATTTGGCTTCCAAAGGAGGATGTGCAGAAAAAAATATCAAAAACTTAAAAAAAATTAGATGCTTAAAAACAGAGAAAAGGATACGTGAATCAACAGAGACTCAATGTAGTAGGTGGAAACCCAAAGCACCTGCCCTGCCCCAGGGAATCCCAATGTCTGGTGTAGCCACACAACTTGCCCACAACACTAAAGAACAGAGGTCTGTGATAGCACAGCCATTTCACTGAGGGCTAATCCAGCACTTTCAGGTCAGTCATCAACATAGCTAGACTGTTGTCTCGCTTGTCCCCTTTCACCTTTTGTGGGTAGCATGTAATCCAGAGTGTATGCCAGCAAGGAGTTTACTCTGGGAAAAACAAGAAAAACCATGTGAAATTAGTACCACACATTAGTGCATGTATAGTCTGGCTCTGGCTAATTTTTGCTCATTTTATTTCTTCCTGTCACTTTTAATATAGAACAGTAATTTTATTCCCAGTCCTCGCAAAATATTCTCCATGGAGATGTGCTGAAAAGCAGCACTTGGAATCAGGCAACTCCTTTCCCTGCAGCAGGATACCACAGGAAGTTGATGCTTTGCCTGTAAACTTGAAGCCTCTGATGTGATTTCACAGGGATAAATAACTGCTGTCAGATACTGTGGGCTGCCATTTTCCCAACTCAATGCACCAGCATAGAATGCTTTTCCAGGTTTTGAAAGCATATATTTTAACTAATCTTTTAATGAAAATCAGGTTTGCAAACCAGGAAGTCAGATTTCGTCAAGAAGTCACTTTATAACACAGTGACCCACGGCTATGAGTTAACATTTTAATATGTAGTACTGTGATTAAAAAGTCAGATATCCTATTGATGCTGCTCTTTACCAGGGGAGTACAAGGAGATTGATTGTTTCAGGATCAGTAATAATCAGCATATGGGTATGTTCTTGTGGAGGTAATTGGCACCACGCTGTTCGGATTTTTTATTTCTTGAAGCCAAGAGAAACCTGTGAATAGGAATTTATCTTCTGTTTTAGACTTCCAAGGAAAGTGTTCTTAGAATGAATAGGCAGGACTTAATACCAATTGGCAATATTGGGAGCTGTACAAGGAATTGAATATAGATAATTAAATGATGTTTTGTCATAAGAAAAATGTTTTTAGAACAAGAGCAGAATTGTATTGCAGCACTGTAATTTTAAAAGCTTATTTTGGACTTTTTCAAGAGCATGGAAGCACATGAGGATAGTTTATGAAAAGTATATCTTCAGGTGCCTTTTTTTTTTACATCCAAATGCCTACTTAACTCAACTAAGCAGGGAAACAGAGCTAAATTCTTTTTCTGTAAAGAAGGCACAGTGGCTTAGTGAATATGAAAACACATGAAATCAGGCATGGCGCTCCCACAGTGGCCTTTCCATGCGATGTGGTGGTCTGGAAAATTAGCATTTGAAAGGTAGAGATACTGTGACAGCATCCTATCAGCAGGTGGTAGATAGTATATGTATTTTCCTGTTAGCATTGTGAACAGCAGCATTCACTTCCTTCCCCTGTGATGAGAGAAATGGACATATAAGTGTGTCTGGTTTTTTTAAAGCTTACATAAAATTGCTTCTAAAGCAAAGGTATTTTCAGCCAAATGTGGAAAAAGTCTGAGATGCCTTGTTTTGAGCCTAGAAATGCTAACATGATACTCAGCACAATTTGATAACATCAGTTAGTGAACATTCACCCAGAGTAAACACATAATACTTTTTATTTTCAACAAAGAAACAGACCTTCTCACTTCAACAAAATAGGAAGCAGTTCCTTATTTTAGAGACCTTGAACACCCACCAATAATGCCATTAACTTCAAAAATTATACTGTATCCTTGACTTTCTACCTAGAACTACCGTCTTGTAATTGTATCACATTAATTACCATGTGTCAATAACACCAAAAAGTTCCTTAGTGTTTTACTTAACCCCGGGGTAATTGCTTGCAAAGAATCATTAAGATTTAATGTCTCTGGAGTACTGGAAATAGGGGAAAAGGTTTGTAAATTTACATAAGCCTAGTAGGATCTTTTATAGGTTAGGGTGGGAAGGGATCAACTTTTGTTTTCTGACATAGAAAGTTTAATTCTCTTTTCAAAACTCAACACTCGAGATTTTTTCCATGAAGCAAACTGGGGAGTTGTCTCACCCTGAACATTATTAAAGCAGCAATTTAGAAATATTTTAACTCACAAACTGACTGCACTCTTAAAGTATTAGATGAAAAGTTCTGTGCACTAAAAATGGATTGTTTTTACCATGTTGAGGTGTTAAAAGGTAGCTCCTAGTTCTTGCTGTAGGTTTGGTCACACAAAGCAGCTGTAAAGCTGAAAGATCCAGTACCCTGGGAATTGCTCCTGCCTTGTAAATTAAATCTCTATTCATTAAGAATGCTAAGTACTTCCTACACTAGTTAAAGCCTCTGTAAGGTCCCACTGAGGGTCTTTGTTATTAACAGGTTCAGGAAGGAGCTGGCCCCAGCTTTGCTACTGCTGTTTTCATTTCCAGAGGCAATGTGTAAAATTTCACGTACATTATGTTGGATTAGAAATTTCTATGCATTATCGTAAAAGGTGGGGCTGCAGTCACTTTGCTCCTCGTTACCTTTCACTGTGATACTGGAATGAAGTGAAACATAAATGGATACGGCTGCTGAATTCAATCTTCTTCTCTTGACTCGTCCTCTGATGCCACATACAATCCTGCTTTTATTCTAGTTAAGAGAAAGGATGGAAATGTCAGAGTTTTACAAACCTTTCAGTGGAATTAGCTCGAATGTAAGCAGGATTGGGTCTGTGATTTGCAGCATGTCACGATGCTGATCACAGACAGACATTAAAAAATACAAAGATGGTGATATAAGCCAGCAAAGCAAGCCAGCTCCAATTGAGTTTGGCAAAGTCTTCTTTATGCATTCCATTTCCCTTTCTATTTCAGTGTTCTCATACCCATGTGTGAAGTTACATATTGTAGATGTCTGCAAATTTATTGTTTGGCATTATGAAATTATGCCAGTTTTTTCTTTAGAGTGCCTGTCCCTGTCCTCGTGCCCCTATTGCATTTTCATGCAGAAAGACCAAGCCAGAACAGATGTCCTTTATTTCTCCAGGACTAGATTATCACTGCCATAATAAAACCATTAGGCATGGTAATTAAGAGAAATCTAGGCTTTGGACACAGGCTCTGAACTACTGGGTGGATTTTCTGTCCTCACTGGGGTCCATTTGTGCAGCTTATGCAATGCCTTCAGCAGCAGTCTGAAATCCGTGTCAGAGGAGGAATGTCCCACTGCCTTCTCTTTGTGTGTTCACAGCTAAATGTGTTTTGTTTGTACAGCTGATAGGTAAAGACCATGGTTTGCGCAGCAGCAGTTCCACCTTTTCATATTCAGTGCAGTGTTCCAAGATTTCTAGGGCAAAAATGCCCCCTGACACCTGTTGTTGGAAATGCTGCATGCAGGTTTATTTGCGTGTTCCAAATCATTGAATAAAAAATGCAATTATTTCAGTGAAATGTCCTGTGTTTAGAGGTTGGTTTTGGTATATTCCATTATATATCTAAGGCTCATTTATACCTGTTATCTTCACCCACTGTGAATACAAAACTGACTGTTTTGTTTGTTTCTGGAAAATTAGTGTTTCAGAAGGGCCGGGCCATAGACACAGGAGAAGTAGAGATTGGAGCCCAAGTGATGCAGACCATCCCCCCTGGCTTATTCTGGCGCTTCCAAATTACTATTCATCACCCAATGTACCTGAAATTCAACGTTTCACTGGCAAAGGATTCTCTGCTGGGAATTTATGGCAGAAGAAACATCCCACCTACTCATACTCAGGTAATTTGAAATAATCTTGATTCTGTCATGCTTACATTTATGCTTTCAAAGCAGAGAGGGAAGAAGGGACTGGCTGTAACCACGAAAAGCAGTCTGGTTATCCCTTTCTTTCACTGAACTGTAGCTTTGCACTCAAACCATCCCCTCTCAGGGGAAAGAACAATGTCCTACCAGAAAGGTCAGCTGCTGTGGCCACAGGAATGTGACTGACTGGGAGGCTGGATGGGTACACACTGTCCAGCTCCAGCACCTTCTGTGCAAGGACAGTAGGATGAAGTACCACATCACTTGAAAATGCTTTAATCTTTTTCTGACTCCATTAAAAGAAACAGTCAGTATAAAGAGTTAATAGAAAAGAAAAAAGCTTTTTCTGGTTTGTGAGATGTTGATTATTTTTGAGTGCTTACTCCTGGGGATTTAAGAGAAAACCTAGTTAATATTAAAATAAATAAATATTTCTTATGCAATATTGCAGGTCACATTCAACTTTTTTTTTAGCCTTAATGTGTTTGGCATATGAAGCTGTCATTTCTATAGATAATAGATTTTTTATCTTTCCTTATAGCAGGATCACACTCCATAGAGCGTGATAAACATACATGGAGTAATGGAAAGACTGTTTATAAAGGATCTCTGGAGAACATCTTCTCTAACCTCAAAAATTATTTTCTGCAGTTTTTGATATTAGAAATAACCCCTTTTAGCAGTCATTGACTTTGATTGGAGCTGGATCCTCAGTTGATTTGACATTGAACTTTACTTGAAATCAGAATGCCTAAAAAACCTAGAGAAATATATACATTTCTTGAACAGGGATTCATGGAAATGTTTACATCTCTGATCCTTTGAGGTTCACAGATCTTAAAGTTGTCAGCATCAACCTGATGAGATATTAGGCACTTTCATGTTAAAACTATATATTTATTTCATTAAAAAATTAAATATAAATAAAAATTATATTTAGGCTTCCATATATGATATGATATTAAGGGGCAAAGATTTAAAATCTGGTATAGAACAATAGCTTTGTTAATCTGTTTGTGGCATTTGAGATGAATAGCTGCATAACCTAAGTGCTACAGCTTGGGAATTTTGGAATTACTTCCATAAAAGAGATGTAATTATTGAAGTAAATCTGCTGTATTTAGTGCAGCAAGTCAGAATTTGCCCTGCCACAGCAAACAGCAAGTTTTCATGCCAGATTTCTGACCTACCTTAATGCTTTTTGTATGTAAACCGAAGTTGAACAGACAAGGTTATGCAACTGCTGTCCACATTGGTGAATACTTTGGTAATTCCTCATAAGATTTCAACTGTTTGTTCCTGTTTGAAGGAGACATGCAGAGTAGATTCATGAATATTTGCTAGCTGGTTAATTTTTGCTCGTTATTATTTCAGTTTGATTTTGTAAAACTGATGGATGGAAAACAGTTAATTAAACAGGAACCAAAAAACTCAGAGGAGCCTCAGCAAGCTCCCAGGAACCTGATCTTAACTTCACTGCAAGAGACAGGTTTCATCGAGTATATGGATCAAGGAGCTTGGCATATGGCATTCTACAATGATGGAAAGAAGGTGGAGCAAGTGTTTGTGCTAACCACAGCAATTGGTAAGAACAATTGCAGTAAAATTTTTATTCTGATTATTACATTGGAAAGATGCATTTGTAAAGAAATTATTGACCTTGATTCCAGCTTCTCGTAAGTATTCTCTTAAATATATTTTATTTCAGCTTAGTTTAATTAACCTCAGTGGAGCAACTTCATGTTTAAGCCAATATTAGACAAATAGCAATATTTGTATGTTAAAGATGGATTTTATCAAATTAATTAAGTGTGAAGTTTTCGTGTGTTAAGATTTTTATATGATAGCTTAAATGCTTGAGTAATTTCTGGTGTTATCTTGTTCAAAGTAAAAGAGATTATGTCTGCCCTCTCTACTTACATGGGAACCATAAATCCCACAAAAATTATCCAGGCTTTACATTTTCATTTCCAGTATTTGAGTCAGTTAGAAGTTAGAAAATCTAAAAGATGGCCTTTGTGGCTTTGGTTGTGAATGCTCTTTGATGAATGGGTGCTGTTGTTTCATCCAGTTATTCAAATATACCATTTTCTTTGGAGTACAGAGGGCAAATACAGGAGGCAGTGTCCTGATTACATTTCAGATTCCTGCTGCCTTTTTAACACATATAGGTGGGCAAATGTTTGCAAAGGTAGGTGTTGTGAGTGAGCAGTTCTCACACATAGGACTTTTTTTGAATTTAAATTTAGGTGAAGTGTTGTATTTATGACAGTCTCGGTTTGCTGCAAGACTTTAACCACTATACCCTTTAGTTAACCTGTTCTACCATATGTTTAGCAAGATGTCTTTACTAGTAATGGACATGCCATCTGCTCTTCAGAACAAGTGGATACTATTTTTACTTTGTGGTAAACACCTTGCAGAGCAGAACAGTGTGATTCAAATATCAAGATTCTGAAGTACTTAAAGAAACTTAGAAATTGAGATAGACTTGTAATGGCTGACTCTGGTGTAAAATTTCATATTTGCTCTGTTCAGGGAAGTGTATCTTTTGCAAGCAAGAAATTATGCCATTATTCAATGCCATGTGAGAAAATAATATTCAAGCAATTTCTGAAGCATCTTTGCAGATGCTCTACAAAGACCATAAAACCTGGCCAAACTCCAGCCCAGAACAGAATCCAAATTCCTGCCTCTTGTTTATTTCTACTGTAAGATAGCGGTGTTTATACAGGAGGTTGAACTAATATTTCATTTAGTAGCATAACCTTTCAAAAAAAAAAAAGTGAAATCAATTGCTGCAATTTGGTTTTTGTTACCATTGATAAAAAAAAGAAGTTGTCCATCCCTTCTGTGGCCAATAAGCAGAACAGATGGTGTGTTAAAGAGGAAGGTATGTTAGACCCAGTGCAGGCAGGAATCCTTACACTTCATCTGCAAAATGACTGCAAGGAGATGTTTTTGGGGAAAAGACTGTTCATGCTGCAGCAAGAATCTAGTGCAGATGCAGTTGAAAGTAGTGCTAGCTATTGTGTTTTCATAACCTGGGTAGCTACTTGTGCTACTTTTCTGTGCATAATCATTCTTTGTTGGTTTTTGGGTGTTTCCACAAAAAAATCCTTGGGCCACCCTTCATACCCAGACTGGGCTGGAGTCATATCTGACATCTCTGCTGCCAAAGGAATCAGGCAGGGCCAGAAACACTCAGAACAGAGCAAGGGCTTGGGTGCATCTCTGCTGTATGCCACAGTGAACCAGTCAAGCCCTCCTTGGCAGCAGCTGCTGGGTAGTATTTCAAGATGTTCAATGTTAGTTATGTACAAAATTGATTTTGCTGACACTTTAGCTAAAGCTCGGATCAGACTTTCCCGTGAGGAGGGTAATTTGCATGCAAAATGTGGCCTGCCTCAAGTTTTGTTAGCTAAATAAAGGGCAGCCCAAAGTGGACATTGCTTTGAGGGGAAGTAACTTCTCAAACCATTAATTCTTTATTTCAGGTCAGTGTAGGGATCATTTACTGTGTGATTCTAGAAAATGGAGAAGGCAGACAAGTGCACACATAGAGCAAGAGAAGAGTT
>JAOXXN010000025.1:10462998-10497906 GCA_026770055.1 Myrmophylax atrothorax | reverse complement strand
CTGTGCCCAGGGAGCGGTCCCAGCTGCCCTTGTTCCACAGCCCCTCTCCCATCCTGCAGAGCACCTGCATGGGCTGCAGAGCCCCTCAGTCCTCGAGCTGCCCTGACAGTCACCTGCTCCATGCAGGATCATCTCAGCTTGAATTTACTTCATATTCTTTACACAAACCCCATATAAATCGGTGAATCCACTGCTTTCCTGTAGGAAATACATGTGTAAATTAAAACCAGCTAATCCAGATACAGGTATGAGCCTGCCCTCAGATGTGTGAGGTTAAGTGGCTTACTATCCAAAGCTGTGTGATAAAACATAGGCAAGTTTAACATCAGAACTGAAGGTGGGTTTTTTCCCCTTCAAATCTAGTTTTTAGTCCTTCATTGCATTGAATTTTACTACCGTACAAAAGACTATTTTTTTTGTTTACCTGATTGTACAGAAGTGGAAATCCTGCCCTTCTCCAAGGGATTCAATTCACATGGTTCAAATGAACACCATAGAAGGTAATTTACTCTATAAACAGGTTTCAAACAAATTACTTCAGCAGTAAAAGAAAGTGTTTAAGGTGGACATTTTTCAGCAAATACTTGGCTTCCTGCAGTGCTTTTAATGGTGGTAAATTTTACATGAACACTTACTTTAAAAGCTTTTTGGTGTAATATAAATGATGCACCTGTTACCTCAAACCTGTCAAGATGAAATCTAATAAATATTTGTAAGCTGCTTGAACAGAAATTTTGTTTCATGCTCCCTCTGAATGAAAATGGGCTTTTTACTGCTTCTGCACCTATTTGTATGTTGAGATGTGTCTTGCAGAGTGAGGTGAAGATGCCATTCATTTCAAATTCAACCAATTTCTGTTTTTCTTTGTGCAAAATTGTCTGAATAAACAGAAATCCTGGATGACTGCTCTACTAATTGCAATGGGAACGGAGAGTGTATCTCAGGGCACTGCCACTGCTTCCCGGGATTTCTTGGTCCTGATTGTGCAAAAGGTAAGCTCATACCAAGTGACCCACAGTGCACGACAGGGATCATGATTATGGTGTGTGACTGCTGGGCTTGCAAAGATTCAAAGTGATTAAAGGAGATTAAATTCCTTTTTCCAGCCAGATGGTAGATACAGTATAAGCACACATGTGGAAAGTTTCTTTATGCTGTACTTGAGTTAACATGCATCAACCACTTCTCCCTCCCTGACTTTCAGAGTTAGTAAATTCCTTAATCCCTCTTTGCATCCTCTCCATAATTGTTAAACACATTTTTGAATAAGTCTGTTATCTTCACATAATGTTTTCTGTTGCTTAAAAGTGACAAACAGTTTCACTTTGGAGACAATCTAAGTAAATCAAATGCTGCTGTGGTCCTTACTAGAACAGAGTGTAGATAAGAAACCTAAAGCAGCTTACAGACAGTTCTCCAGCATTAAGGCAAAAAACATGTTAAGTGACCTTATTTCTGTTTCAGATATTTCTGTCAGGATTATCCATCATCTGCTGCATATGATGTCCAGGAGTTCCCATCTTTTTCTAATCTCTCCTCAAATGTAGGGTTGACTTTTTTTTTTTTAAGAGCTCAATTGGCTCAGAAATTGATACTGGATTGTAAAACTAAGATTCCACATTGCTGGTTTACATACAGATCAGTAATGGCTAAAACTTCAGTAACATTAAACCTCCTTAGAAGAAAAAAGGGCAGGATCTTGCTTTAGTTCTCAGGGAAGAAATATTAATCTTACTGAAAATCATAGGCAGGCATCACTGCAAATTTTCTGCAGAGGCCAACCAAGGGGAGGAAATTATTTTTATCTTCTAAGATTTCCCATTTCAGGTCAAAATTAAGGTATATAAGTGAGGCAGCCTGAGGAGATGAGGACAGTATATTACTGGTGCACTACCTAGTTCAAAGATTTCAGTCTGTTACGACCCCTGTACCAAGTGGAGGATTGAGGAGCTGGAGTGGAAAAGCAATTTTACAGAATGATAAATGCAATAAATGTTAATCTATGTAAGTATGTAAATACATTAAAAAGGCCAATCTGCTTTCTTCAGATTCCTGTCCAGTGCTGTGCAGTGGAAATGGAGAATATGAGAAAGGTCACTGTGTGTGTCGAAATGGGTGGAAAGGACCAGAGTGTGACGTTCCAGAGGAGCAATGTATTGATCCAACCTGCTTTGGCCATGGTACTTGTATCATGGGCATCTGCATCTGCGTCCCTGGATACAAAGGAGAGATTTGTGAGGAAGGTTTGTGAAGTTTCCTTCTCTAGAGTTGGGAGGGTTGATTTTTGGCTTTAATCACTACTCCTGTTTTAAGGCACTTAAAAACTCACAAGGGTGTGATTAGCTTTCTGTGAAGCAGTACTGTTTGTTTTGCTCAAAACTACCTTTCCTTTACTGTCTCTCAGAAAGTAATGTTAAAATAGAACATTTTCAAAGGTAAAGGTATTCAGGTCTTGGTAACAGTCAGTGGACTGATCACATAACATTTACATTTTTATTCAAAAAGATAAAATTATTTGTCATTGTCTAATAAGACTATCTAATATTTGTGGCATGGGCAGTCCTCTGAAATACTCAGTTTCTCTTTTAGACTCAGGAGATCTCTAGTTCTTGGAAGATTTATGTTCTCTCCCTCCACTGAAACTCAGTAGCAAGACCAGAACTGGGTGAATGTTTTTGCTTTTCAGCAAGCAGTGTATTCTCAATACTCCAAAAGTTTCCTGGGAAACATCCCAGCAAGCAAGGATTCCCTTTTTTGTGTGTGAAAGTTGTGGGACCATCTTAATTTGTTTGTCTCCACTTTTCTTCTCTCAAGCTCCAGCTACTTTTTCCAGGAAGGATGGCTGGATGTCCCCAGTTCTCCTTGCTACCTCTAACCTCAGTCCCTGAGCACACACCATCACCTGTCCAGGCTTTTTTGCTTGGCCAAAAGCTCAGGGGAAGGCAGTAAGATAATTTAAATCAAATATATTGTGGTGGTTCTCCAAAGCAATCAGACAATCGTAATCAGCTTTTCCCTTTGTTCATTCTGTCACATCTTAGATTTTTCTGACAATATAAAACCAAAAGAGCAGCAAATGGGCTCATTTTACCAGAGCATATTGTGTAATTCTGTTGTCATATGTCATTTTTACTGGGAGCCTGTGTTCAGGGTACTAAACCGGTATCCTTTAGGGGTTGGCTAGTAAAAAGTGGGAAATTCTGGGAACAAGTAAACTGTATTTTTGCTGGTTACAGTGCTAATGTGTCTCTGCCCTCATCTATAGACAGAAGCAGTTGTTGTTTCCCTCTTAGCATGTCTGAGATTGCTCATCTGCTTTGCCTTTCTTGCCCTGTGCATAGCCTCAGAAAGCAGAACTCTTCCCCATGCTTGCCCTGATTTGATGATTTTCACTAGTCCCCTTAGCCTGAAGCTACTGACAGCATACGTTGTGCTTCCTGCTATATAGATTTTTGGTAATTCTTTTGAGTAGCACACAGAGGAGGCTTTTTATGTGGCTTCAATTCTCTAGTCAGAAAAATGTCCAGGATGGATTTGATGGATTTGACATACCTGGAATGGTTTTTAAAGGGAGGATCAAGAGAATGCTTCTGACATAGTCAGTTGTTGGTAGTTTCAGAAACCAAGAAAACTCAAATGGGAAAAACCAAGTAATACACAGATTTCCTCACTGAGGCCATGATGCTGAACAAACCTGTAGCTGGTAAGAGACTGACTGCTGCTTTTTGTTGTTTTGTTTCTTGACATAATGGGATCCCGCAAAATGGTTGGGAAAAAAATTGACATAAATGTACTCAGACAGTTACTGAAACTAAGAGTGTGAAAACATTTGATTTTTATAGTAAGAAACTTATTGAAATTTTTAAAAAAAGGTGGAATTATATAGAAATATGGTGGATGAAACAAACCTGTGTAATCAAGCATGGTGGGTTTTTGTTGTAACAGTATGTGCTAGACATCACTGTTCAGTTTGTATTGTACAACATCATTTGTGCAGTGGTGAGGTAATTCTGTCAGGAATTAAGATTACATTATTGTGTGTAAATATGATCTTAGTCTTATAGCAGTACTGTTAAAATAGCAGACATAGTAACAGATGTACTATCCAGGGAGCAGCAGTAGCTGCATATACCCATTGCTGTGGGAGTCCTTTGAATTTGTCCTGTCAGATTATCTTTCCTAAAGTGGAGACACTCAATTAATTTTAAAATGTCAGCAAAATAAAGAGCTGTCTCAGGATGAGAGAAAATTGTCATATATTTTTGTCCTATGCTTGGCAATATGTGCATTGTCCAGAAACATTGATTCCCCTCTTTCAGAATTACACTGCTGTGCACAAGCCTGGAAGGCTGAAAAAGATACAAAATAAATCCTGAAATTAGATCTTGAATTGGTGGTGTAGCAGTTCCAAAGATAAAGCATTACTTCTTTATTTTTAGGTCAAAGGGTCCTATAAACTGGAGGCCATTAATCTCTGTGTCTGAAGTATTTAGCCTTCCCTTCTTGAAGCAGAGAGCATCTCTTCATTCCCACAGCTCAGAGTCCTGTTTGTTAAGTTTACAATTTAATTATTAAAATGATACTTGTGCTGATACTTGAAAAATACATAGCAGAACTTTCCCAGAGTCTCTTTAATGTTAGCCTGAAGCATGATCTAACATGGATAGGCTTCTGGCTAATTGTTTCCCATGCTCAGACCCCACAGATTCTGTTCAGCTCCATAGTCTGCCTGCAGCCCCCAGAGAAGGCAGGCTGCTTCCTGCTTAAAACCTGTCTTGTTAAAGCAGTGCTGGGGCTTTGAGAAAGAATATGCTGCTCATACAGGGCTAGCCAGCTGATTTAAATTCTTCTACAGAGCTCCTGAATTTTTCACTAGGAATAGTTTAATCCAAATTGAGAACAAATTTAGGTCTTTGTTTGCAAATCGTTCATCAGTATGTTATGACTTTTATGAAGCTGTTCATTACCTGCAATTGCCCAGCACATACTTTTTATGAGTGTATGAGGGGTTTTTTTACAGCAAGCTTTGAGTCAGAGATTCACTACTCAGGGTTAGGGGATGACATTTTTTTTGTAGCAAATTTTCAGGTGTAGAGATAGCTTTCCACAGGATTATGAAAAAATAAATCTTTCTTTTCCCAAATGTAAATAAAACACAGAGCACAAACGCCCAAACGGAAATACAAAGCACAGCTATAGAAGTAACTATTAATTGTTCCGGCTCTTTCCCAACCCTGCTGCTGAAGCACAAACTTCACAGGCTGAGACCAGTAGACATCTCCTGGGAATCTGTATTTTAAAAATAAGACAATATCCTGACAAGTGGATTCATATGGCCTTTAACTGCCTCCATGCTTTCTTTCTTTTTTGAGCTTACACTTTTGCACAGATGTTAACATAGACTATTTCTTCCTTGTGTTTGTTAACATTAGTTCAGTTGGGTTACACAAAAGTTACCAAATTAATCTTAATCCCTGATGTTGTATTTCACTAGTAAATCAGTGGGAAGGTGCAAATTTTCTGCTCTAAGTTGTGTATTCCCTGCTTTCCAGAGGACTGCTTGGATCCGATGTGCTCTGGCCACGGTGTGTGTGTCCAAGGGGAATGTCACTGCTCCACGGGCTGGGGCGGTGTGAACTGCGAGACCTCCCTGCCCGTGTGCCAGGAGCAGTGCTCGGGGCACGGCACCTTCCTCCTGGACGCAGGACTCTGCAGCTGTGAGCCACAGTGGACGGGCTCAGACTGTTCCACAGGTATGCTGGAGATCTTGCTGTATCAGTATTGCCTCTGCTTTCTGCTGCAGTCATAAAAGAAAGTAGTTGCTGTTCCTGTGCTAGTAAAAATTTAAAAAACAAAATAGGGTTCACCAGGGGTACCACAGCATGACCCTTTATGGACTTGTCAGCAACTTTCATCTGACAGGGATAAGAAATGCATTTTCCCTGTGACAAGAATGTTGTCTGCCTGATGGTGTGACAGTAGTCCAGTAAGAGGGCACGTGCCTCCTGGCATGCTCTGGAGGCAACAATGACTCTCACCTGAGCTGAGCGGTGGCCAAACTCATGCAATCAGGGAATCCACAAATCTGAGAGAGATTGGGAGAATATACTTTAAAAAAACAATCTCAATACAATGATAAGTAAGAAAGCTCTGTCAAAAAAATCTTTAAACAAAAAATGACCATTCATTCTCTCATACTGGGATAAAAACTCTCTTCTTTCATAGAGGACCACCAAGGTTTGATCCCACTAAAGTTGATTAAGAGTTGAAATGGATTTCTTATGTGCTTTGTGCATTTACATTTCGTTTTCTTGAAATGAATGCACTCTGCACATTTTACTCTGTAATGGAGCATGTCATTACCAGTGTATGTACTACTATTTTTTCCCCTACAGAGCTCAAAAAGATGAAATCTCAGATGATTAGTAGCACATCCCAGTACAGAATAGATGCAAGTGACAGATTTGCTGAGTATTGTGGAATACAACCAGTGGTCCAAGTCACCAATTTTTCTTAGAAATCATCATTCAAAAGAGCTCTTGGAACAGTATAAATTTCTGCTCAGACCTTTAGAGTGTGTGGTTATGGTCTTTAAGTAGGGACTTACAAAATGTCTCCCTACATGATGCATTTTTAAGCAACAAAATATTGGCATGCTAATAATTCTCAGTGTTTGTTACAAAGATCCTGCATTCATTCTACACTCCAAAATTAATGCATGTAATTTTAATCTGACATTGTTGGGTATGGCAACTACTTTGATAAGAATTGACTTTTTATTGGCTTTCAGCAAAAGCCTGGTTGCTTGCATTTTGATCCTCTATTTTATTTAATGTTAAAATTAATCCATGAAGGTTAGTATAGTAATACTTCCATTAATGAAGCAAATAACTGGGAGAGGTGTTAGCTATGTACTAATTTTTTACTCACAAAATATGGAGACTAATTCTATTCTACTACAACATTATTGTAGCTCAAAAAGCAGTGTTGATCTCAGATAGGTCTGTTGTGTCTGCTGCATGGGGCAATTAGATATGAAGTAAAATGAATAACCTCCAAAGCAGTTTTGATAATTTTTTAGAAAGCAACTTTTTTCCTTACCTCCATCAGCCAGTTGAGAAAATACTTTTCTTCATCTCTGCTGCCTTCTGAGTTATCAAAGGATGCTTTTACAACTACCAACAGGCATCTCTTTATAGCCAGATACTTTAAACTTCTCCTTTCATATATATTTTTCTTCATAGGTGTTAGACTGGATTCAGGATGGTCTTGGCAATACATTGAGTGTTAGACTGAAGTATAGATGTTCATTTGTGCTTGAGTTGCTCTTCTTAGGATCAGTGATTGTTGTGCATGTGGAAAACAAAGCTTGATTTTAGTGAGGAAGGAAAACATCAAATGAGTAAGTAAGAAAACATAAAGGGAGTTACAAGGTCAGAATAAATGAGCTGTCGTATGTGAATGGAAAAAGTCATGAGGTTCTGTACAATGAAGAGGATGAAAAGGGTAAACCACAGGCTGCTCATCTGGAATCAGACAACAAGGAAAGCTTGCAGCCAGTAGACGAGCAGTCTCTCAGCTGGCCTCAAACCCTTGCACTCTCCTGCCATTTCTGTACCATATCATTGTCAGTGCTGGGAAAATTTGCCTTTCTGTATCACCTTGAAGAATACAGACTCTTGTCCTCAGGGTTTCTGTGTTCCCCAGGAAATTCCATATCCTTTCAAAATAAAAGGATACATTAGTTTAAGTTTTATGGGTGTTTTTTTCTAAATAGAAATGAAAATATCTTGATGTACTTTAAAAGGGAGAAATAACAAAGGTTCCAGAATGTTTTTGAATATATTGTTCCATATACAATGTGACCCACCTGAAAAGGGATGAGCCATCTGTATGATACCTTCTCCTACCCGCCCTTCTCTGTCTCTTCAAGCAATATGAGCTTCCAGTTCCCAGGTGGCAGACTGAGGAAAGACCAAAACCAGTGTGGATATGGAGGAAGAGAGATGAAGGGTGACTCTGTGACCCATGCATATCCTGAAGTATGTTTGGAGCTCCAGCCTGAGCTCTGGAATCATTCATGGCTTTTTGAGGCTGGAAAAGACCAAGTTGTTCATGCTGTTTGCTTTTCTATAGAACATTATCAAAAAGCCAAATCATCCTTCAGTTTTTGTTTGACACTCAAAATTTCTGTTTAGTTTTTTCATATTCAGGTTTCACACAAAGATGAAAAACAAAGCATAGTCTACCATGTCCTAGGTAAATTGCTTCAGGTATATCTGACCATCTCTACTAAAAAGTGCGCCTTCCACTCCCAGTTTGAATAGGTGCAAGGTCTTCCAAATGTGTTTCTGAAAGACTGTCAAATTAATTGTAGTTCTTCTGAATGCCCAGCCTAATCTCTGCTCCTACCTGTGGACTGCTGAAACCCACTTTCAGTACACCACCTCAGGATACTCCTCCTAAATTTAAAGTTCTTGCTGGCCAGTTGCCAACCCTTGAGAGCCAGAAAATCCTTTTGCAGAACTCCAAAACAGCTGTCAGGATATGTTTTCATTGAAATATTTGAATTGGTTCTCAATAAAAGCAGCTCAATATGGCTTGAAAGTTGTTCAGATGCTTAGTAATGCTAATCCTGCACTACTCGTAGGACGCAACTTATTCTGGCTTTTTATTCAGCTCTGTTAGGATCCATCCTTTCAATATCCTTAGCTGGATATCTGTTTCAGACATATTTGGCCTCTTTCTACCCTACGATATTGAACTTCCATGAAAAGTCATTTTCTTTTGTTAGCTCAGATTTCAATTTACCTCTCCCAGAGATGACATGTTTTCATTCAGGCTTTGCTTTTCTGCTTATGCACCTCTTTGTCAAGGCTCTTGCTATCAGCTAATGCTCAAACATACAGATAATATGCTTCTGATTCTTCTGCCTTCTTTAGGCAGCGTCAACTGAATTTCACTCTGAAAATACTGGCAGATTTTTAACTAGACCAATCAAAACAACACTGATAGATGTATTTTCTGCAGCCATATGTGACACCAGGAGAAGAAATTATTTCTTTATTTCTCTAAGTTGTTTTACTCCCTTGAATCTGTCTTGATTTCTGCAGTCTATTTGGGCCTGTATGAGGAATGAGGAGTTGTGCCCACTTTTGCCTAAAAGATGGGCACAGCCATTATGCTCAAGCTAAGCTGATCTCTGGCAGAGGTCCACAGATGTCTCTGGAATGAGCTGTCTTTCCACCATTTTGATTCCCAAAGTTTTTCCAAGACAAAAAGAAACAGCACAAGCACTGCTACAGTTCCATGTTGTCCAAGGTGTTGGCCCCAACAGTCACACCAACCATACCGCAAATAGGTCATACTCAAACAGTGAAATGGCTTTAGCTTACACTAAAAAAAAAAAAAAAAAAAGTGATTTTATCTCTCTAATAATTAGTCTGTGGAAAAACAAATGCTCCTCTAATGTAAAGCATTGAAAATTAAAACCCCATGATAACACTCACAATATAAATGTGAGTATTCTGTGTTGGAACTAATTCCTTACTATCTTGTTTATCACTTTGCCCATTTAATTTTAGTTTTTTCCTAGTTCAGTCATCCTTTGGCAAGTCACACAAAAGTGCTCAAAGACATTTAGCCATTACCAGTTTATCCATCACCAATTTAACCATCTGACAGTAGATGTGCCCAACAGAAAAGCACAAGAGATTGGGTTCTGTTTCTCGTTTAGTCTCCCCCACCTCTAAAAGGTGTGGATGGAGAACAGGAATTTCAGACTTTGTTCCAAGTGAGATGGATTATATAACATGTTTTGTGAAAACCACCTGTACTGGAAAAGGTCATCCTTGGAGTATTTCAGAGTCTCAGCATCTTTACATCATTCTGAATTCAGTTATGGTAGTATGTGAAAACCCCTCATTAGTCAGACCTTCACCACACGGCTCAGCTGACCGGTGCAGTCTGGGCGTGATTTACACAGTCAGTAGGATGGAAGACTGATAGGACACTATTTTAATGTCCCCAGACTTCAGTATAGTCAACTTTCTAGTTCCTGTCTGTGAATCTTTGTTGCTTTATTTATAGGCTGCCATCCAAAATCCCTTGATGTTAATGAGTCATCTCCCTTTGAGGTGTATAGGCAGTGCTTTTCAGAAAGAAAAAATCAAACTCGTGAGTACTGACTGTTTGTGTCAGGTAGAAGGGAAGCTCTGTCTAATTGAAGGTGCAGCATCAACAGACTGAACAAAAAAACTTATCTTCTGTTCTCAGATTGACAACTTTAACATGGAGGCTTGAGATTAAGGGAGAGAAATATCAAGGGAAAACTGATGACAGAGTTGTTCGGGGGGCAGAGCCTTAACTAGCATAAATTAGTGTAACTGCACTGATAGCACCATTGCAATCCCAGTGTGTTTCAGGTGAGAATCCAACCCTGAGTCACTAATTAATTGCAGCACTGAAATATTATAGACTGAGAAATCTGTAGCAGAGCTGATGCCTCTGACATCCTGTCCTGCATTCGTTTCTCTAGACTCTATTCAGCCAAAGTAGGCCAGTTTCTGTCCCTTTACTCCAGGACATTTGTCATAATTCCACTGAATCCATTTATATCACTGAAGCAACCTAATTATGATTGGGAAAAGAATACTGGCAGTTCTTAGTCACAAAAACATTCATCCTAAAATGATTATATGGAGATGGTATATATTTAGCGTATCTATTTTTGGTTAGCTCTCCTAGCAAGATTGGTGGTAATTTTACAAAGGGTAAAAATGGATCAGCTGCCTCTTCCTTCAATATCTTGCAAAGCATAAAACCTCTTTAAAACTGAAGTGCTTTGAAAAATGCAAAATGTTGTAATTGTTGTAAATTGATATGTGCAGAGTGGAGTCATTTAAAAATCATTAGAAGTCTGCATTTTTTAAAGTAAAGTGCTTCAAAAAGAAATGAAGGCATAATACGGTATATTAATATAGTTCAAGACATCTCAAATAGGTTTCAAAATTAAACATCAAAAGCTACAACTTGAAAAAATAATTAGGTGAAACCATTTCATCGTAATCAGAAACTCTTCAGGTTTAGGAAGCTGCAGTGTATGGGTGTCAGTCATTCTCATTCACCAAGGACAAGGATATTCTCTACAAAGAACTCGTAGCAGTGAAAATAGCCTTGAAATTTCCTCAGTAAGTGATGTAATGTCATGCATTTTCTATAGACTGCTCTGTTCCACGTTGGAACTTCTCTGCTCCCTATTTTAGACAAATCTCAAGAACTTTTTAATTACACTAGAAACATCCTTCACTGTTTTGTTCTTAAGAAAGGATGGACTTACTTAATTTCATCTAACTGTCCTCTTTCTTTAATTTGAGAGTTTTTCTATTACTGCTCTGCTAATTAAAAGGATGATTGAAGTTTCCCTGCTGTACATCGTCTGACATTGTAAAAAGACTCCTCTTACTACTGTATATTTCATTGAAAAGAAAAAAACGATGTGCGACTAGTTTGATTTGTATCTCCTGCAGAGCTGCAAGAGTTTGCAAAAAGATATCTGGTGAGCAAGATTTCTATTAAAAACATAGTAGTTAAAGATTGGAACACTTAATATGTGTTGCTGCAGAATTTAAAACATGAGGAATTTAAGGCAGTTAAGAAGCACTCCAATAAAAATTAATTATCCTGCATGTTTAAATCAGTCCAGAGGGAACCAGAAATACCTGATGTAGTAATGTATTGATTTAAGAAATAGGATAAGTCAAGGGTATGAGATATACAATTAAGAAACATGGGATGTTTTTCAACTGATTGCTGCTTATTTTGCAGATATGCCAAAAATAATGGCTCTTTCCTTCCCATTTTCTTCCTGAAAATTAAGATTCTTAATCTATTGCTGTCTGTACCTCCTTCAGCAATTATTGGAAATATTCTTCATTTAAATGTAAATGCAATTTAGTTAAGTCAGCTTTTGTAAATACTGATCTAATCCACAATGAGGGACTACTTATTCCACAGGCTGGAATCCACAGACCCAGTTTTGGATGATTCTATCCTGGAGCAAGACACCCAAATTGCTCTGGTGGCAGCAGTGCAATCTTGTTTGTCCTCCCTTGTGGGTAGCTCAGAGCCTTTCCTCTCTGTCTGCATGGCATCGTGTCTCTGCGAACACAATGGACCAGGAACTGTCCCCCTCACTGTGCCTTGTGCTTGGACAGCTCCAGAGACCTGTTGTGAGTGGAATGCTCCTTAGGATCCTTGGCAACACCTCTGTAAGCTCATGCAGAATGTGAAAACAAGGAGCTTGACATAAAGCTGTTGTAATTATCTACTAGCAAAACCTGGGAGATAAGTGGGATTTTAGTAGCAAATCAGGTGCCAAGGTGGTTCAAGCACCCTTAAATTAGGTAAGCTAAGCAAAGGGTTTAAATGTCTAAATTTGCAGTTAAGTGACTGTGTCCCTCTTGGCATCTCAACCTTATCACCTACATGGTAGTCAATCTCCTAGACAGTGATTAAGAACTATAGTAGAACAAGTGACAGGATATAGTATGGAAAGACCTGCTGTGAGCAGTCTGTGTCCAAGAAAATGTCAAAATGGAAATTCTGAATACAGAAGGCTTGTACTCCACAAGAACCCTTTATAAAGGAGGATTATGAAGTAGAGAAGTTGTGGGAATGTTCTGCTGGTGTTGTCAGTGCTGCATTGGAGGGGGAAAACCAGCCTAGATGGGCAACAGAATAGGAGTGACACACAAAATCTTCAACTTTTAATTTGCTAGGTCAAATCCAGAGGTGGAACTGACAAGTTATTCATATCACCAGCTTTTAAAGAAGGCTTCATGTGTTAGAGTGAGCTTCAGTTTCCTACAGCTGTAAAAGCACAAATGTGAATTGCTGGAGCAATAGTCCAAAAAGCACTAGAACCACTAGAGGTTTTGTCCTTCAGGGAATTTCAGAACATCTATTGTGGAAAATGTGCTGCATCAGTCCCTAAAAAACAGATATTTATAATTTTTTGTTGTTGTCATGGTAAGAGCTCTACAAAAATAACTATCATTTCAACTTATTTATGCAGCAGACTCTGGGTATTTTAACTCCCTCTGAAAACAGGAAATTGTTATTGATAAAGGTCAAACTCATGGGAACTGTCCCTATGTTTTTTGGTTGGCATTTTTAAGTTTTTTGGTTGTGTAGATTTTTGCAAGGGTAATATATGTAGAATTGTAAGGATTTCCTGATCTCTGTCCTCATTAAGGATATTTGCTTAAATATTTTGGCTCAAGTAATACGTTTTAAATAAAATTAAATTTATAGTCATTTCATTGGTGAAAGAGCAAAAACTCCATGTGTATTGTAGCTACAATGTACATTTGAGCATGTCACTCTTCAGTCCAGGAAAACTTGGCTATTTTATAAACAGATTATTAAAATAGTATCTCTCAGCTCATGATCCAAAATCATTTTCTGACAGTGCAGAAAGCTGATTGTTCACACAGCATGTGATTGTTCAGCTCCAGCTCTGGTCCCCCGTGCACTCATCACCAACATGCCTTGAGGCAGGGTGGCCAGCTGGGCAGTGTCTCTGCCGGGTCTGCAGAGTTGGTACCAGGCTCCACAGAAAAATGCAAGTCATGAGCTGCACTTTTGCTTCGGCAGCAGCCAGGCAGAGCAGCAGCTGCCAGATGCCTGCTGCTATTTCTGTGTGTGCTGCTGACACAGAGGAAGGTAATGGTTTATTTACTGGGAGCTGCTTCGTCCCTCCCTGCTCTCATCTGCACAGGCTCAGCCATGGACACGGCAACATTTGCTCCTTGCCTCTTCATAGGCAGTTGCCGAGCACTGTGGAACTTGTGCTAATTGAGGCTGCACTCCGTGGTTTTGTGCTAGAGCTTGTTATGCCTCACTCCAGAGTTTGTCTAAGGAACTGTTTATTTGTGCTAAAAAGGGAGGAAGGAAGGCCAGCTTCTGAATCTGATTTTGCTTGTGAACCTGAGATGTTACTTAGAACCTGGTTATGACTTTTGATTTCTCACAATAGTCTTTCCTGTAATACAAATTGATTTTTGGGAACACAGAGTCCCTAAGGCTTATTTCAGTTAATCCACTGTTTCACAGAATCATAGAATGGCTTGGACTTAAAGGGACCTTAAAGGCCATCTGGTTCCAGCCCCCCTGCCATGGGCAGGGACAGCTTCCACTAAACCAGGTTGCTTCAAGCCCTGTCCAGCCTGGCCTTGGACACTTCCACAAATGGGGCAGCCACAGCTTCTTGTGGGCAGCCTGTGCCAGGGCCTCCCCACCCTCACAGTAAAGAATTTCTTCCTAATATCTAATCTAAACCTACTTGCTTTCAGTTTGTAGTCATTCCTCCTTGTCCTATCACTACATGTCCTTGTCTAAAGTCCCTTTCCATCTCTCTTATGGGCTCCCTTTAGGTCGCAGTTTGGTCACTTTGAAGCCTTCTCCAGACTGAACAGGTTTCTGTCTGTTCATGTAAGGTGCAGTGAAAAAAAAATATAACAATAGAAGTATATTCTTTTAAAAACATCCAGTGCTAGTGTATAAATGTAGATTCTGCAGGCCTCTATCCCTTTTCTTCCAAGTGTCAACTTTGCATCCAATTTGGACAAGTGACATCTCTGTCACTTGTGGGCTGCTGTTGCTTTTACACTCGTGAATCTGAATAGATGTTCATGTAATATGTTGAGAAGTGCCAATGCCCAACTTTCAGCATTTTGCACCCTGTGGAAATAGAAGGAAAATACATCTTCATTACTGGAGCCAGCAGGTACATCTAACATTCAGAGCACAGACCTGGGCGAGGAGAGCACTTACCAGAGCAATTTTTGTGAGTGGATCCATATCCAAAGGTCATCCTGTAATCCAGTGAATTGAGGATGGTGCCTACTTGTTGCAAAGAGTGTTTAAATAAATCATTACCTCTTTACTGAATATTACTAACCAAACTTAGTAATTAAATAACTGGGGAAAATTTTATGCTCTGAGCAGAGCCCAAGTCAGTGTTAACAATAGTAGGTCTGTATATCACAAAAGATTTAGTGCTTATATAAAGACATACCTTGATCCCCTCAGGCAATCTGGTGAACTTTTGCTGAAAATAGGTGTCTCAAAATCTTTGTTTCCTTTTGATGCTGTATTAGTTCAGGCCATGCCTGTGACATGGCTTTATTAAATGTACCAACTGAGCCATCTCTTTGCCTTTATCCCTACAAAGCCATTTGTTTGTGCTCCATGTTTCTCATCGTTATCACAGACCTCATGCCTACCCTGATTCCTTGTGGTCTGTCATTCACTCGACAGCTTTCCCATTTTTCCTGCACAAGTGGCTTTTCAGTCCAAGCAACTGGGGATTGCATTTTCCCCTCTATGAGTGAGCACAAAGGCATTGCTTTCATCTCACTCATTACTGCTCTCATCAGATTGTTCTGGACTGCTTTCATACCAGTCTCCTGATCAAATCAAATGTCAAACAAGGTAGACGTTGCACAGCATTTCCTTTTGTGGTTCTCAGGGTCTTGCATAGGATTTTAGAGCTTGTTAGTCAGAGTATAAATCTCCAGTGACGATTGAAATCTCACTGCTTTGCAACAACTACAACTTGAAATCAAACAGTGGGAACAAATTATAAAACAGGACCAAATTTGACAAGGAAACTCCACATTTATTTGGGCAATTGTATTTAAAAAATGTCCTGGTCAGAACACTTTGTGATTCTCTTCACAATCTAATCTTCCTTGCTATTAGGTTACACTTCTGCTCATTTATTTTAAACATTGTCACACTGGCTTTGTCCAACCTGCCAACCTGTATCATCTCTGAGAGACAGGTTCTGCAGCTGAAGTCTGCCATGTGGCAAGCCCAGCATAATTGTATTCTGCTTTACACCAGTGCTATGCCTGAGTAAACAGAGATATTCCCAGTGGCAAATGAGGAGTCCTTTTCAGTGGTATCAATTTTCAGAGCTTTGGCTGTCTGAAATGAAATATCTGTTAGTATGTTTACCATTACCAGTCCAGCTTCTTCAGGCTGTATTGATTAAATTTTTGTACTGTAAAAATACCATTTTGAACCACAGTGAAATCAATATAGGGTGAGGTTTTTTATATATACAAATCGGATTTGGATCAGGAAGAAAATCTTCATCAGATGAAAAATAAAGCTGGGTGGAAAAAGTGTGATAAAAGATCTGAGAAGGGGAAAAAGTTTCTCTGTCATTTCCCCAATCTCGTTTGTATTTCCCCTTTAGACCCTTCTGTCTGTCCACTGATTCATTTTCTACACAAATAAATCTTCAAGCAAATTGAGGCTTCCAGTTTGGAAAAGGTGCTTTTAAATAGATGTAGTATTATCAGAAACTACCTTACACGGTATTTTTTAAATGCAATTGCATTCATAGATTTTGTGATACACAATAGGGCTAATGGCAACCTTCCTACTAGAAGCCAGAAGAGTTATTTATGGAGTACCTAATGCATCAGGAATATGTTCAATGATGTGATGGCAGTATTATTTCCATAAAACAATTAAAACCGTGACTATATGGATGGTGAAACGTTCTGAGTGGCAGAGTGAGGATGTGGCATTTTAGTTCCAGTGGTTTTATTTTATGTGTTGTGGCTTATGGTGAGAAGAGAAGAAAGGTAGTTAGATGTCTGTGAGACCACACATTGGAAAGGTTTTCTGCATCAGGTTTACAGTAGGAAGGTTGAAAATTAAATAATGTTTGGAGAACAGAGAGGCTTGGGGGAAATTTTGCACAAGGTTTACATTACCCCATTTATTTTCTGAAGATACTGACTATCCAATAGTTCTTTTCTGCAACTCTTGTCTCTCTGAGGAAGACTCAACCTCCTGAAGTGCCTTGTTGCCTCCTGATAGAACAGCTCCTGGGATATTGCAGGGCAAAACATGAGTCAGAGTGCCAGGACCAGTCCTTTACTCAGGTAGAGTGATTGGATCTCTGCTGGTTTTCAACTGCCAGTGAGACCACCCAAAATCTTGTTTTCTGGAATCACTAATTCATTTCATAGTAAAACCAACAGATCTACTGAAGAGAAAATAGAAACGGGTTATTTGTCATGTAATCATGAGGGAAAGGGGACACTTAATATGAATTTGAGTAATAGAAGACATCAAGAAGACACAAGAAAAGAAAGATATTTAAAGGAGCTAAGGAACCTCCATGTATTTTGGTAATGCATGGAAAACCGTAAATACTTTGAATATATTATAAGCCTCTCTAACATCGTCCAGAGCCAAGGGCAAATACAATTTAGAGCAGGACTTGCTTTTTTTTTAGTTATTTTTCCAAAATAATTCCTCTTTGGCTTAGCATATGAACATGCTTGCTACAGTCTTGCTTCGTGACAGTGTCAGAAGGGATAAATATCAATAGCTGAATAAATGTAAGCGTTCTAGTTTGATAGCAGACTGTAATAAAAAAAGTATTTCAGACACAGATGTTTCAATTTGGATGAAGTGAATCTCACTCTTTGTGTCTTTTGTTGGGCTGGGTCCCCATGTCCCACTTTGGGCAAGAACAGAACCTTTGGAAATGACTGTGGAAATTATTTCAGAGATAGATATATATGAGAATAAATTCAAGGCAATAGTTTTGCAGAAAGGATTGCTTCAAATTTATTCACCCAACTCTAACCCGTTGCTGTGGCATTGTGAGATGACCTCTAATACATTTCAGTGTCAGATGTTAGCGTGTGATGCATGGAGAGAAGGAAAAGGAGTATTGCAGCAAGAGAAATTTAGATTGACAGAATATTTGTCTGTGAAAATAGTCTGATAGTGATATGGATTTCCTAGTCCTGTCATAGGTTCTCTGTTGCTGGGATTTAATTTAAAACAATAGGTGATCCTCTGAAGTCCTTTGCAGCTCTATTCTCTATGAATTTGTGTTAAAATAGGTCAGTCATTTGCTGATGATCCATCATCTTGATTTATTTTTGATTGAACTAAATGTCACGTAAAGTTCTATGGCATGTTCCCATCATATGTTCCTTGGTGGTGTGAAGAATAGGGAAGAGGTGGGGAATGCACCACTGCTGCCTCTGGAACCTGACTTCTGTTTGCAAAAGGGAACATGTTCCCAAAACCTGGTAGCTGACAGAGAAAGACTTCAACATTAATGTTTTGAAGACACTTCTATGTCCCTTTGATTTCCATCTCAGGCTTGAAGAGCTGGTGCCACTGAACACTGGCATAACCCATGAAGTACTTCTGCATTGCCTCTAAAAAACCTGTCCTTAGCTTGAAGAACCCTTAAAGATTACCCACTTCCAAAGCCCAATTTCCCCCATGACGGGCAGGAACATCTTCCACGAGACCAGGTTGCTCCAAGCCCTGTCCAACCTGACCTCGGACAGTTCCAGGGATGGGGCAGCCACAGCTTCTGTGAGCAACCTATGCCAGGGCCTGCCCACCCTCATAGTAAAGAATTTCTTCCTAATATCTAATCTAAACCTACTTGCTTTCAGTTTGTAGTCATGCTGTGGTTGGCTAAGAATGTAAAAAATTGCACACCTAACTAAGATAGGGTGTCAGTGCTGCAGAAGCCAAGATTAGATGTAGTTATAACATCCAGGTTGCCAAAGAAGTTTATGTAAATTGTGAAAATAATGTAAGCTTTACCACAAAAATAACATCTCTTCTAGAACAGATATGTAAAACTTGATATCTGCATTAAACCTCTACAGTGCACTCTTAGGTAACCTTCTCTAAGGGAAAAAAATTTCCATTAGGTTTTACAGAAAAAAAAAATAGCTCAAGTGCTTTTGAAACTCTAAAACTTTACATTTTTGAACTTTTTCGTGGTGTAAAAAATTATATTAATAAAGTCAGTTGCCGAAAATGAAAGCTAGAACAGAGTTGTCTCCAGGACACAGCAGGAAGGTAATTTAAAAAACTCAGGAACATTGTTGAAATTATCATGCAAGCTTATTAAATGCAATGTATATTTAAATTGAAGAAAAACTTTCTTTATTAGGTCTAGATAGGTGATATTTTGCTGCCTCTAGCAGTTAAGCTTATTGGGTGAAAGTCAGGGTAGATTAATTTCTAATCTTTATGGAAAACTACTTATTAAAAAATGGATAGCAAAATTATTAATGTGATACTCAAAGTTTAGACTGTATGTAGAGCAAGACTCACTACTGAAGAAAAGTATAATGAGTATTTCATAGTATTTGGCCACTTTTGTTTACATATAGTTTTCTATTCTTAGCATGATTTCCTAAGAGTTATTTCTGAAACATGTTGAATTAACATTAAAATCTTCCCTTATCATTACAAATTATAAAATATTTAGCTTTAATTTCCCTTTTCATATCACATAAGTAGGAACTTATTATAAAACACATTTGAAAGAACTCATTGTTGACTTAGGTAATTAAAATGAAGAGTGTGGAGTGAATTTTTAATGCTTTTTAGATTAGCTCATGAATGATCAACTATTTGTCTCTTTCTCAAGAATATGTACAAATAATGCTTCACATTTGCCTTCTTCCAAGAAATTAGTGAGCATTCAGAATTAAGAACATGTTAGTAAAAACTCTAGACTGATTTGAATATTTTTTAAGTCTCATGTTCATTAATTGGTGTAAGTCTAAGGACTCTGAATTTCAGATTTGATGAGAACTGTGTTTGATGAGAGTCTGGAGCTGCTAGGGTCGGCTGAGGCCACCCCCGGCACTGCCAGCGCGGCGCTGCAGTGACTCTGCATGGCTGAGCTTGTTTCAGAAAGAAAATTAACTCTCCAGCCCTTCATTTAGAGAGCCTTTTTTTGATTTCAGTGTGCAAAAAGTGATGCAGAGCCATGAATTGCTGTGAATTAGGGTGACTATTGGTTTTGTGGGAACCATGAAAATTCACAGCTACTGAAGGCTGGTCTCTTAGCCACAAAGCAGCCTCCAACCCACCTTGCTCCACAAGGCCTAGAGCTCAGGCAGGCAAGCTGAGCAGGTGTATATCCCACTAAACCAGGACAAAGAGGAGTGGAAGAGAAGAAATGGATTTATGTAAGCCTACAAGTCCAAACACCAACACAGCCGAGGAACTTAAGGAATTGTGAATGTGGCACTGTACGTTGTGAGAATGATTGACAATTAATGGACCAGCATAACTAAAGGCTTGTGATGTATTATCCCTAAGCCCACAAATCCTAACTGTACCTGTCACCTGCTTCCCTTGTTACCTTACGTAAGTCACCTCCCCCTTGCTCTTGTCCTTTGCAGTCAGATGATGGCACAGCTTGCAGCTCCTCAGCAGGACAGTCCTGGGCCAGGCTGTGATCTGCATCTCCTCCCTTGCCCTGCCTGTGTTGCTTCTTTGATCCCTCCTTTAGATGATTTAGCTCAGCAAGCTTTCAGGTATTAAACTAGGAAAATAAACTGAATAATTATCTGTGAGTTTAATGATCTGAATCAGCTCACCAGTTTCAGATGCTAAGCTCCAGGCAGGGATCACAGAGCCAGGAGATGGGTGGAGAGGAGGAGTGGAATCGCTGTTTCAATCAGAGGAGACATCTTTGGCTGTCTCAGCTGCTGCACTGGCCCACAGCTCAAAGCCCTTTCCCTTCTGTGCTGGCCTGGCTGCACTTTGGGGTGCTTCTATGTCCTGTAGGGCCAACTGGTTTGGAAGGAGGAAGATGCTCCAGTGAGCTGAACAGTTGCATTATGTCTAACTTGCTGTCCAACTTCACTGCTGTCTGAATTTTTACTGTATCAGCTTTATTTGAAGCTATGTGCCTATTTAAAGTTATTGCATAATTTCCCATTGCAGTTGGTCCTTGTCCACTCACTGAATCTCATTTTGGCTGCTTTGCTGCAGAAACCCCATCTCCCAATGCAAACACAAATGCTAATGTGGCTCACTGCTATGCTGGTGTTTCTGGGCTTGTTTATCTACAGGAGGAGCTAAAAAACAGTTTTGCATTTAAAAACAGGACAACCTGAACTAATAATGCTTTTTTTAAAACTTAGTTGTTTGAATTAGCTGTGGATTAAAGCTCCATGTTCTACCACACCATTAATAGGATGACGTTAGGCTTGATTTCCCTTGCTTTGCATGAGAAGTCTGTGGAGAATCTTGGATTTGCATGGCAGAATACATTATCATGGTAAACAGCACTTCTGAAACCTTATAGGAGATCACCAAAAGGACTGGAAGTCTCAAAGTTGTCCTCAGTGACAAACTACAGGATGATGAGGGGAGCTGAGAAAAGTGTCTGGTCCATACTAAGAAACCAGGTTTCATTTCATCTGGTGCTCACAAAATTGGGTTTGAATTGCATTAAGGAACACTTAGATTCAATATTTGGGGAGGAAAATGCGTTACAAGAGGGAAAGGCAAGAGCTAGGTAAGTTCATTTCAGTATTCCTGTGCTGGAACAGGTTTTGACTGACATTTTATTGTAATATTTTTTACTGGTACTGGTCTCTGGCTGCCGTGCCCTGACTTGCTGTCATAAATGAGGTGTGAAAACTGAGTAACTGGGCACAGGACAGCTAAGCTAACATTTCCTGTCATACAAAGCAAGTTTGAGGTCCAGAACTTGTTTGCTATATTGCCTTTCCTAGAGAGCATGATTGGATAGATGGAGCTGCTGTATTCCATAATGGAAAATTTGTCTGTGTATGATATTATGTGGGAAAACAAACCACAAAAAAAAGAGGCCTTATGAGTGAAGACTGTATATGGACTGACCTAGGATATATTTTAATGAGATAGAAAATCTTGTATCACCATGAAAAGTTAGGAGCTTAAATAGTGTTTGGACATTTTATTCTTTGTGTGAAATGTGGGGAAAACACTGGAAAACTTTCAAACACTTTAAGGTCGGTTTAATTTTGTGGTTTTAAAAGGGGAACATGTGTAACTTCTATCTATGTCCCCATGGTAGGGATGTGCCTACATTGCCTTCAGCTCTGTGCTGTTATTTCCTCTGTTGGTTTGGAACTTGAGTTTGTCTTGATTCCATTCCGTGGGGCAGCCGTGTGTGCCATGGATGGGAATGTGCTCAGGGTGTTCCACAGCTGGTTCTTAGGTCTATTTACAGACAGAGAAGTGATAGGAGCTGCTAGAGCTGCTGGCAGGATCAGAAGCTCTTTGTGTCACTGTTTCTCCATTCAGCTATTGCCACTTCTGTATAGTGATGCCCATGATCTTCGCTGAAGTTTTGGGATCAGGTGAACTAAACCAGGCCCACAACTGCAAAAAACTGTGTAGCAGACACTCAGTACAGGAGGGTCAAAACACCCATCAGCTCCACTTACCTCAGCATATTGTAAACTACAGAATATTTCTTTATATCCTCTTAACAATCTTTGCCACTTAAAGTAAAATATCGAAAGCAATAATTGTAATGAACTAGAGGGAGGTCAGAAGAGATCAAAGACATCCCTCTAGCAGCCTAAATGCTTGAAGTAGCAGGTAATTTCTAGGTTTAACTCTCAGGATTTAGCCCGTGTCCCAAGCTGTAAAGATAGGTTAAAATAATACTGATGGTCCTCTGGCAGTCTGGCCTGGGGAATCCTTTGTGATCTGGTGGGATCAGTTTACTTCTTGATCATAGGAGCAAGTATATGTACAACTTCAGTACCAACGGAATAACACAGCAAGTTCCCCCCTAGTCCTCTGCATGATCTCCCAGGTTTCCAAGGAACAGACAAGTAGCAAAACAAAAATGCCACTACAAATTATGCAGCAAGGGGGAAGCAATCCTTCCCAGTACCTGCAGACAGCCAGTCCAAGGCATGAAACATTAGATTAATATGTGATCAGCAGGCAGCAATCAACACTTTCTAAGGGATAACGCCCCAGCCTCAGCACAGTTTTTCATTTGAATACAACAGAGCAGTCTCTTTCCTTGTCTTACATACTCTTTTTCCAGGAATATCTTTGAATCTTATTATCAGATAATTATTTTTATCTTGTACTCCAGTATAACCCAAGTCTCTGTTGGAATAGTAAATTTAATTATTTTTTATGTAGCTGATTTTGACTTCCTAAGGACAGTACTTCAAAGTTGCTTTTACTGAATTTTGTCTGAGGTTCTTTACCATGCCTTCTACTTCTGTTTCAGACTGTAAGTTTAACCACGCTCTTGCAGTTTGTCCCTCACCAATCCTTTTGATTGCACTCTGGGCCATCACCCTGGCTATTAATGAAAATAAGAGCTAAACTCTAGCTCAAGACAGAGCCCAAGATCTGTGTTGTCACTGTGCTGTTCCATTTCAGTGCTGCTTTTTTCTTTGTGTTAAAATGACTGGAATTGATAAGATTTCAATTTAAACTTTAAAAACTTTTCTTGATATATGTGACAGCATTTGTCACTGCAAGTGTTTTTTAAGAATGTTTATATACAATAGTTCCAAGATCTAAACGATCATTGTTTAAAATCTGTCAAGGGAAAAATCTTGCCACAACTAAATATGTAGCACTGACATTTGAAATCAGAGCAGACACGAGTATTTGGCTTACACTTGAAGTGCTATCAGCTGCTTTCCAAGAGGAAGAAGTAGGAGACATTTCTGTAGCAGGTTAATTGCAGGATAACAAGCAAATTCTGTCTCTTTACATTAATTATTCTAAATAAATTCAAACTACATGGAGCCTTTCTATAATGAAGCCATTCTTTTCACAGAACAACTTTAGTCTAAGAGGAAGTAGAATTGCCATTGGCATATGGTGATGTATTGAAACAATTCAGAACTTCCATTCCACTTCATGATCAGGGCTGTTCTACACTGCCTAGGTAGAGAAATTCTTCCAAGGGCAATGATGGAGGTACTCCTGTCTTGAAACAGCTTTCCCACTTTTTTAGCAGTTGACTCACAGAAGTCAGGTAGGGAAAAAAAAAGTTTGAATCCTTGAAAGCCATTTTAGAACTAGGGAGATCCAAATGGCCTATAAATCATGTAATTTATATTGCCATCAGAGAAGGGTACTTGTCCTGCTTCTTGTTATCAGTTACTTTCCTGGTGACTCTCTACTGAAAGTGAAGGTCACTTTTTCATCACTACAGACATCTGAATATCTCAAAGACTGGTTTGCTGGTGTGTATTTTATGTGCCACTTTATTGTTTAATTAGGCTCACATGCAGTATTTGAATTTTTAAGAGATTTCAGAATTGAGGCTCAGCAGAAATTAGTTAAAAGATATGGACTTTTGTGTGTCATTGTTTGTCTGTTTTAGACCTCTTACTTTACTGTCTGCAAAGCCATAAGTTGCAGTCCCTACCCCAAACAAATAAGTGGCCTGGGAAGTAGCTGCTAAAGAAGGAGGCAGCCAGATTGTGTAAGGGTTGTACTGGGTGATGAAATCCCATATTTGATCCAAATGATGAGTGATATTAGTGCAGAAGGGATTTAGTCTTGATGCAGGGTCTGTTTGCAGTATGCAACTGGTGTTTCACCTGGTGTATTTTTCTTCTTCTGTGCAGAGCTGTGTACCCTGGACTGTGGCAGCCACGGTGTGTGTTCCAGAGGGATATGCCAGTGCGAAGAGGGCTGGGTAGGACCAACGTGTGAAGAGCGAACGTGCCACTCGCACTGCGCCGAGCACGGGCAGTGCAAGGACGGGAAGTGCGAGTGCAGCCCTGGCTGGGAAGGGGACCACTGCACCATTGGTAAGGGGGTTTTGTACCCCAAGAAATAAAATGCATAAAGTCTTACCCAGTTCTACACAGATCTGCCATAGCCAGCATTCTGATTGAAGTCATTGTGGAAAAACAGAGACCCAGAATCCAGCCAGGTGTAAAAAGGTGCCTCTTGCACTCTGCTTGTCCCACAGAATAGCAACTTGGCACAGCTTTCTGTAGAGAGGAAATAATAGAGATTCATTAATTTGAGGGGAAAACACAACTGAAAGATATCTCAGTCCTAACATATCTTTGAGTTGTGTTCGTATGTGAACAGTGAAGTCAGAAAGAAGTTTAAGGAATAGAAGGTGTGAGGGGACAAAGCTCTTATTTAGCTGAAGTAATTCTTGCATTAAATCTCATGCCTTTCTGTCTGAGGATTTACATGTTTTACTTACTGCTAACAGTATTTTTCCTAGAGCTGGCTTCTAACACTATTCCTAATAAGGTAAAGCTTTCAGAACTTTTTAGACATCATTAGTATACTATACAAATGTAATAGTTATATTTTTACTCAAATACAACATGTTTTTGAAAGTCTAATAGTGTTTCTCCCTAAAATGTCCCAAAGCAAGATTAGTCGTAAGCTTTTTAATGTTTAGAAGTATCTAATTTTCTGAAATAAGCAGCATAGGCTCTCACCTTTGTTTCTTGGAAAAATCTAGAATGTTTTATCTTTGTCTTGATTGTTCTAAGATAACTCGTTCCCTGGCTCTAGAATTCACTTAATCAGATTGGCTAAATTGAGAACTGGGTTTGTGAAGGAGGAACAGCCCAATTTTCTGAAGATTGCTTAGAGCAAATCTGGAGAAGGACAAAAATACTTAAAAAGATAAGTAGACCTGCTCTTCACATTGCAGGCAGTGCCAGGTGTGGCCCCAGCCCCTCTGCATGCTTGTCATCAAATGGAGAACGATCACAAACTCAATGTGTTTTGGTCACAGCAGCAGAAGTAAAGCTGCCTGCAGGAACAGGGAGACATTTTATATCTATCCCACAGGTGACAAGACACAAGCAAATGATATCTGTATTTTCATTTTGGTACAGAAGTTCAACCCATCTCAGTTTTGTTCTTTTCTTTTTTAAGCTCACTACTTAGATGCTGTTCAAGGTAAGTTTTTCATATCAGCATTGCAAAAGAAATAATGAAAATATACAAAATTGGGAATGGAGTGTTTTGTGTTACCCCTTTTGTCTGAGCTTCTGTACTGCTAAATTCCCAGACTAGATAACACATTTGTTTATGGAGATATATAGATATATATGTATACACACACAGAGACAGAGAGAAATTTACAGCAGAAAATGCAGTTTTTAACAAATTATACACTCAACTCATTTGCAAAATTGCAGCAATGTAAGCATGTTTTATGTGGCCATCTGATGTGCTGTGTTAGGCAAATCCATTTCTTGCTCTTGCTTACCATCCCAAAGTAATACCAAAGCTGAGGGCTTGCTTAAAAAGCTTGTGTTGATACTGTCTCCCATGAGAAAAAAAATTTCTTTCTTTTTTTTTTTATTCTTGAACTAAGTTTCTTTTGATAGAGAGGTACTCTTTTTTTAAAAGCTGTCTGTGCCAGATGTGATCTAGTTCTCTTCAAATCATTTGATACAAGAGTTAAATTTGATGTTGCTTTGTCTCTGGTGCTGTTCATTTGATTCCCATGCCTTGCCGCAGGTCCTGCCTATTCCTGTCAGCACAAGTGCCTTGCCCAGGTCTGACAGCAGCCCCTGAGCCTGAGCCTGAGCCTGAGCCACGCCATGCAGAGCAGTGGTGCACAGTGCCCCTGCCCAAAAAGCTGCCAGCTGTAATACCATCCTTACTGCAGAAAGACCCGAGTGCTTATCTTGTATTTCTTATTTTATTTCTTCAGAATTAGATAATAATAAAAGCATGTAGGCATTCATTTGATTACATTTATAGACTTAGAGAATAGCCACACACAGCAGCGAAATATAATCATGTACAAGAAATTAATTAACTCAGCAAGACAATGATTCAAAGTGGAAAAACATCCCCATTACCCAGAATAGTTCTCACATCCTGCCCTTTCACCCAACTTCCCGAAAAAGGCAAATAATTGGCTTTTATAGTATGTTTGGTGGTTGCCAACTTCATGCTGGTTTAGAGTAGCATATTCCAGAATTCTAATGTGAGAAAATGGTGCCATCCACCTCCAGCTCTTTTGAGGGTCAGACTCTCCAATCCCCTTGTTTGCACAAGTTATTGATAAACTGTGCCGAGGGTGAGAAGGACAGAGATTGTATGTCTCATGTAAAGTGGCCAGAAATGTGCTGCATGTGGGGCTGTTAATCACACCCTGACAGACCAGACTCTGATTGGCTTCTCCACAGTCCATTTGGAACATTTTGGGACAGTCAAACAGACGTGCAGACTGAGGCTTCTTCCTCAAAAAACATTCTCCTTGATAACACGTACATGTTGATGTTCAGTATCAGGTGCAGAAGGGCTTTCAGATCCTGTATGTCCCCACTGGCAAAAAAGAAGGAGCCCTCTTAGAAATGATACCACTTGCACTGTCAAGTTTATTGCCAAGCTGTATCCATTGTCCTTTGGCTCCACGTGTGGCATGGAGAGCATCTGACAAATGTCTGAGCTGGCACTACACTAAGCAAGCAGATGGACATGAGTGTACACGTCCAAGAGACTGTTCCTCTCTCACTCTTACAGACAAGAAATGTAGCTGTGAATGTCCAAATTACTATTGGTTCAGGGCTTGCAAGTATATAATCCAGAGGGTGCTACAGTCCTTGTTCCAGTTTTGATCTAGAATCAGCACCACCAAAGGGAACATGTTGGTCATATTTGAATCAGCTATAATGGCAGAAAGTGGAATGGAGCATTGGAAGGCAATGCTCCCTCAATTGCCTTCTGTGGAAAGAGTAGTGTTGTAGCATAAATCAAATTGGCTTTTTCTCAGTCAGATGAGTATTTATGAACACAATAAAAAGGTCACCTCCACTCCCTGCAGTGTGTAGGACTGTGTCCACAAATGCCAGTTTGTCATTTAGAGGATATTGTCCATGTGTTTTTTTGATATAAATCTTGATTATGTATATGATTTCCTTTGTGAACTAAAGCTTATTTTTTAATAAGTAGAGAAAGAGATGGACACAGCAGACTTTATAACTTATCGCTTTACTCACTTTTTACCTGCACACAAAATATTCCACACTAAAAAAATCCTCATTCCTCACTTATAAATTACTTTTGGACAAGCAAAGGGAAGGACTAGGCCAAAAATATAAATGGCTTGCAGCAGCTGTGATCATTTGAAGGCAGCAAGTATAGTCCTAGAAATAGGGATGTTAATAAATAATTGCAGGAGGAGAATAAAATTCCTTCATGAAGGCTTCTGTTTTTCCCTTTTTCTTTTTTAGATGGCTGCCCAGGTCTCTGTTATGGAAATGGGAGGTGCACACTTGATCAGAATGGGTGGCACTGTGTTTGTCAAGTGGGCTGGAGCGGCTCAGGATGTAACATTGTCATGGAAATGGTGTGTGGAGATAACCTGGACAATGATGGAGGTATGATACATAATTCATGTGTCTCTGTTTATTTGTCACATCCTTGACTGCCATTTGAATCTACAGTTTTGATGTATGTTTTTATCACAAAATGTCAATATTTGTCTATTTGCTCAAGACAGTTGTTCCACTGACTTCATCAGAAGCAGCACAGTGAGGGAACAGACCCTTGTGCTAGATGCTAATCAAGGCAGAAAGTATCTTTGTGCCATATCTACCATCCCAGTACTTGATTTTTTATATAAAAAGCAAAAAATGACAAATATATAACAAGTAATTTCTTCTATCTCCTTTCCACTCTTCCTCATAACTGTCATCTCTTTCAGAAAATCAGCCAATAGATACCCAAATAAAAAAACTCTGTGCCTGTCAAAATGCATCCAGTGCTTAGTCTTATATTAATATTAATTTAATATATTTGCAAGCACAAATCATACATTTAGAGTTTCTTTTTCAACATTAGTCTCTTAATATTTCTAGAGAGGCACAACACAGTTCTTACAATTATCTGGACCTACTTTTGAAGGACTGTTGAGGGAGCTAGTGTAGAAAGTAGGCAGAAATAATTTTGGACTGTACCATCAGCAGAACCCTGTACTAATATAATCATTTACTCTTCTATATCAGTTGAACCAGGGCATTCAGCACTAGGTGCTGCTTACCTCAGACCTCTGCAGTCTTGATTCGTTCTAAGGCTGTGTAAGCTTGAGGTTTACTGGGGAAAACATAGTCCTTTCATAAGTTAGTCTCCATCTCCTTTCCAGTAGTTCATTCTAATACACTAGCTGGAGCTTGGTTTTTTTCAGAAAATACAACCAACACAGTTACATTTTTCCTTAGATTGTACATTGAGGTGCATTGAAATATATATTATGTGATTGTGTCACACTTAAAAACCTTATCAGTGTCCTTGGTGAGATCTCATACTTGACTGTAGGGGCAAACCTTGGTATAATAATTGTCTGGGTTTTTTTCTAGGTCATTGATAAATTAAGCTTGAAATGGGTCCAAGAACTGAGGTCACTATGGGACCTCAATAGAAACATTCTGACTCAGTGATGAATCCTCATTTACAGATATATTTTGAGACCTTCTGATTTTGTATCCTGTGGCCTCTAAGACACTGCTGTCCTTTGGCAAAGGTTTCGTTGTTTCTGAACCCTATTCAAAATTGCCTTATTCCTCTCTTTTCCTTCCTTTTCCACCTTATTTCCAAGAGGTCCAACAACCAGCTCTCTGCCCAGTGTCTCTGCCCTCCTCCACTGGTGTGTATCCCTTCCACACAAGGTCCCACAGCTGGCATCACTGCCCCCCTGTGCTTTCCCATCTGTCGGTGCTCTCCCCTGCTGTCCAGGTCACTGACTCACTCTTAAATCTGTCCACTAGAACCCTGTTTAGCCTGTAATGTATATAAAGCATTTTCTGATACACTCTGTGAACTGGCTCTGTATAAACTACCCTGTATTGTGATTTTGGATGCTTTATATTATGCAATAACAGTGAGTTATTGGAAGAGTTGGCAGTTTTAACTCTAAATCTCCTTGAATTTGTCAGTTTAAGGCAGACACTTAACATCATTTGACTGCAGGTTTTAAAAGCAATTTTCTTTTTCCTTTTTAATGGCAACATAACATGGACTAGGACAGCTCTGTTGACATTACAATTAGAGATAAGTGCAGAAAGAAATATTTAATTAATCTGACTACTACAGATGGGCTCAATGTAATTAAGTTTCCTTCACAATCAATTTTGTATAAAAGAAGAAAATTATATCTACATATTATAACCACTTCTCTTTACATATATAGAAGTTCATAGGACCCAATTTGGCATAATTATAAATTAGAAAAATTCCCCTAAATTCATTGGAGGTATACCTGTATTAGATTAATATGAAATCAAAAGCTGATTCCTAGTGTTTTAGGGTTTGTATCCCAACACAACAGTAAAAACAGAAATTAGGAAGGAGACTGACATTACCTGTTCAGTCCTGTTTGCTGCGAGGTTGAGCCTTAGACTATGAGAATATTATGGTGGCATAACGAGTTTGCATGCATCAAGCTACATAACTGGATTAGGTTCATAAAGATTGAAGCTATTAGCATTTTTTCCTGCAGTTGTGATGAGTTAAGAGTATGCATTCAGTTGAGTTACAGAAACACTGCTGACAGGTAGTAACTTCCTAAGCCATTAGGATGTGATCATAGTCAGTGATTCACAGCTCAAGAGAGCATGCCCTAGACATAACTTAGTGCCCTTGTACATTCCAAATCCTAGCAAAGGTCTTAATCATTCTGGTTGTGTTTAAATTGAACATTTATCTCTCAGTCCTTAGGACTCCTATTGTGTTTCAAGTTTGTTAGGAGAAAGCCACCACCAAAAAAAAAGTTGTAGTAAATTTGAACAATTATTATTTCAAACAAACTCTAATTTGGGGATTTAGACAGAGGGATAATTTTGTGTACTTTTCAGTTCATTTATTATAGGTTACTTTCAGACTGAAAACCAGAATTTTTTATCATTTAAAAATACATTCAAATACAGATCAGTCTCAACTGTAAGATTTAAATAGTAATTTATTTGGTGTGAGGAAGTGTTAGTGTTGTTCTTTGGCCTGTACTAAGAGCACAAAGGCTTTGGGAAGGAGCAAATCTTGAATTCATTTTTGAAGGACTGATAGACTACTGTAGTTAAAAGCCACAACCATATTCACACACATCCTGGTCCTGCAGCCACTGAAGCTCCAAGTTCCCATCAGTGCGGTTACTTGTGGTGGTATGATCAAACACGTGTGCAACTACTCTCCTGAGCAGGAGAGCACAATTTCTTTTAGAGCCCCATTAGGATTCACTGCACTTGTCCCCTGGCTGTACTGTAACTGCCTTTCCCATTCCAGCTCATAACTCTCTGTTAGCTTTTTCCTACTCGCAGACTTAAGGGCATGTTTACCTGTTCAAATATCACTACAAATATCATTGAAAAGGTCTTAGCATTATAACAGATGCACGCCGGCATGGTTTGCACTTGCTCTTGTGGAGTGCATCTGCAGTCTGTTAGCAGTGTGATGTCCATTAAAAAATGCCAAGAAGTCAAGCAGATGTCCTTTGCTCTGGGGCCTTTGCCTCACCATGGCTTCCCTCAGCATCACATTATTCCCCATTTCTTATTCTCCTTCTCCTTCTGTGACAACTGACATGATTTCACCTTATAAGATGACCATTCATCTCATCTAAGAAGGTAGTTTTCTCTTGTTCTGCCACTGATTTAGACTCATTGGAAGCCTCAGTATCTCCAGAAGATTGCTTGAAGCTCTGAGGAGCTCTGTGCCTGTGTCCTGTGTGCAGGAGGCTGCCACAACATGGGGACACGCAGGGCACCGAGCACCAACTCATGGGTCACCCCCCATTCTGCCAAGCTACAATTTTTCTGTTCTTGGACATGTATTTACCCTGCTGCTGCACATACAGGTCTTTGTCCTAAGCTGAAAGTTGCAGTCTGTCACTCCCATTAATTTCTTTGATACGGATCTCTCTTTGAAATTTGCCTCCATCTCTTTTTATTGTTTTTCTTTCATGAATCAATCTTGCCTGTTTGTTTTTAAGGAAAATACTATTTACTACAAGCTTTGAATTTTCTTCCAAATATCCCTTCAGTCACTTCAGACAGTTATTGTAGCTTTCTCCAAGCTTCTCCAAGCACAAGGAAATATATGACTCAGCATAGCCTTGGGTTGATAACCAGTGCTGCTCAAATATTGATGTATTTCTGACCCATCCATTGGCATTTTAATAACCCATCCATCACAGAGATATTGAGTCCATATATAAGTAATATGCTATTATTACACAATATAAATAATACTGATGGGAATGGTTTTCATTGTTGCTGAGCAGCAAGGACTCCCCAGGGATACTTAGAGTTTCTGCAAACCCTGATGTATTTGTATTGTCCTGTGTGTGGAAGGCCCAACACTACAGGATAAAACACTTGAAGATGGATAAAACACTTGCAGCCTTTCCACAGGCACATTGTTGGGTTTCCTTATACAAACACTGGTGTTCCCAGTTAACAGCCTCACTGGCTGCTGCCTGCCATGTATTATGGCTAAAACCTGGGCAGTTTGAATTAATGCATATAAATAAGCACTAGAGACTCATGATCGTTGCTGCTGCTTAGTTTCTTCTGAAGTTACTCTTTGATTTCATTTGCTGGGATTCCTGGCAACCCTAATTAGACTGAACTGAGCCTGTGGTGAAACAAGTCAGCACAGGCAATGTTTAATGTGTATTTGAATTTTCTAAAAGAAAGCAAGTACATGTGAGTAGAAGACACCTGTGGATTTTTTTTTTTCACAAACACTAATATTGAACAACTGATCATGTGAGTGTAGTGAAAAGTGCAAATCCTTCATATGTTGAGAGTCAGACTCATCAAAATGTGAATCAATTTATTATATAATCTATAGTGCTCCTTCAAGGTGCCTGACTGTGTTTTATATAAAATAAATTAAACAATGCTAATAGCAAACTGGAATAATTTTACACCTCTGTAATACATCTTAGTCTGCACCTATGCTGTGATGCTCTTTGGGGTAATTGACAGTAAAAACTTCAGAGTAAAGGCTCCCCTGCTGTATGAATTACAGTTTTTGCTGTTTGTAGTAGTTTGTTCATACTCCTGATTGTTGTCTCCTGAGACTTAAAAGACACCCTGCTGGTTTAGTAACACAGTGAGCTTTTTAATAGTTGCTTTCTGATATGAAAATTTAACTAAAATTGACCATTGGTTGAGAACTGGCTAATATTTCTAGCATTTTAGGTGAATGGATTTGATTATTTAGTTTATAAACAAGATTTATTTGTTTCTTCTGGGTTATTCTCCTGGACTAAAAATCTCATTTCAAATAGGATGGGCTTGTTGAGAATGTTGTCCTCACATGCACTTACTAATATGATTTGCATTATCACAAACTGCTTCCATATGTAGCTTGTGATTCTGTACCTGTTTGTCTTACCTGGCTCATTTTATTGGATGTCATACTGAATTACAGGAGTTTCTTCTGGGATTTAAGTCTGGATTTTTAATTTTTTTTTTATTTTGAATTGTCTAACTTAAAATCAAAGTCTTAAATGAGCCTAAAGTGGAACAATAATTTTATTTTGCCTTGATAGTTCCCTGTTTGCCCAAAAATAGATGCTTTATTCTTTTACTTTAGCACAAAGTGTGAAAATTATTTTCCAGTTTTATCCAAGTTGATTTCCCTTCTAAATTTTCTTTGATTGTTTGGAAAAAAACTAGAAGTTTCATTATTCTGACAATTCTGGTTAAGAGTTCTAAGGGACATACACGCAGTGTCCTGAGCCAAATATGTGGTCTTAAGAGTCCATAGAGGAGCTGTTGCTTCTGGACCTCCTGCCTCACTGCCCATGGAGCACCTTCTCTGAGCCTAGCATCTCTCTTCTTTCACTCTGCATGGTTGAGAGGGGAGATTGAAATAAATTGTCACCTGATCAATAAAAATATTTTTTTAAAAATGCAACATGAGAGAAAAGTCATGAATGACAGTCTGTAACCTAAAAGACTGATCATTGCATTAACGTTAATATTTTCAGTAGCAATTTCTTCCTCTAATGATTTTGTAGACTTTGCTCCCAAGGCCATAAGCTGGTCCTGCCTAATCCAGCAGTTATATTCATGGTGCTTTTAGGACACACTCTATTCTCGCAATGGATTGTTCAGATATCCTTCTGGGACTTCACACACTGCTAATGGGAAGCCCACCCTCTTGTATCCTTGGGAGCCTAGAGAGGCAAATCAATCCAGGTGCAAGTAATTCAAACCAAAATAACTCCATTAGCAGAACCTGGAAGAGTTTATAAGGCAGTCACTTTGCTGACAAGTAAACTGCAAAGAAAATATGAAAATTGAGTCTGACTTGAAGATGGAAAACTGCTCTCCCTGTACTTGGTGTCTTTTTATGTATAGCCTGAACGTGCTGTGTTTGTAGCCAGGCAAGCTCTTGACTGAAGCAGAGAAAAATGAGACCTCTTTTAGAAAAAGCAAAGTAGTTAATTGTTATTTTTATAGCTATTTCTTTCCTAAGCAAATCTTCGTATTCTAATATTTCTGTGACCTTTCCCTTTTATTTCTTACCTAAATGAGAGAATCAGGTCAGCTCAGTTCCCACATCTAATGGCTTGTTGACAAGGAAAAAATGAATCAGAAGAGCTACTGTGGAATAAATTACTCCAAAATAGCTTCCCTATGGGTACTGTTATAAGTGCTCTTTTTTTCTGATTAGTGCACATTCTGCCAGACCAATGTTTGTCAAGTTTCTCAAGTAGACAACAGTCAGCTTGCAGAAATTAGTGCCTTCCAGAAAGTCCCTTGACTCCTTGAACAAGACTTGTCACTACCATAACCCTTCCACTGGCACAGCCCAGCCCTGAATGGCCTGACCACATCAGCACTTGATACTTTTCCGTTCACTTACTAAGAATAAATTAAGTTTCATTCCTTAGACAAAAAAATGAGGAAACAATAAGAGGGGTTTTTTCGTTGCAGCTCCAAGCCTGTTCTTCAAGTTTCAACCCAAAAGACTCTTTTGTTTAAGGCACTGAAATTCTCTCTGGTTCCTGTTGTGAACTCCTCCCTCCACTTCCCGTGTGCTTTTGTTTAGACTGCAGGC
>JAOXXN010000025.1:10436543-10460175 GCA_026770055.1 Myrmophylax atrothorax | reverse complement strand
CTAACTGTAGTGAAAGGCAAGCAGGGGAAAGTTCAGCTCTACACACTGTACACACATTTGATGGCAGGATGCAGAAGGACAAGATGGATTCATTTATGCTGTATTCAGTCACCTTTCTGCCCAATAGAACTTGGTTAGTAATTACAGTGTAATAAATTTAACACATATCACTTACATATAATCCAGCCACCTAATTAAAAAACTTCTTTTTTTGTTTTACCATATGTTGATAGACCAGTGTGGAGTTTACCATTCTGTGCTGTGGGTTTCTCTCCAGCTGTCATGCAAAGAGTAGAGTGATCTCTGAGTGTTCATGAGATTGGCATTGTCCTTTTAACAGGAAAAGACTGTGCAATAGGAAAGAGGCACTTACTTGCTCAGAAAACCTGGTAACACGTATTTTCTTGAACTTTTGAAATATAGAGGCACATAAGTTTTTATGCTGTAGTTCACCTGGGAAGCTATAACTTATATGCTGACAAAGAGATCCACAAATCATCCACATCACCTGACTATTACCCTGTCAACTAGGCCTGTGCATTAGATAAACCATGTTCCAGTAATAAGGACATAAGAATATTTTTTTTTTCATGGTACATAGCACTTAGGTTACCATCTCAACACAATTCTATAGCTGCACACAGATTCAGTGCACTTTCTCTTTGTAACATTAATTTTTAATAAAGTAAATTTATAAACAGAGTCTTTATTGATCTGAAATACCTAAACATTTAATCACTATTAATAATGCAACACAATGTCATAAATATGTAGAACAATAGGGCATGAAGATGAACTCTGTGAGAAGGACCCACCTGCCACCAGTGAGTCTCTCACAGTGTGTTGTGCTTACAAATGGTGCCACTGCACCTGGGCCAAGGTCCTTGGCTGGCTCTGTGTGCAAAGCAAAAGTCTTTAAAGACAAAAGTCATCAGCAAAAAGATTTTCCTCATCAAAATGCCTCACAGTGAGGAGTTTGCAGAGAAGAGGTGGGCTCTTGAGTTGCCTGTACAGTGTTCTGTGACACTGCAAATGTTAGCAGCCAAATTGCACATAATCCCATCAACGCGCTTTTATAGATATAAGGAATTGATCTTTTAAAGCTATCATTGATGGGATTTAACTTGGATTTAAAAGCTTTTTCTGAGTATTTCGTTTCTTTACCCTGAGACCTGCCATGCCTTTGAAAAAGGAGGAGCGGCGAAGTTCCATGTGGGCACAGCAGTGGCTTGTTTCTTCCTGCCGCTGAGGAGCATGGCTTGTACTTGTGTTGGTGCATTGCTCAGATCCCAGATATCATTTCCTTCCACTGTAGAGAAATTCCTAGTTAGTTTGGTGAGAGGACCACTGGGATTCAGATGAGGGTGGCGCTATCTTTGGAATCAGGGCAGTGCCTGGAGACTTGCACTGTGACATGTCTCCTGGGGCTTGTCAACAGTAATCTGCACTCTACTGAGCACCCTGAGGGGTCCCTTAGTCCACACTTTGCTTGATCCTCAAGTCTTCCAGGCTGTTGAAAAATTGTTCATCCATAAGTCAAATATTATTAAAAACTGCCAGAATTTTCCTCAAGGATGAGAGATAAGCAGGGTCTCTGAAGGAGGCAATAGCTGAGCGGTGCTGCCTCTGTTCAGAAATCTTCCTGACATTGCCAATCTGACTGTCATCTTGTGTCTGTTCTTCTCCTGGGAATTAAGATTACTGAAAAAAATACAGAAAGACAACGGCTGCTACAGAAGAAAACATCAGAAATCTGTGATCCAGCCTATCTGGTACAGACCAAAGAATGCATGGGGGGTTTTAATCTCCTCTGGGCTGTTGCTGAAAAGGTTGTGTCCAGGCACATGATATTAACTCATGGCTACCTGCAATGACACTGATTTTATAGCATTGGTGGTTCAATGTGAAATGTTGGAAGGATTGGATGTAATAGTGCCATGCATTTCTTTCAGAGCACTGGCATCCATTCCCACTGGTGTGTCAATTCTGCAAAGCCTTAGCTGGCTTTTTTTTAGTATTACTGTTGTTATTATTATTTTCCTTTACAAGAAATCTGAGAGACCATTAGGAGGATTAAGGAAGAAATATCTATCCAGTGTTTCCAGTCCTCTGATTCAAATGATGTTGTGCAATGTTTTACTGTGACACAGGTCAGTGGAGCTCTGGTATGGGTGATGTTTGCATGAATCTCACTGTAGACAAAGTCAAAGTGATGTTGATTAGATTTGGGAAAGCTATCAAAAATGGTGAAAATTATCTCTGTCATTCAGACTGAAAGTGTTTGGTCTCTGTTATATCCAGGCATTTTCAAAATGATCTGAAATACTAAAACTAGTTGTTCTGACAGCTGCTGAGACGTCTATCCTTTTGCATTTGCTTCTTGGACTTTAGCTTAGCTCTAATTTTTAAACATTTGGCATCTACAATGCAGTAAGGCTGTTACATTGAGCCGTGGCTAAATACTACACCAAAAATAATGTTAAGGAGCTAAATATTTGCAAAACATACTTTACTTTTTATTATGTCAAAGCTATGTCATTTGCACTGGGTTTTTACAGACTCCCACTTATCTGTGATGTGCTGAAAGGCAGATTAGAGACATTCTGAATAAATGGAAATGTACTAGCTTACATCAGGAATGGTTTTGACCTACTACATGTAGCAGAGTGTAGCAGATTATAATGTTTTTGTCAACTTCTGTTCTCAGAAATGTTTTTAGCTTGTTTCTTTGCTGAGTTTTTTTTAATGCATGCTGCTGGCAAGCTATTTGACTTGCTGCAAATTGCCTGCAAAAAAGGGTCCAGTGTGTGGTTCTGAATTAATTACCCTTCAAAGCCTGCTTACAGCAACATTGTCAGCAGGAAGAAACGAATGTACCTCACTAGCCTTTAGCTTAATTTCTCTGATTAAAGATTTTAATCAGAAATGTAATACAGTAAATGACATCTTCTGGTAATGTGACACTTGCAAATTCACAAGTTGCTTGACAGAGTTCCATATCTGAGCCTAATGTCTCAGCCTGAGGTGCTCAGAGAATATCGGAAACTGAACACACAAAACAAAAGGAAAAAAAATAGATATATAGCAGCAGAGCAAAGCAGAATGGTGGTGTAATAATAAAATGCTTTACAAGTAGTGAAGGAATGCATCTAGAATTTAAACTTCTATTTATATTTTAAATTAGAGATGTCAAACAAACTGCCCGGTGGCAGAGACCTGAGACCCACAGAGCTGAGATCCTCAGTTACTTGTGGAATGACCCATGAAGCACTGACAGAGAAATGCTACATCTTTTAGGCCACCTGCAACCCGTGGGAGTCTCGGCTTTCTCTCAAAAAGCCAACTGCTCCCTCTGGAGTTGCAGATTTAGTACAGCTTGCCAGGGGACTGAGAACACTTTTAATGCATTTGAAAACACTAAGGCAGCTTATCAGGGGCATGTTCCTGCCCGGCTCCACCAAATTAGAAAAGACATTTTTGCATTTACTTTCAAGTTAAAACAACTTGGAGAGCCTTAGGTCCAAGATTACGCAATCGTCTCAAATAGGTGGCTGTTGGACAGATAGTAGGAGTTATCCCCTGTGAGAGAGCAAAGCAGGGCAGTCACAGGAGTGTGGAATAAATGTTGGAAGCAGAGAACACAGCGCATTGAGGAGACATCATCATCTTTAGAGGTTTCTCTGCTCAAATTAAGAAAAGCAGTGAGTGGTGGCAGGGCCCCCAGCTCATCTGGGAAGAGGGTGAGTGTTGAAGCAAGGAAGCGTGAAGTGGCAGTTGACTATGAAGGGACATCACTGCAGGGAACAAGCTCTACATGCTCTAAAAGCTCTGGTAAGGAAAGGAATTAAGTGAGGTCTGCTGCAAGCAGCAGAGCTGCAGGGATCCTGCGTGCCAGGACACCTGCGGGCGTGGGGGGCTGCTCTGAGAGCTGCCAGGGCACAGGGAAAGGAGGGAGGACTTGCTGCAGTCTGGGGGCTGTTTGTTACCTCCTGAGCCTTTGAGATTAGTGCTGGTCATAAAGTAACTGAAAAATGTTTTCATACCTGCAGTAAATGCCAAAATTAAAGCTAATTCTGATCAAATGCTTAGTCAAAGATTTAGTAGGTGCTGGTAATTCAAAAAGAGGCTGGAGAGTAGAAGACTCTTCAACTTAGAGTAGGTAATAAAAGGACATTAAATAATGAGGACACATATAGGAACACAGAGCCAGACTTAGGACCTTTAAAATCTAAGAGATTACAAACCTATTTCAGTACAGACAAATATAGAATAATGATGTTTGTGTGTCATTATCACATATTGTAAATATGTGTGGCTTGTAAAATATGGGGAATAACAAAGGAGCAAGTTGAAAGATAAGTCTCTGAATATTATTTATGAATAATGGGTAGCAAAAGGAATGAGTAGGGGAAAGAACGACTAAGAATGAAATAATGGAGACTTTGATGAGCTGTTATCAGACAAATCTGTGTGCTTGATAAAATATGAGGACAGAGTAGTGTCAGAAGACAGGTCTGTGTGGAATGAACAAACAGGAGTGTGAGAATAATGCACTGAAGAATGATTACTCTCAGAGGTCTCGCTCTCACACCAATGTGTGTTGTAAAGATATTGAGTGCACTAATAAAAGTATCAGAAAAGGAAAGGCAGGTCTGTTGATGTTAGAAATGTGAGAAAACAATAGAAACTGGTATTTTCTGCTCTAACAAACCAAAGAATAATTGAACCTGGCTGTTCTGTTGAGTGAGTTTTGTGAGTCTGAAGAGACACACAGAAGCTTGATTGCCTTCAGTGGAGCAGCAGGTTTTGCCCACAAGTAGGGCCAAAGCCAATTTAGTTCATGTAGAAATGAAAAATGTAGTAAATCAGAACTCTGTTTTGCATAGTGGCAGTAACAGAGCCCCTCCTATTTCTCTGGAATTTATCAGCATCTTTGCTGAAAATGGACATCTTTCCATGTCCTAGGAGTACAGAATTCATATTAGCAGCTCTGGTGAATGGTGTACTTGCAAAGAGGTTAATTTTTACCAGTTGCAGTTTCTCAGGTCATAGTTGGCCGGGTTTGATGATATCATGGTGATAAATCCTGTCAAATGGCTTTGGAAAATGGGATCTTAAGAAACAAGTCAGAATTTTCAGAAATTTATGGTCTCCAATTTGCACATGTGATTTCATTGGATCATGGTCAATTAATCTCTCAAGGGATGTTTTTACATTCATGTGTAGACTTCTAAATAACTTTTGTCTGAGGAGCTATAAAGGTTTTTCTTTAGTTCACATTTTCACTGTGCAATGAATATGTCTGTTGAGGTCTATCACAAACTTTCAAACTGAGAGAGAAACATACTAATGCCTAAATTTATGCTTGCTGCTTATATTGAGTAATTAATGCTGATTCACTTTATAAGTATTCTATTGATTTTGATCCTAAATGTCTTAGTGCTATCAAAAGACTTCTGCATACGCTGCTCACTTCATTATGTAAAACCACAGTCCCAGGAAACAGGTGCAACTGTACCATTGGTTTCCAAACCTGAGTTTGTTCAGCTGGTGAAGGGATGCTTGTGTGGTGTACCTGACAGAACGGGCAGAATACTGAAAGGTCTTTCAGTGGAATGTAGCTGTGTGAACCCTTAGAAAATCCCACTAGGTCCTAATCTGCACCATGAGGATATTTTACATCTTATTCCTCACCCTCGAGGAGCTTGCCTCCTTTGTGTTTCATTCATTATTCAGTTAGGTAGAAAGCTAAAGCTAAGAAAAAGAGTAATCTCTTCACCATTTCTGTGGGCAAGGTGAAAGCAATGGTCTTAAAGGGCAGCAGTGGAGATTCAAACTGGGCAGTAGGAAAAACTTGCCATGAGTAAAGCACTCATACAGAGGCATTGGAATGGGTTACTTAGTGAGCTTATAGAGTTAGACAAGCATCTGTCTGGACTGATGTAGGTATAGTTGATCTAACCTGAGGCAAAGGAATGGACAAGATAAAGTCTTGTATTTCCTTTCAGCTCTCATTTTCTATGATTCTGTGATCCTGTTAGCCTCCGATTAGACCCACTTAGTAATGAGTTCACTTTCCTGTCCATTGACTTTGATGTGTTCCGCTGTGCTGCCATGTTCCAACCTCTTCACTGGAATGTGAGGATAAAGTGGAAGATGGGTGCAAGTCCAGCACATCCCAGAGGGAATTTAAAAGGGCATCACATGTGATGGGGCATTGAGAAAAACGTAAGTTACACTTGATTAGGCACCCTGTGAATTTACGTATCTAACTTTCTGAAGTTCAGTGAAGACCGTGTATCTCACTGCTGCCTTATCACATTAGTTCAGCTTTTTTCTAATAGACAGCAATGCCCTATACCTAGCAGCAGAGAATGAGGTTTCATTCTCTCCTTTCACAAACCAACACTCCCTACAGCTGCAGCAAGCTAAATCACGCTATCAGTGAAACCTTTGCAGTGCTATTCAGTGGCAGAACAAATAGTATCCTGAAACACATCAGAAAATGAACATATATTCTCCATACACCGACAATTCATGGGAGAGTCTGAGTGTCATCTTCGTGACATAATGCTTTTCCAAATCGATCTATTGGACTCGTATGACTTTCAAAAATCAACAGTCACAGTGATATCAGAGTGGTTCTGTCTGTCTGGGACAGAAGCATAGCCCAATTTCTGAAATCAATGCCATTCTCACCCTCCTCATGTGTGTAATGTGTTGTCTTCTACTCTTTTTGTTACAGACGGGCATGTGTCATCCGAGGCCAGGTTGTAGCAATAGATGGAACACCTTTGGTTGGAGTGAACGTCAGTTTTCTGCACCACAATGAGTACGGATACACCATCAGCCGACAGGATGGAAGGTCAGGCTTTCATGTATGAGCTTCCACTGGAGTAGGTTTGTGTAGTTAAGGCCATCAACCAACTTCTATTCATGTACAAAGTTTTCATAGACATCACTATTCATAGTGTGGATTGAGGATGGCATTTGGAGTTCTCTGTGGCAAAGGGACCAAAGAAGAAAGAGAAAAAAATAAAAACCTAAACAGCAAGATTACAGTGACCTTCAAACTCCTGGAGCTGAAACGTGCCAGTTCTCCTGTAACAGTATCTTCTTGACATTTGAAGGTTTTCACAAGTCAGGTTTTCCAGGGAATATCCTGTCTTCCCTCTTTTTTTCTGTTCTTAAGTGTGAATCTTCCAAGTAGTTTATTGAGGTGCCAATGAAGTTAACTCCTTTAGTTGTCCTCCTGAAGCAGACAAGAGAAAGTGAGAATAGACTCTTTCCAGAGACAATTGGTTAAATTGCTGTTCCATGACCAGTCCTGAGCAGTCCTGCTTCCCCTTCTTCTCCAGCTTTGTAGGTCTGAGATCAGTTCTCAAAGAGTGATGAAGTTTCAGTATATTCTATATTGCACTCCAGGGTCAGACATCCATTTGCAACAGGGTCATGATTTGCTACTAAACTTAATTAAGCTGCTAAGGGCAGTTTAATACTTCATCTTCCTAGGCTGAATTGTGAATTACAAGAAATCAGAAACTATCTTCCAGCAGGAAAGAAGTGGTGTAATTTGTCATTCCTTCCACAATTAATTTTTTTGTTTGGCTTTGCCAGTTTATAAAAGTAAGGAGCATGCATATTTATTTTACCTTAGTTTATTGACTTTCAAATTGCACTCCTGAAATTTAGTAATTATCATTTCCTCCTCTCACTAGCCTGGGTAAAGTTGTTGCATTAAAATATGCTACCTGTATTTTGCTGTGAATGTAATCGGTGTCATTTGGGGAATGTGATGAGATATACATAATTAAGTCTGACTTCTTATCACAGTTTGTTACCATCAAAACCCTCCATAATTGATGCATTCAATAATGCAGAGAGTGAAGTAGCTATTTACATATTACCTTGTGTTGCCTGACTATGGATGTCAGAGACTCTGGAAATTGAGACTGTATATCATGCCTTCTATATCCCACTGTTTTGCAGCCCAGATATGCCAAAGGTTCTTCACAGTAGCTCCCAGAGGATCACCTGCCTTGTGTACAAGAGCTGATTCAGTTCTCAAAGCAATTAATCAGCATCTTTACCAAAAATTTCATATCTTGTGCAGAGAGGTCTCATGCTCAGTGTACTCAACCTTCTCCTCCTGCTGCTTTTAGAAAAAGGGAAAGGATTATGTTAATAGAGCTAAGGCCTAACAGGCTTTAAGACTTATTATTCTGTATGCTCTTCCTGCATTGATTATGAGTGGCATCCCTTTTCTGGGCTAGGAATTTCTTCCATATAAACCAGAGTAATGGTTTATATGGAAGTAACCACTTTTGTTACAGATGACTTGTTGGTATTGATTCTAATTGATAAATAGAGGGGAAGGAGGCCAGGTAAGAGTCAAATTCTGTGCCTTGCTGTTGATGCATAAGAATGAGAAAGACACCGAGGTAAAGCTTCTTCACTGATATCAAGGTGATGCCAGGAAGGCACACTTGAATAACTTCACAGAGTAAATTAAGGGCTGTAATAAGGAACATAAAGTTTGTGTTTGTGAAGCATTGAAAGCTGTGGTAATATGATGATAAAACAAAAGGAAACAAAACTGTTTGTTTTCTCTTTCCAGTTTTGACCTTGTGGCTGTTGGAGGAATCTCTGTCACTCTAGTTTTTGACAGATCTCCTTTCATATCTGAAAAAAGAACACTTTGGTTGCCTTGGAATAGATTTATCATTGTAGACAAAGTTGTAATGCAAAGAACAGAATCAGACACACCATCTTGTGACATCAGTAGTTTTGTCAGCCCGAATCCAATTGTACTCCCTTCCCCACTGACAGCATTTGGAGGGTCCTGTCCTGAAAGAGGAACTGTTATTCCAGAACTACAGGTAATGAAAAAACTTTCAGATTACAATTTGTTCTGTTGCAGAGCCACAGACAGATAACTTTAGAAGGTGATACCAAATAGTGAGCAAATAGTGAGCAAAGAACTGTTATAATGTCATTCACCTGGCAGGATAACACCAATGCATGTCTCTTTAGTACTCTTTAACCAGATGCTTTTGTCTTTTTTCTTGTTTTACTTTTTGTTAATATTTAAAAGTGCTGTATTTGTTACCTCCAAGTAGAAGAAAGTGGGGAGTCCTAACATGAGTTAGTACTGAAACCCTGATTTATTTATAGTGATGCACAAAGCCATTCCTAGTTACAGATGAGCAGTACAATTTCCCCATACATAAGTGTGAGACATGGCCCAAGATGCTTTGAAGATTCCTAGAAGTGTTTCATCTGCTCACATCTTCTAGATCTTTACAATGTCATCTCCAGCTATATGTTAGATTCTTGGGTTTTATTACTTTCTTTTCAAGGTAGAGCAATTTTAACATGATCTCTAGAATTTTTTTTTTTATTCAAGTATCTTTTTGACACTCCCTTAAGTGTTTAGAAGTAGTTTCTAAAAAAAGCCTGTAATCAACTGTTCTTTTACTGAAGACTTAAAAGAGGTTGTGTGAGTTGAACACCCGACAAAATACAGCTCACAGGGTTCAGGTCATGTTAACCCCCTTAATTTTTAGTATGTTGTTTGAGCAGTTAGAGTTTAAACAATAAGACCTCTTTTGGGTTCTCTTTTAATTTCACTAAGTGAGTCCAGAAAAGACTTGGAGGCTACCTGTAGACATGAGTATTTCCTAATTTTCTCTTTCTCTCATAAAACTGTTGATACTTTACTCAACATGTAAAAGACCTCTGTTTGATCTCCATTATGTCTAAACACCTCCATAACTGTTGTGCTTTATCCAGTCAATGGCCATAGTGTTGCTTCACAGAATGTACTAAGTGAAACTAATGAACATAAATTAATAACTGCAGCACACCAGCAAGAAAAAATGTGTCACAGTGCTCCACATGAGGTATCCTGGATCTTCTTTGAACAGGGAGGAACCCAAAGATGCAGTCTACTCAGAAAGGAACCACCACCCCTAATTTTTATTTTTTTTTCAGTCACTGAAGGGTTCTTAGAGTGTTAAGTTTCATTGTACGATACTGGGAATTGAACAAAAAGCAACCAAGAATAATAGCATGTATTAATGCATGAATAGTTCTTCCTGTTTTTCTATTAAAAAATGAGAAGGGATGTCAGGTGCATGACAGAGAGGGCAGCTGGGATGTCAGCAGGAAAGAAGGGGAACACTGCAAATCAGGAGCAATAAAGGGAGCAGGATTTCCCTGGCAACACTACATTTCATATGTTGAAACGACAAGCGCTGGCAGGCCTCCAGCTGTACTGCAGCAGCGCTGTGACAGTGATACTGTTGCAGTGTGTAAATGAAATAGGTTTGAAAGTGAAGTAATCTATTGTTAAACAAGAAAAATTTAAAAACTGGGAAATATAAACAAAACAGTTTGTCTTTTTCCAAGTGTGATGAATTTAGCGTTGTGACAGGTTGACACATTGTTACGGAAATGCACTAAAATCATTAACCTTATTAAGCACAGTCTAGTTTTCAGGTGACTGCAGTAGCATCCTCCAAGAGCCGTTCTCATCTCTTGCCTGCTCTTCCTCGCAGTCTACCCCAGAACAGCTCTTTTCTCTCAGGAGATCACAAGAGCTAAATCCCCTTTTGTAGCTCCAAGGCCCACATCATTCAAAAGGTCAAGGCCAAATTTCTTTTTTCCACTGACAAGCTTACAGTCTTTGCAGTCCTTCTCGTTGCTGAGGGCCTATCTCCACTGCAGTGGGAATTGATACTACCCCACGCTGGGCATATCCAAGCCAGCTTTAATCCAAGTGATTCAGACAGTGGCACTGACAGCAGGGCCCTGGCACTTCAGTTCTGTTGCACACCCTGGGGACTTACCTGTGAGCGAGATGACTCCAACGCTCAGGCTGTTTCATTCTCACTGCTGTGTGTCCCCAGTTAGCTTGTTAGGTTCCCAATGCTGCACCTTCATACACCATGCCCCTTCTTGCTGGATCTTAGCCTAACTGCACACAAGATAGTTTAGCAGGAAGGTTTGTTTTCTTTCTTAGCACTCCCCAAGTTCGAGTTATTATCTCTAAAGCAGGATAGTATCCTCACATCACAATGTATATGATAGAAAGTGTGTGTGTATTTAAAGAAAGTTTTTAACTGTAGTCTGGTTAAGAACACTTGTTAAGTGAACCAAGTAATGAGGTCAAGGTAGAGCTGTAGAGCTTGTTTATAAAAATGTGTGCACAGATACAATATTTGCTCCCCAGTAGATAAGAGTAAAGCACCAGGGGAGGAGGCTTTTTATCAAACAGACAGGCTGCCATCCAGTAAGTTGACCAAGCAGTGTCTGATGTTGGACATTTTGTAATGTACCTGACTGCTGCATTGCTGACATAAACACAGAAACCATCGGTGTTTTGAGAGGTACTGTGTTCACATCATGATTGGGAGACATAAAAAATTACCTGCTGTTATCATTACAAATTTACATTTTTCTTGGCTATAGATATAATGATGTGTTTTTTCCAAGGTGGTCCAGGAGGAAATCACAATTCCTTCAAGTTTTGTGAAGCTCAGTTATCTCAGCAGTCGGACACCGGGGTACAAAACTTTGCTGCGCATTATTTTGACGCACACAACCATCCCTTCTGGAATGACAAAAGTCCATCTGATAGTTGCTGTTGAAGGACGTCTGCTTCAGAAATGGTTTCCTGCTGCAGCCAATTTGGTGTACACATTTGCCTGGAATAAGACAGATATATATGGACAGAAGGTTTCTGGTCTGGCCGAGGCAATGGGTATGTAGAATCACCTTGACGTAGGCAGAAACAGTCACACACATCAAGGCAGGAAAATAGGGCAAATAAATTTTGTTGCTGCGCTTATATTCTTTTAAATCAAATGCCTCTTTAGATACTAAAGTGACTTGTATGATTTCCTAAGAACATTTGTTTTCTTGTTCCTCCAATGTCATCTTTCTAATTTAATCAATTTGAAAATCCCCTTTTCCCTCAGAGAATGGTTATGTACTAATGGCATTATATTCAGCTGTCTTTGTTTTTGAATGTTACTTGGAGTATGACCTTTGGTGTGTCATTGTTTCTGTCATTTTTTGGCTGCGACATTTAAAATGTCATTTCCGCTTAGGGTTTGCAAAATTCTAACTTTTAGGCATCCTTTCTTACTACATCTCATATACCCAACAGTTAAAACTAATTGATTTGTTGCTTAAAGATGTTTGTATGAAAATCATCATGTTTCATGGACTTTCTTCAGCAAGCAGCACATGCTATTCTGATAATTGCTACAGAAATGCTGTCTGTGCAAACAGATTTTATTTAGCTAGCATTTTTTTCATTAATTTCATGATCTGTTTTTTTAAGGGTTTTCTATTTTTTTATTTGAATATGAGGTTATGTTGCTTAATGGGCTAATCTTATAGATCCTTTGTATTGGAATTATTTACTTTGCCAGCAAAGCTTAGTATAGTGAATAAACCCTACTCACTTCCATAGCAGTTCTGTTTGCTTTTTACATCAGGCCAATTATAACCAGCAGCATTGGCAGGTCAGGCTAGAAAGCAAGAACAGCGAGGGCAACATGGAGCCATCCACCATCACAAGGGATATGCCTCATTCCATACAGGAAAATGCTGTTCTAAGGGGCAGCCAGAACCTCCCCTTGGGGTCTGTGGAGTTGTCCATTCAGGCAGAGTGCCTGCAAAGTGACCTGTGCTAAGGCAAAAGGTGCCATCCAGGCTCTGCAAGCCCTGCAGCTCCCGGAGCATCTGTTATCATGTGCTCCCCGAGGGGTAGTCTGTGAGGCAGCTGTGTGGGGAGGCGATGGGGAAAACTAGGATTATAGCACATTCCTGGTCATTTCTTCTGACAGAAGGATGCAGGCATAGACACAGATGACCATGAATGGTTATGAGATCAAAGTATGGAGTGTGATTTACATCATGTAATGCACAGAGGAAGGATAAGAAAACAAGAAGCTTTTCCTAGGGCTGTGATCCTCCAGTCAACAGATACAACGCAGAATGCTGCGTGAAGGGACATTCCCATGTTCTCACCTTACCTCGGGCCACCACTCACATTTATTTGATCATGAAATGAGCCAGATAAGGAAAAAATTCAGCTGAAAACTGAAGCAACCAGGAAATAAGTGATATATTTTCAGCTTCATTAGTTTCTTGATCTGCTATGAATGCTAGTGCAGAAACTCAGGTCTTCTCATTCCAGCCATAGCTCACATTTACATTGGCCTAAAGGGATCCAAACTCCACCCTAGGTGCAAGGTCTCCAGAACTGCTGCATCATCTCTCCTACCTGCATCTGATCTTCCACATCTGGCTCTCATCTGCCGAAGGGTGGGTGACTTTTTGATGGGGTCAGTCAGGTGCTGGCACTGCCACCAGAGGGGGTTCTGACTATCCCTGGGTATGGCATTTGGCAGGAAGCAGGAGAGCTCTTCTTAGCCTGTTGGGCTGTGTGAAACCTTGTGAAGGGACAGATCCAGCCTTGGGCCAATGTCAATACTTTTTCCTGCTGGTGTTTTTGCAGTGAAGGAAGGTATTAAGTGGGTTGTTGGCACATATTTGTGCAAATCTAGGAAAAAGAAATATTCCAACTTGCCTTTTGGCTCTCCCATGGGTGATCAGGCAGGACCAGGTGGGTCACAGGTGCCACCTGGGGCTTTCCTCAGCTCAGCTACTTGTGCCCTGAGGCTGTCACTGCACATTGTCATTGGTGTGTTTGAGAGGGAACAGTTGAGTGTGCTGCTCCCATGAGAGTCCTCTAATGATTGTGAACTCTAGTATGTATCTGGGCTTTAAAACATTTTAATTCAAATACATCTCGTGAAATGATACTGTACTTAGTTTCCCAAATTAGAAGTAGATGAGCTTAATGTGTTTAAATATGAATAGAGCTTACACAATAGTTCTGGATAAAAACTTTGAAATTATTTAATTGGTGCTTAATTTTTTTTTCTTTTCCTTAAAGTTTAGGTTAATTATGCTTCTTTCAAAATAGAAGCAAAAATCTTGATATTTTAAGTGCATTGCTAGCATGCTTTGTTAGATTCCAATAAAGCTTTATTTAATTTGACACACTGTTGGGACCTTTATCCGCATCCATTATATGAGTTTTTGTCAAAATAATTTCCTCTGCCAGTATATTACCAATATTTAATAATGCATTCTGTCTAGTTTTCATTTTAATTAAATTAAATTGCAGCAGGTTGAAGTCCTGGAACTCAGGATTGTAACCATCTGCTTTTGGTTTTGTAAATTCTATAAACATCTATATTTTTATTCAGGGTTATTGACAGCAGTGATCACATAACCAGTTGCAGAAAACAAGACTTTCTGAGCATATTTCCACACACAAGTGGTTCTGTCTAATTATAGGAGAAATGTTTGCTGGCATGTGTCTAGTCCTCATGCCCCCCATAAGAGGCCATTTTCTCAGCGTGACAACTGACCTGACAAAGTGGCATTTTTTTGTTCTGAATGAAAAAGCATCATGTGGATGTGGACATGCAAAACCTTGATGGTAAAGTCCATGTCCCCTTGTAATTTAACATAAGAAAAAGATGCCAGTTAAACAGTCAATAAATGCTTCTGGGTAACTCCATACACACTCCATCTTACTTCTGCAAGCCCTGTCATCCCACACAGCAGCACCCAGTGGTCTGCAAGGACAAACCCTCTTGGAGGTGAATGTAAACCAGCTCTGCAGCAGCCCTAGACCTTCTCTGTTTGTGACTCTGGTACTTTGCTTGAGCTCATGTTTTTCATTGTTCAAAGAAGAAAGATGCTAAGTGCAAATATTTCAAGAGAGGTTAAAGTAGAGGTTACTGTTCTGGTTAATTACATCTTTTATTTCTTCCCTGTATTTTGGCAACAGCCCTTAAACTGTGGCACTACTAACCAATTATTCCTCATTCTTCTAAACAGTTCTGTGAAAAGAATAGTTTTTTGGTATAGAATATTTCAGTAGGTCTTTTGAAATCTATTTTGAGGCTGCAAAGAGCTGTACTTGCTGGCTGTTAATGTCCAAAACCATAGTCACTACAGTTCACATTCATACAATGAATTCTCAGTCACCTCAAAAAGTGCTCTAAATTAATTTGGTCAGAAAGTCACACCCGCCAATGAGGGTAAGCTGACTGAGATTTTTAATTTCACTTACAAAATTACATTTTTCAAAACCTGAATCTAACAAAATACTTATTTTTCAAGTGGCACTGCAATCACCCTGTTGACTTACAATTATTATGCTTTGCCTTGATTACTTTGCATGCAAAACAATTGATAGGAAATTTTCATGGATGGTATACCAGGACCTCCAATTAGATGGGTCAGAAGACCCTGCTTTAAGATCAGACAGATATGTGGTTTTGGAGCATAGCTGTCTTTTGTAAAGATGTGTAAGTATGCATAGAAACACGGCTGTAGACACAGAGAGTTTATGTCCACATGTCTGTCACTATTGAGGGGGGTCAAAAAGGCAGCTGTGCAAAACAATTGTGAGAGGAGGGAATAGTGAACTTCTAAGAAAGAGGATGATAAAACCTCTAGTGGATATTTGGCAGCTCAGAAACATCAGCTATGGGCAGGGAATAGCAGATGCTTTCTGGTGTTAACTACAGTCCTGGTAAACATGGCCCAGCAGATCCATTGGCACGGATTCTCAGGCAGTGGAATTGTTATGCCTCCCTCGCCCCAGCTCTCAGCACGGTCCCTGCCAGCAGCTGATGGCCTGTCCTGGGTCTGTGCCGGGTCACCGAGCCAGGCTGAGGGACTGCCTTACAGGGCTCCGCTTTTCCCAAGTACACACGTCTCGCCCAGGATTGAACGTGCTAAAGGCATGACTGGAGTAAAGATGCTAATGTGTAGGTGGTAAGTGTGAGGTTGCTTCACAGGAAAAATCTGCCCTTTATCTTCTCTCTGCATTAACACCTAGAAAACAGTGTGTAGAGTTACTGAACCTTGGTGACTCATCCCAGCACAGGATGTGGCTGTTCTGGAAGTTCCATGCCCTGGCTTGGGCTCTCAGCCGAGGGAAGCACCCAGAAGCATTGCTGCTGGTGGCTGTAAGAGCTCCTGTAGCAGAGAAATTGGACAGAGTGGCTTCAGGACCCTCCAATTGAAACCTGTAATGTTTGAAACATGCAACAGTTACAGTACTTAAGGAGATGTGATTTTTACAAGTCAGAGTTTAGCTGCAAAAGCAAGTTCTTTCTGCTAAAGTGAAGCAGCTCTAGAGCTGTTGCTGTAAGGAATAGCTTTCAGTTTGCCATAAAACATTTCTCTTACAAACACAAGTGCTCCCTGCTAGAGCGGGTCAAAATATTTTAATTGTATCACATCATGAAATTTAGATGGTATTAAAACTGTTTATGGTTTAAGTATACCTAAAGCTGCTACGTAGAAAAAGTGAAAAAGAAACTGTTAAAAATGTCAGAAAACTGTGGGGTTTATTTTTTTTAATTTTATTTTGTATCCTAAAATGTTTTAAAGACATCTTTATTTTGGAAAGGTTGTACAATATCAATATTATCTACATCAAATTTTGGAATTTGGTGTCAAAATAATATTCTTTGTTTATGAATAAGTTTCACTGAGATCTAGTAAGTTGAACTAAAGGACATAAATAACTTTTTAAAAAAAGTTGGTATATTAGAGAAACCAAAAATTTTTAAGAGGGTTTTGTTTGTTTGTTTTGCTGAAGTACTAAAAGAAGGGATTTTGGTCAATTTGAGTGTCCCCAAAACCCACCATCCTTAGGAAAATTCAAGATTTTTCAGCAGGTATTTTGGTGATGTGCAAGCCTGTTATGATAAATATATAATTCTAGAAATCTTTAACTTATCGATGCATTTATGCCAAACTATAATTTTTACAAGCAGCAAACAAATTAAAACCAATTTGTTTTAACATAGATTCTTTTTCATTGAAGCTGTTATTCAGGTAATTAGCAGAAATGCACGTCAGGAGTCATTGGAGGAGATTTATGAAATCCATAACTGATACAGCAGACAATTTTCTGCTCTGAAACAGTAGTAACTATGGCTGTAATAACACACTAATCTCTTAAAACCTTTTTTTCAAGAAAATACCATTCAATCAGGGAGAGGAAAATTAGTGGCATCATTGCTTGACAGATGAATATCAAAACCTGGAATGAAAACTGTCTAGCAGTTCAGAGAGGAAAAGGTAGACTGAGAGCTCTCTAATTATTTGTTTGCAGTGTCAGTGGGATATGAATATGAAACATGTCCTGATTTTATTCTGTGGGAGAAGAGAACAGTAATCCTTCAAGGCTTTGAAATGGATGCTTCAAATCTGGGCGGCTGGTCCATAAACAAACACCATGTATTAAATCCACAAAGTGGTAAGTCCTTCCTTTATTAACTGGCCACGCAGAAGAAGAATACAAATTTTGAAGGTATTAATTGTTCAGATTTTAAGCATTACACTTCCTAATGTGTAATCCTCTTTGACTGTGCACCCTCATTTGTTGAGAGCCGAACTGTAAATGACATCTGAAAGGATATTTCTGATGTTCTGGCTCCCAGGTATTAGACATTAATATCACTGACTGTTGTGATCACTAACACATGGTGGTCGTTTCGACGGGAAAAGGGCACACTAATTTAGGTTTGTTCTCACGTGGCTGGTACAGAAGTGCCACATTTCAGGTCAGTCTCTGGTGTTATATTCTCAGTGAAATGTGTACACCCCTAAGTCACCCTATGACTACCATCTATTAGCAGCATCACAGCCCCAGGGACACAAACCCTGCGTGAACACAGACCGGCCCAGTGAGAGGCAGCACTTCCAAAAGCAGCTGCCAGTCCTGTGTGCAGAACCTTTGTGGCTGCCCACTCTGAGAGAAACACAGCGAGTTACTCCTCAGTACAGCAATCCAACACCTTTCAAAGCATTGGAAAAAAGAATTATAAATGCTTTTGGTGTCATAAAATTAACCCTGCAAAGAGTCTTCAGGCATGGAGACTTGAATCTGGTTCCCCAGGGCTCTTTCTGATATCTGGGAGGGTTTTTTTTCCTCCATTAACATCTATGATGGGGAACTAGTGGGATTAAATTATTAAAACAATACTCCTAGATTAATTATGGTAACTAGAAATATATGGATGTGCCAGTAAACAGATACCTTGCTGTCCAGGAAAAGAGAAATTTGGGGTCAGATTTCAGCACTTATATATGAGCAGAGTATTGAATTCAGTAAAGTTCTTTCAATTTGCTCTAGCTGAGAGTAGATCCACTAAAATCTATTTCCATCTGCAAACTTCTGTTGATGAAGATTCATGCACAGATGTATGGCTTTCAGGTTTTTACAAGTTCTGTTGCTGAATGTGCAGCTACAGTATAAATGTTCCAAATACAAAAGGTCAGATTTAGTTTGTAAATTAACTGGATTTCTGTTTTGATTTAAAATAGTTTGACATTTTAAACAGCAGTTCTTTCATACCCTGTCTTATTGGTTTGTATAGATTGTCTCTTTTAAATGCCAGCTATTGACATTTAACACAAAGAGAAATCTGACCTCAGTCAGCTGAGCCCCCAACTGTGAGCCCCTTGGTCTGCTCCTTAGTGCCAATTTACCACTTGCATAGTTTAATTTCAAGACTAAATTGCTGGCAGTAACTCCAATTTATATGACTATCTGCTAACTGCAGTGGTTCCTGCTATAATTCACCCCATAGGCACTAACATGTTCTGAGATTTTGTAAAGTATACAATTATAATCCGAGCAGGGCTAAATCATTTCTTTCCTGAGCACAGGCTGTGTGGTGACAAATTGCTTCCTGTCCCCGACTCAGCTGCATGGCTGAGAATGCCAGAGAGCACTGACCTGGCAGCCTCCTGCCACCTCCTCTCAAATCAGCCAGGCTGTGCCCACTACATGAACGGGGAACGTGCAGCTTCTTATACCTGCTCCTCTTCCTCGGATATTCCCACTGTGCTGGACACAATCAAGGCTGTATTTGGGAGAAGCTGCCAAACGTCTTTGTCCATCGCTTGCAGAGACAGTCTGGGGAGGGGAGGGCATAAGCACGTCTGACTTGAAGCCAGGGGGTCTCTTCTGTACACAGTTTGCATGTCAGAACATCTCCACTGAGAGTGACAAAGCCCAGGCACAGCTCAGTGATGGCTCAGATGTTCCTGATGATGATAATATGCTTTGAGCACACACACCTGGCTTGTGTATAAGAACTAGAAAAGCAGTTAAGGGCAGAAAAACAATTACTATACCAAAGCTAGTGCACATGTAGCAGCAGCCTGTGGTCTCATATATTAATAGGCTGTTGCTCATTAAAGCAACAAAACCAAACAATGAACTGTGTTAACCGAAAGGATAAAAAAAAACAAATGTGCCTCTGCTCTTATATAGAAACAAGTGAACTGCACTTCCATTTCAGATATATAAAATGGGCTTTAAATAAGGACAGAAATATGACTCAAGCTTAGAATTATGCAATTCAGACCTATCTCCATACCACCATGACTGATATGAAAAGCATTGAGTAGCCTTCTTGAGTATAAATATATTGAGATTTTTCAGTTTTAAATAAAGCATCCTCTGCTTTTTAGGAGGATGGAGCTTGCATGTTTTTGGAATGCTGTCACTGGATTAACTATAGAAACAGCATGGGAATACAACATTCTCTATTGCAAATTACAATTTTATTTTCAAACTAAAACTAGAAGCACTTTCATTGGTTAACTAGTTCTAAAGAATTTATATTTAACTTCAGCCACTGAGCCTGGTCTCCCAGCAGGTCTGTTGCAATGCACAACATTCCTGCTCAGAGACAGGGTTGATATTCTCTCTCCCTATGAAGGCTACTCATTTTAGAGATGTTACAAAATAAACCAAGTACAACAGAGAAATTGTAAAAAGAAATAGATGCAATTTTGCAGACTTGCACTTCATAGCCCACTCTAAGCTGTACAAGTATTGACATGCAGAAACCTTAGCAAATGAAAACTGTGTTCTACTGTCAGATGTAAGGATTTACAAAAAAAAAAAAGGCAAAAAACCCCACCAAAACAAAACAACCCGAAAACCCAGCAAAGATGTCTGATTCCAGCACAATAGATGTGCAATAACAAATATTGTTCCAACGTGGCTGTCAGTGGAAACTCACACTTTTTAAAAGTGTGAGGGTTTGCATCAGTCTGGCTCTTAGGTTACCAAAGGATCACATCCTGCTCTCAGCTGTACCCCTCTGCTCTTGTCCCACTATTTTCCCCATCTAGTTTGGAGGTTTGATCACTTCTAATTTGTGACATGATTAGTTTAATGTCTTCGGCACAAAAGTTTTGATCAGTTTGGAAGATCATGAGGGCATTTCTCATAATCAGGAAGAGAACAGATACCATAAATATTAGTTCCTGCATAGAGTCCTTTTAAAGACACTGGTATCTCAGGAATGCAAATGCATGTGCTATTAACTGATTTTTCAGAGTATTATTTGAATTAAATTTCTCTTCTGATGGGCAAGTGTATTGATTCCATTTTTATTTATCTGGAGCAAGGAGGATTAATTTTACTGAGACTTTGTGCTTTAAGGTAATTTCAACCCCAGTGCAGCACAGAATCAACTAAAATTAAAGCAGCAGCTTGAAAGCCTGAAATTAAACACTTGCTTACATTTATTGACAGCAAAACATATTCTCCAGAGGCCTCATTATTTACTGCCATTTGTAGGAGGCCATTGAAAGATTACCTTTACATTGTTAATTTCAGACAAAGGGCAGCATCTTCATTTCGTAGGATTTTTATCCAGTACATAAAGGAGAATATTACCATTCATTTCACTGGCTTATTTTCAGGATGCTTTTTTTTAAGCCAACAGAAATTCAGAAATAATTTTTTTAAATATAATACCTCTCACAATAGCTATAGTAATGGTCAATAATTTCTGAGGTGAATTTTAGTTTCAAATTTCCTGAAAGCCACAAAAATTAGTTTAAAAAAGTTGGTAGAAAAAATGCATAAATGCATTTGCTGTGCTTTGGGAAAACTCAGACATGTCTCAACATGTACTTCTTGCAATGTCTAGAATATGCTCATTTTCCAGCATAAGAGTCCTCCAAAAATAAATTCCCTTGTGCTTATTCCTTTAATTGTGCCATTTTTCTCATAAAGTACTGGGCTACTCAAGGGAAATAAGAGATTTTGGACTGAGGTCTAAAAGACTATTTATCTTCAATTCAGCAATACCCAAATTCTGGCAATTACATGTCACTTTAAAGATACTTCTTAAATAAATTACCACATTGTTACTTAAAATAACCACTACGGCTATCAGCTTGAGAAGACACATCTTTGTACTGGTTCTGATAGGACCAACCTAGTAATTGGGAAGACTTTTAACGACATATGCTGCAGAGCTGTGCTAAAATACTGACACACCAGGAAGATGTTTTGGACTTTATGGAAGAACTTAATATATTCTTGCTGCTAAGACATTGACTTGTGCCTCAGAATTGCTCCTTGACTCTTAACTTGGCTTTGCTGCACTTGGCACCATTTTCATATACCATGAAGGACTCACATTTAAATTTGAATATTGATTTTGTACTGCCACTTGGTGCTCTTCTGTGAAAAATGCATAGCAGTCCTGCTATTAATCTCCTTTAATTAAATATTCAAGCTGCCTAAGAAATTCCTCTGCTACCTAATAAAAATTTATGAATAAAATGAATATTAAAGTAGTAATCCCCAAGAAATCAGATAGCACTGCAATTAACAGTCAATTTGTTAGAGCATTAACCAACCATGAGTTCTCCTCATGATGTTGGCTTTTAAAATAGCCACTAGCCACTAATGAACAAAATGGTGACTGTGAAGCTTGGGGTCAACGAAATTGGAAGAGATTAGTGGAAACCTGTGACAGTCTTTAAGAGATGTTTGTTACTATTTTGGTAATCTGGTTTTCTAGAAGATTTCAGAATCCAAAACTGCTGAATAGTTTAAATGCTATACATGCACTTTTTTTTGTCACTGTGTTCTTCCCTCCCCTCCCTTTAGGAATTGTACACAAAGGAAATGGGGAAAACATGTTTATTTCCCAGCAGCCTCCAGTCATCTCCACTGTGATGGGCAATGGGCACCAGAGAAGTGTCTCTTGCTCCAGCTGCAACGGGCTCGCGCTCAGCAGCAAACTCTTTGCCCCGGTGGCCCTGGCGTCGGGGCCTGATGGCAGTGTCTATGTTGGGGACTTCAACTATGTCAGGCGGATCTTTCCCTCTGGAAACTCCATCAGCATATTAGAATTAAGGTAAAAAAATAATTACCTTTCTCTTGAGTAGAGTACATAATCCTGGCTGAGATATGCCTAAGAAACTACGGTGAGCTTTTATCCCTTAGGACTTAAAGAAGCAGCCACATCTTGTGGCCATGTGTCTCCTCCGCTGTCAAACTAACTTACCAGAAAACCTACATTTACTTTAAGTCACTGGTTAAAACGGACATCTTAAGAGGCCTTTAGAACAGGTCTTGCATAAGGAATTTCTGCAAACTGCAGAATTAATAGAGCTGGGTTTTCCTCCTACAAGGTTCTTCCTACATTTCCTCCAAAAGCTGAAATATTCCAGGAAGGATATTTTTGGAGAAAACCCCATAATTCAACAGCAAATATGCAGAGTATCATGTCAGGTCATAACACTGGGCCTGAAGATAGACTTACCATGTGTAAAATTAATACAATTAAACTGTTCCTCGTGTAGCAGAGGATGGGGCTGAGTTTAAGCCGACAGGAGCAAAGCTGGCATTGCCATGACTTGCCGCAGCCTGAGCCTGTGCTGCCATTAATGACTCCCCTACAGTTACAACTCCAGCTTCCCATTCCCTTTGATTTGAGGGCAAAAGGAAAAGGCAGGAAAGATTTTGGACATTAGTACATGAAATTTCTCCTACTTAACACCCATGATTCTCCACCTAGTTAACATTGCTTGTGATGATTCTGTGTGCTGATTGTTCAGAATTAACTTGATGATATGCAGGGGATGCAAAGGAAACAGTGTGAGTGCAAGAAAAAATACTGAATAACAGGAAAACCAGTGTTTTATTGGTGGGGTACAGCTCTGTGAGCAGTCAGGAAAAGAGTACTGTTCTGTTGAGGACTAACATTTCTTGTCTTTTTCTTTTTTTTTTTTTAAACCTGAACCAATCTGTTCTTCTAGGAATAGAGACACAAGACACAGGTAAGCAAAACACAGGGATATGTGAACCAAATTTGAGGAAACAGTCTTACAAAAATCCTTTTAGAAGTCTGTATATAGAGAAATACTCTGAATTTAATAAGTATAAATGTTAATACATTAAAATGTTAATCAAATTCACCTTTGTTTATAGTACTGTAGGTTTGATTTGTTCCCTTTGAAGGAATGAAATCTCGGTCTAAAAGCAGTTTGTTGATCACCAAGCAGAGATGGAGGGGTTTAAACCTGAACACTGGGACTGCATTTCACAGCTGTCATACTCATTTCACGTGGGGTTTGGATGATTATAGAAATAGTAACCCAATTACCTCAAAATCATGCACCTTATTGTCTGGAAAATAAAAGGAAGGAAAGTGAGACATTGTATAATGCAGTCCAAAGGTGCAGGTATGGCTTGTGT
>JAOXXN010000025.1:10422657-10436443 GCA_026770055.1 Myrmophylax atrothorax | reverse complement strand
ATAGTTAAAAAGCTTCAGAGACACAAAGCAGGACTTCAGTGGTTCTAGAATATGACAAGCTTTAAAATCTGCTGGTTACAGAGGGTGCACAGCAGAGCCCAGAACTGAGGATGTTGTGTCACAGCTCAGTCCTTGCTGCTCCAGATAAAGACAAAGCAAGTGGCTTTCCCCCTTTCCAGGTGGCATTTTAGCGTTGCAATGTGGGGATTTCTTCAAAGGAACAAACATTGTTCATGAGGCTTCTGTGACAGACGGTGAGGGAGTTGGCTACAACAATCCAGCTGCAGAAGTGATGTTGCATGCTAGAAAGAGACAGCAAGGCACTCTGTCTCCTTAGAAACAAACTTCTTAGCATTTCACTGTGAAATGAGGTAAATAATCCAGCACCAGTACAAGGTAAACTGATAACTTCATGGCATAGGAGGAAGTGCCATGTGTTTGCAGCATGAGAGTAGTGGTTGGAATCACTTGCTTTAGCCACAGGAATGCTCTTGAACACTACAGGTTATTTACCAGATTATGTCACAACTCATATATTTTACAATTAAAACTTAAAAAGAAAAATAATTCCTAGCTGGTAAGTGCAAGGTTCTGTTTTCAACTGAAGGGTTGTTTCCATTTGTTTTAAACTGACCAGAATCTTTGTAAACTAAAGAAGAAAAAAAAGCAAACTGAATTTATTCTCTCTAAAATGCATTCAGAACATGATTCAGCTTTTACATTTAAAAATTTCTTTTGTAAAGTAGATTTTTTTCATAGCTCTTCACTAGTACTAATTTCTTGAGAGAGCTTAAACCTTAATTATATCAAGTTGTGACAATACTCAAGTACTCCAGCCCTATTAATTACAATAATTGTCACTATTCTGTCCATGTGAAATTTGTGGAAAATTAGAGGAGATCACTTGAAGTTAATTGAATGTTTGAGGTTATTGGGGATTACTTGACAGTCCCAATGTATGCAGTTCTGTGGAGCTGTAAAGGTCATAGTCATGGTAGAAATTTCTAGAATGCTGAAAGAAACATGTAGAAGCAACCACTGAAAGATGGATGGGACAGTCCAGCTTCAAAATCCAGCACCTCTACACAACTCTTAGTCTCCAAAAGAGCAGGGGGAAAAGTGGGGGGCTTTTACCAGGTAAAAGAAAATACTGTGTAAGACTTTGGAGACCAGTAAACAGAAAATGCCACTGGTCTTATTTTTGACTGTTTAAAAGCAATTATCCTGTTTGCTTTTCTTGTTATCAGCATTTTAATAAGATATAACAAAGCTGTTTAATAACTGATAAAAATGGAAACTAAACTTTAAGGTTATAGGGGAAAATTTGGTACAGAATAGTAATAACTACTTCTGAAAAGATTAGTTGCAAATCCTAGTGTATTTCATATAGTTTTTAATAGACTAAATTAAATCAACTCAGATTTAGACTGATGACAATCTTCTGCAAAAATAGCAGGTATTTTATTGTCTTTTATTTTTTACTAATATCCTTTAAATGTAAAGATTTTAGTATGCAAGGCTTTAAGCATAAACATGCAGAGTTTTATAACAGCTGGTCTATTAAATGTAATGACAAGGATGACAGAAAATGTGTCTACAAGGAGAGTATACAGTGACCCCTGGTTCTCTGCAGTTTCTGCATACTGAACAACATGTTTACATAAAATCTAGAATTCTCCTTGCAACTTTTTTTCATAAAAGTGTTTTAAATAGAAGTCATCTTTTGACTGGCCAGTCTCTCCTGACCTCGATCCAGACAGCATAAATGATCCTCAATATTTTCTACAAACAACATTTTATAGTGTTGATACATACTTTGGCATTAATTGCTTTTAGCTCATCCTCTTACTCATCTTTCATCATACCACTGCCCCCTCATTCCCTGTGGTTCCTTGGACTGGGTTTCACATCTGTTCCCCAGCTGTGGGAGTATCACTGAGCACTGTCAAACCCACCACAAACAGACCTGGCAAAGCTGAGAGGAGAAACTAATTTCACAACTGTGTTTCACCAACCTTACTTAATTGTACCACTCTTAATAAATTATCTCTTTAGGAAAAGAAAAAGGTATTTTTTGTCAATCTTTTTAATCTACAGAGCAGGAAAGTCCCATCTAGAGCCCAGCCACTTGTCAGAAATCTCTGTCTCCCCCTCAGAGAAACATGGCAATGCTGAAAATACTGTCTGAGTACCTAAATGCTCAGCCTGTACCTCTCTCCCACCATTTCAGTAACCAACTGTGATTTAAAGGATCGCCTCCTGTCTGGATTTTTAGTCAGGCTCCACTGCAGGCTCAGCAGGCTCAGGACACCAGTGTGGTGTGCCATGTGCTTAGGCAATTTCTTCAAACTGGAAATTAACTTTGCACTGAAAAAGAAACAAAAAGTCTTACTTGATAATAGATGCAGCCCAGTTCTCTGGTTAGAATTTATGATCCTCACCATTTAATTAACATATGTAAATATTTTTTATATAACATTTTATAATCTCAATAAGGCACTGACAGTGCATGAATTATGGTGCATTAATTCATGCCTAGTTGCACTGACAGTACTTGGCCTTCTGCCTTGCTCATGACAATACAGTCGGCATGAATTAAGGCACCATATTTCACACCTTCATATTTCCTAAGGTTTAGAAACAGATAAAAATAACCAAGAGTGGGTATTTGTGCCCATGCAGAACAGTCTGTGATTCACTTTGCTGCAACTCATAGATTTGTTTTCAGTGCCAAGAGTACTAGGACTTATCAGATATAGAAAAATGATCTTGCCTTTGATAGTAATAATTATAACCAAGCTGAAGTCACTCCAGTTCGCTCTATCCTGAGTGGCTTGGGACTGATGGCCAAAGGCCCCCAGTACCAGTCTCTGCACCAGCTTGCTGACCCATCCATAGCTGGCTGGTGAGGCTCTGGAGCCAGGACAAGCTCCTTCCTTCTCAGCAGTGGTACTTTGCATGACCTACGTGAAAGCTGCTCTCACTTATGCCTCTGTCCTCTTCACTGAGCAGAGGAGTTCACATAAGTAGAATTCAATTGCTTTGCTGCCACAGAGATGTAAAAGAAAAAGAAGTTGACTTTGATGTTGTTCTCTTCTGTTTTAGTACAAGCCCTGCACATAAATATTACTTGGCTGTTGATCCTGTGTCAGAATCCCTTTACTTATCCGATACCAACACCAGAAAAGTCTACAAAGCAAAATCTCTCACTGAAACGAAGGATCTGGCCAAAAATGCAGATGTGGTGGCAGGAACAGGGGATCAGTGCCTTCCATTTGACCAGAGTCACTGTGGGGATGGCGGAAAGGCAGCCGAGGCCTCTCTCAACAGCCCAAGAGGTAAGAAAAGAGCATATCTGAAGTACTTAGTGTTAGTTATCTGTCATTTCTTTCCATTATTTAGGAACTCAGATACAACTGGATGTACAAAAATTGGTTCTGTGGCAGTTATTTAACCAACTATTAGCAAGCCAAACCATTTCATAAAGCTCACTCACATCTATAATACAACCAGTCCTTCATGAGGGACCAGCATGGGCAGCAGCCCCAGCCTGCCATCCTCCGAGTACTCCTCCCTGTGTGACAACACTCCTCTTTCATAACCTTTCAATTGCAAGGTGGCAGTATTTAATTATATCCAACTCTTAAGCAAATTATATGGTTTCAAAGTCCATTTTGTAGATTTTTATGCATTCAGGTGAGTCTTATAATGTTAACAGAGCTTACTCATACACATTAAGTCAGGGCTGTTCAAACCAGACAGACAACAAAATTGAGTTTATTTGGAACTCTAGTTTGTCCTTTCTTATTAAGAGCCTTTGAAAAAGGTGAGCATCTCCCCCACTGCACATGAAATAAGCATTTTGCTGCAGCCATCCTGTCAGAGTACAGCCAGCATTGTCACAGGCAAAATGCATGTGAAGCCTTGAATCCCCACCAAAGCCGCAATTAATCCCCTTGCGGTGTGCATTAGGACTGTGATAAAGTCTCTGGATTTGGTGCTCTAAAGCAGCTGATCACCCTCAGCTCCCACTGAAATCCTTGGAACAAAGGGTACTCAGCAGCTCCGAGGCAGAGCCCTGCGTGGGCTGGTGGGATCCTTCCCCCACAGGGCACTGCTCCCACCTCGGGACTGGCCTTAAGGAAGGGGCTGGATTATTCTGCGTGAGCTAATAAAGGAGACCTGTACATCAATAGGAAATTAGAATGTATATCCAGGCAGAAATACCTCTAAGACAACAAATAATCCTGTTTTAAGGCTTAGCAAGAGACACATTGTAATTATAGAGTGACTTTAACATGTCTTTAATGATAGAAGGTAAGTGTGAGGGAAGTGCAAATAAATGTTAATCTTCAGGCAGCTAATTAATGTAATGAATCTATTCTAAAAATAGTAGTAAACAAAGGTTTTCAGATCCTTTAGCAGGAAAGGATGATTCTGTGGAAGTGATCAATGTTTTATTGCTGGTTACAATTGATTGTGTCCAATTGCAATACAATTGGTTGTTCCATCTTATTTTCTTATTGAGAAAATATGTTGATGAAAATTTTTGAGACGCTGTTTACTTTAGAGATGCCCACAGCTGACTTCTCTAACAGAAAGTTCTAGTCATAAAGAAATTCAGAGAAATAAAACTGTGAGTCAGGAGGTCTGGGGCAGCCAGCAGTTATTAAAAAATAAACTGTCAGTAGACAATGACTCCCATATTGGCACATTCAGGTAATGACTCAGCTGTTTTGGATTTATGTATCCATTCTAAATTACATCAGTTTGAAATAGTCAGATTTGTTAAGTTTTTTATTTTAATCTGGAGGAGGTTTAGAGTGCCACATGCCCTTTTTATACAGGGTCTAACAAAATGCAGCATCACCCTGGTGCCTCCAGCACGGTGTGATCAGCGTGTTACTGTGACAGCCCTATAGGTACATGCCCTTGTTTTCCTCTAAACTCTAAGAGGTTGAATAACCTGGGAAAGTATCAGGAAGTAGTTGCCTGGTACCCATAGATCTATTATTTATTAAGAAACATAAATGTCTCACAGACTGAAATACAGTATTAGAGATTCCTTTGAATCACTTATTTTGCCTGTTCTTGGAATAATTGTTAAGTCAGAAGATGTCACATTTCTCTTGAACTAGCATTCAAACAGGATACACACAACTATTTTTTCTAGGACAGAAATAATTTTGACAAAAACTTCTTAACCATGTTTAAAAGTCTTTGGACACACAGTGCTATGTAGTATTTAACCACAGAAATAAATTCATTGCTTCTAATTTCTTACCTCTGAGATTTTTACAATGCAACAGTAGGTCCCTGATAATGCAGAGTAATTGCCAAGATATATTATTAAATATAATCACTTGCATTACTCAATGACCAGACAAAATTAGTATTTATTTTTTAACCTGATATAGAAATATTTTTAGCTTATTTACTTCATTTACCTTCTTATTTTTGCCCTAGTATTCTTTTTTTCTCCTCATTAGAAATGAAAAAAAAAAAAATTCCCTCTTACTTGGTAGAAAAGTAGTATCTCAAAAAGAACTCCATTTAGTGGCTGTCTGACCTTGGTTACATCTAAAAAGTTGTGCTCTAATTTTTGCTACTGGTTGCTTGTGACTCGGAATAAGGACTTATCTCGAGGACTCAATTTATCCATTTGCAAAATTGATAAGAAATATCTACTGCGTAACACTTGTGAAACTTAATCTGTTTGGTAACATCCTCAGAAGTGTGTTAATAAGTGGAAATTCAAATTCTCTTTCTTATTTATTTTTCTGAATGAAAGTTTCTTCAAATGGTGTTTTAACTTTTCTGAATTCACACCTATTTTTCTACTTCATTGGGCATGCAGGGAGGTTTGAGGATTGTCCTAGATTGTTATTTATTGATTTAAGTCTTTCATCAACTCTTATTTCTCATTATCTTTACTTGGGAAGACTGCCTTTGCCTAGTGACGAGGAATTAAATGCCAGACAAGAAAACATCAGGAAGTCACACTAATCAATTATGATTTGATCTTTCCACAACTTTCATTTTGCAGGTAACAATCACACGTAGCTTTGTTCAGTCTGTTCCCAATGCTCTGGGAAGGACTAGAGATGGGGCTTAGTGAACATTAATTTTGCACTATTGTATGTTGAGCTGACTTTGAAAGATGTTTTTAAACATGCATGGCTGATGTAGTTGAAATTTGAACTTCAATATATTATTTTTACTGCAACTTTATTTAATTCTGTAGAGATCTCAGACTAATGAGTCATGTAATAGATGACCAAGTACTTAAGCAGAATGTGAAATGATACAAGGTGGAGATATAAAATAAGATCTGTGACAAGCTGAACACATTTATTACACAAGATATCGAAGATGAAGAAGTAACTACATAAGATATTAATCATTGACTGAATTCCAATCACTTGAACTGTACCAAGTAACAGATTTTAATTTTGGGGTGGGGAATTCTGTTTGGTGGTTTTAGGGATTTTTTTAATAAAAAATATTTACAGCACATCTAGTCACCAACATTATCATTTAAACAAACTGATTAGTATTTATGATAAGGCACTAGGGGAGAGTGTCCTGATTTTAAGTAGATAAGTCATTTAATATTGGAGCAGTAAGAAGCACTAAAATGAGTGGAAGTACCTGGGAGTTGTACTTAGCACTGCAAAGCCAATTCTTGAATCAGCACCACGAAACGCTTACCTACACTGCCCTTCTGAAATCAGAGGGCTTTGGATGTGTAAATAGGTTTGACTTTCTAAGCTTAATTGACAGAGGCAGTAAGAGGCTGAGACAATCAAGTTATCACATTTTTGCTGAGCTACAGTGTCTCCCAGTCAGCACAATAAGAGAACTGTCCGATTAACATCCGATTTCAATCACCTTGTATTTGTGCCCAACTCAGAGCACTCACACAGGACAGCTGGGGGGGAAATCAAACCATGGAACTTTGAGGAAAACAGCAAGTCCCTCCAGTGATTGCACCCCAAACATCAGAAGTGATTTACAGCTTTTGGAAGCCCAAGGACTAAATCTAAAGATTGAAACATTTAAAGTCCTGCAGTGTCTGCTTTTTGACTCCTGTGTCCAGACCAGACTCCAGCAGACAGATGCACACACTGTCTGTGCAAGTCATGTGTACAATCAATGCCTTGAGAAACTGCAGACTGCACATTGAGTACAGAGTACTGGGATGCAGTGCAGTGACCTCACTACAGTGCAGTGACCTCACTACAGTGCAGTGACCTCACTACAGTGCAGTGACCTCAAAGCAAGCACCAGGGAAATGTAAAAGGTTAGAGTAACTTCTAAATCCCATGCACAAAAATACTTTATACACAGCTATAGCAAAGAACTTTTTCACTCATACCCATAGTCATGAGTTGGCAACACAAATGAAAGCGTAATTAAAAAATCTGTTCTGCAGTGTAGTTTTATTTATTTTGCTTGCAATTGCTTTACTAAGGAAATATTACTTTAAAAAATCATGATTTTCAAGATGTGTTCACCCCATTATCTCACATCCTGAAATACTCAGTCTTGTTGCTCACCATACTCAGCAATACTTTCTAAAGTAAGTAAATCTGTAAGAACAACTGCTCGGATTAAACCTTTAGTTTGGCAAATGACAGTAGCCCATTTAGGATTGCTCTTGCTAAACTAGAATATTCCTCTTACCTTCAGTAGGAAGCACAGCAAATTCCTAATCTAGCCTTTTGTGTAAACAAACCCCCCATGTCAAAGGTAATGATTGTCCAGCAATCTTTGTTATTCTCTAAATTTCTAAGACCTTTTCAACCCTTCCATACAATTTGAAAAGGGAAGTAAAATGGGGTGAGATGTTTCATTAGTGATATCTAAAGTTAGAAGTAGACAAGCCAAGGGGATTTGCAGGCTCAAGTCATTGTCGTATATGCATTGTAGAATGAGAAAAAAAAATAATCTCATGCCATTTTTGATTCAGCAAAATTTATTCCTTATTTTTAATCTTTAGTAGTCTGAGCTACCTATGATTTCCAAAGTGTGGGAATCCATTGTAAACTTTTTGAACAGCAAACTTTCCTAAATTTTATCCAACCCTCCTCTGAATTCATAAATTATTCACATTTTTGCTCACCCATGTCAGCAGCAAGTATGACCCCAATTATCACATCTCGGGCTGGAAGTTGAACATTTCCATTCGCAGTCAGTAGTTAAAAATGCTGTTTGCTCCAAATCTACTGTTCTGCATCTAAAGAGAACAACACTCAAGTGCAAGTACTGAAGTCGTGTTCCAGCTGACAAAGAACTACTGAATATTTTGCAGCTAGTACTGAAACAGTAATGAAGTAAAGATGACAAAGATCACAAGGCAAGAGACTGCAAATCACTTGAATCATATTTTGAGTGGTGTATTATGGTAACCTATAAATAACTAATTGCGTAAAATTGCTTTAGTTCCTAGATGGCAGCTTTAATTAAAAGCACCGAAGACATTTAGAAGTTTAGAAATGGATGGCATGTAATTTGCCCTTTTACCACCATAAAATGATAATTAACCAATTTGATTCACTTCTTCCTATTAAAAGTTTTATGAGAATTGCAAGTTCCTTCTAAATACAGTTGTTCTTCAGCAGAAGGTGGCATTCTCTTTTATCTATCCTCACCTGTAGTTTTAGATGTTTTACACATTCTTCAGAAGTTTAAATACAAGTTTTCAATGAAGAATGCTCATTTGCAAATTTTTAGCTGAGAAAAAAATGTAAAGTAGAATTTCCAGAAGTGGGCACCAAATGGTTCAGGCTGCTCTTCATCGATGTGTTGAGAAGTATTTGTTCCCAAAAAGATCCTCTTAGAATGCAAGTGTGGGATATGATGTAGGGTGAATAAAAATAAAAGAAAATGTCTCAATGGGGAATTTACTGTATTACTTTTAATCCATATTTTAGCACTATAAGTTTAGCTCCATTAATGCTGAAATGCCAAAATTTCTAGACTGAAAGATAATATATATTTTGAATTTATAGCTCTGAGAACTACTCAAAAAGCAATCAGTTTGCTTTCTGCTGCTATTTGCATTTATAATGGTGTACATATGTGCACTAAGGTAGATTTGTCAAGGAAAATACCCCTTTAACCAAAAGCAGTCCGAAGATCATATAGCAGAAGAGGTTATATAGTCAGCCTTCTGAGACTTTATTAGCCAGCCTTTATTGTGGGTGTACCCAGCCCTCTAATAAGTACTATTTTTTGGAGAAAACACTTAAAACTTTCTGCAGAGTCTTTCTGTTGATAATACCTAGTAGCCATGTGTGGCTGCAGTAGCAGCAGTTAATTTTTGTTGGTAGTTAACAGAATTCACGTAGTACTTATTGAAAGACCTCTGAGTATTATAAATATTTTTCCAAGATGTCTGCATGTAAATTCACTGGAGACAGATCTTCATAAGAGCTACTGGTTTACATTCAGGTACAATCTTGTCCTGTGTAGGACAGTCTCAGTGGCTAAACATGACTAAAAACAGTCCTTCGCTACAAGCATGTTACTCAGAAAGTGAGACTGGTACTCAGCTCTGAGTCAAACACCAAGACTAAATCCTGGCACAAATTTATTTAGTCCTTACCCAGACATCAGTGTTTAATGAGGAATCTATTTGCAAGCAGGGTAAGTCTGTCATTTGTGCAAAAGGTCACTTTGGTGCTCAAAGACACCACCACTTGAGCATCGAGTTTAGTGCTAAGGTTCCTCAAAAAAAAAAAAAAAAAAAGAAAAACAGAATCAAACTGAGAGCCTAATACAAACTACATCTTCTTCTCTGTGAAGAAGGAGGAAAAAAAATACCTCAAAATTACCTGTTTTCCTCACTTGTGGAGTGAGCAGTGTTCCAACTTGTACTTAATGCAATTCATTAGCCTCAGCATGTGTGTGTTTCCTCCCCCAGTTCCTGGGTGATTAAAGCACAATTGCAGTGCTGTGTGTGATTTGATCCCGCGTTACACTGTACGTCAGAAAAGGATTAAAAATAAGCTCTTGGAGTGCAGATTATGTGAAGCATCATGAAAGATGTGACAGGAACATTAATGAATCCAACTCTAATGAATAATTGGGACAGTTTAGTCACAAATCTGTATTTTTTTCCCAACGGATTCTTTATGTATTTGTCAACGAAATTTAAATGCATAAGTAATCTTTTCAAGTTGATAAAGTCCTGTTGTTTTACTATAGAGTCATAAGTTCTGGAAGCAGTAGGTCATTGTTGAACATCTATACACTGGTACTTGAAGGAACTGGCTTATTAGGAAATACCAGGAATTTAGTGCCAATACTGAAGACATGAGTTTGTTTATGCCATCACACTGGCATATGTGCTTCCCTTGCAGAAAATTGCTTTTCCACAATGGCTGGAGAGCTACATGGACTCCAATAACATTAAGAGATCCTTGGTTTTCTTATACAGTTAGTGTTTGAAATCCATTCAGCAACACAGCTGAGTAGCTTTATTTCATTGCAGCATAATTTTTTATTTTTATATAATGGATGGTTTGCAGCCAACACAGCCATCTGTTCTCAGGGAAATTGCGCAAAACAGAAGATGCACTTGCCCTAGTGATAGATTCTGGCCTTGTGTGATCTGTGGCATGGATCTGATCCAGCTGAGAAGCACAGCACCTCCCCTCCACAAAGACAGGCTCAGACATAGCACATGTTCTGCCCTTCCCACCCGCATCAGATTTCTCATTTCAGTCTGAGAACTGCACTGGGAAGAAAATCAAACCCCATCTAATACCACTACATGATGAAATAACAGTGAGGTTAAAACATGCCCAGCACCACAGCAGTCACATACAGTGGTCCTTGCTTCTCACCCCCTCTCTGCCATAGCAACCCAGCATGGTTTTTTCTTCTCAAGAAAGTGGGAAAAGGCTGGGACTGAAGAGACCTTTGTTTCCAATCTTCACACAACCCTGAAGAAAATAGCCCAGAACAATTTCCTAGCAACTTTGTCATTTACTAACAAACACTTTGCATGCTTCAGCTTTACAGCATAAAGGCACTCAGGGCAGGACTGAACCCAGGCAGGAATGGGAACCTCTGAGCATCCCAACAGGAGCAGCAGTAGGTGCCTCAGAGCCCAGCTCCACCTGCTCTGTGTCCCTAGAGTGTGGTAGCAGAGACAAACACAGCCCCTCTCATTTTCTGAAGAGAAAATTTATCCATGTACAAACTGATCTGCAGATCGTGGCTTGGACCTCTGGGAATGATTGCCATGAACACCTTTGCAGACCTCTAGATGCACTACAGCAGTTGCAGCCCTTCCAGTGGGGTTTGATCTGTTGGCTTCTGCTGTGTTCATTTCCTCAGTATAACAATTGGAAAAACCTCATCAGATTTCTATATTAACTGTCTATATGGTCATTAGTAATCAAGCTAACCAAGCTTCTTTGCAGTGTGCTGTGCACTCCTTTTTTGAGAAGGGCAGCTGGCCCTTGGCTCCAGCCCTAATTCCTGCCTTTTGTGTGCAAAGTTCCTTCAGTGCAAAGTCTCTTTAGTGGGAATGAGGGACAAACAGAGGTACAAAGAACCATCCTTTCCCAAAACTGGAGCACCCAGATCAGCCCCCGGACGCCAGAACAAATCCCTTAGCTGCTCAGATGCACTCTTTACCTCAGCTCACCCTCAAACCTTCAGCCTTTCAGGTTTGCACTTCTCTGAAGCAGATGACAGCCACGAGCTTGTCAGTTGTTCTGGAGTTCCAAAAGCACCGTTTCTTTCTAATTAAAGAATTAAGATCTTCTGAGGGAGCCAGTACCAAGGAGTCACGATCTATGAGCTCGCAGGCTGGCAGGGAGTCAGGCCCTGGCACTGTCTGCTCTTCCCATAGCCTTTTTCTAACCTTCCAGATTCCCCCAGCTGACCCATCCAGCCCCCACTAGGTGGTTTCTGTTCCCCAGGTGACATATGTCCTGGAGAACCAGACATTTCAGTCATCAACCATCTCACATAATGAAGAGATGTAGCCTAGTCCTGTACCTTGGACACTGCAGTAGTCCAGGGGCACTTTTGGATGAAGGACAGGATGGTGAATGCCTCTCCTCTAATGGCAGTTCACAGCCAGATAGGTACATTGAAGTTTTAAAGAATTTGTTTCTACTCCCAACACTCTGCAGATAGATAACCTGACAGCTGGACGGAGTAGGGAGTGCTAGACACTAAACTGCAGTGGGTTTGGGGGTTTTTATGTGATGATACCGTCAGAACTTTGTGATCATACCCCCAGACATTTTCAAGGTGCCTGAACATCTCCTGTGGTGAGGGGCACCACAGAAGCAGTCATGGGCAGTTTGTCTTAGGAGCTGCCTCTGGGTGTTGACACTGTAAGAGAAAGTGTATTACATTTAGTTGTGTGTGCAACTTAAACTCAATCCCCAGGCATTTCCAGCTGCCAGGTGAAGATTTATTTAGGGGCCTGGGGAGACTGTCCCCCCTTTTCCCAGCCCCATGGGAGATGGATGTCCCACATCAGGGCTTCCTGGTCCTGCCCCTGCTTCCCAGACTGCTTAATCTCCCTTTCCCTCAACTACAATTGCTCCTGTATATTAAAAAAAACTCAATTAGGTATAACAAAATGGGGCTAAGAAGTGCAGAAATTCAGTTTGGGATTTTTTTCTTTTTTAATGGCATGTGGAATTGCTGTGTGAGATCCTAAACTGGCGTGTAGACAAGTGTTTTGTAAACTCAGAGTAGGTGCAGCCTTCGGTTGTGCTAAATGCAGGGGACAAAAATCAAGAACCATATAAGCCACTGTCCAAACCATCTGTTCAAGTCCTCTGCCTTTCATTTTTGTGTAGCAGAACATAAATTCATTATTAAAATAGCTTGGCTGTGCACAGCAGCTGCTATAATTGCAAAGTTATGCAACTTTAAATGGGAAATTATTATGAAGTAGTTTAAAGCAAGAAATTGAACGGTTTTGGTAGAAAGGATTTCACAAACCTAACATGAATAGAAGTGCTCTTCTAGTTCTATTTTCAATATTTGAAGGAAGAAAGATCTTACTTACAGTTCAAATTGAATGCAAGAAGAACTGCAGGGGAGCTCTTAGACAGGGACAGAACAAGGCTGGGTGTGAGTTGTGACATGGCTGTATCACAAGCTGCTGGGGGAAGACAGCAAACCTTCTGATCCTCAATTTCCCCACTGAAATACAGAGGACCACGACCTTCTTGTGCAGAGCCCTCTCGTTTGTTTCAGGTCCAGCCCTCCTGTGCAGTGCAGTGGGGCAAGAGCTATCAGAGACTCAGAAGTGGGAGAACTGCCCTAGCTCCTGCTGGTGACCACAGTTGTCATGACTCTGGTTCCAGGACCTGACCATTGTCTTGGGCAGCACTGCACTGCAATACATTCTGCAGCACAGGTGTTCCTTCTGCCTGCTGAGCATAACCTGGTTTGCATCATTTGTATGTATAGCCCATATCTGGTCAGAAGTCTCTTTCACTTTCTGTGGGTGCTTCTTCCTTGCTCAGATACTCTGATCGTTCAGACAGTGCAGTAATTAAAAATATTGGCTCTGCATGACAATTAAGAAAGTGAAATGAAAATGAAGAACAATGAACTGCAAGGTAAGTTTTTAGAAAAGCTAGGCTTGCCCACTTTGTGGGAGCCTCATTCTATGTATGTATAATTGCATTACAAGCAAAGCCTCTGCTGGGTTGTTTGGTGGTTGCTTTTTTTTTTGTTTAATCGTCATATCTTCTCTCTTCCTATTTAAGTGCACACCAGCCTAATTTATGGGTCTGAT
>JAOXXN010000025.1:10404004-10414422 GCA_026770055.1 Myrmophylax atrothorax | reverse complement strand
CAGCTCCTCCAAGCTGCCTTGCCACCCCCAGCCTTCCTCCAGCTCTCACACCAGCCATGCCCGGCCAAGGCCCAGCACTCTGCCCAGCTCCTCAAACTCCAGACCCTCCCTCAGCTCTCTGGGGAGTGGGTTCCCACAGGAGACACCTGCCTCTTTTTGGGCTGTCCTGTTAATCTTTCACAAGCAACTGGCTTCTCTCTATGCTCTACTTTTTATTCTTTGTGCACAAGTAGCCTTTGATTATCTCTCTCATTTAACTGTGGTTTCGGTGCTATGGAGTGTGGTGGATGGGTTATTTTTGGCAGGGGCCATGTCTACAGTGCTGAATTGCACTGCTGAAAATGTTCAGTACAGCTTTGCCAAACTGGTGGGAGTCTGCAATGGGTCGAGGCATATTGGTTGCTATATCTGACTTTTTTTCGTCTGCCAAGGAGACATAGTGGACAAAATGTAAGCATGAAGAATATATTCATACATGATCTATACCAATACACGCATATATGAGTGTGTCTGCGTACTTATAGGGATTTGTGGTTTCTCCATATGCTGCAGAGCTACCATGGGTAATCAGATAGAGAAAGCTGGTCCCTGACATCCTGGAGTCCAAGTTGGTCTGCTGAGAAGAGAATGTAGGTGTTGACAGGAGAATGCAGAGGCAAGCCAAGCAGGCAGTGCTCCTCCTTTTGTTATAATCCAGTTGTTCATCCACATCCACTAGCAAGATCTGCTTGTGATTTAAGAAACAGCTTTTTCTGCTCTTTCTGAAGGCAATTCCTACATTAGCCATGTGGGTACCATGTAGGTACTTCTTGAATTTCAAAGCTGGTTGTAAACAACGACTGAAAAGGTTTTAGTACCAAGAAGTGTTGCTGTGAAGGTATTAGTGGTATTTCCATTAATATTATTAGGACTAAGTCTGCTGTGAGTTGTACTTAAAAGCTGCTGAAGTTAAACTAAAGTGCGCTGTGACAACCACAGAAAGTACTGTGACAGGAGCTGCAGCGTGGGCAGGGAGAGCCAAGTTTGCCTGATTCTCCTCTCCATGATACCATGTTTGCTGCAGCATCTTTTACATCCTTTTTTGTGCCAAGGGAAAAAATAATGAAAGACACTGTGTCAGTGGAGGAAAAAAATTGTAAATGTCAAGACAGAAATGGGTTGTACCCATTTGTAGCGTGCCACACAGAGGGTATGCTTAGAGCTGTGCATTATGGAGTTTAGGCCACAGAGAGCTGCAAACAGAATGACAGAGAGCACCATTTTATACAGTATGTTACTCTGACAATAACACATTTACAAACAAATTAGTTAAAAATGTCTGAAGGACATTCAGCTTTTACAAACTGGGCCTCATCTCCTGCTGATACCTTCCTTTGGGATGAATGTGGCATGCAAAATGATACACTGCCTTGGAGAATAAATTTATGAAGTTTAGCAATGTAGGTCACATTGTAGGAAAATCATAAATGTCTGAACATCACTCAATAGCCATTCAATCAACTGCTCAAAGCAAAACAGGAAACTGAACAGCATGTAGTTGTCTCTGGTGAGAACCAGGGAAAGTCATGACATGATGTAAAATCCTTTATGTCCTCCATCCATATGTATTTGGTTTTTTCTTCTATTTTTCTTGCCAGTTCAGAGTTATAATCCTCTGTCTGTATCAAGTGACAACAAAACCAACGTGCTTTTTGCTATTGCTACTGTGAACTAGAATAAGTCTATTGGGTGGCTCAGGAAAGGTGTGCCAAAAATTTGGGGAATTGGAAGAGATCAAATGGTTAAAACTTGTATAAGTAGTCTACTCCTAATTTCATTGTGAAATGATTTTTGTATGCTCCTAGCCAGCCAGAAAGATTTATGCTATTTGCATCAGCCTCTTTTTGAGAGACTTTTGACCACTCTTTTTGGTTTGAAGGAATAAAGAAAAGAAGACATTTTAAAGGGACATGTCTACTGCTCTCTAGAGATTGCTGTTGCTTTTTAGGTCTAAAAGCCTGTGATCCAGGTGTCTAGTACTTTGCTAGAGATGTCAAGGGTCTTTCTGAAGGCATCTAGCACTTCTGTAGGTATGGGGCCTTTCGAGATACGCAGCTTTTGGAGCAGGGGCATCCTTAGGTTCGGGAGCATATCTAGAGAATCACTAGATCTTTCTCCTGGGATGGCTTGGAAGCCTTTTCAATCTTTTTCTCAGAGCCTACCTAGCACTTTTGTGGAGCCTTTTGGCTTCTGGGCCTGGAGTCTTTCTATGCCTTTATAGATCTAGAGCTCAGCTACTGAAAATTGAAAACTATTTATTGAGCTCATTAGGAACCTGTTGCAAAACTAATTTGAGGGGCATTTTTAAACTCTTTTTTCTACAGCCTTTTTGGAAAACAAGAAAATGCCTCTCCTTTTACATCCAAGTTTATCCATCCCAGGCTTGAGATGCATCATTGAACTGAGTGGTATTTCTTGAATTGTGCTCAAAAAATATTAGTCCTAAATGTTATCCTTGTAAGCTTTTCTGGCACAGTCTGACAATGCATACTCAAATGTGCATCACAGCAGTAACCAAAGCCCTGAGCTGACAGAAATTTAGAGCAGAGTGCCTTCTTACAGTCTCAGAGTAGAATCAAACCCTCTCCAGTGCAAATTCTTCTGAGTATCTAATTAATGTAAATGCTTACACAGAAGGATTGCTGCGTGGAATGCAGTTGTCTTGTTTATTCTGCAAAATGCAAGGTGCCTAAATTTTTGTATTCGTTATTTGAAGTCTTGCAGCAGTATCTGTTTGCTTTCACTGCAGCATCAGAGCTGGTTCAATTACATTTGTTTTGCTTGCTGGAAATATCTATTGTGTAAATACTTGTGAAAGATTCATTGCAGAAAATCATGTCATGATAACAATTGATCTTGATGCTAATTTCTGGAAAAGTAAGGACTCATTACTTCTCTTGCTTTTGCTGCCTACCATTTTTATATCTATTAGAAAAATATTTATAATTTAAAGATAATCATGAAGCTTTGCTATAGTGGTTTTGCTTTAACTCTCTGCTACAGTTTAGTAAAGAATTAGTTACTCTTCCAATGGATTTTAAAAAGCTATTACTATTGAATTGTGTAGCATTGTAGGAATTTGCCATAGAAGATGCCCTGCCATAAACATGAATTGCAGAATAGCCTTTTTTCCCATCCCTCTTCCTTTCCCTTGCAGAAGTTGTATTTGTGAGTTTAATGGCTTAACACTTAAGGGAAAGCCTAAGCCACAGAAGTGAATTTGTATTTCCTTGTGGAAGCTGTGGAGTTGGCATTTGTTCTGATCCTTGTGGGAATGTGTTCCACAGCCCTGATCTGGCTGAGGGGTAGTGGTGGCTCCCACACTCCCAACTGAAAACCTCCTGGCAGTGGCTCCTTGTCCTTCACTTCCCCAGTCCTACTTTCTGCCAAGTCCTGTGGCTAAAGTAGCTCTGCCCTGAGGAGCAGAGCTGTTTGTCAGAGCTTATGATACTGTAGAGACAGGCGGTTTCCTGGGCACAAATCTGTAAGAAGTTTTAATGTGAAGAATTCAATTTAAATTTTATTTTGAGTTTGACTCAAGATTCAGGGCACAGTGAAAGTATTTGGGTGATACATTCACAGTGGCTGGTGTTGCTGAAAGACAGGACTTTTGCCTTTTTCAGTTTTGGAAATTTCATTTTATGCATTCTTTCTTCCTCTCAGTTTTCAGGCCAGATGCTTTTATGAACCTCAGTAGTTACTGGAAACAAAAGACACCATAATGTGCCAGCTCCAGCACCTCACTGTTCTCAAACAGCTCTTAATTACTGTCTCAATTAAAGCTTTTCAAGATATACCTTTCACCTGTCTTCATTGGCAGCACACTGGCTTTCTGTATCCAGAACTTCTGAGCCTAAAATGGAAAGATAAAGCCAAAACTTAAGATTTATGCAATCTTACTTTTGTGCCATCTTGTCTGACAAGCCCCAGCACCTGTAAATGCAAGTTAGAAAGTGAGGCAGAATGGAGCCAATCCTGTTATTACCCAGATTTCCACCTTGTCCTGCTCCCTCCTTTGGCCATGCAAATTACCTGCAGCAGTGTGTTTGGAGGACATCTATTCCCACTCCAGCACTGGAGACGTGTTTGGGTTAGAATCAAATTCATGGTCTATTTTGAGACATTTTAATTGAAGAGTCTAAGATTCCTCCTCTCAGAGGTACCAGTCTGCTCAAAATACTTTGTAAATTCCTTCTGGGCATTTAACAAAGTGTTTCTTTCATTGCCTGTGTAAATCATGGGTACCATGTTTAAACAGACTTAAACGGCTTAGCAGTCTAAGTCCCATTGATTTTCATAGTCAATGTGCTTATGTGATGCTGGATAATATTCCCTCTATTGTTAAATAAAGATGGTATGAAAACTCTCCCCATAGAAATCAACTTTTCCTATCGATTTAGTAGACCCCAGATACAGTCTTTGAAGTTGTGAAGCAGAAAAAAATAATAAAAAAGAAATTATTAATCAAGAAGAGAGCTGTAAAGTGAGAGCGCAGTGAATCTTGTGGTGCGTGAGGTGAAGACAGGCAGTGAAAACTGTTGAAGTGGTGCCTCGCCTTTGCCTTCCTGCACTGGGTCCCTCATCTGCTGGAAATAATTAATGGCAAAGGCAGGTTGGCAGGGACACTACCTGAGCCATGATCCTGGAGAATTGGTGGCCCCTGAGCTGCCTCTGTAAATGTGCCACAGCTGCTTTCCCAGCCCAGGGTGGAAAACAGCAGTTATTAGGCTGCAAAACTCATTTTATCTGGCTTTTTCGCTGGGGACCAATGAATTCATAGAGCAACATTTGTGTGGTTTAGGGCAGGGAGTGCTACAGCTGAGCTGTATAATTCTGGATTTTATACTATGCAGCGTCAGGAGCATGAGAAACAAAGGCTCCTCCAGCATGGGATGAGGCTGTAATCCCACTGCAGGGAAGGGTTCCCCAGTGTCAAACTGCAGGAGCTGAATTGTGTCTCTGTGTGCCATTAAGAAAGGAGCAAAGCCACTGAGAGGAGCCAACAGTGTCAGTGTCAACAAAAGGAAGAGCCCAGAGTGAGAGCAAACTGACAGAAAATGATGAAAAAATATCCGTGGCTGTCAATATGGAGAAAATAGAGAGAACTATATGTAGTGAGACATCCTGTAAAGAGTTCAAAGGAGCAGAACTGGTCTCCTTCAGCCTTGTAAACTACCAGCTCACTCCTAATGGCTTGCCTGGGTGAGACCTTCCTGGGAGCAAGAAGGATTTGAGAAGGAAGAGAGAAAAATGCTGTTTAGAAGGACGTGTGGTGAGTAAAAGTGTTTGGCCTGGAAACATCTTAATTGAATATAAATAGGACCTGAGGGAATGGCATGAAGTTGTGTCAGGGGAGGTTTAAGTTGGATATTAGGAAAAAGTTCTTCACCCATAGAGCAGTTGAGCGCTGAACAGGCTCCCCAGAAAAGTGGTCACAGCACCAAGCCTGACAGAGTTCAGGAAGCATTTGGACAACACTCTCAGACACTTTGTGTGATTTTTGGGGCTGTCCTGTGAAGGGCCAGGAGTTGGAACTGATGTTCCTTGTGGGTCTTTTCCAATTCTATGATTCTATGATAAATAAGAGGAGATAAAAAAGGAAGTTAGCATCAAAAAAGAAATATGGAAGAGGCTGTGAGCGTTTGCAAGTGAATAATGTAGAGCTGAATAAAGGCAAAGGTAGCATAAACAGAAGTGCTTGAAGCTGAGGGGCACAGATAGGAAGTAATCCATCAGTGAGGACTATCAGAAAAATTTTGGCATGAATTTCATGCTACTACATGAAATTGAATCAAAATAAACAAGCAATGCATGGCAAGAAATCAAAGCAATGGTGAAGCCTTTTTAGGGATTTATGCAGCTTCTTTTAATCCATGATAAATGAAACTTATCCCAGTGAAATTTACCCCCACAACCAAACAGTTAAGCTCTTGAAACTGGCATCTGCAGACAAGGATAAATTTTTTGCTCTTTACTTTTCTTACTTTGATATGAATGGTATAATTTGTTTGATCTGATTTGTTTAAAACAGTACCAAAAATGGCACAGCTGTCAAATGTCATGCAAAATGTGCAAAAAGTTTTAGCCATATGGTCAAAACCAAAAGTGAAACAGTATTCTTCTCAAACTAACTTGTAAATGTGTGTACGTCTGTAGGCGTGTGTGGTTAAATGTGAGTGTGGACTCTCTAGCAGTGACACTTTGCAAAAAACTCACCTTATTTATTTAGTTGTAAAGCTTTATTGCCAGAAAATGTACTGGGTTTGGATGGCAATGTTTTGGAAGCAGAGGGGCTGCAGGGGGGAGGAGGCAAAAACTCCTTCTGTGAGGAGGCAAAAACTTCCCTCATGTCCAGTGGACCCAATGCCAGCCAGTTCCAAGATGGACCCACCACTATCTGCAGTGGGATAACTCTGGGATAATGTATTTAGGAAGGAGAAAAAAACCTGTGCAACCAGCATCAGCCAAGAGAGAGGAGTAAGAATATGTGATAGGAGCAGATTGCAGACATCCAGGTCAGTGAAGAAGGAGAGGGAGGAGGTGCTTCAGGCACTGGAGCAGAGATCCACCTGCAACCTAGGGAAGACCCCACGCTGGAGCAAGTGGAAGCCCAAAAGAGGCTGTGAGCCCATGGGAAGCCCATGCTGCAGCAGCTCCTGGCAGGACCTATGGACCCATGGAGAGAGGAGCCCACACTTGGGCAGGTTTGCTGGCAGGACTTGTGACCCTGTGAGGGATCCATGTTGGAGCAGCCTGTTCCTGAAGGACTGCACCCTGAGAGAGGGACCCACACTGGAGCAATTCACAAAGATCTGCAGCCCATGGGAAGGACTCACACTGGAGAAGTTCGCGGAGGACTGTCTGCCATGGGAGGGACCCCACTGTGGAGTGGCAGGAGTGTAAGGAGGAAGGAGCAGTAGAGACAATGTGTGATGGACTGACCACAAGCCCCATTCTGTCCCCCTGTGCTGCTGGAGAGAGGGAGTTAGAAAAAGGAGTTAGATGTTCTAAGATTTAGGTTTCATTTCTCATTATCCTCTGATTTGATTTCTAATAAATTAAATTAATTTTCCTGAAGTTGAGTCTGCTTTGCCATGATGACAATTGCTGACAGATCTCTTTGTCCTCGTCTTGACCCATGACCTTCTGCATCCAGCCATGGTCAACTCACCACAGAAAACTTTAAATATTCCCAAACTGCAAACTGCATAGGTAGGTGGATAGTTATACAAGCACATGCATATTTTGCAAGAAAAAAACAATGACAAAAAATGTGATTGAGGACTGAGAGCTAGTTAACTTACCTAAAAATGTAGATGTCCCTGGGAAAATTAATTTAAACCAAAGCCACCTTAGTGCACTTTGTGTTTTCCAGAGCACTTCACATGAAAAAATGTACTAGAAAGCCAGACCAGTGGGTGGTAATTTTGCCCTTCTCAAAACAGAGATGGATTATTAGGTATAGTTGGAGCTTTTATGTTGACAGTTAAATGCTGAATTCCCAGAAAAGTTGACATGATAATATCCATATGCAAAAGGTCTCATTGCTCAAGGGTTCACTTGCTTTGTCAATGATTTCCATTGCATATACTCAGTCTGCTGTGAACCAAACCAGAGTTGTCACCTGAAAATTTCAGTCTGTGAACAGTGTGAGGTATCAACTGCTACTGAGCAAACCCTGGCTGCTTGTTTATAATGGGATAATCAGCGATGCCATTTCTGGTCACTGCTCAAGAAAAAAAAGAAAAAAAACACACAAAAAAAAGGAGAAATGCTTGGAATTGGCCCAATTTTGAATTACAAGAAATATATACGTATATGGGAGAGGACTTTTTAGAGGGGCTTGTGAAGTACTGCTTCATATTAAAAGGTATATCAACTATTTTAATATTCTAATCCTAACTGAGATTTTTTCTGGAAAAACTCTGTACTAGGCACAGTGATATCAGATGAGAATTGAAGTGCCTCTCTGTAATATGTTTATTGGCTTTGAATGGAGCACAACTGATGGTTTGGTCACAGAACCTGCTGGAGGGCAGCTTGCTTTAACAGGAAGTAAACAACCAGTGACTTTTCAAGGTAACAGGGAACCTGAGGGTGCAGTTACACTTCAGCTTAAGCTGATTTAGGTGATTAGTTTTTAGCCAGCAAACTGTCCTGAACCTGCTGTCTGTAGGAACAAATAAACTGGTCTTGCTGCTGGGGATTGCACTGAGAGAAGGGATGGAATGGGACAGCAGTGGCCCCATCTTATACCAATTTAAAATGTCATGAAGACTCATCCTGACAAGAACAGGGCAGATTTTTTCTAAATTTTCAGGTTAGGAATGCTCAGTGGTTCCTGTTAGTGTGTGTGTTTGATTTTAATTGGCCTATTTCACCTTTTTTCCCCTCCAGTTTCACTAGCATACGTTTGCAGTGAGCAGCAGCTGGGTTTTATGCTGCAATCTTCAGACAAGTGTATTCTTCTTTCAGGAATTAGCTGAGATTAAAGCATTGATACATCCATGACTGCTTTAAGATCAGGAAGGAGAAGCTGTGGGTTACCTTCAGCTAGATTTGCAGAGCAGAGAGCTAGGCAGCAGTTCTGGTGTAGTAACCAAAATTGTTTGATGTTCCCAACTAAAATTTTATTTATTTTTACTGCAATGCAGCTAAATTCACAAATGTGATCAGTACAAAAGCAAATATGCTTGCAGTTAACAGCTGTTAAGACTAAGCTTTAGGCACGTTGCTGCAAATGAAATGTGCAGCTGCATGAGAGTTTATTCTGTCTCAATAAACCAAATCAGCCTCAACTCAACCAAAGAAAAAGTGGTTCAGGCCTAAACCAGTCCCTGGTTATCTGCAGAACACCAGATCTACCTCCACAGTAGGAGAAATTCAAATTACTTGCTGGGCAAAGGCAGTGTAGCTGGTCCACAAAGGAAAACCAGATACTGAGACATGGCAGGTGCTAGACAAGGTCATGACAGGAAAAACAGTTTCATCCCAAATATGTTATTGTGAATAATCTAGTTGTGGTTCATCAAAGATTACTTTTACAACAATGCAATCTGTGGAGCCCTAAGCTGAAGGTGTCTGTTTGCCATTAAAAATTAACCATCTACCTTGATAGAGGAATCCATTGTTCTGCATTAAAGTGCATGGCAAAGGTGTTTTTTTCCAAGTTTCCTGGAGATAGCCTTGAAGAGATTTTTATATTCACTGAAGAGTTTTGTTTGGTGTCCCAGTGAAGTCCCAGCTGAAGTGTGAGCTAACGGTGTGTAAAGCAGCCTCAGTGCAGCCGGTGGAACCCAGGCAATCACACATGCACAGAAATCAGCATCATTATGGGAGGAATCTGCTTCCAACTGTTTCACCACATTTGTCATCATTTGGAAGGACTTGACCACCTGGTTCAGAAGAAATCTTGAGCCCAACAGCATTAGTCTTAATGCCAACTATGATGTGGTCTAGTAAAATGGACTGGGCACAAGGAGGAATTGGATTGCTCCGTGAGCCTTCGTAATTGTGTGGTAACCACAGGATGAGACACGGCAGCCACAATGCCCTCACATTATTAAAACATCAGTTACCAAACCAGCAATGTACTTCTGGAAATAAGATTATTCAGGAAATACTGCTGCTTGAGAAAGGGAGAGACTTGGCTTCCAGCCTGGTTCCCAAGCTGACCCCAGGCAAGCAGGTGGCAAGGGACGGCCACACTCTCCACCATATGGTATTCCTGAGTGCTGAGCATTGTAGTAGCATCAGCAGTCTCTACCTTCATAGGGCTTTTAATTAGCACAGTGCAAAAATGAGCAAAACCAGCATCAAAATCAGTAAGTGAAATAATAAAAAGCTTCTGTCGTGTATAAAGCATATAAAACTGTTAGATTTTAGCCTGGTAATTATTCTCTTCTGATGACTGAAATATTTAGACCAGAAAAACTCCACTCAAATAAAAGCAGCCATCTCTTCATGAAGGATAACAGGGAAAGCATCTTGAGAGAGACAGAAATATGCTCTCTTGCAATCTCAGGGGCTCAGTTGTTCTCTGACCTTTCCATGGACAAGCTGCAGTCCAAATCCTCTACGGGCCATGAGCAGGGCACAGGGACCAGCCTGCTCTGTTGTTGTTTCCCAGTTCAGCAATCCTGCACTGCCTATTGAGCATTCTCAGCAGGAGGAGTTTGAAGGTCTGGCCAGTGCATGCTGCCATCAGCAGTCTGCATACTGGTTGTCTTTCAGGCTGACAGGCAGCCCCACCTTTAATTTGGAGCATGTTGAATTCCTCCAGATGCTGATGCAACAGGTATCAAATGAGTGAGGTCAGTCTTCTACTATTTTCTCCAGCTTGGTTTGGAAACTTTGCTTGATTGGCACTCTCACCTGCA
>JAOXXN010000025.1:10385006-10403987 GCA_026770055.1 Myrmophylax atrothorax | reverse complement strand
CCCTTAAGTATGAAGAATTTACTTAATCCATGATTGAAATAGTGATTTCACAAAGCAAAATCATTATAAATATTTAAGGCTTGGCTACTGTATCATGCAAAGTGTGATATATTGGTCTATTATTTTCTTACAAAGTATTAGCAAGCTTATATTTCTTGTGGCATCTGTCTTATTAACATTTCTCACTTAGTAAATAAATAGTGGAAATGTGTCCTACTCTTCTAGTATGTCATTTTCCTTTTGTGCTAACAGTCAATTAAAGTGTTACGACATTGACAACCTCTCACTGTTTTCCACTCTGCCAGCATTGACTGCAACCTTGAAACAATAACATTCAGACCTGGAAAATTTTCTGGCTGATGTTGCATGACATGAAGTGTGTGTTTTTATTTGCATGACTGCATAGGTATAATAAAGTTCCCACTTTAATGGACTTGTGCAAATACCTCTCAGAGGGTGCTAAATTACTTTTCAAATCAAATTTTGTTCCACATTGGAGTGGGACCTCAGAAAAGAGTATGCTTGTTGAAACTTCTTCCAAACCTAATTAAAGGTACTACAGAAGCAGTGCTGTAAGAATCCTCCAAGTGCCTTGATGTTGTGGTGATCAGAGATGGTTGAATAAAACTGCCTTACTGTCTTAATCATTCTTTTTCCTTTTTTTCCCTGCCTTCCCCTGAATGTTTCTGTCCAGGTGCGGTTAGAGTGGCCAACAGACCTCACAGTGAACCCCCTGGACAACTCCCTGTATGTCCTGGACAACAACATTGTCCTGCAGATCTCTGAAAACAGGCGTGTGCGGATCATTGCCGGGCGTCCCATTCACTGCCAGGTGCCAGGCATTGACCACTTCCTCGTCAGCAAGGTGGCCATCCACTCCACCCTGGAGTCAGCCAGGGCCATCGCCGTGTCCCACAGCGGCATCCTCTACATCGCAGAGACGGACGAGAGGAAGATCAACCGTATCCAACAGGTCACAACCAATGGCGAAATCTCGATAATTGCTGGAGCCCCTTCAGATTGTGACTGCAAGATTGATCCTAATTGTGATTGTTTTTCGGGTAAGGAGATTATTTCCTCTCTGTTATCTATTGAGATCCTCTGACACACCTGTAGATTAGCAAAGTAACAAGGGGAAGGAGAGACAAGCGATGATTCAGGTTCCTTGGAAAGCTCAAGGACTTATCAGCAGATCTTTGTGAATTTAATGCCTTGGTTTCTGAGACAGGAGCCTTATAGTTGCCACTGGAGGAACTTCAAGATGGTCCTAGCTTTTCCTCTTGATGCAGAGGTTACACACCATTCAGAATTAGTTCCAAGCCTCTCTTGCTGTTTCAGCTGTGTTTGCCCCTGTTGAAGATGGTACCAGCTTCAGTGCAGATTGTACCTAAATGCTGCTGGGTCAGGCAGCCCTTCTCACCAAGAAGAGTACCAAGGTGTTTCATATCAAGTGCAAAACACTAGATTATGCCTTCTCATCACTCATGTCACCCTGCACTGCCAGCAAAATGGTGCAAACCCATAATGTTCAGAATTTCTTCTTCTTAGTGTGTTTTGAGCTGGAAGAGCCAGCATCAGGCCTGCAGTGCACCAGTGGCCATTTTCAGTTTCTCTCTGCTGCATGCACCAAAACAAAGCATGGCTTTTTTATTTCATAAACACATATTTCAGAGTGGGACAAAGGACAGCATTCCCATACAGAGGTGTGCAGTATCTTGCCATCTTGTCATCTCTAAGAACCACCATGTTCAGCTCCATAATAATGTCATCATAATTCTTAAGCCTCTCATTCCAAGTAAAAGGTTAATTACTGACAAGAAAACATTAAGTATGTCAAGAACAGAGAGGAAAAAATGCAAATGGTCTTGCAGAGGAGGTGGGCTGCTGACCCAGCATTGTAATGATAATCAAAGCTTTCTGTGCTTTGCTAAGGGCTGCAGCTTTATTGGTGGCTACAGCAGACCAGTGCTGAAAAGAATCCTGTTCAGGATTCCTACTGAGGGAAACTACACTCAGTGCTGCAAAATGAAATATGATGGCAAATCTAATAATTTTCCCAGGGCTGGGTTGGTGAAAGGCAAGGTCAGCTCAGCAGAAAGATCTAATTTGTCCATTTCCAAGGAAGCAAAGGGTATGCTCAAACATTCCGGCGAATTTCATGTCTCAGTCAGGAGGAGAGCCAAACAAACAGTAATGTTTTTCTCTAACAGTGACGTTTAATCTGCTTTCTTGCTAGTTACAGAAAATTCTGCTCATGTAAACTCATTTTGGTAGGCACATACAGCACATGATAATGCAAATACCCTCCTCAAACCTTAAATTACACAAACCAAGTAAATTGTCAAAAGATATTGAAAACGATCATTTCTCAAGGCACTTTTTGGCTACTGTTCTGATTTTGTTTTCCTGTAGTGCTGAGTTTTTAATAAGTATAAACTGATCTTTCCTTCAGTGTCATTTTATCTGAATTAGTGAGTCTTATTTTCTTTTTGTTTTATTTGTAACACAGTTCTATCTTAACTGCATGCCAACACACAATAAGTAGGGGATGAAACTTCAGGTGTCATGTTTTTTTCTTTCACAGCTTTGCTTTAAAGCTTTCCTGAACAGCAGGGCTTGGGGGTTAGCAAAAATCCTGTGAATTAGATAATTTATATTCCTGTTTGTCTTCATTGAGACTCATTTAGAACTGCACCAAACCTTAGATAACAGGGATTCAATTAGTTGGAAGAATATATTGTTTTATTGAGCTGTAAATGATACTGAGGAGAGGCAGTTTGTCAGGTTTAGGGGATCAGCTTAAATAAGGACATTGGGGATTACTAAAATTACCATTTCTCCTCCAGGTGATGGTGGATATGCCAAAGATGCAAAGCTGAAAGCACCTTCTTCCCTGGCAGTGTCTCCTGATGACACTCTGTATGTAGCAGACCTCGGCAACGTTCGCATCCGCGCCGTGAGCCGGAACAAGGCTCACCTCAGTGACACCAACCTGTATGAGATCGCATCGCCAGCAGACCAGGAGCTGTATCAGTTCACCATCAATGGCACCCACCTGCACACACTGAACCTCATCACCAGGGACTACATCTACAATTTCACCTACAGTGGGGATGGGGACGTTGGCACCATCACCAGCAGCAACGGGAACTCGGTTCACATCCGCAGAGACACGAGTGGGCTGCCCCTGTGGGTCGTGGTGCCGGGGGGCCAAGTGTACTGGCTGACAATCAGCAGCAATGGGGTTCTGAAAAGAGTTTATGCCCAAGGCTACAACCTGGCTCTGATGACATATCCTGGAAACACGGGGCTTTTAGCAACCAAAAGCGATGAAAACGGATGGACAACTGTGTATGAGTAAGTCCATGGCACAAAATGCCTGATGCAAGGAACCCTATTTTAAATAAACACTGAAACTTTTTAGACAGTTCTAGTAATTTAAAAAGAAAGCCTGCTACTAACACTGTGTGAGCAAGCACAAGTCATGCTGTTGCACAAGCTTGTAAAATGAAACAGTACCATTTCTTAGGTGCCAAAGCCTGTCATGTAAAAGCTCTGTGCATTGTGCCCATTAAGGAAGCAGAAACTGCCTGAAATTATACTTCATTTGCACTTCATATTGTGCATCTGTTTCTCTAAATGAAAATATGATATTGAATTTTTTTTGAAACTAAAGAGGTAGAGGCAAGTTGTGATATGAATCAGGAATTTGCAAAATTCTTGAGCAAGGGAAAAATGGGAAAATTAGCATATTCATCAGAGAAGGGAGTGTTGCAAAGGAAATTTAGAATCTCAGTGGAAGGAATATTCAAAGACAAGAGTGAGCTTGTCTCTATCGGCAGGGAAAGAGGATATATAATAGCGAAAGGACATGTAAGAGCAAAAGCTGTATCTAAGGAAAGGCATCAAAAGCAAGACCATTGACAGGACATCTAAAAAACAAGACAAGACAGTTAAAGATGCAGTCAGAACATCCCATCTGGTCCCAGAGAGAGAAGAACCCAAGAGAAAGTTCATGTTTATTTATAACGAAGTGTGATGTATTAGGATTTCTCATTATTTATAATTGATTGTCATAATCCCTGTCTGAGGGTGCAACAAGTGTTGGATAGAAATCATGTTAACATTACAGGCCTAGTTCAGAGTCTTTCAGAGGACAGTAGTGCCTGTTTTCTGTGAAGCATAGAAGTTCATGGTCAAAAACTAAAATGAGAAGCCATCCAGGTGAGATAGAAGCACAAAACACATTGAGGAGAATTAAGTTATTGCCTTAGTCACCTGGAGAGGTAGTTGAGTCCCTGTCATTACAGATTTTTAGATTATAATTTCTTCAAATTAAAGTTGGATAAAAGCAGAGAAAACTGCTGCCTAGTGTATGAGGTTTTTTATTTAAAAGGACATTTTTTAACCTGTCCTCTATTATTCTGCCAAAGACTGAATTGGGTGGTCATAAGAATAAACCATTAGAGAGGGATGTGTTTTACAATAGATGGAAAAACAAAAGTGTACAGGGCCTTCCTGGTTCAGTTCTCATTATCAGGCATCTATTGATAGAAATTTAAACTATCTTGCAACAAGGCAAAGCTCACTGGTGCTGTTTAAACACTGATCAGTGTTACCTTTTGTAAACAGAACTGACTTAAAATATATGTATGCTTCTTTGCAATAATTTTACCACTGAGAATGACCTACTTAAATCCCTACTAGCGGATGGTGTCAATCCAGACTATGGACCAATGACACTTTCAAAGAGCATTTACAGTAGCTCCAGGTCATGTCTATTACTTTTAAATGCTGAAGGGTCTTGACTGTTAGAGCATGTGAGAGCAAGTTATTTTTAGTCATGTGCCTTTCACCCTCAGTGTTTTACTCTGTCCTACTGACATTGAGTATAAACCATTTCACACAACTATTGCTTGTTCTTTTTAAAGAATTACTCAAGTTTAGTAAGATCTTTTAAAGGACATTACCTGCTTGCAAGGGCCTCCCATTATATGTAATCTAGATTTCTTCATGAAGAAATACTTGTACTTTGAGAAGATTGATAAGGTGTATATGATTAACAGAGAAATTTTGCTAAATTAAAGACTTTTACATACTTTCACAGGTTTAACTACAGCCTAGGCAATACTGTCCTCACCAATGCTTCGAGTTGTCCAGGCTTTGCATGACCACACACTTCAGCCAGCCTAGATCAGTCAGCAAAAATGAACAGAATTAAAACTGTTAGTATTAAAAGACAACAACAGAATTAAATAGTGAAGCCATGTCATTAATATTTATGTTCAGTCCAATATTTTGTGTCATATTCATAATGCATTACAAAGTCCTGAGTGACTGATACACAGAATGTCACCGGGTCTGCTGCAGTCAGAGGGGCAGCAGGCTGGGATCAGCACTGTGCTGACTCGCTGTGCTTCAGGACATGCTGCTCACCTGCTGCCATGGGAGGTCATGGGCTGTGATGGTCCTTCGTTATCCTTTAACCAGACATTGTTTTCCAAACAGGTCACACTCTGTACTGACAACCAATTTCAGTTTGAAAATTAGAATTTTTCGTAAGGTTTACTTTTATGTGAATTGCTTGTGAGCCCTATATCTATGTAGCGTTGGAACTAAGATAGTTACCATATGAGCCTCTTTCAAATTACGTGGAATCACCTTCTCTGCTTATGCTAGATTTGCACTCCTATCCAAAATTCAACCCATGGCACTGTCAGGCTGAAATTGGGATGAGTTTGTTTAACAACACATATCACACATACTTGGGAATATGAGCAAAGATAATGAACTGTTCAGAACATCTACCTAGATGTCAGATTCGCTCTCAGAGGGAAATTATTGAGAGGTAGAAAACCACCTACAAAAGTACTTGTCATCCATCTACTCTAATCTGATGGAATGGAAGTACTGAAAGAGCTCTTGCATAAAATTATAGCTAATGTACAATTTTCAGTCATCTAGATTTTTTTTAATGTTGTATCGTTAAAGCTGTAAAAGGGGAGGGAGAGCATTGGGCCTCTATTAAATCAAGGACAAGAAAACACCTCCAAGAAACAACTCTCACTGAAAAAATTAATTAGAGTGCTTTACCTTTGAAATGATATAACTCTTAACTGTGCTACACATAGAAATGCAAATGGATTGTGAAGCTATATCCCCATGTGTGCATTTTGAATATTGGTGAGCACTTCCTCATGTGAGTATTGAAATCAATGCAATTATTTGCATGATTAAATGGTCACTGACATGATTAACAGTGGCATAACTGAGCCCCAAATTAACATCAAGAAATATGTCATGATTCCACCCCTATTAGTATGGGGAGGACATTGCTCTGCAGGGCTGAGTCCCAGTGTGCTGCTATTCATCATGTGGATGGTGACAGAACCTGTCCTCGGAGGGTTGGGGTTTGTGGAGCAATCTGGAAGAAAAAAACCTTTTAGATGATCACACTGTGGAATCGATACTGAGACACCATTCTGCATGTTCTCCTTGAAGTCAGTGGGACCAACTACACAAGGAAGAGTGTTGGTGTGTGCTCTGGTCTCATTATGATTCAGTACCATATCTGACAGCAGCCAGGAACAGTTTATCCCATTTTCAGCTACACAGGGAGTTTTGTATCTCAGCAGCAGCAGCACTATCAGCAGCAAAACTGGATCCTCAGTGAAGATGGATCCCATGTCTTCTGGAAAGTACATTCCAATAAACTGGCTATATCTGAACCCTAAAATTGCATTATTTGAGGACTTTTCTGTGGTACAGTAAAAAATCCAAATAACCTAGCAAGCTGTCATATCTGTTTGATCAAGCATTAAATGAAATATAACTGTCCAATGTTCATGGAGTTTTCTAATGATGAAAAGTAGTGATCTGAGTCAATTTTAATCACTGCCTGAGGCACCAGTCAACTTGCACAGAACCGGCAGAAGGGCAGAATGTAACTAAGTCATGTTGTGTATATGTGGGCAGTAAAAGGTGAAAAAGAGAGAGATTATATTAAATTTAACATTTCATTAATTTTAATTTGTTTGTCAAAAAACCACAGGATGCTCACTATTTTATTTTCCAGCGTTTCATTGGAAAAGAACAGTTGCTTTATTTTTTATTTTTTTTAATATTGGAGGGGAGGAAAAAAAAATTCTGATTTTTTTTTGCCAATACTTTTGGTAACATATAGATTTTGTCTGACTAATTAGGGTCAATAAAGATCCTAGGGAAATGACGCCAGCATCTTAAAGGGAAGGACATAGCCAGATCATCTGCTGATGTGAATTGGGAGAGGTCCATTGAAGGCAGTGCAGTTTTGCCAGCCGATACACCAGCTGAGAATTTGTTTTGTCAATGGGAGGAGACAGTTAATGAAACTTGAAAACTTAATTATGCTTTCCTACCTGCACAAATAAGTTTCTATTTCATGGACATGAGTTGGTTTTGCTCACGCAAACACATCTGCAATATCAGTGAATTGTCTTCTATGAATACAAACATGTCAACATCAATAAGGATTTTAAGAAGTGAGACATTAATATGAAACAATATCAAGTACCAAGCAATGTTCTGCACTGGTTTCTGAATGAACCCTCAGAAAGAACAAATATACCATTAGAACTGAAAAGACCTGTTAGAAACACTGCATCAGAGCTTTGGAATTAATTATTGACTTTTCAATAACATGACCTGATTCACATCAAGTACCTTAAACTACAAGAATTTCTTTAACACTGATGAAGTTTAGGTGAACTGAAATCTGGTGCTCTAGATTCTGGTGCTGGTACTTCTGATGAGAAGCTCCTGCTGCTTTGAGTAGGCCTGTGGGAAACGTAACACAACAGTAAAAGCCATGTAGGCAACTTAATTGCTGCAGATTTCAATCCAATTTTATCGTTATTGTTACATTTTAGGTCCCCTTTTTATATTCAGCATTCTTACTATGTACTTCACACACTGGTGACAAAAGGCAGTTTTTAAGTGTTTCAGAATGTAAGAGTTGGTTTTATTTAATCTTATGGTTATGAAAACACCTTTTTGGAGGGTGAGTCGGTTGCCTGAACACTGAGTGACCTCCAGTGGCCTCGCTCCTACATCACAGCCCAGTGGGGGAAACCCCAACCAGCACAGAAATCTCTGGCAGAAGCTGAGTGATGTAGTTAGCATCTTAGAGATTTTCCAGTTGTATTTTATCCATCACCACTGAAAGAGACTCTAAGTAGGAATTCAGATTAGAAACTAAATGCATTTTGAGTGAATAAATGGACCAACTATTAGCTTTTTATTTATTGCACAGTATTGACAGTGCTTCTTACTTTTTTCCCTATTTTTTTGCTTTTAGAAGTATCTACAAGGCAATAGTGATGTGTTTTCATGGCTCTTTAACATCGTGTCATGCAGGTATGACCCGGATGGCCATCTGACCAATGCAACCTTCCCAACTGGGGAAGTCAGCAGTTTCCACAGCGACGTTGAAAAACTGACGCGAGTGGAACTTGATACTTCAAACAGAGAGAATGTGATCACAGCCACGAACTTCTCAGCTACCTCTACAATATATACTTTAAAACAAGGTAATAAAAGCCTTTCTGTTATTTCTTCCCTAGTCATTGTGTTTCAAACCCTAGATATTAGTACATTCTTAACTGTCTGCCAAAAAAAAAGGATATTAGAATTCGTTCATTTGTTTCTTCCTTGCTTCAGCACAAACAGCTAGATACTGCTTGCAATTCTCCTGGGGTACCAATTAGAAATAAACCACAAGTGAATTCTTTTCCTCCTAGAAGAATCCCACAGATAGAATCGAGTTATTGAAATCTCTGATGTCTCCAGGCTTTATGTGCTACTTTCCACTTCAGCATCTGGAGGACTTGGACTAACCTCTAATACACTGAGCTTTGTTATTTTCAGAAAAGGTTCCCGGACAAATGACAGGTTCCACTGACATTTTAGTATTGAAATGCCTTGTTTGGTCAATGCTGTGCATTCTTTCTGGTAGTTCTGTGTCCTGGTGACAGCACTTATAGGAAGGGGAAAAGCATGACCCACCTCTGCTACTGACTGCCTTGGGGATGCGATTTTGACTCAACCCCTGTAGACTGCAGCTGGTGTGTGTTCAGCTGTCTGTAACCTCCCTGGGTAACAAATAAAACCCTGTTGCACCTAATGTTTGGTTTGTAAATCTGCAGATCTGAACTTGTCTCTGTTCCCTGTTTTTGGTTGTTTTTTGGCAGATAACACACAGAACATCTACCGGGTCAGCCCAGATGGGTCTCTGAGAGTCACCTTTGCCAGTGGAATGGAAATCACGCTGAACACGGAACCCCACATTCTAGCAGGGGTTGTCAGCCCCACACTGGGAAAGTGCAATATCTCCCTTCCTGGAGAGCATAACTCAAATCTCATTGAATGGAGGCAAAGGAGGGAGCAGACCAAAGGCAATATCTCTACATTTGAGAGAAGGCTAAGGGTAAGGCTTCCTCTTGTGTGAAGTGCAGTGTTCCTTTTGAAAGTCATTGAACTAAAATCATGTTGAAATGTTCTACTTTGCAAGAAAAGCAATGAAAAATTTGTATCAATGATGAGCCCCAGCCATGAATTTCAAAACCAAACTCCTCTGACAGTCTCGGTGATATTTGATCTCTGTTTGATTTTGGTTGTAAGACTTAACCTCAAGACATAATTACTTCTTTTCTTCCCCTTCTTTTTCAACTAAGAACTTAATTATGGCTTTGGTAGAAGCTGTGAGCAAAGGACAATGCACAGTTACTTTGGCACAGCAGCAGGTTGGATCCACATTCTGCATCTCTCAGATCTATCAACCCTCTTTCTTCTGGGGGAGCTAACAGGTGCCAGCTGCTGCTCAGGCCAGAGGATCTTGCTGTGCACATCCTGGGTGTCCTGGCCAGTGCCTTTCCTGCAAGTCAGAGTGATGTAAAGCCTCCCTGTGTATCCACACAGGCTGTGTATTAATTCTGCCCTCTCCCACATGCTCTTAAAGTCCCCCACTCCCTCTGGATGGGTTGCACCATGGCTCCAAGACTTGCTTTAACATTGCATCTTTGGTTTATTTTTACCTGTGAGGAGAACTCACAGATTAAAATAACAGATGGTCAATATTTAGCATTTAATTAGGTAGCACTATGGCTCAAAAAGATTGCTACTTTGCTGGACAGCTTTTTGTGAAATCAGTTCTGGTTTTCACATGAGTACCACTTAAAATACCTGTACCAGCAGCACAACTGGGAATTTTGGCCTTTAAAATATTGTGCTATTGACTATAATCTTTCTGGATAGGAATTATCTCTGAAGGTACACACCTATTAGCTCTGAAAATATAGAGATGGTTATTAAAATCTCTGAATTGTCAGAACCATCAAAATCAAAGATCAACATCAAAACCATCTCATTTTGATTATGAGATACTATAGATTATTTTTACAGTGTATCATCTGTTTGCTTTTCAACTGCTTAGTCAAAAATGCAAGATTGGATGGTCTGGCCAGACTGGGCATTGCATCTGAAATACCTACATGAAAGGGCATCATTCAAATTTGACAGTTACAGTTCCTTTTTAGGATTTTTTAAGTGCAGAAAAGATTCATTTAGTTTTTCTTGTCCACCTTCTACTTCCCTCCTCTCTAACTTTGTGTGAGGCCTCATAGCCCAGTCTAGAGAGGCAGATGAACTTATCACAGTGACAAATGTGTTAAGGTGGCAGGATCCAAACTGTGGCCTCCATGGCTCATTTTACCTAATCAGCTGGGGACTTTCTGTGTGATTTTGTGCTTAAATAACAGTATGGCAAATTTTTGTGTAAGAATTTATGTAATAGCACCTTAAACAGAAAGGATGTAGTCAGTCATTTATTCTGCTTATATTTCCAGGGCCAAGTTGTTCATCACATTTGTATTTAGTACAACTCCTTCATCTTGCACAGTTTCCCTATTATGCAGTTTGTATTTTCTACTGTTGAAATTGATTGCAGGTTCTTTTAACTCATTTTCACTTGTTTCTGTGTGATCCTGGCAAAAAAAAATGGCGGGGGGGGAAGGAATTTCACCAATTGGTCAGAATTGGGTGGATTCTGGCTGAAGGCATAAAATGTTCCTTGAAATACTGCAACACTGAAGGTCTGCAGAGCTTAACTGATTGACCAGCCTCTGGTTCAGGCTGTTAGTGCATAGAACCACCATGTGCTCCTCCTCCTCCCGCTTCACCTTCATCCAGTGAGAGGATAGAAGGTGAAGGAGAAGTGCAAGAACAAATTTGATGTGCTGATGTCTTTTATTCTCTGTCCTTTCAAAAGTACACACTAGCAACACAGCTCTTGAATATTGCATTGTTATTTCTGTAAATTATGTCTTTTTATACCTCTCCAAGATCAAGAGGGCTTATGGATTGTCCTTGCCTGCTCAGGAGGACAAGCCAGCTGCCTGCATTCCCGTGTTGACTGTGCTGACTCCCTTGACTGTACTGAGCTCTGGGACTCTCTGCCTGAGGTCTGTCAGGGCAAGGCTGGAGGGGACCTGGGACAGCACATTAAATGAGGATTTGATAACAGAAGGGAGTTGAAATATTAGAAACATAGAATCATTTATGTTGGAAAAGACCTCTAAGATCATTGAATCCAATTGTATTCTACACAAAAGTTACACCATGTAAATAGGACCAAGAGAAAGGGAGAAATGGTCTACTGAGGCTGTTAACACCATGAAGAACAATTTGGGAGAATAACAGAAATATATGGGTCTTGGAGTTCTGCTTTAGCACTGAGAATGCTTGCATGGGATGCTGATGGAGTGGGGAGTCAGTGGAAATGGAAGGAGCTGGGACAGTGCAGCTGGGGAGAAAGGCAAAGGAATCTACCCAGAGACATCTATCTTTTCCTGGCAATTAAGGGAAATATGCAGCACAGCAAGAGCAAAAGTACCATCCTGTAGTGTGTTTGAAACAGTACACCAAATAATGAAATGGATCTAGGGCTTACTGTTGATGGATCCTTGGGTACTGCTGGGGAAAAGAAAAAAAAAGTAGCATCATTAGAAGTCCCTACGCTGGACGAGGTTCTGGTGAGACCTTCTGAAAAGTTCTAGTGAGTTATATATTTGAAAGGAAGTTTTTAAACACTTAATATGGCATGCCTGGCACAATAGGAAGTGTGTTAGAAAGCTTGCAATGTAGGGCAGAAAGAACTATGCTGAACTTTGAAAATATATGTAAAGAAAAGCTCTGGGGATTGGAGCAGTTCTCAACGGAAATGAACAGACTTGCAGGAGCCCTTAGTTAAAGTTAAAAAAAACCAGCACAATGGAAGAGTTTTCTGAGAAAGAAAAAAAAAAGCATAGAAATGAGGTATAAAGAAGTTACTTAAAAATCAGTCCTGATACCGTCAGTGAAACAAACGGCTTTGAGTGCTAAAAGGTATAAATTACAAGGCAGGTAGCTGGGGATGAGATAAAGGATGACCTACTTGAAGAGAATAAAGAGAATAAAGCTTTTCCTTCTCTGCCTGGTCCCAACTCTTTTAATTCTAATCGCAATTAGCAACCATCTTGAAAGCATGTCACTCTATTAGTGTTATTTCCAGTTTTGGAAAGAGGCCACTGTTAGCACATTCTGAATTATGCTGGAAACATTGTGGTTTAAAAAGCTGGATTTTTGCATGGTGTGAATTCCCTGCTCTGGAAATAGGGCAGAAGTGAGTAAGGTAACTGAAATGCTAGAACAGACATCTAACTTTATCTCAGGATCTAAATCATTGTGGGAAAAAGGAATTAACCACAGGTTTCCTTTAAGTGCAGAACTGCCTGCCCTGATGCTTCCTGAATGTACATAAAACAGTCTGTGGGCACGTATGCATTTTATATTAATAATAAATCTATGTACAATCAGGCATTTTAACATCAATCTTAATCTAGCAGGACTTCTTTTTTATCAATTGAACTGCTATTTTAATTGACTTCTAAAAATGAAGCAAAGACTGCTGTTAAAACCGATGAGCACGATGCATAGTAATACACTGATTAGAATGCAGCTGCGTTCCCCCCTGACTTTTGCATAACTTGAGGAACTTGGCATTGGATGCAGTCCAGGTTTTATAACTGAATATCTACAAAATTGAAAATTGAATGCTTGGCCAGTCTTACTTATTTTTGCTTTTTTTTTTTTTTTTTAATAACAAATAAGAAAGCAATTCACTGGCCTCAGTTCAAAAGTCCTGCCAACACAGGCTTTGACAGTCATGTTAATTATTGCATTTAGCAAATGATCTCCCTTTATTTGCCAGTCTTACAGCAAATTCTAAAGATGGGACCAAGTCCTCTGCCAGGGTCTATGAGTTTACATTGACTCAAATCTAAGCACAGACAAGGAAATAATGCAATCATCTCATCTGACTTACACATTGTAGACGAGGTATGCTTGGAAATGAAAGTCAAAAGAAATGCACATTTATGTTATATTTACACTGCAAAATTTCTAGCTATAAAACTAATACTTCTAACATTATTGAAGTCAGCTGAATTTTTCTCCCTATTTTCCTGAGCTGAAATTCCAACCTGACAGTGCTTTCAGAAACCAGTTTTCCCTGGTTCATACCAGAATACATGAGCTTGAGCCACTCTCAGGGGCTCCTTGCTGCGTTGTATGTATGTTGGAGGAGTCGTCTTTATTTAGCCATCAGGATTTGAAATCAGCTTGTCAATACAATACTGAAATGAGTCCTGCTTACCTGGAGAAGGGCATTAAATTTAACTTTAGTATAAGAAAGTAAACAAAGGGGACATAAAATGCACAATAAAAAGGAAGCATTTTAACTTTATTTTAACTCTGTGAGTTTTCAATTACTGCTGCTTTTCACTTGGCTGCTAATTCTGCCTCTGTGTGGTTTTCATTCTTATTTGTTGTATAGTCTCTAAAATTCAGATTGCAAGCAATTTGTATTCAAGACTCTCCTTTCTCCTAACTGCATTCTGCAATAATAATAATAGCAATAAGAACATTAAACATATACATAGAACATAAATGAATATGAGATAGGATATATCCCCTACTTTCTCTTCAGTTATTTTGCCACCAAGAGGATTTGTTTTCAGAAATTTCAAGAAATTTGCTAAAAAATCTATTATATTAAACTTTAAACATCAGACTGTATACAAGCAAATAGAGTTGAACTGAGCATCACATTTTACTTGGGCTCCTTAACTATCATTTGAGCATAAATTGTGATAGTTACAGCAGTCTACAGGGGTGTATGGGTATTTTACAGCTATTGTAAATGAACACTATTAAAGTTAGACATGTGTGTATATAAACCCCAGAAATGGTAGCTGAAGAAAGAATACCTGCTTCTTCTAGGTTCTCAAATTATTTTGTATCTAAAAACAGAAAGAGAAAAGAAAAATATGTTCATTCTAATCACAGCTTGAATTATTAATTAGGTTTTATTAACCATTTACTTCGCTGCTGTGCCTCTAGGTCTCAGTGGGGAGCAAGTGCTGGGCTGACACCTGCACTGGCATCATCTCTGCTGTGAGGAACTTAATAATTGGAATAGAGTGATTAGGTAAAACGTGGTAGAGTAGTACAATGAGCACAGTGAGCATTGAGCTGAAAAAGACAAGTCAATGTTTTATGGTTCTGTAAATTGTATCTCTGATTTTAATGGTGTTTAATAGTGACTGCCCAGTGACTGAATGATGTATTGAGGCAGATGATGATAGCACTGGATAAATACATTTTGTCTTCATGAATCTGGCCCAGCTTTGAACTTGATATCAAATTGAGCATTGGACTGCTGTCCTTCTGTCAGACACGGCGAGTTTAACAAATGTTGCAGGTCCCAGATGTGTGAGAGGAGTGCAGCAAGGACTGTGGCCAGCACCAGGCACCACTGTGCTGGCTTTCACGAGCTCTGGAGTGGGGTGGTTTTGTGGGTCCCTTCCAACTCAGAATAGTCTGTGATTCTGTGAAGGAGTTTGAGGACACCAATGAGCCTGCAGTGGCCTGCAGGAGCTGCAAGCACAGCTCTACCTGTTGTGGCACCAACCCAGGGAGGGCTATCCCAGAGCAGCACCTGCCCCAGTGCTGACAGAGCTCAAGAGAGAGGATAGTATGTCTTTCCTAATTTGGGGGCTTAGCTACACATCTTTGGCTGGAATGAAGAAGTTCATCCACAACTGAGAAGAAAGAAGAAAAATTTAGGAAAAGGTGAGAGCAGAGGCAAGGGTTTAGCACATGTAAGCATTCTGTGATGTGAAGTATAACACTGAATGCAAGCAGCATTTGGTTTGCAGTCCTTGTAAATCTCATCTAAATCTTTTTCTTGTCTTCAGTAAGGCCCAACTCACAGTGTTAAACATTTGCTCACTTTAATTAGCGTTGACACAGACTTGTCTGTGTTGGGTGTGCTTAGGATGTGTCGTTTTCTTACCTTACTGTATCTTTATGTTTAGACCCACAACAGAAACCTGCTCTCCATTGACTTCGACCATGTGACCAGAACAGGGAAGATTTATGATGATCATCGCAAATTCACTCTTCGAATTATGTATGACCAGACAGGACGCCCCATCTTATGGTCACCCATCAGCAAGTACAATGAGGTCAATATCACTTATTCCCATTCTGGATTAGTCACCTACATCCAAAGAGGAACCTGGACCGAGAAAATGGAGTATGATCCAAGTGGGAACATCATTTCCAGAACATGGGCAGATGGTAAAATATGGAGTTACACATATCTAGAAAAGGTAAATCATTTAAAAAGTGAATTGATGTACCAAGGCAAAAAATATTTTGTTTTATATAGATATTATATTGTGAATTTTGTTATAATGCTACCTCTTGCAAGAGTGTTTAGGACCTTTTAAACTGAAAATATCTAGAATTACATAACTAAATAAAAATGTCTCTAGGCATGCTTAGACCCAGATGCCACCTGCCCCAACCTGCCATGGTTTAGTTCTGAAGAAAGTTACCAGCACCTCAGGCTTGTTTAATTGGTAGGTAAAAATGACTGTTTGGTCTCAGTCCAACTTCAGGTGAACAAGGGACACCCTCACTGCAGAAGGGACACCCTCACTGCAGAAGAGCATGTTGCTACTCTGGATAACTGTCAAAAATATAACAGTCACTGAAAGGGACTTTATTTTCCCCACAAATACAGTTCTTTTAAACCAAAATTATGAGCCTGTGAGTGCAAGTTTGCACGTATTCAGTGCTGCATTTTAAACAAGGGATTGATCCTGTGAAGAGAAAGTTTAGTTCAATGTTTATGAGGACTGTTTGGGGGAAGACATTTATATGAATGGGTTATTGCTCTGCTTTTAAAGTGACTTTGCATCTAAATTCTCTGAGCATTGTAATTTCCATTTATATCTATAGGTAATGGCCACAAAATATGGGGATAAAGGTGGTACTAACTAAGGAAGAACATCTCCCTCATCTGTAGAAACATCTCATTTGGTCTTATCTGTCAAAACCAAAATGCCAATCTGTGCTTTTAAAAGCTTAGTGCGAAATTGTATTCAAATTTTTTTAAATAGGAACATCTTGAACTATCCAACACACCCTGAGTTTGCAGAACATTTTCTCTGAGCCTGTAAACTGCAGGAAAGGCTATGGCGGGTGGGGGAGCAGGTGAGGTAACACTAATAGGAGGTATTACACACACAAAATCCACTGACTTTGAAGTTATTTATATATTAAAAAGTTCCAAATGTGTACTTTTAAGATAAACTGTGCTATACTTATTTTGAATGTATTTAAGCTTGATCCTCAAAAAACTCAAACCCAACCCAGTGGGAAAAAAAGATTGAGACTGGAGAATGTGTAAAAATGTGATTCCCTCCTTGTCTGCATGCAGTATGGTCCTTGCATGTGTTAACAAGATTGGCAAACCCCAGGAGCTTCAGAAGTTTGCTTCAGATAAATTTGTCAGGGCTTCTTTTGTCTGTATGGTCTTCTGCAAATTACAAGTAAACAGGCATTTCATACAGCTTTCAAATACTTGGGCAATATGCCTTTTGGAGGAATCTTTTATTTTTTTTCTTTGGGCCTAATGGACCGCATTGTTGGAAAGATGGATACTTCTTATCTTTCCAAACCACTTTGTCTGTTCTTAGTTTATGATGTGCTTATAAATAAAGTCGTATAACTTAACACTGTTAGTCTGGAATTCTACACAAATGGTCAAATCCTGATCCTGTAGAAGGAAATGGCAAAAGCTTACTGGTTCAGGTAGCAAAAGGTTTGGGTTATGCTGTAACTTGTCATTAAAATTATTGAAAGTCATACACATCATGGACATCATCTCACAGCTATTTGATGTACTTTCATGATGGTTGTTCCGTGTGCCAAAGAAAGATGAATTCACTGTCAAAATTAGACATTGAAATATCACTTTGTGGCTCCATTAAAGTCAATAACTCATTGTGTTAATTATGTATTGATTGCTAAAGGTTGTCTGAAACCTCATAAGACTCAATAACTCCTTATATGAAACAAAAATCAATTATATAGTTTGCTTCCAATTCATTTAATTCTTCAATTTTAGTAATTGATGAATTAATTGTAAATCTTCAAAAATCTCTACCCCTTACAAAATTAGCTCAAATAATTAAGGTTTTAAAAAGCACTATGACATTAGCATTGTAAATAATTCTTACTGATGAGATTCAATACCTCTTGTTTTGGTCACTTTCCTTAATTAGTTCATGGTGATATAAAATCCCCTGAATATTCCAAGCCCGCTTCCAAAATCCAGCAGACAAAATAGATGACCGGCTGCCTGTGTATGTTGGACACAAATGACATCTAGTGGTGATGCTCAGCATTTGTCTATTCCCAGCAGAGCTCCCAGTAATTGCCACTGGCTGTGTGTCTTGATGCACCATACAGCATCAATCATTCTGTGGTTGACCAGGCTCTGGCTGCTTTAATAAAATGACAGCTTTTTGGATGTTTTATGAGCTACTCTCTGAAATCCTTTAAAACAATTAGAACCTAATTTGTGCAGAGTTGAAAAATCTATTGTAATGTTATTAGGATGAATTGGGAATTAATTTTTTTTTTCTCTTTATGGTATCCTCTAACAGACTTGAAAGGATACTAAGACTCCAGTCCTAGTACTGTCTACCCTTTTACTATCCTGAACAAAAGTGGAAAAGCCACAAAGTGCTGTAAAAATGGCACACAGGGGCACTAAAGTTATATTGGGGATGTTTCTGATCTTGTTATTCATACTATGTCAATGGCAGACAGCTTAAAAACAGTCACGGGAGCAGTATATAGAGAGAGGCGTCACAGCAGTGCGAGGAGAGAGTTCAGCCAGTGGTTTACTGCAGACTGGAGACTCTTGACTGAAGGTGGAAACAAAATAAACACAGTGCGTGTTGGAGATGCTTGGCTAGACAGCAGTAACACGATCAGCAGCAGCTCGATGTGAAGGTCTGTCGTCACCAGTTGGCAGAGGGTGACCTGGAGTGCCATATGTTGGTGCTCTCTGGCTGGTGTACAGGTGACAGATGTCTTTCGCCAAGGGCAGGAAGAAACACATCTTGGGCAAGCAGGGGGCAGGGAGTGCAGAGAGGATGGCCAAGGCTGAGCCTATCTCTGGCCCTTTGAATGAGTGCTTGGTTTATCTGTCAGAGCAAAGTGGCTCAGGGCCAATGTTACTTAACACATTGCAGGGCTGAGCTTGTGGTGTGTCCTTCCCAGAGATTTTTTAGCTTAGAGGGAAAAACCCCCTATTTTTCTGATTCCTTTCCCCAGTGCTCTATGCGAAAGCAGTTGCACTGCTCCTTGTAAGACTTCGTTTTGCATGATGTCGCAATCATGTGGAAGCCTGATAAATTTGCTTATGTGCCTGGTAGGTTTAAGCTGTGGGCTAAGACTTGTGTAGTGTTGGCACTCCAGCCCAACTCAGTGTGGTAAGGATGTGCAGTGGTCCAGCCAAACCACTTTCTGGAGCTGGGGAGAGGCTAC
>JAOXXN010000025.1:10329387-10372294 GCA_026770055.1 Myrmophylax atrothorax | reverse complement strand
CCTTACTGAATCCTGGACTTGCAGCTCATTTAGCTCTTTTCCTGTTCACATCCAACTTAGTGAGGTGACAACAAGGCAGCTGCAAGGCCTCTCACTGTGCTACAAAGCTGCAGGTGTCAATGACCAGTGAGATTTGGCCAGTTTTGTTCTCCCTGAGCCTCTAGTCTGGTTTCCGGAAAAAGCCTATTTCTCTCTTAGGAAATGTTTTTCACCTTCCAAGCTCTGTAGAAGTGGGAAATATAGGCATGAAATATAACCAGACCAACCCAAAGGTGGCAAGGTGGCTATAAAATGTTTCAGAGTTGTTTTTTGTAAATACATATGGTTTTGTAGTCCATTTGCAATCACAGCTAGTCTTGTGCTTTGGAAAGGAGCATGTGAGACACATTCTTTTGATAGTCAGGACCACTTAAGTGGGTTGAAGCATGACTATCAGTGGCACAAACCAGCCAGCTGGACCAGATGCATCCTCCTTGCACACAAACAAGGCTGAGCCCTAGCTGAGGGCCCTCCCAAAGCCCACAGGAACTCACACAAGCCTAACTGGCAAAAACCCATGTAGAGGTAGTCTGGACCACGTCCACCACCTTTGGACTGCCGTGCAACACAGCCCTATCTCCTCAAACAAGAGGGCTGTAGGACATCCAGTCTGTTCAAGAGTGTTTCCTACTGTCTTCCAGTTCATCAGGACAGTGTCATCACATTTGTTAAAACCCAAGTGCAAAAGGCACGTATTCTGAGTTCTCCAGTAGCCTCATGCTAACCCTGCAGAGCTGACAAATCCTGTAGATTCAACCTCCCCTTCAGGAGCCCAGCAACCACATGGAAACACATGGATAGGAAAACAAAAGCAGAGGAACTGTCATGAAAAATAATTTATCTCTTTAAATTGTATGCAAAGGTGGCTTGTTTCAACTACAGGGAACACCTAAAAGCAAAGAAGCAGGCTTTCCACTTCACTGGGTGTTCTCGGTTACTCTGCATTGCTTAAGCTTTCGATCATTTGTGCAAGCTACAGACTGTTACAGAGCAGAGCACCTGGTGTGATGGGAAATCAGTTAGGGAGATCCCCACGGTGTCACTTCTGGAATATCTTTAGGAACTCTATGAATGACAGACACACAGCCCACCCAAGGCAAGGACATTTTAATGTAAACCGTTCTCCTAAGGTTATAAAAGGGGACTTGCCCTGTTCTGCATAAATGCCAATCAGAACAAAGCAAAGCAGGGTTCAAAGTTCAGTGATGTAAAATTAGGAACTAATTATTAATTAAGAACTAATCTTGAAGGGAAAAATATTTTTTACTTGACATTAAAAGGGGGTGGGGGAGAAAGACATTATGTTTATCCTTTTTTTGTCCTCTCTTAGGAAAAAAAAATCCCACTCCAAGTTCAAAGTATTCTGAAACTTAAACTTTACATTTGGAACTATAAATTCTATGAAATACACATTTCTGCAAATGTTACAAGAAAACTCATGGAGTTGTATTATCTATCATATAAATCATTCTATTCTAGAGCATGGACTAGAGGAGACACTGGAAGATGTGGTTATGTCTCACTTGGGGAAACATCCTCATGATGGCTGCAGGTGGAAGTCATGGCCTTCATTCCTCCCTAAGAAAAATAATCACAAAGATATGAAAGGATGAACACTGCAAGAAACTGGGCATATTAGAAGGCTGATACCTGCACAAACAAGAGTGCAGGTGAGGTAAGGCAGCCATCACTGCTGCAGCACTCAGGAATACACAGTCCGAATCCATTTTCTCATTACATTGACAAGCCCTGTCCCTAATGAGCACCTGAGTGACAACATTTCAGTCACACAGGAACCAAGTTAGGGCACATTTTTGGCAATGTCACTGTTGGCTAGTTCAGGTCAAATGTGCAAATAGTCTAAGACCTCCATCTCCGCCACCACGGAGAGCAGTGCTCAGCTGCAGCCGAGGCTCCCACAGCCCCCCCAGTACCTGGGGAGCATGTGGCTTTCATGTGGTTGATGACTGGGTGCTGCAGGGGTGTCACAATGCCTTGGTTGGGCTTCTGGAAGGCCGAAATGAGGTTGTGCACTTTCCGAAAGAGCCTCCGCTGGACACCAGGAGCTGTCTGCAAGGTCAGAGGGGCAGAGGTGAGAAGGGGCACTGGGTGCCCAGTGCCTGTGCTGCCACTGGGGCGCTGGCACAGAGCCTTGCCCTCAGGAATGCACACAGCCCACAGGGAGGCAGCCAGCCATGGATGTGGACCCCCGATGTGCCAACTTAAAATGAGTCAGTGAGCCACACTGCTCTCCCCCTTCCCCCCGAGCATCAGAGCCACCCTGCACTGTTTGCCAGCAGCATAAGTTTGGAAGAGGGACAATTTCTGAACCACTGTGAGAGAAACCCAGAGCCTGCCATGCTTATTAGGCAAACTCGCAAACGATCTTTCACTATTTCTGACCCTGACTTTTTACAGCCAGTGATTTAACCTCCTTATCAATAACTTCCTGGCATGTATCAGTAAGATAGTTCCAGCCTGGAAACACCAGTAAGATAACCTAGAGAGCTGCCTGGGCTTACTGGGGAGAGGGAGTACTTATTAAATTCAGCAAGGGCACAGCCTGTTTGCAAACCCTTCTCTGAGCATTCAGTGCTGGCTTATGTGTTGAGTATTCCTGCCTACCTCTTGTACAAAGACAGCAATCAAATGTTACCTATTTATTAAAGTGGTAGTTTTTCTATTTTTCTACATCAGCAACTTTTCAAACACTATGAAATGAAATAAAATAAAACTCTGTGTGTTTTTAATCAAAAGTCCAGTGTTTGTGTTAAATTCTTCAGGGCATTCTCATAATAACACCTCCTCACCAAAGTCAAAGGAGGACAAGCACAGGCCCTGCCAGCATAGTCCCACTTGAGGGACACTGCCCTCGCCCACCAGCTGTGAGCTAAATCCAGCTCACTGGCACCAGCTGGAGTCTTCACACTGGCTGGGATTTCACCAGCACTGCTTTAATTTCCCTGCCTCGTCCTTGAAAGATGGGTGTGACCTGAGTTTGCTCAGACTAACCAGCCAGAGGGAAGGAAGCAGAGACAGCAAAGGACCAGCTGCATCTGGGTTCTGTTTTGGCCTTGGAGGCACATTCCATGGGGATAAGTTGGATCTAGGCTGCTGGTTCTAACAGCTGAGGCCAGCATGGTCTTAGCATCATTCACTTCAAGGTTTCTATTTGCTTAAGAGGAGGGCTGGCTAGCACCTGTTCCTGCAGAGGATGTACAGAGAGCCCTGGGCCTTCAGGACACCTATGTTGTGAAACACAGATAAGGTTGGCTGAAAACGCAGTGAGGGACAGCCCAAGACCGACAGATAGGAAGCCATTGGAGGTCACAGGCCAGGAGCCAGCAGGTCAAGGTAACACCAGGAAAACCTCACTGCAGATGCTGATGTTCCTGCAGCTAAAGGAGGCTGAAGCCTCAAGCAGGGAATTGCCCTCCACAGGTGCAGGTCCCCGGGGTTCTGATATCCTTTCTAGGATTCCAGTGCTTAACCTGCCATGCCAGGTGCACTGTCACTGTCACCCTGTCCTGAAAACCCTCCTGCTTGGGCACTGCCAATCCTAAATTTTACAGGGTGCTCCTGAGGCCTTACAGAATGAATTACTGGGTACAGTTCCCAAGAGTGTCAGGGATAATTATTTACTCCACAGTCATGTCAGTAACTTCCACTCCTTGATCTGCTTCTGAGTAACCCCAAGAATCAGTTTTGCCTTCCAGAACACTGATACCACTTCTATTACAATAATGGCCAAGGAATTATGCCTGTCTAGGAATTATACAATATTTGTAATAAGTGTTCATTAACAAACAAACAGAAAGCTAATTATGAATGAATACGCAGAGTAGAGCCAAAGAACAAAAAAATCATAAAATAAATACAACAATAAATGCAAATAGTTGTCTGTATTGCAAGTACTGTTTTTATGTACCAGAATTACTGTTTTCAGATGGCTGAAAATATATTTTGAATCAAGTTTTGGCTACCCTGTATATATTTTGCTCTCGTGATGAATTAATCTGGAGCAAAATTAACTTTAAAACACTGTACATTGAAAATAATTTCTTTAAATATCCCCACATTACTGTTACATGGATAGAAGGAAACAGATTGTCCTTGTCAAGTTATAAAAATACAATATTTTTGCCATTTAAAATGATGCAAAATAATGCACTATTGCATTATGCAACAGCTGAAATGAAACAGGGAATTAATTTATGAGTTCTAGACTGTCAGAAGTGGCACCAAGACATCTTCCTGATGGGCGCACTCAAGATCGATTACTGTCAATGAAAATCAGACTATGCAGCACCATGAATAATTTGAATATATTTCATTAAATCTATAAGAATATCAAACAGGATGAAGAAATTTTCAGAAGACAAAGGAGAATTACACACCTCAGCACTCCAGGATCCAGTTTCTGTCTGGGACACTCTGTAGGTATAAACATAACCCTGATGCCTGTGAAAAAAAAATCAACATGTACTTATTACTCCTTTCTCCTGACAGTTTTCACAAGAGCTACACTCGTTATGTGGGACTCAGCTTATCTGCAAATGTTTCTTTAAAACTAAATTCACCTATAATGGCTATAGATAATAAAACCCCCTAGCCAGATGCAGTGTCTAGTCTACTGGGTTTTTTGGGTTGAGAGGGACCGGTCTGACTCGGGTCTAGTTTAGCAGTATTCAATTATTTTAGGTTAAGTGAAGCTGCTTTCGTTCCTGCCTCAGCATTTTTATTAATTTTTTTTCAGTGACCTCCTTTTACTGCCACACACCAGACATACTTTCCTGCAAAAAGAAAAAGTGTATTATTGGCAGACAGTATTAGTGTTCTGTGACTCATTTAAATGCAGATGTTACAGAAGCAGTATCATGAGTATAATTTACTTGGAAAGCTAGACCCACAAAAAGGAGGTAAATCAATTGCTCTTTGCTTTGGCCATGCATTCCTAACTCTCAAATATTGATAAAGAAGACTTATAAGATTATGGAATCTTCATTCTTTTAAAATCTGAGTCTTTTGAGAATAAGGAGTCATACACTGATTACACAAGACACACACTTGTGCCCAAAGTCAGTCTTGCTTCTCTCATGAATCCAACACAGTGAATGATTCATAGGGTAGATTATTATACCAAATCCAAAAATTTATCTCAGACACAGAGATAACTCATAGTAGCTCCCTGGGTGCTCTATAGTTTAGATGGTATCAGATAAGAAAGATTGTATTTCATATTACATATTATATGAATATGCAGCAGGATTTTAGAGACTATTCCCTATTTCAGCATCAAGTCCTAATCTTAAGAAAGCAGAAAGATACTGTATTTCTTTCCAGTTATTCATGGTATTATAAGTTACTACAAAATAGCAGAAACCATCAATGACACAGTCATCGTATTATTGCAATTACTTATGCTCTGTGTCATGGCTCCTGCACAAATTCCTGTTTAAAAGTCATTACAGCAACCTTTGCAAAGCAGTGTCTGGTGTGATTTACCCATGCAGGAAGTCGTTAACAGCTGGCACTCCGCTAAACCCCACCAAGTGGGAGCAAAATGCCTGGCATGATTTGTGAGCTCTGCACACACCCCACGACTCCCACTGTGATTAAATACAGAGAAGAAGGACACAAAGCTGTTCCTTCCCTTTGGGGCCGCCCAGGGACAAGCTCCCTGTCCAGCAGCTGAGACACTGCCCTCCTCCTCATGTATGGGAATGTGACTGATGATGCCCGACGATCCCACCACAACTTCATCCGCCTCTTCATGCCAACCAAGGGAGTTTTGTCCCCAGAAACAAGACCTGCATGCCATCTGATGGATGTGAAAAGTGGCTGGACATGCCACTTCATGGAAACTCAAGGAGGAAAAAGCTGCCACTGCACCTGCCACTGCTTCCCCCAGGAAGCTGCAGTCCATCAGAGATTTGGACCTTGGGAAGATGTGTGAGTAACCTGTTGGGGCTGCAGGAGGAGGAAGAGATGTAGAAGGACAACATGACTCCCCTGTCCATGCTGTGGCACCATAGACCCCAGTGGTTTAAGTCACAGCTCAAGCCCAATTGCTTAAAAGCACACCCCTCTAAGCCATTAGCTTGTATATGTCCATGTTCAGGGAATCTGGTGTCTTCCTTTATGACTCTCAGACAATCTCGTACCATCATGTCCTTTCTTAAAGCCTCTGAGAGCTGTGCCTGTATGATCAGCTTTTCGGGAGTATTTGATGTTCACGTTAATCTTGTTTTAAAAATCACAAGGAGCTTTCCTGTACCTAAGTATGTAACACACCAGCCAGTGTATGGTCACGGAAATGAGGATTTTACAGGCCAAAACGTTCTGGGAAATACCAGAGAGGTCCTGGCATTTTGTCCCATCTCTTTGAAGTGGGTATTTAACCATCTTCACAGTGATTTTTTTCAAGCCTCAAACCGAACTGACTCAGTATGTGTAAATCTAAAACTCCTTCTCTTCCCTTCTGTTTTTAATACTGTGTTGTGCATACGTGTATGAGCAAGCTGGTTGAGTGGGTGGTATCCCTGCCCACGCAGGCGAGTCGGAACTAGATGATCTTTAAAGTCCCTCCCAGCCCAAGTCATTCTATGATTCTACTCCTATCTTTGTTCTTCATCATCCCAAAGCATTTCAACTACTTCAGTCTCTTTAAAATCTGATTTTTCCACAAATGGCTCAGTTGTCTGGAAAGCCACCATCTGTTGTTCCTTTCATCGTTTTCTCTACCTAAGAGATTGCATGAGTTGAAGTGGTTGAAGGGCTGTGGTGCTGCTCTGACTCTGAACTGTTCGATGGCTCTCAGGACTCTGCCAGAAGTGCTTTCTTTTGAAAACTAGAAGTCAGACAAAGTCATATTCAGTGGTAGGTATGGTGAGATGTAAGATAGACACCTATTCTGCCTTTTTCAAAAAATTACAATGTAAAATATTTCAGCTGAGCACAGAGAAAGCACAAAGAATAATTCAGATTAAAAGCCCATGAGACAGTGAAAAAGCAACAAGAATTTGGGAATAGGGATGCTTTGAGCACAGTGTGGAGAATGGGAGGAGTATTGCTATCACAGCCTCATGAGGGACAACGGAGAGCTCTCCACTCACCTGGCAAATGTTCATGTTTTATCCTGAGAAGAAAAAACTAAAAGATCTGAAAGGGTTTGCTGTGCTTAAGCTGAAAAACTCAACATTATCATCTGTTTTTTGCTCTGAGGCCACCAGGAAACAGAGACAGTGATGGGAGATGGCCTGGACCTCCACAGCTGCTTGTTCAAAGAAAATGCACAAAGGAGGGAGGATGCATTTTGGTAAGAGGGTTTGCAGCCAGGTCTTCCCATCTAACTACTTTCCATTGGGACTTTGGTTTTCACAAATGAATTACAGCTCTTCTGATAAGTACTCTTCCAACGAACATGATCTTATCAAAACTTTCTGTCAAGCAGCAGGAACTTACTTCATTACCACTTGAAAGAGTTTTTTACCTTCCATGTACAAATGACATGATTTTGACGAGCCGAGTTTACTGCTTCATGGGCACAGCCTTCCGTGAGAAAGGTTTTATGATTTAAACTACCCAAAGTTTACTAAGAACAGTGTGGGCTGAAGGAAGATCAAGGTGTTTTTCTTAAAAGAAAAGCTAAATACACAAGTTAAAAATGAGATTGTAGAGAACATTACCTTTCAAAGAGCAAAACATGCAACACCAGGCAAAAGGAGGTGGGAAAGTCCATTTACTGGACCTTAGGTTTCAATGAATGAGAAATTCCTCAGCCACCATGAGAGGACAGCTCAGTTTTCTACATTTTACTGTATTCAGGGCAGAAAAAAAACTCCTACAGTGACACAATGCCCTTCTGTGTGGTGTGGTCTCAGGGAGCACTCTTACAGTGATGCTGGTGTGCCAGCACATCTTGGAGGAGGATCAGCTCCTGATGCCCAGACAAAGATTCAGTGAAGGGCTGCCCACCCCTTCACCTGTCCTGAGGGCAGACACAAGCCTCACTCACAACAGCAAAGCTCCTCTCCCCTGTTGGTGAAGCTCAAAGAAGAGGAGAAATCATGAATTAACATTTTGCTGAATGAGGCCCTATAAGTTTTGGATCAAAGGCAAAAAATGCCAAAATGTAGGTGACAGGAAACAGAAAACAGCCATTGCTGTAAGGACAACATCAGATAGCCCTTATGAAAGAGTGCTTTGGTCACCACTGATGGTATTTTTATGATATCTCACTTATTTTTTCATCTCCATAAGAAAAGACATGTTATACCAGCTGAGAACTGCACTAACACTGTCTCTGTTGCAATAATTCACCTGGAAGACTGTCAAAGGAAAATCTAAAAAAAGTTCAATTACAGGAAACAGTCCACATTTTATATAGGCTTTTTTCCTTTAGTCCTTTACATTATAGGCTTTTTTCCTTTAAAACTAGATAATTCCTCCCAAAGAGTTACAAAGAAATCCTTCACAGATAACATACTGAAACAGCATCTGTCTACATCCCCTCTCCACTCCTCCTTTTCAACTATGATCAGACTTGTTAAAGCTGCATTTACTCAAACAGGTGAATAATTACAACCTTCTGCACCACTGAAATAGCCCGAGGACATTAGCCACATGCTGCAGATTAAAATTAACCATGACATTTCAGCTGCATGGTATATTTTAAAATAATTTTGCATCTCAGTTTGGAAATTTTATTAAACTAATTTGTATTCATTTCTGAGTCTAAAATGGAAAAAATAAAAAGGGAGAAAGAGAGGTAGACAGGGAAAGCCATGTTAGCAATAAATGGCATCAATTTCTTCCTCTGTACACAGTTCTCTCTTCAAATGTCATTGCATTTTATCAATCAGTTCTCCTTACCTGGTACATTTGTACATTGACCTTACCTTGGAATTTCACTTGACAACATTGTTTAAGAACCAGACAGTGGTGTGGCCTACAGAGGTCCTGAGCATCATATACTGCCCAGATTCAGTTTTGTATAACTTTGCCACATTTCAGAATTTCAGACTGAAATTTCATTTCTTACGTGTTTGCCTATTTAGGGACGGAGAATGCAGAAGCAGCAGAGAAGGGGACATGTTAGGAAAAGCAATGTTTTTCCCATGTTATAAAACAATCTTCTAATAGTTTTGGGGGGTGGGTTGCTTAGTTTGTAGAGTAAGACATAAAATTTGTTTGAAAGAAGATATATCTCTTGCACTCTCTGAAAGCAATGATGGCTCTCTAGGCTGCAAGAGAGGCACCTGTAAAGGTTGTCAGCAGTTGTAGCATGTCTGGGCTGTCTGTACCATGGGGACTCAGCTAAGCAGTGTCCATGAGCTCAAGCCACGAGCAATGTATATGTGTTTCCTGGCCTAGATTAGTGATGGAAATTAACAGAAGGTAATTTAGCAATTGGACATCTTGGAAAGGAAGATTGGGATTGGGTGGGATGGATGTGGAAGAAAAGAGAAGGGGACTTATGTCTATGCAAGTTGAGAAGGAAACAGCAACAAAAAATTGAACACCTGGAAGAGAATAAGACTAAATGAGTAAGAAATGGGATATACAGAGGTGAAGCATGAGGGGCCTTGAACTGGGAGCAGCACAAAATGTTGGAGGGCTGAAAAAGCCAGGAACAGAAGATGGGTGTTTTGAAAGTAAAAGTTGTATGAAACACTGAAACAGACCTCAGAAATGCAGGAAAAGTCAGCTTGTTGTACAGAATAACACTGAGTAGTCTCAGAATCCATTCCCATGGCCCTCACATTGGGAAGCCAAAGCTCAAGGGTACTGCTGACCTGAGCCTCCTGTGTCACCATTTCTCTTCTCTGAAATCAAGTTAGACTCTTCATCTCCCAAGCAGAGATACCCACTTAGTGCTCTGAAGATGAGTACTCCAATGCCCTGGAGAGGAGGGCCACAGGGGAGCTGGGGCACTCAGTGCTTTGGGCGTGGGGGGTCAGCACACACAGCAGAGGAGCACGAGAGGTCAAGGCTGCAGCCACTGCTGCCTTATCCGCGGGTGTTTGGTGTAGGTTGCAGATCACGTCCTGAAAGACTGGTCAGAGGGACCAACCACAGGCAACTTCCCAGTGGGCAACCCTGGACAGAGAGTGTGGGTGATGCCATGGGCACCACAGTCGCTACAGAGGTGGGAGATGGCTACGACAGAGCCAGAACTCATGAGCTTGGGGGAATGCACAGCAGTGCCTGGGAGCATGGCCTCCCCCAGGACACAGAGTGACAGCTGACAAAATCATAGCACAGTCCAGCCAGCCAGCCACTTAAACTTACTTCTTTTTCTTTCTTCTTCCTATTTAATTGTTATAGTTCTGCTTGGTTTATTAATCATGGAAGGGCCAAAAAGTCTTGTTATTTAACACAGAAGAAAATCCTATTTAAGCTTCTTCTCACTCTGTCCTAGAATTTGAATTTTTTGTTGACAAGCAGCCTGGTTCCCACCTTATTTTGGTGGCACAACAACTCAGCAATTACCACCCATCAGCTAACTCAAGCTGAAGAAATAGCATTCACATTGAGATGATGTGCAAGATATAAGCTCAATGTCAGCAAGAGTGAATAAAATAGTTTAAAGTGATGTTTACAACATCTGAAAAGCCCAACAGAGTCCCTGTAGCTTAACTCATAGCAGCTCTTGAGTTTACATTTCTGTCATTGACTTCTGTCACTGATTCCCCTACCAACACTTCTTGTGGCAAAAATTTACCCATGATACTGAAACAGTAACATGTATTGACTTGCTGTAATGCTGTAGCGCTATAAAGCAAAAACACTATCTTGATTTTCTCTTCTGAAATTTAACAAAACCTTGAAAGTGAAATCTTGTGAAATGTCTCTGAATTTATGCAGAAATTTCTGTGGAAGATTGTTGGTATCTTCATCACTTCAACACTGAACCATCTGAAGAAATGCTGCTGATTTAGCTAAAGAGCAAGTGTTTAGCCTTTCTGAGAAGGGTTTGTGTTGGTCTGGTACGAGCAGATACCAGGCAAAAGCAATACCTCAAAGAGAAATTTCTTCAAATTCAGAAACAAGATGAGAATTTATTCAAATCTGAGCTGCTGAATAGAAGGAAGTTACTTTATAGTGAGGCAGTAACTAAGCTTCATTAATTCTGTGGTTCAGGCTGTCTACCTTTCCAAGAAAAGCCATTGGAACACCTGAAGGTCATTAGCCAAGTTATGCTCAGCAAACACGACAGTCACTCTGGTTAGCAGGGAGCTGAAATACTCACCCCAGCAGAATTTACCTTCATGTTATAAAGACCTTTTTCAAAGCTGAAAACAGTGTGTGATATTTACAACAGCAACGCTGAATTGAGGGGCTTCTCCAAATTATGTTTTAAATTATGATGATTATTATGTGCAGTGTTACAATAAATGCAATTATTCTGCCATTTCTATTAAAAATATGACACAGGAAACCAAAGAAATGCTAAGCTGAAGGTGGCTTGTGACCACTGTATTACATCTTCACACTGTACAGCTGGTGCCTCTGCCGCATCACAAAGCTCCAGCACGTTGCCTTGAACTTGTGCACCGTGGTTACGGTGACAGAAAAAATAGCACACGTAAAATCTGATAGGACTGCAGCCTATCCCTGTTGCCATTACTGTTGCTTCAAGAGCTCTAAATAGCTTTCAATTCCAGCTTTTGATTATTCTCCACAAATTGAATGCAGCGCAGTACATGAATGGCTGGTTTCAAACAAATCATCTGAACATGCAGTTTGACAAGCACATCATGTTTGTCTTACTTAAAGCTCCAAAACAACTACTAACATTCCCACTATTTTCAAGTATATGAATTTTAAAACCCAAACTACAAATGCTTTATCTTTGCCAATTCAGGCATGAGCTGCTTGTTTCTGCATGTGTGCTCATATATCTGTAAAGGAACACAGGGGCTTTGGGCACTCTCAGGCATTCTATTTTTACATTTTTCAGGCAGGATTTAAGAGTCTGCCTCTCAAACTACTCACCATAGGGGTGTCCCATGTCCCCCACTGACTTCATTAGGAGCCATGAGCACAGAGGATTTCTGAGGGTGCTAAAAATGTCAAACAAGGCATTAAGCAAAGAGCAAACCAGACCAGTAAAGAAAGCTCCCTGGAACAATCAGGTTTTGATATTAAAACCCTGGTGTACTGTGTGTATTGTCTAACATGTTTACAGGTAAAATGTGTATGTTTTTTTAAGCATATGCATTTCTTGTAGCCCAGTTTTTAGGAACAGCAAAAAAATCTTGCTTTTTAATGCAAATCTGAAAATCTCCAGGAAAAGATTGTGTACTTCTTTTGATATATTCACTATATCCTTAAGCTATACATTTTCAATTCAATAATTATATTCATACAACAAAGACATTGGGAGTATCTAGTATTAAAATTTTTGCCAAAATCTGAAGGCAGTACCTCAGTTTGCAAGAGCCATGGGGCACACAGTTGCAAATCAAAACCTTCCTACTCTTCCATGCATAGTTTAATTGCAGCCTTAAAATATTTGTGAAAGTGAGTCCTTTGTGCTTTGCCACAGTCACACCAAAAAAAACATTCATTCTCTCTTTGAAGGCTTTCAGGCACACCATGTCTACATTGTGGCTTCAGACAGCAGAAAGCAGATTTCAAGAGAGATAAATCAATAGCTCAGGAGAGACAAAGAAAAGAGAAAGGGGAGTTTTCTAGATGGATGCTCCAACACGGTCCTGCCTGCTGCAGTTACCCATCTCTATAGGTCAGGTTTTATGCTGCCACCTGTCTCTTTTATGCTTGCCCTGTAAAATCAGTGTCAGTCACAAGGGATTCATGAAGTCTTTGACTCTTCTCCTTTATAAAGGTCAGGGCTCCACTTTTTAATTGGAAAAGCAAAAGGTGAATGAGCCTAACCGGGAGTGCTGCTGTCCTTACTGTGCACCTTGCGAGGCTCAAAGGCTGCCACAATAGGTCAGTGCTTTTTGGAACTGTCCTGGGGGGAGGGTGTGGTCGTGGTGGTGGCATTACAAGTTTATGCAGTTTCTTGGGAAAAGGGGACATTGTTTGAGCCTAAGAAATGTGCTGGAATTGCAGGACTTGACAATTACTGTATCTGGAGCTGGAGGAGCAGAGTTCAAACTGATCATACTGCTGGCATCCAAATATATGCTTGGTGACTTTTTTGATAAATGGATAAATGTTGTTTCTCTTCATCAGAATTGTGCCTTTTAATTCCCTCATAATTAAAAAACCCACAAACTATGTTTTGTTTTACTTCTTCACAGAAGTGGAGGGAGAGGGGGAAGAAGATAGACTGAACATATTTTGATTTTAGAAAACTGGACTATTTTTCTTTTGGTTTTCTAGGGGCAATAGCAGCATCCCTGGCAGTATGAAACAGATTCACTTCTGTTAGAAATTGTTGTTGGAAGGATGCAAAATGTTTTGTTTAGCTCAGATACTTGTTGCAATATATCTAATGAATGACCAGCTTTGCTTCCCATGTTTCCAAGATCACTTTAGTACTTCTAGTAAATACATCTTTTGCCTGATCTTGATAGTCTAGGTATTCCTACAGTGATCTTCAGCACAGATTCCGAACCAAAACGTAAATTACTGAATAACTTTGTTATTCCTAGTAATTTTCATTATTTATTTAGAAGAAAGTATAAAAAAGCAGAGAGGTACTTACCCTTCTTTGATTTTCTTTTTCTTAAACAGTGAATACACCAACTGTGTATTTCCCTCAGTTTTTACCAAAGCTCCCATGCACACACATGTTTGCCACCTGTTCCATCTCTGCCCATGATGTTCAGACTGGAATTTGGATGGGTGATGTCCATGGGGTTATTTTGCCAGAGCCAGGCTTAGCATCCTCCACTGAATACACATCTACATTTCTCCTGCCTTCCTTTCTTGCTCCTCCAATCTCTCCACTGAAGTGCTCTGCTTTGCTAAACTTTGCCTGTCAAGCACTTCTCTAGTTTACAGCCCACATTTCTTTAAACTGTCATTGCTATCTTTAGTGTGAGATCCTTTCCTGGTATCTTTATAATAACTGTCTCCAAAGTTATTGTGTGATATGTTTTTTACTGTATCTGCTATTTCTTACATAATGCTTTGAATTGAAATAATAACAAGTATTGGAACCAAGGCTTAGCTCTGGCATTTTTCAGCCACCTTTCTGTCTGCATCAGATCATACTTATCATAACGTTTTTCATTTAATTTTTATCTGGATTGCTCCACAACACTATTGCAAATTTCCTTTAGAAAATAACTATTGAGGATGTATGTTCTGTAAGAAGCCTGTATAACATTCATCATTGTCTTTTTTCTTTTACCCTTTTGTTTATCATATATATGTTCGAATGCAACATGCCGTGAAGACACGAATGGCTCATAATTTCCAGAAACAATTAGGGAGTGTTCTGTTTCTTACTGAAGTTGCTTTTCTTTTCCTCCAAAGACTATGGAGCTTCACAGTTAGAAATCCTTTCATTTCTTTTATATTTTCATTTTCTATATTCTATTTCATTCATGAAATTTCTTTCTAAAGATGTAAATTACCACTAATACAGCAAAAAATCCCAAGTTGATTGTGTGCAAATGAAAGACCTTATTACATACCTACATCCTGATTTAGACTAATCGTGGGCTAATTTTAGTATTCTCTATTTTATTCAGCATTGTTACACTCCCCCTGACCCTTTCCCTAATGCCTTAGTGCTTCACCTGCACTGAGTGACTTCTGAGTGTAAACGTGATATATCACCATTTCCCCTGATGGTTATTTGAAAGAGATTCTGCTTTTATTGCCTATTCCCATCATAAGAATCATAGCACTCCTTACCTCTTGCAATGTCTATTCCATTTTCATTTAACTCAAGATGCTCCTTATTTCCCATTTTTCATCTCACTATTAAGCTATTTGTTAGCAGAAGCACCTATCTTCATTCACCCTCTGATTTCATGAGAGAAGAAAAAATACATCTTCTGTCACAAACATTTTCTCTGAGAAGAAGGCTGCGCATTTCTCAATTGCCTGTGACCTCCTTTGATGTCTCCATTTACTGGTCTATCACAGAGGGATAATGATGCTCACCAAGGGCTTAATTACATACTGTGGAAATTAGTTCAAGAGATTTGGGGAAAACCAGACTTAGGACTCTTCTTCTTCTTCCATTTTTTTTGCCAGATACCTGAGTTCCCTCTCTTAGCTAACTTCGTACTGGACCTAACACAGTTTCCTCTTGTGGTTCTTCTCCTGCTGAGGTCTTGATAGACTCATCTTTGTCCTTCTGATGCAATGGCACAGCATCATCAGGACTTCCAAGACTTTTGCCAAAAGTGGGGTAATTAAATTACCTCACTAAAATGAGGTCTTATGAATATAAAGTCCCCCAGCTCTCTCAGGGAAACCTGTCTACCCTTCCCCTGACACACGATCCCAACACATCTCTCCCTTTTCACCCTATTTCATGCAACATTAGCACTGAGTTTGTTACCATCAATATTTCATGTGCATTACAGGTAGTTTACTCCAAGTCTGATGGTTCATGGGACACTCAGGCTGACTGAGAGCATCCTGAGGCAAAGGCATATTCTGGATGACAGTACCCCTCATTACCCTTCCCAGTGACAGAGGACACTGGGATGTTGCTGAGAACACCCATGAGCACACCCGAGAAGCAGAGGAATGCAGGCAGAAAGCAGGATGGTTATCCAGCACAAAGAGGCAGTACACACCATCCTGAGCCAAGCTGCCTGGCACTTCACCATGGCACCTTACTCATCCTTCCTATGTGCTCCTGGCCTGCTTTCTCTTTTTGGTTTTTTGCCTGTAGGAAGTGTGGGCTCTGCAAGGCAAAATCTGTTCCTCTTCACTCTGCAAAGGACCCCACACCCCTTAAGCACCCCTCTGCCTTAAGTCAAGGTGCAGGAGCCAAAGGTCTCACAGTGTAAGCAAATGGCAATATTAGAACATATGCAGGTTTGGGGACTTCCCGTATTGCGGAACTGAAGGTTGGAAATCAGCTACCACTTGATGAGGCCTTCCCAGCACCTCGTTACCAGCACCAGTGCCCCCGGCTACCCACCCTACTGCCCCGGCTGCCCATCCCACTCCCACCCCACTGCCCCTGGCTGCCCACACCCCAGGGCAGAGATGGCAGCACTCACAGCACACAGAGGCAGTAGGCTCCCGGGATGGTCTCGCTGTCCCTCAGTAGGTAGCTGCCATCCACACCCGCCTCCAGCAGCAGCTTCTCCCCGGCCTCTCGGGTGATGCGCCCGTGGTAGATGGGCAGCGTGTCCATGCTGGCACCGTCTCCCGCTGCGGGCAGCTCTCCCTGTGGATGGTGCTGCCTCCAGCTGTGCCTCAGCCGTGTGCTCCCCTCAGCCCGTCTTGGTGACAGATGTAAACAGGATGTGTTCACACCTCTGAAGCCTCTGCACAGGGTGAGAGAGAACTGAGGGAAGAGTGAGGAACGAACACAGCATTTTTGTGGTTTTTTTTTTCCTTTGCCCCTTTCTGTTTTCCTTTTGTGTAGGCTGTAACATCCTCGCAGCATCACAGCTCCCCCACAGAGGTGTCCTTTCACAGCCACCCTCAGCCATGTGGCTCTCGCTGGGCAGAGAGGGACTGACAAAGCACACGACGGCCACGGGGCCAAGAGCCGCCCTGGCTGGGGATGGGAGGGCAGGACCAGGGCACCACTGTCAGCGGCTGCACCAGGCACTTTTCTCCTCTGGTGTTAACTCAAGGGGATTATTATCCCCACCAGGGATTATTTTTTAACCCCTTGTTTTTAAAATTCCCAGGGGAGAGACAACAGAGGATGTGAGGTCTCTGTCGCTGCCCCACCAGGGCACCCCCCAGGCTGTGGGTGTGAGCTGCTGCTCCATGGCAGCTGGTCCAGTGCCCTCAGGCATTGCCTCAGCTGATTTACCTCATGGGGGTTATTCTCATAGGCTTTGGTGCTGTTTAATCCTGTTGATACCAGGGTGCTCATTACTCCTGACTGGGGGCAGGCAACAGCCTTGACACACACAAGGAGACCACTCACCTCGTCCCAGACACCTCTGGTGCCACTGCTGCTGCCTTCAGGAGGAGCATGAGCTGGCAACCAAAATCCAGAGATGTGTCTGAAGGAGCCATTTCTCTTCACCTGCTGTGGCCAAAGACATTTCCTCAGTACAACTGTCAATTAAAGATTGCCAAATGAACATGCAGGTCAGTTTGCATACAAGCTGTCAGGGTGCTTTTATAACCCCCCCCCCCACAGACACTTCCACTCCCACAGATATTTCCACCCATGGAAAAACTGAGCAGGTTTCCCCACCATTATAGCACCAGGTCAGACCTCCAGGGCTGCAGCGAGCTCAGGGCTAAATTCATCTCTGGCACGAGGCTGCCATGCTCCCTTGAAGAGCCACATTCTCACACCTGTGTGTGAGCAATAACTCACCAAAATATAGGGATAAGTGTGGGTCGTGCTTATGATTGATTCCTTTTAAATTGAATTTTCTAGGCAGAATGAAATCATCTCACTTAAGTGTTCAGAGATTCTGTGTCCTGGTTGAAGTTAAGGATAGGTGAAAAAATAGCTCTCAAGATACACAAAGCTCAAATTTAGTTCTCAAGATATACACAGGGACAAAAATTAAACTAAAAATCCCACCAGAAATAATGGCTACTCTTTTTAAATTTCAATCAATCAAAGAGTAGAGGTTTTATCATTCCACAGTGTATGTCTTTAAGCTTTGACCATCAATATAATTTTCCCTTGAAAATAGTTTTTTAAACCAGCTTTAGCTTTTCCTTTTGAGGGATGAGCATTTCTGATCCAAGAGTCACAGGGTAGCTTGTGCTTGGCATGCTGCACAAAGTCACTGATGGCAAAGCTGCAGCATTTGGAGGCACCAAGAGCTTTCTTGCCTCCTCAGGAGTCCCTCAGGACTAGGAAAGCTGTAGAAACCTCAGCTGAAGAGGGACTGAAAACTCCCTTTTCTGTTTTACTACACAGGTGTTCATTACCCTCTTTACATGAACCTGGGGACTCAGCCCTCCTGCTTGATTTTTTTAAACCAATTGTTAAAGTCTTTGTACATAAAGTAGCTGCCTACTCGAAATGTGATTAATGTGGATGGTGACAAGCTGTAAAGCTGATGCCTATTTCTTCTCATTTTCCAAACTACCTGTACTCTTTGGGATTCATCTGATCTTCCTATTTCTTAACCTATTCTTGATAAGAAAAACTGATTTCAGAAGAAGTATGTGTGTAATTCATTAGCTGGAGAGGAAAACCAACCAGAATTATTCAATTCTGCAGATCTCATTGCCTACCTCACTGGATTTCAACTAAAGAAAATAATAAAACTTTTGTCTGTAAGATCCTGTCCTAATCAGGGAGTCACCATGTTACCCAGCCAACCTGCAGATCCAGTACTTGGATGAAGCAGCAAATATTACTCTAAAAGAGCTGTAAGTACCCAACTTTGCTAGAGTGGGTAAGAAATCCATAAAACTCCAGCTACTGAATTCCAGCCAGCAGCCCCAGCAGTATATTATAAAAATTTATCAAAAGAAAAAAACAAACATGAAGGAAAGGAAGCACTTAAAAGTGCTCAGAAATACTTGGTCATGAGAAACACGTTTAGAAAGATAGGACTGCATAGACCTCTTGGGTCATCCAGTCTACTTCTCTGCTATCTTAGCCAAACACATCATATAATCCCTTTCAGAAACTCATTTAAGTCCATTCTAAAAGTAGCTTGGGGGTTGTTGATATTGTTGTTGTTTCCACTGTTCTCACTGGAAAGCAATTGCAGAACATTGCTACTCTGTTGTTTGGAAACCTGCTTCCAATTCCCATCCTAAATTTATTCATGACCAATTTATGCTCATTTGTTCTTGTGCCAATGTTGTCCTTCAGTTTAAATAGATGTTTTCTCCTCCTGGAGCTTATGCCCATGTGGTATTTTTAGCAGCCTCCCTCAGCATGCATTTTGCCAAACTCCTCTCACACTACAGGCTCTCCCTTCCCGTGGTCACTCTAATCATCTTTTTCCATATCTTCCCAAAAGTGAAGTGAATCACTTGTGAATAGTGTGCACTATCCTGGCTCATTTCTGACATGTGCCTCATACATCATTACAGGAATCTCATTACTCCAGTGAAAATACTTTGCTTTTCACCCTCTATATTTGCCCTTCCTTCATCTTTCCTTACCTATGAACCTGCAGGTAGATTAAAAACTTAAAAAAAAAGGACCCAGAAGCATGAACTTGGAGTCAAATCCTTCTGAATTTCATCTGATTTATCCTATTCTCAAGGTCATTCAGTTCTTCCTAAATGAGAGTGCTATTCATCTCTGTAGTGACAGTGCCTCCCTCCCTTATGCCACTGGTAAATTCCATTAGCACATGCTTATTTTTTTATGGGATCATCATTAATAAAAAATGTTTAATAATATCAGGCCCAAGACTGATGCTTGGGAAGCCCTGCTGCCTTCCCTCTGCACTGATCTCCACCTACTTCTCGCATTCTTATTCACTTTTCAACTTCTATACTAATCTCCTCTTTTAGCTAATAATTTCCCACATGGCACTGTACCAAATGCTGCACTTAAGTTTAGATAATTATCTCTAAGCACTTCCTTTGTCTAGAAAAATCAATTATGATGATATTTCAGGCACCAGAACTTGTAGAAGTATCTGAGAAGTGGAGGTAGGGGAGACTAAATGAAATTACCTTAAGTTTTTTGAACACCTGCAAAGATTTGGGCTGATTTTTATTTTCAGATGAGCTGCTTCATTCATCCCTAGCAATGACATTTTCATACATTGTTGGATTTTATAACAATTCGAAATATTATAACACTAATGCAAGGGCACCATTAAAATTCTTGGATATTGTTATTTGACTGAAAATAAGAATGACCTTCAGGACCTTTATGAAATTAATGCTACTGCAGAACTCCAATTGGAAGGCCTTGTATAAAGGGTTATAAAGCAAGATAAAAAGCAAAATACTTGCAATGGTAGCTTTGCTGATATAACAGTATTACTGTAAATGCCATCTCTGTAGAAGCACTGAAAAATCAGCTCCAAAATCAAGAGCTTTTTCAAAGTTTTTGAAAAATATTTAACAGATAAAATTCCACGTTAAAACACAGCTAACTTTAAATATGATTTTCATTATTTCCTGTCACTTTCATTTTTAGTGTAATCTAACAAAATATTCAGAACTACTGCATAGAATGGTATCTGCAGAGAGAGATTTGCTCTTCACATAAGAAAGTGACTGAGGTTCAGTAAAACATTGGTTATTTTAGAGTATCTGCAGAGTCATCATTATCGTGTTTCCTTTTTGAGCTGAAATGAAAGAGGCTGGGAAAAGCAGTCTACAATTAGCAGATGTGTAATTAGCTGTAAGGTTCTGAGCATCAATGCAGAAGGAGAATCCAAGTAAATTTTGGCATGAAGTTCACATATCAGCATATATTTGCACAGACTCTGTGTTAGTCACGATATTCTGTGTATGTTGCTTGGGGAAAAAAAGAACAAATTGAAGATGGTTATAATAAATAAACTTTAGATATAGATGTGGAGTCCAGCTTCTGGACACACACATTGTTCAGACTGAGAAAGACCTACCTGGAGAAAAGGAGGCTTGGTGAAAACCTTATTGCTCTCTACAATTACCCAAAAGGAGGTCGTAGGGAGGTGTGAGTCAGTCTCTTCCCACAGGAAACAAGTGACAGGACAAGAGGAATGGGCTCAACTTGTGCCAGGGGTGGTTTGGATTAGATATGAGGAAAGATTTTTTTCATGGAAAGGGTGGCCAAGCATTGGAACATACTGCCCAGGGAAGTGGTGGAGTCACCCTGGAAGTGTTCAAAAAATGTGCAGACATGGCACTGGAGGATATATTTTAATGGCCAACATGGTGGTTGTGCTGGGTTGATGGTTGGACTTGATGATCTTAAAGGTCTTTTCCAACCTTAAAAATTCTACAATTCTATAAAAACTGCTTAAATCTTTGGGTGGCTCTGAGGGTGGTTGCAGATCCAGGCTTTTGCCCTTCAAATTAAATGCATAGCATAGGGAAAATCTCCTTACCTTAGAATATTCAGTCCTCAAGGTGCACATTAACGACTGTGAGAATTTCTGCACAGCGCTCACAACTTGAAAAAATAAACTTTCTCATCACCTGGAAATTGGGTGTTTGCTGGCACAAGTCAGAGTTGATTCTGGGGAATAACGGAGAACACAAAAGGCTATGAACCTTTATGAATGAAACTCTCTGTACTCATCAACATTTGCCTTCTGAGCACAGGTAAATGCCCACATACCATAAATGACGACATTTCACTGAATTTTAAAAATATTATTTCCTCTGCGTAGTCTCACTGCTTACCTGTGCAGTTGTTTTGAATGCTTTGTGAGTGAGATAACACTAAAATTGAAAGCTACACAATATGTTGAAATTCATATTTAAAGTTATCTGTGTTTTAATGCGGTTTCTTTTGCCGGTTAATATTTCGTACTTCTTCCTCCTCCAGAAGCAGAGCAGCACTGGGCTATTTTGCAGGTGCCTGTGCATTGCCAAGCAGAGATGCTTTGCGATAATATCAGCACAAGCAAAACCAGTCACAGAAGCAGGAACGTTTCTATTCTTTGCTATTACTCTTTCAACAGCTCTTTCCCATAAAATTCGACAGTGCACGAGTAGCCATAAGCTTTGGGCACCAGCTGCTTGGAAGCCCAGCACCCATGACTTTATGATTTAACTGAATCAACTTCAAAGTCAAAAGGTCTAAATCACATCAGGATATTCTCAGGGTGGAGCAAATGTCCCCACTGGAGCTCTTCCTGGATCCGTTGCTGTGAGAGCAAGTCTGGAGCTGAATATAAGCTTTAGAAACGAGATTTCCACACCACGCACGCACAGTAGTTCAAATTGATTTGCTGACATCCCATCTGAGTTTCTAGCGGATATTTATCTGAAATACAACAGCACCATGTAATTAGGCATAAATAAGGGCCTTTATTCTGGAGGGGAGGAAAGTTTATCAATTCTGAACCATATGCAAGTGCGTGTCTAATCTCTGCCTGCAATTATTTCAAATGCACATCCAGATGATAGCATTTATATTCATTCTGAGATCCATTGAGTTTGAGGCCAGAAGGGATCATTATACCATCTGGCCTGACCTCCTGGATGCCACAGACCATTACATTTCCCCAATTACCTCTGTATTGAGCCCTGTAACATGTGTCTGACTAAAGCATAACTATTTTTGACTAAAGGTTTTCTCCCAGTAAGGCACCTAGTCTTGATTTGAAGCCATCACAAGGAGAGAATCCACTACTTTGTAAGTACTTTGTTCCAATGACTAATCATACTTACTATTAAAAATGTAGGTCATGTTTCCAATTTGAATTTGTCTGGCTCCAGATTCTATCCACCAGATCTTGTTATACTTCTCAAAGTTAAGTTAAAAAGCCCTTTGATACCCATTATTTTTTCCCTGTATTAGTGTTTATTCTCTGCAGTCAAATCACCACTCAAATATTTTGTCTTGGTTTTTTTCTAATAGGTTTCACTGAACTCTGAAAACTCATGGGGTAAAGTGCTTTAGATGGTCCTTCTTCTCTGTGTTTTTATTGTACCTGGTATCTATTTCAGCAGTGCCCAGCTGCTTCTTGTGGTGCCAACAATGCACACGAGGAGCACAGGGGTCTCTGCTGCCCTGGAAGCACGGACTGAATTGCTTTCCTGAGAGGAACCTTTGGTCTATAACAAAGTCTCTCCTTCCCAATATAGAGCCGTAGGGTGAGGCAAATGACACTGTGCTGAAGGTTCATAAATACAGAATTCAGTAGGTACCAGCTGATCCCAATGGGAGCAGTTTATTGTATAATCCAGGTTTCTTTTATGACTGCACTCACCTCCTCATCCCATAGTATCAATTTGTGGTGATGTGCAAACTGTTTCCCCTGAAACCAAATATTGGTCATGGCAATATAAAAATGTGCTGTGTGCACATTCCTGTGGCCAGTTTGAGTTTCTAATATTTTGAGATTTCAATCATAAGTCTACCTATAAAAGCACAAAGGGAAAATACACAGATGGGGGGTTAAGTTCTAGGTTGTTTATTAGGCAGCTTTAAACTAACTCTTAGAGCAGATAGTTCAGTACAGCCCAGCACGTATTCTCTCATTGCACTAAGGACAGATCTTCCAATTCATGAACCACTCAAAAGCGGTTGTGGTGATGTTACATTGGTCTCAGCACAGAGAAATACACACACACACTTCGCCTGAGAACTTGGAATTGAGACAGCACTGACTGTGGCCCTCATTGCATGCTCACTTCACACACCAGGCTGTCACCAAAACAGGTACAATATCAGTAAGGAAAAAAGGCATATTCTGGTTATACTAGTTGTTCTTTGAAAGTTTGCCATAGTATTTTGGGCACAACTCACTTTTCTGGCCTACATCACAGACTTCAGCAACAGAAAAAATTACATTTCTGTACTAAAAAGAATCAAAACAACTAGAACTGAAGGTTCATGTATACACACACTCATGCATGTGGAGCTCATGTATTATAAAATACCTATATGTATTAAATTTCTTTTCTTTTTCTGACAGACCCTGGAAAATGCCCTCATTAAGGTTTATCTTTTCCTACTGATGAAAGACTGCAATAGTTATTTTTCTTCAGGATAGACAGCTTGCTCTGGACTCAATGCCAGGCCATCAGCTCATAACCTACACTGATAGTGAGATGATAATATTTCTAATCCTGTTCTGACTGAAATCAACAGCAGAGCTGCCCCACTTGTAGTGAGAGCATGAGCCAGTGAAACTTCTCTCGACAGACAACAGGAAACGTGGTTTTTTGGAGAGCAGAAATATTTAGGCAAGGACTACGCAGCATTCGAGCACAGATTAGCAGAACCCTGCAGATCTGGCATCTCTAAGCAGCACAGTGAAAGTCTGTGGGTGGACTAAGCCCATGTCCTTTTAATTTCATTATTGATCACAGACTAAATCCAATACAATGAGAGAAAAGAGCAAAGGAAATTGAGCTGGCCCAGACAACATTTACATGCCAAGAGAGACTCAATCCTCGTATCACTGTCACAGCTCTGAGCATTTAAGGACATTCCCTAAGGCAGATGTGGGTTTTTCAAAGGTTAGAAGCTAAGCAGGGGAAGCCTGGGGGGTGCAGAGGATCTACACAACTCTGGGTCACTGCTTTCAATCCATCCCAGATGGGTACCCCCTGAGAGCCAGCATGTGCCCCCTGAGAGCCAACATGCTCCTGCCAGTCCTGCAGCAAACCATTGCCCTTGGCTGGAACCCTTTGGCAGCCCCACTGGCTGGAAGCCAGGCATGGCTGACCCCTCCATGTCAGGGTCAAAGTGACCCAGAAGGACAAGATGACGAAGAGTGCATGAGATGCAAAGAGTTCAAGAAGCATTTGGACAACACTCTCAGACACATGATGTGATTTTGGGGGTTGTCCTGTGCAGAGCCAGAAGTTGGACCCAAGGATCCTTGTGGGACCCTTCCAACTCAGGATATTCTATGCATCTATTCTATGATTCTGTTGTGGCTTACTATTCTATTTTAAGACAAATAAAAAAGTGTCAGGCACAAAGACACACAGTCTGCAAGGCTTAAAGGGAAGCCTTTGCCTTTGCCTCTTTTGCCCTCCCAAGTTAAGATGGCAACGGCAGGTGGGGAGCAAGAAAAAGCTTAAGGCACCAAAAATGTCATACTCTCTTAGTGTCCAAGGGGAAATTTTATTTGGAGCTGAAATGTGCTGCTTGATTTGGCACAACATACCCATGAAAGGTTGCCAGCAGGTCTATGTAAGGGGGGTCCCAAGTCCCAGCCTGGGAAAGAGCCCCCTACAAGGCAGCTGGCCCTGTGGGAATGGCTCCTTAAAAGCAACTATAAAGTACTTCACACTTGAGTCATGTTTTATTTGTATGTAGTCATCGTGGCTTCCAAGGGAATGGTGTCTAAACACTCTGATGGTGTTTGGGGACAGCATCTTCATCCTGACCTCCTTGCCTGGTGAGATCAGGCTCTCCTCTTCCTGGGACCTTAAAACTGCAGGTGCAAACAGTCATTTTTCTGAGGGAATTATTCCCCAAAATACAACTGAAAACCTTCATTTCTACTGGTACAAGGAAAATGTATACAAAAAAATCAGAGACCATTGGTTGGATTCCTTTTTTTTTTCCCAGTGCCTATCACAAATCTGCTCACAGCAAAATGTTAGCTGTGTCGGAACAATTTGCACTCAGGCTTTCCAACCTGTAGTTCAAAAAATGTAAACATCAGGCCATTAAGATTTAATTGCTTTTTATATTCTACATGAAAGCTTTTACTATGAACTATTCATAAGCATGCTCAGGATTGTCCAAAAAACACATTAGGGTTTTGTTTACAGAGGAACGTTCTCAGGAGCACCTTCAGGCACCAGGCTGCAGTGACCCACCCCCAGAGAGATCCCAGCCCCCTGGAGAGACCCCAGCCCTCTGGTCTGGAGCAATGCAGTGCCAACAGGGCAGTCAGGAACCACATTGGTGCCAGGTGAGGAAACGCTGCCAGTCAGGCTGTGGTAGGCACATCATTCTGTTACTGCTAAATGTAGGTGTTTGGCTTCAATTTTCTGCTCTTGTTTGATGGCTAAAACAGGCAGAAATCTCTGACCTGAATCCTCTTCCTACCTCAGAGAACTTGTCACCAAATACGAAGGGGTTTTCCCCCCACGAAGATATTGTAGTGCAAACTTTAAAGCAAAATACAGTTCTGATTTTGGTTTAATTCAATTAGTTTTTACATAAATATTTCATTAAATACTTTTCTCCTTGTATTGTTGAAACACCTTTACTGTTCTTCCTGCAATATTTTCACCTAACACTTCTAATAGATAGTAGAACAATCCTGGCAGAATCTAGGATATTTTTTTCATAACTTTTCCTAAATTTCCTCCATTTTTACAAAAATTTCAGAGACATAAACCTAACTTCTATTCTCCAAGATAACTTTAAATGGAAAACAACTGAGAAATTATAGAATGAAAAAAAAAAAAGAAAAAGGAGGAAATTCAGAATACCATATTTCATTTCACAGAAAAAGGGGACTGTCACTGCACAAGAAAGGAAAACAAACAAAATGTGCTTTTTCCTTGACTAAGCCATATCCAGACTACAAGCCAGTGAAAATGTTTCTCTCAGCTTCAAGGCATTTGAGATCAGATAATTTCATGGAGTATCACATTTTTAGCTCATTACTTTCTTACCAGTTTTACCCCCCCAGAACAAGCCACATCTTTCTTTATTAACAGTCTGGAAATGCCCAAAATTTGACTAAAGTCCAATTAGTAACAATATAATCATAGGTGTGCAACCCTGTTCAATTCAGCATCTGTAACACACTCATCTGCCTTAATCTTCAAGAATAAAGGACCAATACTTTTTAAAAAATCCCCAAGTTCCTAATTTGTCACAGAAAGTTGATAGTAACTTCTATGGAGATATGATGATGTGTTTTCTTTACACGTGTTGCAGTGTCATGCTTCACTTCCAATGGCAAAACTAGGTAGGGACAAAGTATTTATAGCAACACCATAAAAAAAAATCATAATCCATTTGTTCTACACTGTTGGTGCTCTATTAATGTAGTATATTCACTGCTGCCTTGATTGGGGGAAATCTAATAACATGAAACTAGATCACTAATTTCTGACCTCCTACTTCTCAGTTTCCTTCAAGGGGTAAGGAGTTGTTTTACTGAAACCCTTTTAAATTATATTTGCTGAAAATTATACAGTAAAACTAGTTCATCAGATTTTCTTCATAGAGAAAGAGTGAAAGTGTGAAATTACCTAAGCCTAGAGCAGCATCAGGAACAATGCAATGAGTCTTTAGCACTGCAAACCCACTCACCTGCTAGTAGAGATCACCATTTCTCCAGAAAATAGCACCCACAAGTCTATAATGTGCATCCACCTTTTTATCACCCACAGGCAAGATTTGTTTCCTTCCCTTCAGCGCATTTTCCCTGTTAGGGCAAACTGCTTTTCCTCTGTCTCTCTTCCCCACGCTGAACATTCCTCCCACACCTCCACTGTGCTCCCCTCAGCTTCAAAGGAACAGAAACCTCCCAACAGCTACAAGACATAAAGTCAGTCCTGCAGTAATAGCTCCTGCTCTAGCTGAACTGGTGACATTACTGTGTGTTCTCACTGTATTTATCTTCCCTGTTGCTTCCCCCCTTGACAGGCCACATGTCCCCTTCCACTGTGATGGATGGAGTCAGGCCAAGCAGACACAGATGCAGGAGAGCTCAGGCATCGTTATTTTCTCTAGTCCTACCTATTTATCAGCATACATTTATGGTTCCTCTCCAAGCTCTTCCTAAGCACTACAGGCAATTAAAGCCTTGCCTACATGGGAGAGGATTTAATTTTGCAAGGGAGCAAGTAGAACAGTGATATCCCTGGTAGATTAAAACAAGCAACCAAGCCCATGCTGGGCACATGTCCCTCACCTTCCTGAGTATCGTTTGTCCAGTTACACAAAACAGAGCTCAAAATTGCATCCAGGGCGATGGATAAAGATTGCTGTACCACCATGGAGTGCAGCAGGAATGCATTTTGGGCAAAACAATTCTGAGAAATACATGTTTGTGAAGTAGTTTCAGATCCCTCCCTGTCAGATGCAACACATGTTGTGTATATGTAGTTCTGCATAACTTTTATCTCATGTACAGATTTCAGTCATCACACAGCACTTGTTGCCAGCAAATTTTCATTTACCTGAGCCCATGGCATGTTCAGTTTGCAGTGGGTACTCCAGTCACAAGCTCAGCCTGATTTTACACCTTGGTCTGTGATGATCACCCAGCAAACCATGGCACTTCATATGAAGACCAAGAAATTATTTTCTCTACCAAACAACTTTATAACCTTGTTTAACTCATTCTTTTGTTTCTTCCTCTTGCCCTGAAATAGTCTTTTGTTCCTTTCTTTTTTTGTGTGTGTAGGTCTTTTATAAAAATAAAATGAAATGTAATGCTGTGGCTCAAGTACGTAAGACTCATAGACTCCTCTGCCCTGGCTGCTGAGAGGCATTCATGTACAACATCCTCTTGATTGCCTGGGCAGAATATGCAAGAAGAAAGGACCTCAGGTTCCAGATCAACTACCAAAAAATGAATAGTGACTCAAGTATTACTCAAAAATTGGAAAGGTCAACAGTCCCACCCTAAATGTGTCTTTTTTTTTTTTTTTCTTGAAGCAGCAGTTTAGGACATAATTTGCTGACTATCATAACCATAATGTTATATAAATTGAATTCCTTCTGAATGTAATTTACCACCAAAGTTTATTGAGCTTATTCTAACACCATAGTGGGAGATTGAAAATTAAATTATCATTTTAACTATTTTTATAAAGGTTACATTAGTACTTTTCATTTCTTTACTGCCTCACTGAATGTCAAGGGGCAGAGCACTCAACGAAGCCTGACAGTGGCTAAGAGATGTAAAGGTCATGCCATGTACATCTGCTTCAAAAGTTCAACCTTTGCTTTACCTAGAAAACTATTCATAAAATTACTGCCTACCACAAAAATTAATAAAAGCGGAGGTCATCCACACCCCAAGCACCAGAGACACTACAGGACACTCTGACCTGGGGAAGCACAGCAGCCCTCAGAACCCTCTTTCCATTTCAGTTTTAGCAGCATTTGAAATTCAGACCCAAAGCTCAGCTCTGCCTCCATGGAGTGACACACTCACCCAGCACAGTTCCTGGCTGCCACTGCCCCAGCACCTTCCAGCTGCACCTGCAACACGAGGAGTTTGCCAGAGCTTCTTTTGATGTCCAGAGCCCTGGAATTCTTCTGGGGGCCAGAGCAATAATAAATATTAATATCATGCAAATTAACTATTAACAATAATAAAACACATGACAGGTGATTACTTAATAGGTGATTACAGAAATTAATTCACATCGAAGGATGTGTCTGCCCTAGTGTTGCCCCAAGCACCCACGTGCATCATTGCATTGTCATTAGTCTCTTAAGATAATAATTTAAAAATTAATTTAAAATATGCATCTTCAGTTGAAAATACTTTTTCTCCACTTCAAAAGAGCAAATTTGTCCTAGTAGGGTTTAAATTAAATTAAAATATGAGATATTTGGTTAACAGGGCACTTGACTTTTATTACAGGTTAGTGTAACACTGTCACTGTTACTGCTCTTGCAGTGCTCATCTTCTCAGGGCTTTTTTCAGAAGCATCTCTGAAGTCTTTACTATCTGGAGGTGCTTAAAAATTCAGGATGTGAGCAAAAGCAGGGGAGGAGGGTCATTTCTGATGGGATGGGGAAAGAAGCATTAGGGGGTGAACCCTTCCTCCAAGCCCCAAGAGCAGAGGGGCCATCACCACCATCCAGCCACCCTTGGCACAGAGCACCAAGAGCCCTGGGACAGCACCACTTGTCTGCAGCACCTTCAGCAACTGCAGGAATAACCTGACAGCACAGCACAGCAACAAACCACCCATGCAGAGCTTCCTAAGCCCCAGCTTCAGGGGGAAAATGGCATTAGTGGTAGTGTTCATGCTGTGGAAGGTGTGCAGGGTTGAGATTCTGGGGCTACTGGTTGGATGAGCTTTTCAGTCACTTCTCCTCTTGCATCATCACCACAGATATAACAGAGGGCAGAAGTCAGAAATGAAGGAAATTCTGCACAACTGTCTGAGAACAAAATTCAGCAAGATGTGAAAACCCACCCAACCACAGGGCCAGGCAGCACCTCAGCTGTGCAGCCCTTCTGCACACAGGGGTTGCCTGTCCATCTCCGCCGCGTGCCCTGAGCAGTCCCACACCTTGCACCCCCACATGGGGTGGCTTATGGTAGTTTATTTTTAATTCTGTTTCCATGAGGTTTGACACAAGCACAAAGGTGATCAACAGAAAAAACAAAGTGTCACACGTTCCTGCGAAAACCAGGGCACGCAGCCTTTAGCACGTTCTGCGGAAGGCAGGTCAGGAGCTGCACCACACCGAGCTCCAGCTAAACCAAGCTGGTCTGCTCTTGTCAAACAGGGGGTTTCTCCTGCGGGGAGGGAGTATAATAGTCAATATTTCTTATGATGCCTTTATTTGGCTGTTTTCTTTCTGTATCAGGCTTATTATCTTTTCCTGCCTAGGCTTGTACATGAGCTTTCTAAGGCCCTGGACATCTCTGTACATTACCAGCTACAATGGCCTGCAGCTCTTGAATGTGCTTAAACTTGCAAAGCTTATTCTCAGTTTGACATCCAAAATAAATCAAGACATTTCTTAGACCAAGAGATTTTTCTTTTTGAATTTCCAATATATAAAAGTCCTATCAGCGAAACACTCAGGCCTGGTAGAAATGCACAAGCCAAAAAGCTACAGTTTTGCAGGTGCTTTTTCTCCTATGTTGTTTGTTCTTCATTAAACAATGCAAAACACTACGAATAAAAATGAAGAAGACAAATTGGAGTCTAGTTAGCAAGGGAGATATAACCTAATATCCGTCACTGTTATACTTCCGTATGCTACTTAATGAATCAATGCTGGCTGGAAAAAAGATTGCTGGGGCCTGAGGCACTTAGTAACAGCATGTAACATAACATGCATTTCCCTTTAGGTGTCACTCTAAAAAGTTGGTGTGGACAATTTCTAGTTCTAATGTAATGAGAGCGGAGGGTGATGCTGTCAGGAAGAGAAATAACGGCAGCAGAGTGTGAGGCTGCACACAGGCAGCCAGTTCCTTGGGCAGCTGGGCAGGGTGCGGGGCAGGATGGGCACCCCAAGGCTGTGTACCTGGGGAGAGGGTGGGAATGTCCTCCCCATCCTTGGGACTGCCGGACACCTGCCAACACCACCAGCTCCAGAGGTGCCAGGCTGGTTCAGAACCGAGCATGTGAGCTGCCCACGCAGGAGGTAACTGGAAGTGTGCAAGCATCAGCTGCTCCCCTTAGAGCCTGCACAGCTGGAAACAAAAAGAGGATGAACACGAATAAAATGCAGTGCATGGAAGTGCCTCCCATGAGCAGAGGTGCTGCAGGGGCTGAGATGCACAACTCACAACCAATAGCATTCACTTGAAAAAACCCTTAGTATTTGGCCCCATCTTCATGCCATATCACATATCATGTGTTCCACCCACCATGGGACTTAAACTTCTCTTTGGCCTTCACCTGGCAGCTTCTCCTGTACAAATTCAGGGCCCTGTGGGTGCTGTGATCACCTCTGAGGTGCCATCATTCCTACCCATCTGTGGCTGCTTCCTGTATATCCAGGTATGCTCTCCAAAGCATCCTCATTGGTATGTACAGCCTGTAATCAGCAGTGAAATACTTTAGGATTCATTCCAGTGAAGGATGTAAGGCTTGAATTGCATTATATTGTCTGGTAATTAATACTAAGAAGAGATCCTGCACAGTGTAACAATAGCTATAAAATTGCTTCAACTACAGTGGATGCAGAGAAAAGAAATGAAATGATACGATCATTATTATTATTATTGCCAGGTTGGTGGTTTTTTTTTTCTTCTGCTGGATCTTGCAACATCTTTCATGAACTTGTTTTCTTTCAAAATGACTTCTCAGCAGAAAATGGAATTAAAACTCTAAACGGACATCACGTCATTTCAGAATGAGTCAAGATCAGCTAGTCCACTTTTTAAGTACCAAACTCCACACTGCTCCCTGCCAGCTGGGGAGGAGCTGCCTGCACTGCTGTCTGCCACATGCCATGTCTGGGCAAGGAGGCAAAAACAAACCAGAGTGAATGGGAGGGTGCAGCATGGTACCAGAAATACCAAGTGACCTGGTATTGCAGGGGATCACATTTAAAGACTAGTTCTTAGGAGTTGCAGTGAGAGAATCTTAATCATATTTTGGGATGGCAAAGGAGCACTGCCCCACCACAAATCAGCAGCGCTCTTTCAAATATCAGTTCCACAGTGACAGAAACTGCAGCCACTGGTTTGTGTGCTTTGACTTGAGCCAGTGTATACAATTAATAACGCATCCCTGCCCAATCAACAGAACGATCTGTCCTTGCCCCTAGGTACTAATCATGTGTCAAGACAATTAATTGCAGAGATGTACTATGTGAGGAAGGTTGCCCTTTATGTAAAATGTGGCAATTTTTCTGAAGGGCCCAAGGCAATGATCATCTGAATATCATCCCTTGCAGTAACACTACCCTCTCTAAATGAGGGAGGAGAACTTAGTCAACATGAGACCTAAAAACAAACCTCCCTCTGGGTTCAAGCTCACAGGATTTGGAGCACCCTACCACCTACCACCGAGCAGAATCACTCTCTTCAGCAAAGGTTACAATTTTCCGCTTAGATTGGATCAAAAGTCCCTGAATGGCTAAATTTAAAAGCTGATCGCCACAAAGGATTCTTAAGAAGACTTTTTTTTCTTCCATCAACTTCACTAGTTCACAAGAAGCATTTTCCTCACAGAAGGCTCATCTGGCATCAGGGAAGGCTTGCCATTGATTTTCACAGAAATGTGATCGGATCTCCCATTAGTCACTAATCTCACTGGGCAGGTAATTGGGTGCAGATGAGGGGAGCCAGCAGGGAGCCTGAGGACACAGGCTTTGGGCACAGAAATGAGTCAAAATGTCAAGGTACTCTTTGTTTCACTTTGTCTACTCTTCCTCTACTTTCTCAAAGGGAAAGGGGAAAATCCAACCAACCTGCACAAGGAGGGCAGAGTCGCCTCCAGTGACACCCTCCCTGCCTCAGCCTCCTGACACCTGCTCTGGCACTGCCCTACACTGCACACCTGTTGGGGGACAGCCTTCTCAGGAGAGGGGGACAATTTATATCATAATTAGACAAGGAGGACCCACAACCCCTTTGCCTCACTGCAAACTGCGTATTGTCAGGGCCCCTCCTCTGGTTGGGAGGCAGCCCGGGCAGCAAGAACCATGGCAGAGCCTTGGTGACTGGGAGCCACCATTTCCCCACTGCCTCACCTTGTCTTTTGATTTTCACTTTGACTCATTGCTCCCAGGCATCATTGTCATCAATATTAAGAGGTGCTGGGGCGCATTTTACAAATGCGTGTGCTTAATCATCTTGATATCTGAGAGGAGCCTTGTGATAAGAAGGGCTGTTATCTCCATCTCACAGTGGCAGTGTGAACCCCCTGGGCCTGCACAGGATGACTGCACAAGGCTCTGGCAGCAACGTGCAGACACCCCATTGTGCAAAACCAAGGGCAGTGCTGCAAGGGATGGATTGAATCTCCTGCACCACTTCAGGAGCTGGTGAGTCCCACTGAGCCCTTCCAGTACTGCAGACCCAAGACAACCTCTCCCCATTTTGATGTACCTCTCTTTGGCTCACCCTCAGCAGCAAAGGGCACAGCCAGCCTTCCTGGCTGCTTTGGTACATGCCATTGCATGTCCACCCTGCCTGGATCATGTGGCTCTCCTCGTCCGGCTGAGCAAGGACCCGTCCCTTTGTCATAGTTTTCTTTCACGTACAATAAATTATACTCATAACAAGAGAGCCCAGGCAGAATTCCCCTGAGAGTCTGAAATGAACATTTTTCAGGATCTGACAATAAAACACCACTTGTGCTCTGCCTCTCATCTGTTCACCCTTTCAGTTAAGCTTTCACCCTGCGTATTAGAGAAATGAGTCATCTTCACCATCTCTCATGCACTCGTATTCACAGTACCTTGCCTTAATCTCCAGTTTTTCACTATCACCTGAAATACATGCTCCTTAATCTCTAATATTACTTTATGGGGAAAACCCACTAAAAAATAAATCACAGTTATAATGAGAAGCTTCCAAAGACTATAATCCTAAAACGCACTCCTATAATAGCACAAGGGAATCTCCATGCTCAGTATTAAAAGGATAATTTTTCAGTGCATCCCGTTTCCCAGATACACACAGCTCTTCATTTCCACCTGCAAATGGCTCCATAGATTAGCAGAGAGACAAAACTCAATCAAGCATGTCTGTCATTGCGATTATGGCCTGGCTGTAAAGCAATTTCACAGAATGGGAGAGGACCATGATACACCTATCACAACTTAAAAGCCTTCTTCATTGCACCAGATTTACATAACTTTACTCAGTGTTGTAGATTAAAGGTTCAGAAAAAAAATCATATTTGCCCATAGGGATGGGAAATGAACAAAGCAGTGACACTGGAGGCAGTTCATCATTTGAATTGGGTTTTACACCTGCAGAATTCCCCTCTTGCTATTTGGCAATACCTTGTGGCTTGCACAGACCCAGTAACTGTAAGGGACTGTTTGTGTGTTTGTGTCTTCTATCAAATAAGAAATACAAGCAAGTTGAAAAAGGTTGAATGTTTTTTGGTTTTGAGTCACACTGTGGAATTCACTGGGGAAAACGTAGCCCTTACCTCTCTTAGGAAAATACATCAAGATCCATGTGCTTTTCTTCACCTGAAGATCTTCTAGAGTGACTTTAGCACACCTTCAAAAAACATCCCCCTCCACCTGCCAGATGTGACAGTTTAGAGCCATATCTATCAGTGCAGGTTGTCATGTACAGCCATTTGCAATTCTGACATGCCCTCAAACCCTAAATCTGGCTTAAAATTTCTTCAAGCAGTTTCTGACAGTTAAAGCAAGAAATTTGTACTTTTTAGATAAAAACTGAAATTCTCATTCTTATGAAAACACTAAATGAGATGAAAGTTGACGTTTCAGTTGTCCTGGCTCTGGAATGAGTGTTCATGCTCATTTTACTAGGAAATGAGCAGGTGTGCAAAAGCTCCTGCAAGGTCAGCAGAGCCCATGCAGCTGCAGGAAGCAAAACTCTCCAGCAGTCACAGTCTCCTACCCCAGTGGAACTGGGTTCGGGCTGCTCTCATCCAGGCAGAGCTGCTGGGTTCAGGCTGCTCTCATCCAGGCAGAGCAGGGCTGGGTGATGCTGCACCGTGCTCCTGAAAGAGAAGGGGCACAAACCATAAAGTCACAGAATCATTTGGCTTGGAAAAGACTTGAAGACCATCCAGTGCAACCTTTAACCCAGAACTGCCAAGTCCACCTCCAGGCCATGTCCCTGAGTCACAGCAGGAGTCTCTCCACACTGGCAAACTGCAAGTTCCTCTTCCAACCTCAAAATAGTCATCCCTAATTTGGTCAAACCAATGCAACCAAAGGCAGTGTGGAGACCTCGACAAAGCAGAAGACACTTTATAGAGAATGGCTAAATCATGCCACTTTCAGAGTGAAAGCCACAATGATTCTTGGCAGTGTATGGCTTGTCCCCATGAGGGCAGGGGAAAAACCCAGGGCCAGGGCTGCCTCTTCGCTGTACCTGCTTAGAGGTGCTGCTTTTTGTTTCTTATTATGAAAACTTCTTTTCCCTCTTCAGTACAAGATAGCAATCTGATGTCATTCCATTTCTCATTTTTCCCCAGATTCTGATTCTTTAAGGCTAAAACTGAGTTCCCTGAGCTGACTCTGATGCTGCAACATATACCAAAGTTCTTGGTTGAATCAGGCCCTCTTGAAGTATAAGGAGGGAGATATTCAAGCTTTTTAATCCAGCAGCACAGCAGGGAAACTGCTTGTCTCTGTGTGATTGTGTAATTGCTTTTCAAAGAGAGAAGTGAGTTTCTCTACCCATGTCACACTGACAAACCTCAGAAGTCACTTTGGTCTCCCAGCCTAACTTTCAAGATTATTTGTTATGGATAAAAGGAAAGACACTTCTATTTCCATAGCTGACAAGCTTTGCTTCAGGGCATGCATTTATTTTCCATGCTGTTGATCTCTTCCTCCCTGTATCGGGCTAATTCATCAGATTAATAAAGGACGATTTAGCTTCCTGCAGGGTGTTATTGATCTCTTGGGGAACGTGGCAGTTTGCTGTGCCACCTTTCCCCTGAGCAAAGGGGATGATTTTTAAATATTTCTAATGCTTGCAGGCTACAGCTGGCTCTCACCAAGCAGCAACAGAGGAGCAAAAGGCAGCAGCAAAGGGGAAATGCAAAATCTATCTCTTGGATTGCTCTTTCCCTGCCTCTGCACTCACCGGTGTGTCCAGACCATACCCACCTTTGGCAGTCTGTGACAGGATCTTCTTGTGACTCCAGCAGCACTTACCAGCCAAAGCTGTGTTTCCATATGCCTCTTCAGAGCACCTCTGGAAGGCACTGGGATTTCGGCATGGGCAGCCCCATCATAGTCGAGCACACTGAGCAAAGGGAACTGGAACTAGTTGATTTTTAAGGTCCCTTTCAATCCAAACCATTCTAGGATTGTATGATCCTGTGACCTCCTCTCAGGGCCTTCCACAGCAGTGGTGGTTTCTCAAGAGACCAGAAGTGCACACATTTCAGAAGCCTTCACATGTCATCCAACACAGAAACAGCAGTGTCTCCTTACCAGTGCTGAAATTCCTCTCTCTATCCCATCAAAATTATTTCTATACCTTCAAGCTACAGTGCTGGATGAAGAGCTTTAATTCTCCATAATCTCTCTGTAGTTTCCCAGATCCCTGATTGTCTGGGCAGCAATTCCTGCCCTGCAAACACAGCCTGGCTCCTGGCTCCCAGGATGCAGGGCTTGATGCTTGACCTTATTAAAAAACAAACCCTGTTTGTTTATTTGTGCCAAGTTACAAAGCCCAAATCCTCAGCCTCGGTGACTTACTACATCATTCTTCACCTTTCTTATGGTTTAATGTTGCCTGTAGCTGTTCCATTTTCTCCCTAAAACCACTGACAGAAGTGATAAACTGTGACAGAACAAGACCTGAGCCCTCAAGGCTGGGCGGACACAAACTCCCTTCCTCTCCTGTTTGCAACTCTGTTGTGAGCTTCTAAATGTTTTGCCTTAAAATCCACTCAGTATGTACTATATTAATTTTATATAACTCTAATTCCTTAATCAATAGCTTTGAAGAACGAAATATCTCTGTAAATTACAACAACGTTATTACCTTTAGCAGTCTAATTTGCAATCTCATTAAAAAGATATGAGGTTCTTTTCTGTAACCCTACTGTGATGGAATAACTCCCCATCCTTCATTAGTCATACCCTTGGTGTGTGCTGGTCCGTGTTTGTCTGGGACTGGTGTCAAGCTGGGCTGTCCTCAGCTGGTTTCCAAGCTTGCTTTCCTTGCTGCCCATCTGTGATGGCTCAAGCACCAGTGAAGTACAGTGTGACCAGCTCCAGGAGCTGTGGGGGCAGTGCCATGCCCGGTGCCCCAGACCCACTGGTGCAGAGCATGCAGGGGCGGTGCGTGCTGTGCCTCACACGCAGGGTCACAGTGGGACACTCCATCCTGCAGTATGACCACAGCTGAAACTTGTTTTCCCCAAACCTCACACATTTATTGAATGTCTCTGCATGGATTGACTGCCTTTTCTGCATTATCAAAATGTATTTTCTGGGGGATTCAACTGGTACCTGACCAAATAAATGCCTTTTCTTCTGAATATATTCTAAAAATTACTGAGCTCTGTATTATTTTCTTTCCCATACAAAAAGAAGCCCCATTTTCTCAAATATAGAAAAGTTTTGGAGCCAGAATTAGACAAGGAAATGTTAGACGATAAGGAGTCAGGGACTGGTTTCTCCTGGTGGTGGGGGCTCTGTGCCAGTAAGATGGATGATTAAGACTGGTACCACCCCATGAAGCTGCCAGTGTCTGACCACTGCCTGCATCTCCCATCCAGGCACATTTCTCATCTTTATCCCTTGAGCGCCCTGTTTCCCATTTGGTAAGGTTGTGTTTATTTACTTGGGGTTTGGCATGACAGATAAAACAAAGCTATGCCAAATTTCAGTCCATAAATCCCAGGAAGCAGATTGAATAGGCCTAGATTATAAAGGAAAATAACTGCAAAGAACTTATTTTGTAAAAAAATGAAAGTTCTTAAAACTGATTTGCTGACATGTCATTTGCTTGATGTCATCCTTCTATAAGTGGGTTATGATTGTTCTCATGAATGCAAAATAATATGCAAATATATCCATCACATCCTACTGCTTCCAGTTTTATCTGCCTGTTTCCCAGTCTTTTCTTTCCCTTCCCCCAGAGTCTCCCAGAAGCTGATGAGAAGCATTTGTCCCGCTTGCAAGGACAGGAATGAAGACAGTGGAAAAGGGAAAAAAAAACAGCACTACACCTCTTCTGACAGGTCTGTGTTTCGTGGTGGTTTATGCCCCTATCACACAATGTACAGTTTCATTTCTGCCCTTGAAAAACAGCCAGAAGACCATTGCCAGTATACATTCTTCCCTGACAATTTCTCTCTTGCTTTGGAAAACATGGATAGTTTATGGTCAGCCAACATCCCTTGAACAGTGACAACTTTGCTGTCCCAGGTGTTTTGGAGCAAGCAGGACTCACCAGGACTGTCAGAAAGTCTTCCTTAAACACAGCAATTTGTAGCACAAACCCAAGCAATGCTCTCCTGCAGGAAGGGAAATAAGAGTCGGGGTTTTATCTCTTACTCTACCCAGAGCTATACATGATCTTTAGGGTTCCCAGAACCAGTCTGTGCTCAAGCTGAACCCCAGCTCAAAACCCATGGAGTTTGTGGGTTCCTGTGATAAAGGTGTACCTGGGAGCCTTGGTGAGGAACAGGTGCCCGGTCCTGGCTGCTCTCTCCACTCCCCCCAGAGGTGGCTGGAGCTGGGGCTGCCCCCATCCCTGTGCTGGCAGCTCCGTGGGGAATGGTGCTGCTCCCAGGGAATGGCACAGATCCATTGCTGCCCATCAGTCTGGTTGCCCCAAGCCCTGATCCTGCCCCAGGGCTGGAATTAACACTGCTGAGAAACAACACAAACTGCAGCTTGAAAATGGCAGATCAGGTGCACACTTACTGCCATGAAAAAGCTTTAAATTGGTTTAGAATTGAAAAGAAATAAAAAATCTACCACGAAAGGCTCAGGTACAGCTGTAAAGGGCTGAATGCAAATTACAGGGTGAAGCTGAATTCATCATGAAGTTGCTTTAGGACTTTGCAATGCACACCCACAATTCTGGCCCTTAGCAAGGGACACAGAGGCTGGCTCTCCTTAGTGGCCAAATTTTAAAGCACTGTCAGATTAAGAAAGCTGGCTTTGAAACACTGGATAACTTTAGGCCTGCCTTTATAACATAGGATCAAAGGATTTGAAGCCTTAAGACACAACTGAACTGCAGAAATTTTGGACACTCTCCACCCAGATCTAAGATCTGTGCTTTTAGTAATTATTAATACCTGTTACACGACAGCAAAGTGAGTGCACTACATCCATATTTTATATATATATATATATAAACGTACATATAGATATATGTTAGGTCTGTAAACTACAGTATCATTTTGTACAGGAGTGACCCACTTTTCTGCAGTTCCTAAAGTTCACTCTACACTGAGAACAATTACATTTCAAACTGACCAAACAGTCATTGGGTAAAAATCTATCAATAATTCCATCATGGAAGTCAGAACTCAGACTGCCATTCCTCCAGAACAGCCTGAGCCCCCCAGCCATGGTCCTTCCCTCTCAGCACAGTGAACCTCCTGCTGCTGCTGCTGCCAGTGAGGGCTGGGATGGGAGGGGACAAACACTCATGCCCAGGGGAGCCCAGAGCCTGACAGTGAGGGACATTCCAAAAATGGGAGATGTGAAACCAAGTCATCACAGGCAGGAATAAATAGTCAACTCTGGTTGTCTTCCACCTGTTACAAACAGTGGCTCATCATGCAAGGGACTGATGGACCAGTCCCCTTCCTCAGTCTGTCAAAGGAGGGCTACATCCTTCACTGTGGTTTTGCCCAGTCTGCCTGGAAGATCAAAGCTTTTTGTCTACTGTGTGCTTTGTAAACCCTTAAACATCTTCCAGCTGAAGAACAGACCTGCTCACAGGGAACACAACCAAATGCCCATTGATTTGCTCTCCTACCTCCCATTCACAGATGGGTGGGAAGAGAAGGCAGTGCAGGGAACTCACAGCAGGAGGATCGTGGAAGTCTGGAACAAGATGCTGAAGTCACTGACTTTCTACTGTCATGGAGAATCAGGAGAAGGAACTCACAGCCACTCAGCACTTCTGGTCAGTGCTGGGGACCCACTCACATGGTAGCCAGGAAACAACAGTGTACAGTCCCTCTTCAGCACCGTTAGCTGGACACTGGTGTCATAGGGACTGAACAATTCTCATATAAAATTTTCTTCTGAAACATTAGCTGCAAAGATCTTTCTCTGTATGAATTATGAAGTATTAGTTCATGTTTAATTGCATTGATTTACATTGAAAGCTTTAAACATCAGCCTAATAATTACCTTAAACCAATTTGTCATCAGGAATACAATAAACCATTACCTATATCAGTGCTTACAAGGACCTGATTCTTCTGTGTCAAAGGAACTGGAAAAAATAAGAAGCAACACTTAAAATGCCAAAGTATCATCCAGGTTGCTGCATTTAGGGGAAAAAATTATGAGAATGATTGTCAGTAAAAGTGATGGTAGGAAAAAAAATGTTGGAACCAGCAGAGGTGCTTATTTATGGAGAAATGTCCAGATGGTGATCAGGGACTGGCACCCACTGTCACTGAGGGGCCCTGGTTGGAGTCACAGGTCACCCAGCTGCCCTCACACCTTCTGCAGGGCTCTCCTGCAAGACAACTGAAGGGGTCCTGTGTCCCAAATCCTCCTTCCCAGACCTGAAACCAGCCCTCGAAATGGCAGTATGTGGTGGTGGTTCATTTTGTTGCTGGTGACATTGAGACCAGCCTCCTTTCTGCTTTGTCCCCTCCTCTTCCCTTGCCCACCAACCAAGATGACATTTCTGCTCACATAGAGAATACCAGCAAATACCTTTTATAAGGAAACTTCACACCACTCCACTCCCTGCTCTTAGAGAAGGTCTGACTATTTAAAACCAACACCAAAAACACCTGGCTAGAGGCATGGAAAATTTTAGACAAAGCATTTACAACCTCAGCCAACTCAGAGACACCATGAACATGGGGAGAGCAGTGAGAGACACATTCTAGAGAAAGCTCAGGGCCAGGGCTCCTGAGCAGGGTTCACCTTCCAGAGGGACAGGCTGGGGATCCCCAGGGGAGATGGTGTGTGCTCTGAGCGCCCCAGATTCCTGTGGGAGTGAGACGGTTGCAGCAAAGGAGAGCTATAACAGGACTTGAATATTTTGAACTGATTTGACAGCCAGGTGCTGTAGTGCACTTTATCTGTGTGAGATTTTGCAGCAGTCAAGCACTTCACAGCGCTGTCCTGGAGCAGACATCACACACTGCTCTGCTTGCAGCATCACCCCAAATTTTACAGCTACTGCAAAATTTCAGGCCCACGGCCAGTTTCAGCAGAATGGTCTTTATTTTGCAGTGATCTTGAAATGTACCCTGTGGTTTGTAGGGACAGGATTAAAGCCTGGTTGTGATGGTGATCTCAGGGGTGTTTCCAGGGCTGCCCTTCCCCCCAGGAAAGGCACATCACAGAGGTGTCAGCTGGAGGGGCACTGCTCACCCCCTGCCCCGGGAGCTGCCAGCTCCACCACCCAGAGGCACAGGGATGCTCAGCAGGGTGACAGGGACATGCCAAAGGTGCCAACCCATGCACAGGGTGCTGTTACTGTTCTGTGCTGAAGGGCTGCGACCTCAGATAGCACTCCTTCTCCAGTAGGGAAATCATTGATGCCTCAGGATTTTCATTTGATTTCCTTGATCCACAAAGCTGCCCTGGATAGTCCAGCAGAAGGCTCCGCTTCCAGGTGGCAGCTGGGGACCAGGGCTGTGATGGGACTTGAGCCAGGTGGAAGCAGCAGCACAGGAACATCTTCCACAGGGCTGGAGCCTCCTGCTTTCAGCGCAACATCCACTTCAGCCTCCAGCCCTCCATATAAAGTATCATCAAATAATTTACAGTAGGTGTCAGCTGCAGGCTACAGCCAAAAGGAAGGTTTATTTAAGATACCATGTGGATTGTTATATGAGATCCTGATGGATTATTCCTATCTGAGAATTTACAGATACTCCAGGAGCATGGCCAACAATTTGGATTAGTTTAGATTAAACTCAGACTGGGTTGGTTTTCCTCCCTTAGGAAATCTCAGCCCTAGATCTAGAATTTTTTTTGAAGGCAAGATGTAGACAAAAACAACTTTTACGCTTTCCAGCAGGCACCTGAAGTACTTTTCCATCAATCACCTTTGATATACAGAGGCAGAAGTGTGAGCTACTTCATTAAGAGCCCTCACACATAACTGGGTACATTTACATATTAATCAGACAGCTGAGCTGCTAATCTTTCTATCTGATATGCCTCTGTAACCATTAGTCAGAGCTGGGTGCTGTTAAATACTCCAGGTACCACCAAGTGCTCTAAAATCAAGACAAGTGTGGATGACAGGGGAAGGCTCATATTTACAACTCTCCCGTAGAGCTCAGCACTGTTAGCTCTGCCACAGAAACATAAATACATATCTCTAACACCAGCAGCTTTAATCCAGTGGGAGCACTAAGAGAGGCAAGGCACTCCCACTGCCAGGAGACTTCAGTGGTGCTCATGGAAAAAAGGCTGGTTCCAGTTCAGCCTTCTCCGGGCTCTTTGCTGGTGTCTGAGTGGCACAGGGCACCAGGCACGATGTGACCTGCAAGCATTGTGCCAGCTTTAATGAAACTAACATTTCTCTGTCCTGAAACCAGGAGGCAAGGGAGCCATTCCTGAATGTGAGGAGGAGCGAAACTACCTGGACACTGCACTGCTCTGCCTTTCCTGAAATCACACAAAAGGCTACACAGCCCCACTGGACAAGGAGGA
>JAOXXN010000025.1:10306094-10328685 GCA_026770055.1 Myrmophylax atrothorax | reverse complement strand
ACCAACAGAATGCCGAGGATCTAGCTGGTAGCTTTGTGGCCACTGAAATTAAGGTCTATTTTTCAGGTATCGCCTCTCCTCAGTACTCTATCAAAGGAAATAAAAGAAGATAGAGAAGCCACTTCCCTCCACCCCCAAACAACACTGCAAAGTCAGTAGTTACTGAGATGAACAACTGACATGGAACTCAAGAGAGGATGGAGTCAGTGGATCCACAGCTGACCTGCTGTTTACTGTGGTGCACCAGCTCTCGTCCCAGATACAGCACAGCAGTTGTTTGGTTTTGTGTTTAACCTGTTCATTCACCATTCCAGGATCTGTAAATCCTCCTCCTCAGCTCCCCCTCCTGCCTTCCACTGCCTCACACTTAGCTCTCCGCCTGGCTAGAGTGATACCAGGCTTTGAGGTGCTGAATTAAATTCTCTCCACCCTCCAAGAGCAGACAACAGCACGAGGTTTAACCTTTGGGTGAGAGTGCACTGCCTGTTCCTTGGCACCACACACCTCCCTGCTGCCTCCTCCCAGGGCCGGGTGCCAGGGGGAGCAGGGCAGAGGGGCAGCCTGTGCCCAGCACTCACACACCAACAGCTGCAGCAGCCACAAAGAACACAAACACACCATGATTGCCTTTGCCAAGGAAGTGATCTGTGATGCTGTGATACCACTTCCTCCTTGCAGCACTGCCACAGGTCACATTTCCTGGGCTTTAACTAAATGCAAGAAAAATAACATGCCTGACTTCAGCAATCACACAGGCTTTGCAGAGCACTCTGATCTGCCCTGCTCTGGGCCAAGGTTTTGTTTGCCAGTTCCTCCAGATTAAAAGGATGGAAAGGTTAGGCAGACCCCAAGGAACTGCTTTATGCTTTTGCCATGGGACATTACCTGTGTTACCTGCAGTTCTCAGCCCTCAATCCTCAGGTTGGCCTTGCTGTCCAGCCCCAGCACAGTAGCCCAGCCACACTGGCACCCCAGTGCCTCTCCCTCATGTCCAAGCAGCCCTGCAGACCCCCACCAGCCCTGCACTGCCCTGCCACCCCCAACCCATGGCAGCAGGAGGGTGCTGAGGGACACAGGAGTGCTTTGGAGACCAAGAGCCTCTGCACAGGCTCTGCCATTGTTCTGGACCCACAACCAAGAGGTTTTGCCAGTGGATTTGGTTCTTAAGGAAGAGCCTGGATGCCCCACTGATGCTATTAGAGCCCTACATATCCCTTTCCAGCAGATGAAGATGTTCAACCCTCCTATTCCTCACCCCATGGGACAAGTGGATTTTGGAAACCAGCAATTCATGCTCCTTGTCTGGAGAGGCTGCATGCAGCAGTAGCATTATACAGCCAGTGGATCTCTCCTCCATCTTTCACTGCTTTTTATAATGTTTTATTGATTGGTTTTGTCAAACTATTTTATTGATTGGAAGTATTTCCAAAGTCTGCAGTCTGGACATAAATATTAAAGAGGAGATGAGGGGACACAGGCTTTACGATGGAGACCTGGCTCAGCCTTGAGTCTGGCTGAACACCCAGCCCTGGCCCAGTGTCCTTGTTTGACCCAGGCCAAAACTGGAAGAGAGGAGCTGGGACACAGTAACATCCATCTCCCTATTTTTACCTTCCAGACAGAGGCACAAGTACAGCGACCCTGTTTGAACTGCTTGAAATAAAGTCTCGGCCATAACTGACCCTGTGTGGGGGTGTTTGAGGGACAAGGAGGGTCACAGCCTCCACAGGCAGAGAACTGGAGCCTGGGACACTCTCAGGGATGCAGGGGCATGAAGGTGGATAGAGGGGTGAGGTTGTTGCCTGAAATACCACCCTGACATGTCATTGCTACTGCCTATCTCACCCCACCATCTCCTGGTTGTCCCCTTCCCTGGGATGCAGCCCAGTAATGGCTCAAAACCAAGAGGGATGACCCCAAGGTGAGGTGTCACACAGCTCACTTTTGGGTCAGGGTTATTTATTTATTGCTATTTATTCATCATTTTTAGGCGAACTTTGTAGTTTGGTTTTGATTTTTGGCATTTGCCTCTCCTACGAGTGTGTGAAAAAGAAACACCACAAAGAATGCAAAGGGGCAAAACCTCCAGCTCCTGAAACACCAAACCACTGAACTATGGTTGCATTTAACATATTAACACAAGGCAGAGCATCTCTGCTCCTTCGAGAGCAGAGCAGGCATGACCCTGAGGAAGAGCTGGTTAGACCAAATAGGAGCATGCATGATGTGGGGACTCCCATTTCACACACAAACCATCGACAAATAAATAAATCATAGAAAGCATGACTGCCCCACTTTCTCTTTCCCAGTTAGAAGGTTTTACCTTTGCTGTGGTTTAGTTGCTTGGTTTAAGCAGTGGAAAGAGCCTGACTTAAACTGAGCCGTGCCTTTGGCTTGTGCTTCTTGCTAACAGCATATATTGGTATTTTCCTATAAAACCCCAAGATGACAAGAGCAGTTCACTGGGGTTTGCCATGGGGTAGGCTAAGCACAGTCAGCCATAGGCAACAGCTGGTGCTTGGTTCTGCTGTCTCATGGGAAAACAACATTCTACCTGGATCCTACAGTGTGGATTTGGTGGTCTTTTCTACCTCCAAGAAGAGATGCCCATTTCCTGCAGGAAGGCAAAGCTCAGTCCCTGCACTTACTGAGGAAACCTCAATTTTCATTTCATTTCATCCTCTCTTTGCAGCTGCAGGGAGCAGCGCCCTCTCCACCTGCCTGCGAGCCCCAGCAGTGCTCAGGTGGGAAGGAAAGGTCCAAACCTCACCAGCAGGAAGGAAATGGAGTTATTTTTTAATCACTGTTGAGCACAGTTTTTTAACAGCTTCCAAAAGGTCTACTGCCCCCCAGTCCTCAAATTGCATATATCACACAAAATTTGCACTGCTGGAAAGGGTGGATGAAGCTCTTTTTTTCTTTTTTACCAGGAAAGAACACACAACCTGAAAATGCAGTGACAAAGCCAGTTATCCTTTAGACAGTGATTTCACAGGGAAGTTACTCTCCAGCTGCATCCAGCACAGATCTGATCATGTAAGTGGCCCCATGGGGATGTGTCCTGCTCCTACGCAGAGCGGTGACAGTACAGGGCAAATCAATGCAATGTTACAGCCAACAAAACTCATCTTAACACTCACGTTTTTTGGTCTTGATTGAGCCTCTTGGAAATCCATGGAACTATTTCCTTTGCCACAGGTGTCTGCATCACGCTGACCCATGGGCTCGTAGGGCAGTGCTGCACTGTCTCCTCTTCAAGCTGCATGAAGCTCCTACAGTATTTAGCAGCACCCCAGAGGGTCCAAAAGATCCAGCTCTGGGTGTTGCCTCCAGGGGCAGCAGCGGAGCTGCTTTCTTGTCCAGTCCCTGTATTCCACCTCCTCCCTCTCTCTCCCTTTTCTATTTATTTTTAAGTGCTTTCAAGTCTCCCGTGGTTCCACCAAACCATGAGCTCATCCACGAGGAAAACAGACCCAGTGCTCCTCTTTCCCCCCAGCACCCGTCAGCACCCCTGAGTGACCCAAAGCACAGAGGAAACAGCCCTGTATGTGTTCCTGGCAGCTGTGGGTGGCTGGAAGGGCCCTGGGACAGGCAGGAGTCTGGAGCTCTTAGCTCAAGGCAAATCATGGAATCACAGCATGATTTGGGTTGGAAGGGACCTTAAAGATCATCTCGTTTCAACCCCCTGCCATTTGCAGGGACACCTTCCACTAGACCAGGCTGCTCATGGCCCCATCCAACCTGGCCTTGGACACTTCCAGGGATGGAGCAGCCACAGCTTCTCTGAGCAACCTGTTCCAGTGCCTCACCACCCTCACAGGGAAGAATTTCTTTCAAATAACCTCATCTAAACCCATCCTCTGCCAATGTAAAGCCATTCCTAAAGCCTTGTCCTATCACTGCATACCCTTGTTAAAAGTCCCTTTCCAGCTTTCTTATAGTCCCTTTTGGTACTAGAAGGTGCTATAGGGTCTCCCTGGAGCCTTCTCTCCTCCTGGCTGAACAGCCCCAACTCTCAGCATGTCTCCATAGGTGATGGGCTCTAGCCCTCTAAGCATCTTCCTTTCCATTATTTTCATCTGGATGTGGGAATTGTCTTCTCCCTGTCTCTTGTACCATTCTGTGAAGGGGGAATATGAAAAGGCTGATCTGCAGCTCCCATGGGAAAGCCAGGTTTGGGTGGGTGGGACAATAAATAGAGGGATTAAGAGTTAAGCTGTTTTTCTTTCCATCATATTTGTTCTGCAAACATAAGTAAGTTAAAGATGCTGGTATTAGACTTCAGTGCCTTGCAAACACCTCCAGAAAGCAAATGGTTTGGGGGAAGGACAGCATGGCTGGTGTGGGGTCTGGGCAGAGGGCTCAGGGCTGCTGCTGCCACTGTCATGCCCAGACAGTTCTTGGTCCTCCGTGCAAGCTTTGATGGCAGCTGATCTTGCTCTGTGCCTAAAATACTTTAAATGGCTAAGCCACCCCAAATTGTCTTGGCAGGGAACAAGGGTCTTGCAGCACTGCAGATGGATCATGCAGCTATTTCTGGACTGTTCCATAAATAGCTTCTTCCCTCTGGAAACCCCTCAGCTGCACTGAGGCCAAACCTCTGCCCAGCACCTGACCTTTTTGGAGCTGGCCACTTGTCTTCTCTAGAAAACCCCCTCCTGCATTAAAAACTGCTTCTCCCCAGACACAGCTCCTGAGGGAGCTGGGGGCAGCAGGGGCAGGAGCCCACCCAGCAGGCCTTTGCCCAGTGCCTGCCACAGTCACAGTGTGAGCTGCAAGGAGCTTTGGGTTCATTTCCAAGGGACAGGGGCCTCTATCACCAGCAAACAAAGCCCATTTTAGGGCACTACAGGACCATCCCAGCACTGCTGTCCCTCCCTTTCCTTAGGATTGCTGCTCCCAGGCCCTATACAGGCTCCGCTCATTAATCCCTGACATGCTGAAATCCTTCTCTCCACATGCCAAGGGGACAGGGCACAGCTGAGGAACAGCAACAGGACCACCACGGGCTCCGCCACAGTGCAAACCCCACAGCTGCCAATGCTGAAGGTCTCACTGGGCTGGGGGTTTGTGTGTTCACTGCTTCCTTCCTCACCCCCCAGCTCTGCTCCGCCACAGCCCAGTCAGGCTCCTGCCACCTCCTCCCTCTGGCACACAGGGATTTACCACCAAGCAGCATCCACTGCAGAGATTTACACGGCCTGAACCCTTATTTACACTTCAATTCTGTCACTGCTCATGCACAAACACAAATCACGTTGCTTTTCCAAGACACTGTTGCCAGCAAGGCTGCACAAGCTTTCCCCCTGGCATTGAAGGGTGGAGTGCAGCCCCACTAGCAGCTAGATATTAAAAAAAAAAAAATAAATTGGGGAAAAAAACAGAAGCCAGCAGCTCTGATTGAAGATGAACAGATATTTGGATTTTCAAAAAGAGTGCTTTGACTTAAGCACTTGAGTGACTGATCATATTTATGAGACTGTTCATTTGCTTTGCACTTGAATTAGATGATCCACATTTAAAATCCCATCCCCAGGTGAGTTCTGGGCCTTTTTGGAGGTCTGGCATCAAAGCAGCAGACAGATGGGAGTCACAGGCCAAGCGATGAAACGCCGTAATCACTCACCGAGTGCCATCGCTCGTGCCTGGTGCTTTGAACACAGTTTGGAAGAGAAATGCAAATATCTATTTTTCATTAGTGACCCAGTTCAAACCACTTCAGTCTGACCACAGAGATGCATGAGCAGTTCATCAGAACAAACATTTACTCAGGTGCCTGAAAGGCTGCAGAACCCCACAGCAAAAAGGAAACCTCTAAAAACATTAAAATTCACTTTTCTTTTTTTTTCCTTACCCCTCTCTGCACCATCAGGAAAGGCCATGAAAACTTTACAGACTTCTCTCACAAACACAAGAGAGCAGGGGGTTGCTTTTCCAGCCAGCAGTGCCCTGTGCCAAGATGGTGCTATGTTCACAATCAGGCTCTGAGGCACAAAAAACAGATGTCTGTGGAGGGCCATGTGGGATGGACAGGCAGACACCCACAGGATCGAGCTCAGCCTGACAGTGTCAGACTGATCTGCCCATGCCCACCAGCCACTGTGCCCTGACACAGCACCCTCCAGCCGTCCCCACACGAAGACCTTCTTCCAAAACTTGCAGCCATTCTTTGGGACAGACCTAAATCCTTTATCCTGCCTTCCATGGGCTGCGTGGGAAACGGAGCACTGTGGCTGAGTGGTGTTCCCCACACGTCCAGAGAAGGCCTATGGAGCTGGGGAAGAGTCTGGAGCACAAGTCTTATGGGAGTCCTGAGGGAGCTGTGGGTGTTCAGTCTGGAGAAAATGAGGCTCAGGGGGAGCCTTGTTCTCTACAGCTCCCTGGAAGGAAGTTGTAAGCAAGGTGGGGTTTGGCCCCTTCTCCCAGGTAACAAGTGATAGAATGAAAAGAAACGGCCCCTAGTTCTGCCAGAGGAGGTTTAGAATAGATATTAAGGAACATTTCTTTGCCTAAAGGATTGTCAAGCACTGGCAGAGCTGCCCAGAGCAGTGGTGGAATCACCATCCCTGGGGGCATTTAAAAGTTGGATAGATGGGGCATTGGGGACGTGTTAGTGGTGGCCTTGGCAGTGTTCTGTTAACAGACTTGATGATCTTAGAGGTCTTTCTCAACCTAAATGATTCTGTTGTGTGTTCCCTGGGCACACAGCCCCGGGCCAGCTGTGAGAGCACTCGGGGCCCCTCACCCAGCAGGGCAGCCCCGGGGGCTGCAGCCAACATGGCCCTGCCTGGGGGCACAGCAAGTTGCTGTCAGGGACAGAAAACACTTCTCCCCAAATGAGAGAAACCTAAGCTCTGGGCTGGAGGTGTTTGACTAAATCCATTTTGAAATCATTTCACTTCTTTCTTCAAAGGAAAAAAAACAACTGAGGAAGCAGCAGCATGGTGGAGTCAAGCCCTTTCCCTGCTCCCAGCACAGGGATGAGGAAGGGGCTGAGGTGCACACACATTCTGCACAAAAACCCTGAACTTTGGCTCAGTGCCCCATGGCACCAAGGGAAGCTCTGACTAACCTCACCTCTAGGCAGGTTATTACATTATGTATTGTATTATACTTAATCCAGGATAAAACACATGGGATTTTGCGATGAAAGAGATTTTAAGAGCTGCAAGTGAGCAACCTTGAGGAGCATTAGAGTCCCACTGCTGGGGGCAGCTGCCCTGCCAAAGGGCCCATTCTCATGCAGGCAAGAGCTGCCTTCCCTGCCCTCACCTACCTGAGCAGGGCTCCCAGCAGCACTGAGCAGGTCTGAGCAGAGCTTTGGGCCTTCGGTGGCTCCCCGACTTCCTCTTCCTTTCCTTTTAGTGACTTCAGATTTTCCACCCAATGCTAAAGTTTCCTTTAAAGCCCAGGTTTTTAGAGCAGCATCAGCAGTTTCCTCCTCAATCACATTGCTCTCCATCTGCTGGCAGGTCCGTTTTCCTTACTGGCTCCTTTTCCTGGGACATGCACAGCTCTGCCTAATCAGCAGATAACCACCTTGACTGGTATTAACAAATCTCCCCGATTTCCCCTCTCTTATGGTCCTTTTTCATTTCCTAACCTGTATCTCATTTGATTCCCATCCCTCCTCTTAACCACTTCCAGTCTGTCCCCTCACACACAATCACAAGGAAGACACACCAGCTCATTGCCACCACACAGGCCAGCCCACAGCTTGGCCCGTGATGTCACACCTCCTATCACGTTGTTTTTAGGTGGATGTTTTACAACCTATAGCACTTCTCGGCTTCACTTATGGATGTAAGATGAACACAGAGCTCCGCTGTGTGGCTGAGAAACAGCAAAAAGAGTCCAAAGGCTCCTAAATGAACCAAGCCAATTGCTACTGTCCATCTGTCCCAAGCTGCAACTCTGGCACATCCCTGTCTCTGAGCTGGTGGGCTCCCAGGAGTTAGTGAGCCAGTAGCAGGGGGCTGTAGAATCTCCTCGTCTGTGGAGAGCACTCAGTGCCACTGTGTGATGGTGCTTCTGTACAGATGTGCCTGGATATCGTGAAATAAACCCCAAAATTAAACTCCTGTGCTTTGCTCAGCCATGGGATACTGTGCTATTCAGATGTGTGGATGCACCACTTGTTGGAGAGGAAGGTTGATTTTAATTTGCACATGAACTTTTAAAAGTTGTAGAAGGTGATCCTTTGTGATATACCAAATTATTAGGAAATGAAAATTTAGATGGGAAGCCCCACGTAGCTTCCATTACCCTTGTAGGGAATCACAGACTTCATGACTACTGAAAGATACTATAATGATTTGAGAAAATTTATCTAATGGCTTAGACACCATTCGGGCACCAGAGAAGACGTCAGTAGGTCAGACACCTGCTCAGCAGTTCCCACAGCTCAGCCTTCTGTTGAGCAGTTGCAGTGACAGAGGATCACATTTTTGCTAAGATTTCCACTGTGGAGCATATCAAGAAGTGGACATCACCCACTGAGCCAGTACCGCTCCCCACGCGAGCCTATGGATGTTCACATCCACACTTCCCATCCAGAAACACTTTACCTGATGTAAGACAGGACAACACAAGACCTGTGGTCCCACCAACAGCCCATGAAACCATTCACAGAAGTTTGAACTCCCATCCCTCCATCTCTGCTGCACCCAGAGTGCTGCAGGACCTTTACTGTCCTGCTGTGAGCAACAGCCCTGCGTAACACACGGCATCTCTTAAAACAAGACAGGCAGAAGCCTCTGGAATGGGTGGTGACAATTCATCTATTGCAGAACATCAACACAAGCACTTCTGAGAGCACCACCACTGTCCCGCACATCATTTCAGAGAGGACAATAAGCAGCAGCCTAGAAACCTTCCCACCACCCAGAGTGAGGACCCACCAGCAGAGCTCTCCTCCCTCCCATCACAGCCAAGGCTCTCTGGTGATGGAAGGCACCTATTCCCAGGCTGCCACAGCTCATCAGGAACTCCCAGTCCACCTCCAGGAAACCACTGGCTGTCCTTCCTGACGCCCCAGCCCAGATCACCTCCTCAGTGCTCCCCAGGAACACACGGGTGTGGAGCCACCAGCTCAGCTCCCATGGCCATAATGCTCCACACAGGGACACTGAGGAGTTGCTGTAAAGTGGATCCAGTTACACGGAACGCAAAATGGACGAAAATAAAATCAACTCATCCAAGGTTTTGTGCTCATTCCTCAAGGAAGAAGAGTATTTTGCTCCAATTTCCTCCAACATTTATTTTATCACTCTAACAATGCCTCACTGATGCGAAGAGGAGCCTGCAAAGTTTTAGCCTGGCTTAAAACAAATCCATCTACAGCACCAAGGAGACTTCAACTACGATAGAGGGGGTGGAGACAGAAACATTCATTATTTAATGGAAAGCTTATCCTTTTTAAATGACAGTGATTAGTCCTAATTGGTTCAGGAGCTGGCATTACCTCAGCCCTGACATCAGCTCAGGAGCTGAATGCAAAGTCAAATTCCAGTTTAAAACTATTCAGATTTTAAATAAAAACTGTGAGTTTTTTCTTTGCTTTCCCTACACCAAGAACGTATTTGACAATGAATTGTGCAAATGTCTAATGAGTTAGGAGATTACAACAATTTCAGAAGAAAGGTGTTAGGAAGGCAAAAAGTCGAGGACAGTGCTTTGAATAGGCTGCAGATTTCAAGGCCAAGGCTGAAAAGAACTGATGAAGGTAATTGTTATTGATGAAATTATATACAGGTATATCTTGTATCTTAACTATATGGCAGTAGCCACATGCTTTCTCATGTTACTGCTTTTATGCTTTACTGGTATCCATTTTACAGGGCCTGCTGCTCCCCAAACCACTGCAAGGCATCTGTCCTACTGTTGGGTCAGGCAGCCATAAAAGGGGGAAAATAATCACTATTTTCCAGGCTGAAAAACTTTGTAACTATGACAAATTCATTCACAAAAAAAACTCCACTCCACTGCGGTGAGGACCTCCTATTACCTTGACAGGGGCTGTACTGGAGAAGTGAGAAGTGGTCTCCGTGTTGGAAATGAAATAACCAGCATAGACAGCATTCATCCCCATTGATCCATAATAAAGGTTTTAAGGACCTGAAACAAGTCCAGATACTCCCTCAGAGGCACAATGGGGAGAATATGGAATTTGTACTGTGGTTCAAGTCTCTTAAGGGAGCCCTTCTGGGGGCCCTGTAGCCTGGAGCACAGTGAGGTGGCCACGCTGCTGCACAGGTCACTCCATGTGTGGAAGCACAGGCGTCTGTCAGGCTACTGGGGGATCCACAAGGGGAAGATAAAGAGTATTTGTACAGCATAAGGCACCACGCCATACACTTCTGGGCTATTTGGTGTCCTAGGATAAATTTAGCTACATTTATGTTGCACTCAAGCCTGGAGACAAACTATTCCCTTCCCTAAACTTCTGGGCAAGTGGAAGAATGATGAGGCCCTTTCCCCAGAAGCCCAACATCACTTCCCTGACCCTTCTCCAGTGGCAGCACAACCGTCTTCACCACAGCGACGCTTCAGCACTTAAAACTACTTTCCATTACACATCTAAACGTGAGCATCTGTAAATCACATCCCAACAGTACTGAAAAGTACAATCTGCCCTCAAACTTCTCAGCCACTAAAACCATGCAAACATCTCATGGTTTACTTTACTTTTTTATTCTGCCAACCCCTTTCCCATTCTGTGACTCCTTTATTTTTATCAGAGGCTCCCGTAATTTAATATTTTCCTTACCTATTAATGTTTTCATAAGGCACAGAGCTCAGCCCATTTTAATAAATTAATTCCCTTCAACTCCAGAAGTAATTCCATTCTGTTCATTAACACAGAGGTAATCCCCCACCTGCTGAAAGGTCAGAGCCTCTGCAGAGCTGCTCTCAGAGAGAAAAGTGTTCAGCATTTCAAACTGGAAAGAGGCTGCAGGGAACAGTCAGACACTACACACACACACCCCCCACACACAGAGCTCCCTTCCCAGTGCCCCCTGACAACCTCTGGGCCCAAGCAACAGGGGAGAGATGAAGTCCCCACAGTTTCTAAAACACGGTGGAAAAGCCTCAGCCCTGCTCTCACCACAAAAGCCCCGAAGTATCCTTTAAAATGGTTGCTCTCTTCACCACTATTATTCTTCTCTATGAAGTGTCTTGTTAACCAATTTTACCTTTACTTCACCAGTGGTTTGACATGACCTTCCCTCCTCTGAAAAAAGGATTTTTTTTTTCTGTTTCTGCAAAGCAACAAGAGCAGTGCTGCATTTTTGTATGTGCTTGTAGAGATTTAGTTTGTGAAGATCTGCAGGGACAAAGTGATAGAGGGAAAAAAAAGAGGGGGGCAATACCCCAACCCCCAGGACACCTTACCCCAAGGGGAGATAGCTGTGAACCTGCAGGGCAGTAACACTCACATCACAACAGCGTCAGCCCCAAGAGACACCCAGGCTGTGCCCACACTGATGGCCAAGCCCTGAGGAAAGGAAGGGCCACTCCACACCTTTTACACTCTGCTGCTGTAAGGTGCTCTATGTGGAGTTTAAACACAAATATCAGTTAACCAGAAATAATTAGGCAAAAACAATTTTAATATGTTCAAGACCTCCTGTCCTCATGACAGAACACCAGCTGCCTGTCAGCAGGACCAGGAGGTTCCACACCTCTCCAGACCAGCTTTGCTTGTTGTGGTGCAGTAAAACCTCTGCTCATGCAGGTCAAGTGACTAAAGAGGCATACATGCAATATTTAATACTCTCTCAAATAATGAGTTTTTAATACAATGTACAGTAAAATATATTTGCCTCATAATTCTGGGAATGCCTGCTGAGAATCAGCTGAATCTAAAAATGGCTTCATCCTGGCCTAAGTGGATTAAAGAGGATCTTCTCCTCCTCAGGGCAGCCCATCTGGCAGCACCTGGAGGTGTGATGGGCTCTGTTCTGGCAAGGCCATGCCCAGAGCACCACGTAGACTGCAGGGCCCCCAGTCCAAGAGAGGTGTGAGGAATCGGTAGAGGGCCCAGAAGGCTCTGCAGGGCACAGGGCCTTCCTTCTTGGAGAGGGCAGGGACCAGGCAGTGCTGGCTGGCAGACAGGGCAGTCCCTGGCACTGGGGGATAAGGCTCCTCCTGGCTGAGGCAAATGGAGACAGGGACAGAGCTGTGGCACAGGGTGCTCAGCTGGGACGTGCACAGCATCCCTTTCCCATTCTATGACTCTACAGTCTTACTAAAAATTATGCCCATTTTGGATACAGTAACAAAAATTTTGTTGGTTTATCAACATTGTGGATGTCAAAAAATTACTTGCAACTTTTCCTCAATCTGGTTGGAGACAAGAAACTGTCACAGAAGTCTCAAGTTGTCTGCCAATATAAAGGTTATCTCCACTCAGTAATCTGTTAGGTGTCAAGAACTATACTGGAAGAGCATTAAAAAGCCTCAGTTGTCCAAAAATGATATATATTGAAAAAGGACAATAGGGACCAAAGACAACTAGAAAAAACTCCCTGTATTTTGGAAGAGTGACAGAAAAAAAACCCTGAATCTCTGCTAGGAATAGTAGTATCAGAAACAGAAATAACTGAGAAAACACCCAATGTTTGAACAAATCAAGGAGGCTAAATTCAATGAATAAGTTACCACAAATTATCTATCCAGAGCTGTGTCTCATACAAAATCAGGGAAATCTTACCCCTAAATGTGATGGCACTACAATGAAAACAGAATTAATGCTTTGACTTTGCAAAAGCTAGAAAGCATCATTTTAAAGTTCCACATAGATTTGAGCTGCCTGGTACTACCAAACCTGAGCTTTACTTTGCATAATTGCCGGCATCATCCTTTGGAAGCAGAATTCTTTGTCATCAACTGTACCACAAACATCACTTTATTTAACAATATGTATCTGCCTTGAAAGGCAAGGCTCATTCAGGCCAAATTCCTGGAACATTCACCCTCTACATTAAAATCATACAGGAAAAGTCTCTCACTACAAGATATAACCATTGTTCTGAAATTCAGAAAATAATCACACCTTCCATGTACGTGGGTGAAGGTGGGTCCCCACTCCTCTTCCCCACTGAGTCCTACAGCAGTAAGAGGTTTACTTAATGCTGATGCATCAGATCTGCCTCTTCATTCCTAGAATACAATGCCTTGAAAGCTGTAGTCCAAAATCAAGTTGCTTTATTTCTTTAGCATTTTTCTGAAAAAAAATTCATTCTCTCAGTCCCCAGGCAGGCGAGACAGGACTGCATTTGCCTGGCTCAAGCTGACCACACCAAGCAAGTTAAAATGAACTGGCCAGCAAAACCAGCATTTTTGGTATTATTTTCTGTGGAGTCAGAAGGTGGCTGACCCAGAGTTACAGGACTGGCAAGGCCACTGTCAGTTTTGTGACATTAGGGATGATAATTAGTAATAATTAATTGCTCTTTCAGAGAGAAGATGGGCACCCACACGTCTGACACCACGAAGAAGGCAGAGCCCAAGGAGGCACCACATGGTGGTGAAGCTGCCAGGCAGGGCCCATCGTGGTTGTTCTCCAGGCACGAGTCACGCTGTGTAAGGCAGGTCTGGTGTCCTATCTGTGTGCAGTGTTTGTGTTTGGTACAACACAAGCCGTTACCCCCCACAAGACTCACCCTGCCAAGTTACCACAGCTCTGATTCTGCATCACTGAGTGCTGTGGTTTGGCTCTATGGGCCACTCCACACATGATTCATTTCTGGTAAATGAATCAGAAATGAACAGCAAATCAAATTGAAAAAGAAAAAAAAGAAATCTGACTTTCCTCACAAGTAGGGATTTAAGAAAAATCTGAAAGACATGTCTTTTGAACTTTACTAATGGATGAAGTGACCTAAATCTGTTAACTACAGAAACAGCATGTGAGATGGTACTTCTAAACTGTCTAAATCCACAAAATCTGCAGCTCTGTCACAATCTGTGACAAATCAATAGTGTGCCAGAACAAACACAAACAGCCTATTCTCTTTGGTTAACTCAACACAAATCCCAGGAAAAGGAAACACAAACAGCTGAAATTGCATCCTTGGCAGTCTCTCTGTTCTACAGGGCACCCCTTCTGTCAGATCTACAAATCCAACCAAGAGCTACAGACCTAAAAGTCAGTCTGAAGTAGAAGATGAAGCATTGCAAGGTAAAATAAATAAATAAACAAATAAGAGAGAATTTGTAATGAAAGCAACTTTAAATAGAACATCTGTTCCTTTTTACTTCATGGCACTTCAACAAGCTGCTTTCACCACATCCAAGCTACTGATATGAGCAAGGAAAAGAAGTTCCTAATCAAGGAAAACTATTGATAGTCTAAATCTGTAGCTTCTCTGATTACAAGCATTTCCACAATAAGCCCATAAACTGTAACACACCATCAGTCTCTCAGACAAGACAGAACTGACAAGATAGTGTTTTCACTAACAAAGCCACTTCCCTAATCCACACTAGGTTTCACAGAGCACTTTGATTCTTGTCTGTAATGGAAGACTTCAGTTAAAAAAACACACCCCGAAAAAAGAAAAAAAATCTGCTTTTCAAGATTCAAAAGATTACAAACTGCCAACAGAAATAATGAAAAGACAGGTTTTGTCAGTTGATACGTAGAGAACAGTTGTGTAAAAGACAGCTCAGTGCTTTAAGATGAACCATACAAAGAGCAGGCTAAATATAAGATATGCCACATCTTTGAGTGCTTTTGTGCATTGTATGAAAAACAAGTGGATGTGGTTTGCTTTTCTGCTTTTGGTGGAGTTCAGCAGAAGAAAACAGAATATAAGCCCGTGAAAAGAGTGTGTTAAAAAATGATGGGCACATACATCACTCAAGAACTGTGGTTTAACTGCTGCTCAAAAAGCAGCAGCAAATCGCAGGGCTTATTGCAGTGGCCACAAGGTGGTAAATCAGGTTTCACATGGAGCTGCCAGCACAGCAGCACAGAAATACAGGATCAGAGGCTGAGGGGACACCCTGTCACAGGGGCCACAGCTCTGGGCCAGCCCCACCCCAGCACTGACCAGGGCACTGTGCTCTCAACCACGGCACAAGGAGCTGTGGCCTCACTGGTGACAGACCTTACAGGTGATTTTGTGTGAAAGGTGCACGGAAAATGTTTAAGTTTGGTCAAACATATTGAATGAGCAGTTCAGAGAAGGGCTAAACGAGCACAAGGACACCATACCTGTTAAATTTCTGAGAAACACACACTATAAGTATTCTGAAGGAAAAAAAAACGTGTAGGGGTGTGGGAAAACAACAAAATCAAAAGCTTTCTCAAAGGCCCTCAAAGAATGGAAATAAAGGGGACACTGCTCACTTATCCAGATCATTCTGGTTACGCCCACAGCCCACCAGATTTGGAACAACCTGCACTGATCTCACCTGTCACTACCCACCTCAACTAACAAGGAACTGTCTTAAAACTAATTAATCAATTTTCCCAGGCCTTGCTGTATTACTTGAATGCTTTCAGAAACTAACTACCACCTTCCTAACTTGAGATGTTCTTGGCCCCTGAGGTTTTATTTCTATATTTTACTGCATTAGGTTCTTTTAAACAGCTTTTCTCAAAGTGTAGAATTCAAGTTGTTATTGGCTGAACACAGATTTCACTTTAAAACTGGTAACTGCAGCTTCTTCTTCAGAAAAAAAACAGGTAATACAAAGTATAATGACCAATATTTTTCAATCACAAAACTGCTCAGCAAAGCTCAGCAGAAATGACACAATCAGGTTTGGGAAGCGTGATGACATTAAAGAGCTGTGCATATTCTCTGGAAGGATGGGAGAGCTTTCTGTCAGCCAGCCATCCAACCACTCTAACACGCTTTGGATCATTTTTCTGGGCACAGTTAGAGCTTCTTACCACTGTACTGCCACTATGATTTACATCCATAAAATTTGGCAGTAGCTACAAAAACCCACAAAAAGCAGCAACTGCATCTCTAGCTGGAAGGCACTCATTTACACAATCAGTAATGACTCGAAGTCTAGCTGTTAAAAACTTAAAAGAAAAATGAAAATTAAGATTTAATGAAAGAAATAAATTTGAGAAAGCTCAGCAACATGAAAAAAGGATACAGGAGAGGACAGCTGAGGAAAATGACAGGCACAATTCAATGGAATTGTTACCTTTAAAACAGAATTATTATTATTATAGACAAGTATTGTCCTACATTACCTTGTTTTTGGAGTACGTGTCATCATCCACCACCATCAAAAATATGATCCCTTTTTGGTTGACAAAAAATACATGTGAAACAAAACAATCTGAGTACTAGAAATTGCTTTGGATTATGAAAAGTGAGGCAATGGCCTAAGCCACATTTCAGTATCACAAATTCATTAAAGAGTATTCAAACAGTTAAGTAGGAGTGAATATATATTTAAAGAACTAATCTGTGTTTTTATCAAAAGAATTCTGAAGCATAAACTGACAATTCTGACCAACACTTCAAAGAATGAACAAGATCTTGATATTCATTAGGATATTAGAAAAATAATGTATCTATGGGTTAAAATCAGTAAAACATTGTTGTGAAGCAAAGCACCTCAAAAAATGAGTATGTGTAGGAAGTTAATTGGATTGGTATCCTGCAATCCCATGGTAGGACAAGTGTATGTGTAAATCATGGGGAAACCAGAGAGGGGCAGATTTAAAGAGGAACTTTTTATACCGAGATTAAGAAGATGGTGATTTACGAACCCTAAGAAACTACAGGAATCAGCACCACACCAAAGGAGAAAAAAAAACCCAAACAAACACACAACAGCAATCACTAACTTCTTACATATTGTCTTTGGTTGTTTAATATCAAGAAATACTTTTTACAGAATATGTGGAGACTATTCCTTTGAAATCCATTCTGCGTCAATACCTTCTCTGAAGCCTCTCTGGCAAACCAGGGGAGAGGCTTTACCTTCTCTGAATTGCTTGCTGTTTTCTACATTTTTATCACATTTCTCTTCAAAACTCCAATTTCTTTCATTTACAGGCTTTTGTACCAAAATGGTATAACTAGAACAGACTTTACATTGTATAGTGAAGGTATTTTTCTTGCATTATAAACTTAGAACCTACTAAAACAATTTTCCACAAGATACTATTGAACTTACAGCAGGATTTAGAGACAGGAATGAACACTTGCAATAATAATAACTAAAAAAAAAAAAAAAAACCAACCCAAAACATCCAAAGTTACATTAGCAAGGATTAGAAGTATTATCTTGAAGATTTTAAAATTACTGCTTTAAAAAGTCTTGTACCAGAAAGGAGTTTTCGACACCCAGCCAGTAGTTGGAGAAGGGACTGGGGAAGGGCAGAGATGTTTAGGGTTTTCCCCTCATTTCCTTGCTTGTCTTGCCAATTAAGCTCAGAATGTTTCCCAGGTGTATGATAAATTTAAGGGATGGAAAGTCACATACATGTTTAGTGGTATTTCAACTGGACTCTGTACAGCATCTCCAAAGTCTGAATCAAAAGCATTCTGAGTAACGTCAGATAAAAGTTAATAGGAAAAAGAAACCAACAGAAAGGCTATTGATACACCTTTAAAAATGTAACACAAAAATAATTAACCACTGATTTCTTGGCATGTAAAAGTTCTATACAAATTTTAAAAATTTTATTTGCAGGTACTAACCTCTTGAAAAGCTCACTCCGTATTTACACTAATTCTTTTAACAAGTTTATCTCAAATTAAAGCATATTTAAAACAATCATGATTGCATTAACTTTTCTGCTTTAAATTATTACCCAATTAGTGCTTTATTCACATTTTAAAAACTTGTACAATTTATTACAAATATAAAACAGTGCAGTTTTTCATACATTATCCCAACTCTGAGACAAACACTTAAAAGACATGAAAAAAGATTTTGATTTCTATAAACATAACATTTGCATTACTCATACCCCTCTCTTCACTGTCCTCCCATAACCCCGATTTAAAAAGATCAAACATACAACATACTGTAGGTTTATTTTTATTCAAAAAGTTACTGTCTCAAGACATAAATACAAATCAGAAAACAGTACAATTAGGACAATAGAATGTGGAGGACAACAGGTTAAGGTAAATATATAAAACATTTTTAGCTGGTTGAAAACAAAGCTGTAAGAACTGCTTTCACAAAGAAACACTCCTTCAAGAGTAAGAAAAATCAACTTAGGTTTAAAATCATATATACAGTCCTCTCAGCAGTTCTATTAAATGCAGTGGTGTGAAAAACAATATAGGCAGTACTTTTAGACATGAGAGTATTTATTTATGTAAAATGAGTTAGGCAGATCTAGTTCTGAGTTTGTTGTTACCCCATGACTTAGTAAAATAATTATATTTTATCATGATCCTTTAGATAATCTATGGTTTTTGGCTACCACAGCCGAATGTTTAATTTCTGAGTCTAAAAACAGGAAGCCTTTTTATGTTCACCCATTTGGGGAGATTCTTGTATTGCAAGCGTATTAAGGCATGGAATGATTAAAATAATATACCTCAAGAACTGAGAGACAACTGACAAAAAATATACATATGTAATATAAGTTAATATTTCCTTTAAAATGATGTCTAGCTGCCTAAGCCTTGCAAAATGAGTCGATGTCAAAATGGCATAGATCCACTTTCTGTTTTAGACCAAATTTAATTTATTTGTGAATGGACACAAAACGAAGTTTAAAGCTTAGCTTTCAAAGAATATTATGGGTTGTTTATGAATTTCTATTATCCAATCTAATTTACATACAGAGGAAATGTACTGTAACCTGTTAGAAGTATCTTTAACCTGAAGACTGCTTGCAAAGACAGATAGATAAAACAATATAAAATACAAATTTAAAAATCATTTTTAAAGCATGAATTCTCATGCTCTTCTATTTTTAAACATTGTTAAACTTTCAATATATTTCTGAAACCTCATAATTTTAAGTTGGAATTTAAAAGTAAGAAAAAACTAAACAAACTGCGCAATTATAAAATCAGCACCAATTTATATATATATATAATTTTATTTAAAATTTAGATCCCTATTCCCACACTCTAATAAGCTGTATAATTTTTGTTTAGAATTTTTCTGCAAACATACTACAATAAGCTTCTTTTATTTGGAGACAAAATACAGTGGCACTACTGGAAGGAATTTCACAACATTACATTTTTCTTAAAGGACAAGCAAACTTTCAGGGTCGGTAATGGGCAAGCATGAGTGAGATTGTTACGTTCTGGTAGCTCAGAGTTTATGGACCTTTCTGAGAAGGCTAGCATGATGCTTTTGGAATAAACATGTGGTTTAGATTAAAAAGCTGTTAAAATTCCGCTTTATGTATTTTTTTCCGTGATTAATTAATACAAACCTTCTGTTGCTGAAGTTTGCATTTAATTGAAAATACTGACAACTCTTCTGGTTCTATCACTGTAAGAAAACCAATCCATCTACTATTTCAGTTCATGGATGTGAACAGCAATCCAGCAGAGCTTATGATTATTTAGTACAGCCAGCAAATGTAGAGAGAGGGGCTCAAATCTGTACCAAACTCCTCTCAGACTGTTAGATTAGAACTTAGAGGGAATACTTCTTATGATCCGGAAATAAACTGATAGCACATAAATAAAATATTGATTTTTTTTTCCCCAACAAAAAGTGTAGCTTATCCTCAAATTGTTTACTTGTCCTTTACATTTCTCTTTTTTTTCAGGCAAACAAAACTGCCCCTTCAATGCACTTGATCTTGAAAGCATGTCATTCTCCTTAGAGAAAAATCTGTTCAGAATTTCACTGTATCTACCACAATTTTGTATTGAAAAACTTCCTCTTCCACTTAGAAAATGACTTCACCACTGATTTATTTGCTGCTCTGGTATTAAAACATTGACACCCCAAGAACCTAAAAAAAAAGTTAGAAATGGTGTCAATTTTTAGTCTACTACACATTTAAGAAAAAGACAAAGAAATTAGTATATGTTTTAAGATTAAGACACTTCAAAATATGTTAAGGCATTATAAGTTTATTTTCTTCCAAACCAGATTCACCACACTTCTGATTTAGTTAATAATATGAAAAGGACTCCTCATTCATTAGAGGTATTTTTCTCAGACTTGAAATTCATTAACTCCAGTAGGAATATGACAAAATCTGTGTTTTAATTATTTTAGGTAATGATTGCAAAAGAATTTTTAGTTAGTTGCCTAACTCAAGACTTCTTTGACAATGGCATTCTATTGGCCTTAACCTGAAATCAAGTGTGTTATTTGCAGCAACTAAACCTGGGACAAACCCCTCCATACACTGGTTGCTGCTGCACCTGTGAGCACAGAAACGACAGGTCATCTCACAGCAGCCAACCAGGACACAAACTGAACATTCCTTACGAAATGTGGCCACTCTCTCAGGAAGACAGTGAAAAATCAAACAATCATCAGGCAAAATCAAACAACTGTCCTTTGGGAGACTGTGTGACTAAGGAAAGAAAGGCTTTCCTGAAACAAAGAATCAGTTTCTACTTCCCATGTGAGAGAAGGTAGGTATTACCACTGGTATGCCAAAATAAACCCCAGGAGATTCAGATTTTGTGACTGCCCCAGCTTTTATAGGACTTTATAAATCGGAAAGAGCCACTACGGACTTAATTTTCCTGAACCTTAACACTGCTGTTCACATTTCTCTCTTTACAAACAAATTTTTACTGTTTTTTCAATCAAATTCACTTTAGATGCATCACACACTGTTGCACACAGACAGAACTGCCTCTGGTGCCAGGAATAACTGGGCACATCCAAAGGTGAGAAGACAGGCTAAAATTCTCATCATATACCATGTGCATCCAAAAAACCCAATCAGCTTTATTACGCCTGGGTCTAGTAAAAACAAGCGCAGCATCTCCACGGATAGCGGACCTCAGAAATGAGCTACAAGAATAATCCGAACTAACTTCGTTCTGAGAAGGTTTGGGGTTTTGGTTTTTTCCCGAAATTGGCTTTTTTCGCGTCCCTCGCGCTGCGGCTGCGGGCGCTGCGCTGCCCTCGGCTGCCCCCGCGCGGCCGCGCCCGGGAAGTGCAGGCGGCGAAGGGACTGGCGGGCACCGAACCTGCTGGAGCGGCGCGTTCAGAACGGGAAAGCTACAGAGTTCTGAAAGCAGTGACATGCACCTGCTGAACGCCAAATTTTTAGCATTATGGAGCTAAAAAATGACTGGTGTGTCACAGATTAATCCAGCAAAATAAAACTCTCGAGAAGGGGAGGGGAAGAACTATTTTAAAACAGAACGTCAGAGAACAAGTGAGATATTTTCTTGGTGTTACTTGAGGAACAGAACACACGACAGCCAGACACAAACCTAACTGATCATTGTTACTGAAGCAAAGGCCTACTGGTACAAAGTATATGGATTTGCAATTTAAACAGTATTTAGGACTTCTCTCTCCCATTAACAAGAACAGGTTCACACTGCAACAATACTGTAAAAAAATACATAACCGTCTTCCAAATTCCACCAAGCTGTCCAAGATTCCCAGGAAGCCTTGTTGTACTGTCCTCTGCTGGCTTGCTGCAGCTTGTTATTTCCAGTGTAATTTTGTACCAGCTACACAAGGTCAAAAATGGCTGCATACATTTACAAGTGGTTCAAGACAGAAGGAATCCCTCATGCAGATTTTTAAAAGAGAATAGAGACTGCAGATTTATCAAGTCGGATAAAAGGGCAACTGCAAGCAGAAACTACAGACTTCGGATGTTTTGGACCTAAAACTTTATATGGAAAGAAAAAATACCTCTCATCTCTCTAAACAGGTATCTGTATTATCTCCATTTTCTTTGTTCTTTTACTTATGCACAAAAGTAAATATGCCAATTAAAAAAACTGAAAAAAAAAACAAAAACAAAACTGAAATTAAAAAAAAAGGCCAACCAAAAACCCCCACAAAACTCAAACCATCCAACTGGTAATGACAACAGTCACTAAGCAAGCTCAGCACAACAGGAAACTTCCCTGTAATATTGTGTGTGCACGAATTTTTATTTTTATTTTTTTAATGCTCTCTGCTACCTCTGTGAGGGTCTTTTCCACACCAGATGTGTCTTCTCCTCAAAGGATTTTAGTTTTTACATAGCTACATATAAATATTTAGAACAAAAATTCTATAAACTTGCAAAGAACACTGACTACCTTACAATTTATGAAGCTGAATTACAGCATAAAATATTGCTCTGACTGTACCAGTCTGCCAAAATAAGCTAACGAAGACAACCTGAAGATTGCATTCTTCCATATAAATCTGGAGTAAGAGAGTACAGTAACTGTAAGACTGAGTTTACATTACTTTCCCTTACGTATGTTAACCTACCGATTCATCCATGATTGAAGCAGGGTCAAAGAAATCTGGTTTTAGTTCCGTTCTTTCTCTCCTGTTCTTTGATGGTGGCTTTAGAAAGCAAACAAACAAACAGGTTAATTGCAATCTCACGAGAAAACCAGAGGTTTTACACTGTAGTAAGTGAAGGTCGACTCTCAAGGGGTAAAAATACACCAGGGATAAATGTTATTATAATATTATT
>JAOXXN010000025.1:10255279-10272701 GCA_026770055.1 Myrmophylax atrothorax | reverse complement strand
AAACATTGCAGCAGCTCAAAAAGCAAAGAGCTCTAAAAATTATGTGCCACAAATACTTAAAAATGAGAAGGAAAAAAAACCAACAGCAAAAAAACCCCATCACTTTCCCTGACAATCAAAGTGTCTCAGCAGATTTCTTCATGCTGTTAGAAACTTGGGAAATAGTTCAGAGGTTTGCACTTAAGTTGAAAGGTACAGAAAAGAAGTTTAGGTGAGGTTTCTTCATCAAAAAGATAACCTGTAATCCTGTTTAGGCTTGTAAGGTAAAAACATCCTAAATACACAGTCATTTGTTTTATTTCCTCCACATTAAAATATTCTGCATCAACACACAAATCCTTTATTGCCACCATTGATGAAAGGATGGTGTGTGAAATCAACTCAATTATTAATAGAGAACCTTTGGCTTATTTATTCCCTTTAACTGAAATGCTGCTCCTCCATCTCATTTCAACACACAGATCACATTTCTGATACACACTTCCTGATTCAATTAACAACACAATCAGAAAGATGAGGAGGGGGCACGGGAGACTCATCCCCTAAAACACTCCAGACACCTCTGGTCTCTCTCTATTGCCGGTGTCTGAGAGGAGGTTTCTGCCTTTCAGCCTCCCAAACGTATCGTGCCATTCCTGCTCCTGTTGGCTGGGTGTGCTTGCAGGGACTGGAGAGGCCTCCAGCCAGGGGGGTTCAGGGGAATCATGAAAGAAAGAAGAAGGTGGAAAACAAAGTCTTCTTCAAACACTCCTAGATGTTCTAATTTTCAAAGGAAAGAACTAAATACAAATTCCAAACATTTCACCAAGCAATGAACTCAACCAACAGAGTACAAATCCATTATAAACAGTTGTAAGAACATTATTTCATATTAAACCATCTTCCAATTTATTTCCAATCTTTATTTCTCATGGAAAAGAAAAAACACCCATACAAATAACCTGACATAAAACTGTATCTTTGCATCTCTTGGATTTCATAACCAACTTAATCCATTTCAACAGCCTATAGAGAAATAAATGCATGTCAAGTCCTTGACAATAAAAGGGGAGGAACTGGATCCTTTTAGTCTACTTAAAATACTCTCTGTCCAAAAAATTTAATCTATACCTAGTTCTAAATCTTGAAAATTCAAATGTCCATTTCTTAAAGATTATGGGAAGACTAAAGAGCTGGTAAAATTATGCCAAAACCACCAAAGAATGGATGCCTGAGGGAAGCTACAACTTTGGCTTGAACTAAAAGCCCTCAGCATCAGGTATTTTAAATATTATGTGACCCACCCCAGTTATTAGGGGCAAATATTTTAACTACTTAAAATCAGTTTTTAAAAAATAATTTTAAAATATGTATTTGAATTACTGCTGAATTAATAAGAAAAAATCAAAACAATGCTCTGCTTTATCAACATCTCAATAGAAAAAAATTCTAGAACCCTATCCCTCATTCTGTTTCCAGGTTTGTAGAAGAAAGTAAACAATAACACTAAAAAGAGACAGTAAATGTACAAAAGAAAGTACAAATTCTTAAAGCACTTACTGAAGGAGAGTAAAATCAGTTGGTATTTCTGGAGCTGCTATCATTTCTTTATCATCTTCTGGAACACCACTGTATTAGAAAGGTATTCAAAAAGCAGACTGAAGTGCAAGCTTACTTTTCTTTCTTCCTTTGTAGTAGACAACTTCTAGAATAGAATTGAAAAAAAATGCAGTGAAAATTGTTCCAAACATAAAGGGGTAAAGAAGTTGGAAACACAGAAAATGTGGATCACACCAACCCATTTCCAACCAAGCTTTTTCCTGCTCAAAGATTTTTTGACGCCTCCCATGAGCCTACAAAGTGCCCCCACATGATACTACAGAGTGTCCCCACAAATGGTAAAAGCATCACAGTAAAATAAAAAGAGAAAAATTTGTTAAAAATAAACTCAAAACAGCAACAAAAAAATCAATTACAACCCCCCAAAAATAACAAAACCCAAACAAACCCAACAACAACTACTATTTTCTCCATAGGGTGAGCAAACTGGAATAGTTTTCATTAACACCTTGCAAGCTGCAACTTTAATTCTTTAATTTCTAAATCTCTACTCGATTTTAGTTTGACCTTTAACACTGCACAGCAGAGCCCAGACTTCAGAACACCAGGGTATTTCTGGCTGACAAACCAACACCAGATTTGATGTTTAACTTAAAGCCCAGTTTGTGCACATGTAAGGACATTACATGTCCCAACTCCGCATTTCCAATTTGCAATTCCATGTCATTTTCCATAAATACAAGCTCTTACAACAAGTTCTTATAACCAGATGTTTCACAACTCCATGCCTTTCAAAGCTGAAAAACCAGACTTAACAACAGTTTTAACACCTAAAGCATTTGTCAAGACTCAAAGAACATCAAGGAGAATAATATTCTCCACATGGTATAAAGAGGCAAACATCGGAACCACCACTGTGTTACAACCAAAGATTGTTAATACCTGCTTTAAACTTCATTATAATATTGCACTTACTAATAAATTTTGTTATTTCTACTATTTTACTATTTTTAAGGGGGGGAAAAACCTCCCTGGATATTTCAAACACAAGATTTAACCACTCAGCCTGAAGGTCTCTGTATCACTGGGCTACCCCAGGCTCACTTTTACACACTGAAATTAAGAGACTGTGATGTTCAGGTATTTTGAAGACAACACCAAGGAGGAAAAGCTCCAGAGTCAGCCTGCTGACTGTGCAGCTTGCTGGGGTGACGAGGTATGTGAGGGACAGGTTTAATTTTGGCACCCCAAGCACATGTTGCTCCACGTCTGGCGGCTGATTCAGAGGCTGCATTTCAGTCAATGCACAGGGGCAATGACGGCTCTGCTGTCCCTGCAGTGCCCACTCAGTGCAGGGGCCACGGCAGCTGCCAGAGCTCAGAGAAACCAGAAACACTGAACTTACCGGGCTCTCTTTCCTCACATTTCATACAATTATTTAAGAGCAGAGAACCCCAGTGGAAATAAACAATGGCCCAAGGAGAGGAGACTCAAGACAGGCTGATGGATCTCAAGGTATGTGCAACTACTGAATCCTGTTCCATCCCAAACATCTCTGCTGCTGCAGCAGAGCAGCAACCTCTGCCACTCCATTCCTTCCTTCCCTAAACCCCACGGGCACATATGCCCAGTGCCTCCCACTGACACTCTGCAGCCATGAGGGTGATGTCCCTGCCCAGTCAGCTGACACCTCTGCAGCCTCTGCCATTCACCACCACCATCATCAATTCCCCACTAAAACGGGCAAAAATACACCTTGAGTATTTCTCCCCTGGGATTCTCAAGCTAAACTGGTTCAACAGCAGATGGAAACACCGGACTGCACAGCCACAAGCAAGGGAGAGAAGGGTAAAACTTCCTTCTCTGTTACACCATCCAGGCTGCCTGTGAAACTCTACACTCAATAACAAATCATAATGCTCTACACTTTGGGATTTTTCAATTTTTTTTTTAGTATTTACTTTGATTCCACAGTCAGCAACTCCAACTTGGAAAAAAGGCCCATTTCAGTGCCTTGGTCATCAGACTGGCGGCTGTTCAGGTGTGCAGGGAGGGGGAAACAGAAAAAAGAAAAATCAAAAAAAAGGAGTACAACCACCCAAGTCCTTCTGGAGGCCTGCTTGTGATTCAGTTCCAGTGCAAAGCAAGGATGCAAACTTCAAAAACCACACTGCCCAGTTGCAAGTTCAACCTGTCTATCAACATGTTGTTATTCTATTTTTTTAGTTCACACTTTTCAATGTTGAGAAGCAGCAAATCTACTGAAGTGACAATGGCACAAAAATTGGCTCCTTTTATACAAGCCAAACCTAACGAATTTTGCAAAAATCTCCACAGTTTCTTATGATCAGAAAAATACTTAAAAGAAAAAAAATGAAACAAACCCATGAAAAAGAATGGGCACATGATTCAAATACCTGTTCTCTACATTGAAGAAGCCAAATAAGTCACTTAACAAAACAAGCTGGCTGCTGTTTACACCAACTTGAACTTCTTGTAAGAACTGTTAATACAGCCCACAAAAGGAGAGAAAACACGGCAGCTTGGCCAGAATCACCTCATAAAACAGAAAAGAAATATCAGGTTCTTGCAAGATGCTGAAGTGTCAAACTACTGAGATTAAACATTTCAAGCACTGTTTCACTTGAAGGAAGAAACTTGGCCCTCATGAGTGCAACTCTGCACTGGTGTTATGGAAAACAGAAGCTGCAGGTGAACACCTGGCAACAAACAGGGTATGAGGGAAGAGTGAAAGGATCTCCAGCGTCAAGCTCAGCCTCCAGCAATGACCAAAAAAGAAAAAAAAAACACACACAACCAAAAAACCCCTTGCATTAGTCCTAGAAAAGGATAATTTTACAAGATTTACACACATCCACAATGAGACAAGGACTGTTGCTGCTCAACCAGCAGTGCCCTCTCTGGCAGTGGCCAACAGAGGCTGCCCAAGGAAGAACATATTTGTTCTCAGCAAAGTTTCCCTCCATACTTTCCTGGCACCCAAAAATAACTCAGGGATTTTTTTTCAGCCAGAGTTTGTCCCTGTATTTCATAAGACCTTTTTTTCTCATTAATATTTCCCATTCCTTTTTGAACTCAGTGTTCAGCAGTGATCACCTTCCAAATAGGAACTCCCACAACCAAACTCCAGACGACAAAGAGTCACGTTCTTTGCCTTGAATTTATAATTTTCCTCTTTTATTTCATGTTCTCTAGCTTTGGTATGGTAAAAGAGCAACACTGGTCATTCTCTGTCACTCTTCAGTATCATTTCATTCATTCATTCCTTCCAGCCTTCTGGCAATTCAGGATTACTGACAGCCACATCTTCCTCATTCACATTCTGGATGACTCAATCAAAGCACCTGGTTCAGGAAGTCAGTAAAAAAGGAAAACAGTCCATGCAAATATCAGAACTGTTAAAATATATCAAGTTCATCACAGTGAAGTCTGAAAAAAGTGAAATTCTTGCAGATGCCATTTCAAACAGTGAAAGTCCAGTTATTGAATAAATGTGCTCTAATAAGCAGATTAACAAGTTAAATCTAAACTGAAGTGCATCATAAAAACCAGCTCCTCAGTTTCCTTTCTTTTTTGGCATGTTCACAGAATTCCAACTTCAATTTTCCCAAGCATGTCTTCTCAAGCCTGTGAAAACTCTCTGAGGTCACTCAACTTTGTGAAATCATAATTGAATTATTAACTATAAAAAGAAAATGTATCCTGCTGAAGGATCACAAGGTGGAGCTCTAGCCTAAAGCTAACTGAAGAAACTCAAAAAGACAGGTCATCCAGAGGTTGACCTAGTTATTTCTCTGCAATAAACTTTGGAACAGATTGCTAAAACTGCAATAATATTGTAGCATGTTTCCTTTAGGTTTATATTTAGATTACATTAAGGCACCAGAAGATTCCCATGTCTTTTCTGAAATAAAGGTATATACATGTTTGATTCCAGTGACTCTTCCAAAGATGGAAACGCATCCAGCTGCTCTAGGATGACTAGTCTCAGTACTCACCTTCCAAAAGCAAGCAGAGGAATTTCAAAATACATTATACTGGCAGAAACAAGGTGTCCCTTCATTATACCTTGCTATTTCAAACTGCTGACAACACATTAATGAACTAAAAATCCATTGGAAAAATAAGAGGAACACTAATCATACAAAATGCTTCTAATTACAAAGGTAGGAGGGGGGGTTCTATTTAGAATAATTTGACAGCAAGAGTTGAGCATGAAACAATATCAAGATCCCAAATGCATCTTCATTGAGAAAAGATTTACATCTTAAAGGTCATTAATGCCTATCACATGAATAATTACTTTAGGTATGGCTGTGATTAAGTGAGATACACTGGCCAAACGTTGAGTCTGCTAAAAGCCCAGCTCACACAGTGACATGTGCTGTGCTCAGCAGCTGCTCAGGGCGACCTGTCCCCTCACAGTGCCCGGGACACGCACAGAGAGGCTGCACAGACATTGATACAATTCAGGGAGCAGCCTCTGGTAAAAGAACATCCCTACTTATACACATCTAAACATGTATAGGAATACACACAAAACACAAAGAGCCATCAGATCAGCCCCAGGTCCGTGTGTTTGCCACACTTGTGTCAATGGACTCCTTTCGGTGTTACTTAACAAGCTCACAGCTCTTCAGTTCCGCGGGGGCGGGGTTTGATTTGGGGGCGGTCCCTGCACTTTTTTTTGTTGCTGTTGCTTGGCATCATTACCTGGAAGTTTAATAAGGCAAATCAGTAACACAGTTACCATTTTCTCAGGAAGGCAGAGATACAAAGTTAAAAAAATGGCTACATACCCAGGAGAAAGATTTTGGTAATGGAGGATTGGCTGATTGATTTTTCCCCTGTAATTCCATAATCACACCTGTAAAATTAAGGGCCTCCCTAAATTCAGAAAATATGAACTTCTAAAACTATGATGCTGAAGTGGCTGAAGTTCATCTCTGAGTTATTTATCTGTCCATGAATGAGGCACGCTGATGCTTGAGGACAATTGCACAGCAGCTACAGCTAAAATGCAAGTCAGATAACATTTAAATAAAGATCAGAAATATGTCCAATATTGTCCCTGCAGTATTTTAGAAAAGAAAGCTGTTATCCACAATGTTATGCCCCTCACTCCTTTTCTGAGACGCAACAATATTTGTGTGACGAAATAAGGTTTGGTGTCTGGGTTTTTTTACCCAAAACAAGTCTGCTTTTTCATACTCCTTTGCATCCATTTTTATAAATGGATTTTTAAGTGAGATTTGGAGCAACTGCATAACATGCAGATTCCCAACAGGCCTGAAAGTGTGTTATTTCTACCAATATCACACAACCTAATATTTCAGCTGCTAACAAGGTTTAAAGCAATTCTGCAATTTGAGTAAAATACTGAAGGCACACTTCAAGTAGAATTCTGTAATGTAACTGTACTTGAACACGAGTTCATTACAACCATATCAGCAGTTCTGATCACATTAAGATGGCACAATCAAGACTAAACTCAACAATAATGCAATTAATACCTTTAGATGTGTGGTTATTTTTGTACTGTTTGCTTAACAAACAAGACTTGTAGTTCCTTTACAGAAAGACCTGAATGAGACACCATCAATCCACATTCTTCCCTACCTACCAACACAGAATGGTCGATACACACAATAACAGCCCGTGGTGCCAAAGCCACTGAACAGTTTGCACGCCAACAAAGAACCTACATGGCCAAATTTATACAGCTCTTAATATTTTCAGTCTCTTTCTTCACATTTTTTTCCTTAAACTTCCAGCTCCTACACTCCCTCCACACCAGCTCTCTCCATCTTTCTAAAAATAAAAAAAAAACCCAAACATGTTATGGTGGCTGTTGATTTTATGCCACACTACCATTTTTTCCCTTGGCCTGCCCTTTATTAATTTTTTTACAATATTTCCTCTTTATCATGCAACAAGTCTGCTGAATAAGTGGGAAACAGCCACCTCTGAACATGCTTTTCTAACACTGTGGGCTGTTACTGAAAGTCCTCCTTCCCACTCCCCAAACACACAGCAAAGTTCCTGATCCTTTCAGCACTCAGATGAACCAGCAGCAAGCGAATTATAAAACCAGAACCATTTCCTACCCCCATGGCTCTCCATTGGATCAGCCAACTGAGTCAACTAGTGCAGCCACAAAGTCACTGGATGTGGCACCAGGAGCAGCTGAACTGAGCCCCTTCACACCACTGAGGAGCTTTGCCAAGGTCAGCACATCCCCCCCCGCGTGGCAGAGAGAGCTCTGCTGCCACACGGGACCAACACACTGAAGGGAAGGGGCAAATCAGAGCCCTTGCATGGCTTCTGCTGCTGTTCCTACCCTTCTCTGAGAGGAGCCACTGCCAAGAGCCTGCTGTTCTGTGGGACCCCAGTGTCCCTCCGGCTCACACTCCCACCGTGCCCGCCTGCGGAGGGGAGAGCCCGCCCTGCTGACAGAGGAGCCCCTTGCCCGGGCTCACATGGTCAGGGCACAGCTCGCTCTGCCCTGGAATCCATCAGGCACCTCCCCAGTCTCACCTGGCTGCTCAAAGCACTCTCCACTCCTTTTCCACGTGCATTCCCTACATTGTCACTACACAGCAGACCTGTACCTACATAACCACTGACTTCTCCCCAGCCTTCAGCCCCAAGAGCTGACAGAGCTGACAGAGCTGAGACAGCCACCCAGAACAGCCGAGCACATGGAAACACACAGGTCCCCGGGGCAATGCAATGCATGCAACAGTCAACACAAAGTAAAATTTCCTTTTGCAGGTTAATGCTGTGAAAGCAAAATCTTAAATAGGCGGGGGGGGGGATTAAATGGCACATGAAAAAAGTCAGGCTAAAGCCTAAAGCAAACACTGAGACTCTACCCCAAGTTTAGAGACTCAGAAAGTGAATAACATACAAGGACCTTCGTACCACCCTAATAACTCTGCCCCCCTCAACTTCACCATCAAATAATGCCCCTCTCATTAAAAGTATTTTTTTTTACTTTTGCCAGTTTTATTAAATACATGGAACAACTATCAGGGAAGGGAAAGAGATTGCTGCAGTGCCTCAGAGTCATAGGATTGCTCATTAAAGTACCATTAATAACATCAGTATCTTTAATGAAGTAAGTTAAATACTATTTTGAAATGTAAGTACACTGTTACTGCTCGAGTCCTGTGAGGTTTTTATACTGGTATCTAACCATTTATACTGTCTAGTAAAACATGGGTTTAAAACACTTGACACAAGCATTACAAAATACTGAAAGATTATTGAACTGTACAATAAATGCAACTATTACCTCTATTATCCACATTACTATTAATGATCCTGCCCAACAATATTCCTGAGCTTTGCCACAATGCACCTGAAATTCCCATACATCTCTAAAATGGTTTGGTTTTAATGTCTTAAGAAATGCAAAGGTAAGATAACAAAAGTAGAAGTTACACCTCACTGTGTCTGTCACATCTTTCCTTGCCAAGGAAGAGATTGGTTCCAGATGTTGCAGTCTGACTGTGTGGAAAATGAGGCTCTTAGGAAGAATAAAAGCCAAGTCAGAGATGACAACCAAGACTTTAAAAAAATAAATAAATGGGGCAAAAAGCGGGGGGAAAAACTACATAGCCACAAATGCCTACTTAAACAAGTCCAAAAAGGAGTACTAGTTCATTTATGACACAAGGCAAGCACACCTTCCAGCTGCCTAAATGCCCTAAATTTCCACACTATAGAATAGATCAATATGCCCCTCGCATACGGATTTTTCAAAAATGTGCTTTTGCACATCCTCTCAAAACCCTGGCTCCTGCAAAAGCTGGGAATGAAGACATCCCACTGTCTGTCCACAGCAAGCAGGTAACCTGCTACACAGTAAATCCTCAAGCAGAATTAGCATTGTTCAAATGTGCAGCCAACAGTGATGAATTACTCCAGCACGCACAGCACAGGCAGAGTTTTCCAACCAACAAGGCACCCCCCATCAAGCAAGTCCTGTTTTTTGTTCTTCCACAGATCAATGTGAGCCTGCAAGTTGCCTCACAGCTTCCCCTCCTACCACATAGATTTTTCTCTTTAGGAAAGTCCAGGTCAGTGGGGGCACAGAAGTTTGGGCATTTGTAAGATCAACTACACTTGATTATAAATTCTTCAGGAGGGACTGCACAGAACATACTGCAAGAGCTTCAGCTGCCACTCCAAGATACAGTCAGTATTAATGGCTGAATAAGAGAAAATCCTATAAAATAAAATTACTGAAGGGAAAACCCCATAAAACAGAACTACTGAAGAGTGGAAAGCAAAAACTCCCAAGCACATCTCCCAGTCAGGTTGTACCATCCCAGGTCAGTGCACTTTGCAGAGCCCTTTGAAGCCCCCCTGTACTCCCTGGCACAGGGAGGATCTCAAGGCTTTCAAGATCAGAAGGCAAAAAGAGACCAGCTCAGTTCTGTGTTTTGTCTGCTGAGAGTCACCAGTTTATTAGCTTAAGCTTCACACTACATAAAAATGGTTGAACTGGTTCCAGACAATAACTAAAAGTGGCTAAATCCACCACAGCAACAAACAGAAAAGGATGCAAGTATGAGTCGTGTTAGTCCTCTCAACCTCTAAAATAAAATAAAAATTTAAAGAAAAACAAACAACACACAGCAGAGAAGGGGGAAGGATCAGCGGTTTGGGGGTGTAAGAACATTTCATTCAATTCCAACCTGCCTTCTCCTGCTGCCCCAGCCCAGCTCGTTTCCCGAAGGGCCCAGACTCCAGCACGGGCCTCCCTGCCCGGGACTCCCCCGGGCCACCTGCAGGAACATCACCCAGCGCAGGGCGCTCCATCACCCTCCCGGTCAGTCACCACTGCAGTGCAAACCCTCATTTACAGCCAGGTCCAAAGACTGCCACGGTGTAAACAAGCACAAGCAATCACCAATCCTTCCCTGGCCCAGCTGAAATCTCTGCCATCAAAAAGGAAAAGGAACATTTAAGAAAAGAGGAATAAATACTGTGCCGCATCCAAACCCAGCAGTGTGACAGCTGAGACCTAAGCCTTTCATAAGTGGATTATGGCTCTTTCAACAATCAATCTAAATAATCATCCCTACAAAATAGAATTCAAGCAAACTACTCATGTATGCAAAAGTTGGCTTCACTTCTGAAACAGAAGGAATAAAGATAAAAACCTTGTTATCTTTCATTAAAAAGTTATCTGCAATTCTGCCATCCTCAGAACATCTGTGCTCCACACATTCTCAGTCGTAACTTCAACATTTTTAATACCCAACATTTTGTTCTTGTTCTCCCTCATAACATTTGGGCTAAAATCCCAATTGGTTTGTTCAGATTTGCAGCACTGAATACTAATTTTATATGAACCAGCAGTTGGGATGTGCATGGCTTTCCCTCATGCAATGCAGGGAACTGAATATATCCACAAAGAAGAATGCTAATAATCCATTGATGAATTCATTACCAGATTAAAAAAAACCATATTATCATCACCAAGTCTAAATATGACCCTCTCCTTTTCCTTTTCTCATCCTAAAACAGTACTCTCTTAAAATAATTTTGTGGGAGAGATGACTGGGGCTGGAGCCTCATGTATAGAAACCTCGAGTTCACTACTGACATTCATTAAACATCCAGAGGAAAACGGCCTGGCCATTTGCATATGTCCTAAAAACATTGCAAAAATATTGGCATTATTCAAATCAATAAACTTTTTCAACTCTGTAATTGCTTGTGGCAGGTAACAAATTATGCCAACTGGGAAAGCTCCAACAGACCAGCCCTGCTTTATGAAAGCTAAAACATGAAGAACAAGAGTAAAACCTGGTTTTTTAGAGACCAATCTCATTCCACTAAGTAAGCTGACAAATACTGAGCAAGTCATGATGTGCATAAAATACTCTGAAGCAAAGGTTAGTGAGACTTGTCCTTTTGAGGTTATCTTCCCTTTTAAGTGCCTCAAATACTGTGGCTTCAGGCACTGCAGGGACACAGGAGCCTCCACTCCACACTAATCTAAAATACACAAGTACAGCTTGTTAAATGAACCAGAATTAAACTTAAAGTTTCTTCATTTAATCTAAAAAGAAAAAAAATAAACAAGCTATACCTTTACATGTTTGCTCTTGAGTAAATTCATCACGCAAACAAATCTCGCAGCTCCCTCCTCTTTCAGAACACAGTTATGGCCTACAGCTAAATTCATATTCTGTTGAAAATTTCCTGGTGACATTATGCAAGTATCACAATTTGTAGCAAATATTTCCTTTGAGCAATGTTCAATACACTGAAAATATTAAAGCCACAACTACCAAACTTACAAGCTCAGCAACACAACAGAAGCTGTTGAGATAAGGTAGTTACTTTCAGCCTCTTTTTCCTGTATTTTCTTTTAAAAGAAAAAAAAAAAGGAGCAGTAGTGCCAGATGTCTCCTAAACAAGCTACATGTGCTGATTCCTGCCCCTTCCCCCACTCCAGGAGAGGAATTCTGGACTGGGGTGTCCCCCATAGAGCCAGGGAGATGAATTCACAACTGCCCCGCGCTCACCAATCCCTCCCCAGCCCTGTCACCTCCAGCACATGGAACAAGCCTTGCATCCCAAATATTGCGGGGTTATTTCCTTTTTTCTTCCTTCCAGATGAGAAAAAAAATGTCACCTTGGGCACAAGGAAAGAAACCCAGCTATTGTTTTTACCCAAGCCTAAACACAGAAAGAATTCCATTTTTTGGCCATCACAGTTTACTCTCTTGTTTAATACAAGGCATATCAAAAATATTTTTGTCTGCTAAAGTTAGTTGGTTAGGTATGTGCAAAATGTAAAATACCATCACACTGCAGCAGTTTTTACAGCAACTACATTTTAATTCATACAGCAGTTTAATACTCATGATTTGCTGTGTCAAATTCAGGTATTTTTACTGCTGGACAACCCTTTCCTAGGATTCTTGCCAGGATGATACCTGGAGGGGAACTTAACTCGATTATCACCATTCCACTGGAGGAAAAAAAAATAAAAAAACCAACTCCCAAAAAAGCCCCAAAGCCAACAAGGACTACCAACAAACAAAAACAAAAAAACAAGCAAAACCCAACCAACCAAACTAAAACTAAAACAACACCACCACCCTTCCCCAATCAAGAGAGAAGAAGTTTTCACTTTTCATTTGCTCTTACAGTCAGATCTCCATTAACGGCAGCTCATCTTCAATGACAAAGCAAATATTCCAAACTTGCAAACAGGAGAAGGACTGAAGGGCTGACAAAGCCCATTTTGCTGACTTTCCATGCACAGGTGGCAACCTCTGAGAGAGGGATGGAAAAGTCAACTGCCATGGCAGAACCATCAGAGGACAATTAACAAAACCCGTACTTGTCCAACAGTTGTGTGGAAAAGGTTTTAGTCACTACAGTTTCGGCTTCTAATTTATTATCAGAACTGCATCATCTTCTTGTGGTTTTCAGTCCATGATCATATTTGCCTTATCAGTTTGCAATTACCTCTAATTGTTTAAACAAGAATTGCTAGAATGCAAGTGCTGTGTCTGTCACCACGTTTCCCCAACAATTGCTGTGGGTTTGTAATTAAATTTATTCCTACTCTTAGCACAGGTTTCCCCTCCTCAGTTCTGTACCAACCACATCCCCCCGTGACCACACTCAAACCAGAGATGGCCAACGAGCAGCTGAGAACACAACACACTGTCTGTCACATGGAGAGCTTCTCAGTCCTGCTTTAGTTTCTCTGACATTTCTCAGTAAGCAGCAATTCCAAGTATTTTGAACAGTTGGACAGAAGGGGGATTATTTAAAATAGGCAATACCTCTTTCAGGTTGCTTTGATCTTTCTATTCCATGTTATGTTGTGCAATGATGCAATGCTGAAATAAGTCAATACACTTTCTTCAAACACGTACTTAATTTTCCGAAATAGAAATTCAATCTTGTTGAACACTCCATATAAAGTTATTCCCAGACACTTACTCAAGAGCAGCGTTTCTGACTTAATTGGTTAGCCATCAATCACATCATTATTTATTACTCCTCTGTTGAACCCTGCAGACTCTGTTGTTACTCATGCTTAACAGATTTTGTTCTTAAATTACTTTCACCAGTAGTCTGTGATGACCACTCAGGATTCCAACCTCAAATCACAACATATTACAGCAAAATAAAAACTTTTTAACCTGGTAAGATTCTGCAAAATCATTCACTACTTACAGAAGTTCACAGCTCCTGAAACTATGATTTACTGTACAAAAATTCACTTACATTCAGTTTGTAATCAGAGGGTTGGCTGTACATTATGGGAAAAGGGAAGAGGCTTAAAATTGGGTACCTGGCTTAGGATTCTTACATGTTTAAGATACCTTTACACAAAAAAAATAACCCAGCATGCCCAGGTATCATTAAGCAGCAAATTTTTTCAAGCCATCATTTTCATGCCCCAGGCACCAATTCCATAAGAGCACTGGATGAACAATAAGCTACATTACAGTGATCTCTGCACTCCTAATGCCAACTTTGTGTTTCTGCTCAAAAAGTCACTTAATGGTTAGAATTGCTCTGGCAATAAATCAGCAGTATAGAATTCTCATGCTGTTGTACTGACAATCAGGATTACAAGATTAACACCTGGAGTTGTTTCAACCCAAATGAAAGTTCCCATCACCTGACAAAACAGCGACACAATGCTCAGTTACAGTAACACAATGCTCTGGCGAAACATATTTACCACCTTCCCTTCAGTTTGCCCACATATAACTAAGCATAATTACTTTTAATGTTTCAGGGTACCGTTTCATTGCTCACCTAACAGATGTTAAAAAACTCTCACTGTTTTGGCCATGATCTATTACACAGTTGCCAAACCTCAGTTACAGGCCAATCAACTGATCTGAAGAACTGTATCAATCCTACCCAAACACTCAAACTGTCAATAATCAAAGGGGTTACATCTTTGCAAGATTTTTTGTTCTCCCCATTTCAGTTCATTGACTGTTGGATTTCACATGGATATCACACTAGGAGCAGTTTATGTATTGGAAAAATACTCTATTTGGGGCAGGTTTCCTGTCCTCCACAATACTTACGCCAAGGCCACTGACACATATCCCTGATCCTCTGTCATTCCATAAACTCCAAAGGTGAGACTAATATTCCATTCAAGGGATGTTTTTTTGGCATCAGACTGCCTTGTCTTGAAACAATACAAAACAATTTCCAGCACAAGTTAGGGAAAGAGGTAAGAACACTCAATCTAATTGTTAGACAAGAACATTTTTATCCGAGTGTAAATCAGGGCTGGCGCTTGTTCAGCTTGACCTCCACTCACGATAATCCTGCCCCAGGGTATGAAAATCCTGGATCATTAAATGCTACGAATTTAGTCTTGCAAGCAACCTCAAATGAACCTGCAATCAGAGCCACAGCATTCAACTGCTGCTGGAGACAACAGTGATAATAGACAACACAATGCCAAATTGAGATTTTTGGTTGGTTGGGATTGGGGCATTTTATGCATTTTTAATAAACACAACTATCTCAATCCTTAGCACATCGTTTTTTATTTAAGGGTGGTTTTGAGAATAAGGGATAGTAACTACACTTTAAATTCAGAGGTCGAGAGAAAAACAATTCACTGTTTTTTAAGATTTACATATACAGATACAGATGGAAGTTTTTGAAGTTTTTCTGAGAAAAGATGGGTTAATATAAAGCTGCCCACTTCTTTCAGCTATGAGAAACACTTTTAAATGCCAGCTTTCCTACAATCCTCTAGACAGTCAACAGACATTTTAGGAACTGCTACCAATTCATTACTGTGAAACAGATGCCTGCCAAAAAAATTAATTACAGAACATAAATTTTATTACTATGTGAATTAACTTAAGGCTTTATATGCTAAGTGTAAAAACTACCCCAGAACTGCAGATCCCGGTACTAAACACAGTCCACTAAGGAAACAAGGCAGAACCAACAACCAGAAAGGTCTGCGAGCACTTCCTGCAGCTGATGGGAGCACGAGACACTTGTTAGGCCACAAACCAGCAAAATCCCTTGTCTGCAAGTCTTGGCTCTGGGGAAGGAACAAAGTTAAAAGCAGCAGCCCAGCAGAGAGGGAGCCAGGCAGCACCAAACCCTCCAAAAGGTCAGAGAAGATGAATAACAGCCCACAGAACAAGTAATCAGCCACTCCTGAACTGAACTTACATGGCAAGGAAAGGTCCAAGAACAAGAACTCAGCTGGAGCATCCCAAGGACTGATGTGCAAGAACAGCAAAGGCACAGCTGTTCAACAGCAAAATGAAATCACAACACCCCAACGCCAAGTGAGAAATGAAAAAAGCTTTAGCAAGAACTGGAGACGTCACTCAGTCTACAGAGCTCTGCACAGGTCTCCAAGGCAATTAACTCCAATTAAAATCCATATTAATAAAAATAAGAAAGAATAGTAAACGTTACAAACAGGTATCAAGTCTTAGTACTGAATTTGCACACAGCAAACACACCACCAGGGACAAACTTCAGGAAGCCTTTTCACCCTCATGAACTGATACCAAAGAATAGAATTCCACCAAAATTGTTGCTGTTTGTGCAGCTTTCCCACCAACACATGCATAAAGCTCTTACCATCTAGAACATCATTAAGGAAACAATTGTGGCATTTTGTAAGGACTACAAAAGAAGCCAATCCACAACAGACATCCCACCCTGTGAGGCCTAACAGGAAACCCTCAGGTTTCTCTGTAGCACATGCAAACACACATCTCTTCTTCCCAAGCACAGTAACTGCAGGCCACTCTCTATCAGACCATACAATGGTGTTACTAACTCCACGGTGATTACAAATTGCCAAGACACATTCTACAGCATGAAGGTTTAATCATTCTTTACAGTTTTTCTATATTTAATTCTGTATTACAGCCCAACCCAAATACACACATTTTAGAATTGCTGTAACAGCTACTCCCCTCAAGCTTCCCAGAAGAACATTTAATGGACAAAATTAAAGCTGCTTCAACTGGCATGTGAAACACTGTACAGTATAAATTGAGAATTTTAACAGGATCAACACCTGACTTCCCCAAGAATCAAGGGCCTTAATTTCAACAGGAGGAAAAACACCAATTTGCACAGAAAAATACAACTGTCCAGCATTACTTCCAGAAGCAGATACCAAAATATTTTCATTTCCTCCAATAACCCTGAAAAAAATGAAGTGCTCATCAAGCAATTCACTTCACAGACAAGGCAAAACCTTGAACTCCTGCAGCAACTTCCAGATCAAGAAATCGTCAAGTATTTGCTGGACTGCTGTATTTACAACCCTCAAGTACTAAGCATAAAATTATGCTATTAAATGTTTCCCCTTCACCAAAACAATATTCTTGTTCAAAATGGCAACTAATATTTGCAAGGAAGAGAAGACAAAGAAGTGCCCCGACTGCCAATTTAAACCACAACTCCCACCAATTAACACATCAAGGTTTGCACACTATGATGATTCCCTATCCTGAAACTAAACATATATAAATTTCAATACTTACCATTCCCCAAATTTACTAAAATAACAGGCTAAATATTATTTTTATTATTAATAAATGACATGGTTTAAAATATGTCCACCTCCAGCACAGTAGTATAATGTAAACAAAGTATGACCCTATGGGTGTGTGCTGGAACAAACAAAACCAAATATAAATAAAAAATAGTTAAAATTATCCAGGTTGAAATACTATTTGATGTCTCCTACATCACAGTCCCTATGCCCAATGAGATACACTGCTTGTTAGCAGTTTTCACCTGGGCAACACGGTGGCAAACCCCAAAAATTCTGAATGTGACTTTTCAGTTTCCTGGA
>JAOXXN010000025.1:10231489-10247198 GCA_026770055.1 Myrmophylax atrothorax | reverse complement strand
TGTCAGTTAAAAGACAGACAGTGTTGGGCACATAAGGATCTGATTGTCTGGAAGCGCTTACAGCTAATAACTTTTAATTAATACAGTTAAGACTAGAAATCTTTGTATTTATGTCTCCCTCCCTTTCACGTGACACCTTGATCTTCAGTGAACTAGAATACATATGCACCACGGTAAATTGTGATCTCTGCCTTTTGGTATGCTGTGACATCTCACATGCTTTTGCCTGATGCTGGACTTCAAAAGAAAGAGGAAAGAATTTCAGACTCCTCTGCAGATTTTCAGTCTACATTTGCATTCTCCTTTACAACACACTGATCCCCAAATTGGGCAGTTTAAAACAAGGAAAGAAACACCTGAAGGATTTGTAACTAACATCTAGGAAAGGGGAGATACTGGTCACAAGTGAATGTTTTCCAGTGACCTGAGTTATTTTGTATTAGTTCAGACAACTGTTCAGCTGCCCTTGGAAAAACTGAGAAGTCACATGCAATATTCTGGCTCTGGCCAGCAGACCAGGAACATTGAACATTATCTGATGATGTTTGCTTTTAGGGTTTTTTGGGGGGATTTTATGCCTTACATTTTGAGAATATACTTCAGGAATACCTGTCATATCATACACCTGAACATGCCTTGTGGAAGTCTGTTCTAAACAGGGAAAAACAACTTAAGATCCCTGTGGTGTGAGTCACTTCTTCTGTGACAAGCTACTGGATAGAACTGATGAATTGAATGAAACAATGCAAAGGTTTATGGAATGATCCAAAGCAGAACAGAGTGCTATCCTTCACAAAGGCAGCTGCTTAGTCAAAAGGTGGGAATCAATATGGGGCAGGAAGGAAATATCAGTCTGAGGGCTACAGTGACATATTTTATCTCCGCATTAATGCAGTTAAAGGCGTTTGTCACACTTTCTTCCTCCTCTAATAATTTGATTAACTAGTTTTGTCCAGAAAGGGGACATGACTTTCTTGTGGCACATATCAATAGCATCTCCAAGAGGCCTTTTTTAGAGTGTCATGGACATCTACCTCACAATTTTGGAGTTTAAAATACAGAAAAGTTGTTTCCATTTTTATTCCATTTATCAGGATGTGAGAGTTTCAGTTTGGTTGTCAGAAACATAAATGAATAAAGATCCATTTTTAAATTAAAAAATTATTATACTCCCTTGCCTTTCTGAGAGAAAAGAATTAGGATGTTTGAAGAAAGTGGATTTGTTAGGATGGGAGACAGACATCTTTGCTAGTGATTCACACTATAATGATGTCTGACTTTTGTTCTGACCAGCACCTACAAAGAGATGATTTTTCTACCTATTGGAGAGACTCAGTGAGGACATGAGCACAGCTAGGCCTATTTTTCTGTTTGTCTGGGATCCCTCAGACACGATTTTTTAGGTTTCACATTTTACAAACAAACCTTCCCTGTAAATCAAGACAATACTTACTCAAAAGGTGAGCTCCAAAGGACAGTACATGGTCATGTTACAGAATCATAGATTGGACAGGTCTGTAAAAGAGTGAGATCTGCTGGTTCCTTAAAGGACACCAAAAAGAATATAATTCTTTTGTATGGGATGAAAACCTACTGACCTATGGCATTGTTTATGCTGCTCAGTCAATATTAATCTGTGATCTCTGGTGGGGAAGAAGGGCAGCTCTCAGGCCATGATGCTGGAGATGCCATAAATCTCTCTCTTTTGGGGCTATAGTATGCAGTGAAAGCAGAGGTCAGAGTGAGTGATACTCTTGGAAGTGAGTGGAAGAGGAACCCCTATTCTCTAAACCAGCAAATTAAACTTTCCAAACCTGCTTGCTGCAGTCAGACTGAAAGGTCTTCTGTGTGGAGTGTCTTAATGTCAGTGAAAGCCAGCGAAAGCCAGCATTTCCTATAGGAAATCTTCTGGTTATTAATCATATTTACTATTTTCCCCCTAAAATCTACTGTAATTTGACCAAGGACAATACAGCCTTCCAGAAACTATTAATTGCAACTCTTTCACCATCATTCACTGAATATCAGAAAGGTGAGATTATGGCACTGGCCAAGAGAAAATACTTAAGACTTGCACTGGAATTCCAGAATGAATGGGGTATCCCTGGGATGGCAATCTCCCAGGGATATTATCTATAACTAGGTATTTATTAGTTTTTTCAAAGTGTTCATATGCTTCCAGGTAAACATAAATGTTAAAACATTAAAATGAATAATTAAATAGAGGAAGTACTAGCCATAACAATAAGAATTTAATACTATTCTATCATCAACTATTTTGTGATGCAGCACTAATGTCTTCTGGTCCCTCTGTTTATGTAGACTATCCAAAGAGTAAGAACTGTCTCTTGTTCGCATTTATCAAGCTGCTCCACATGGGGACTCTGTGAAGGAATAGAGTAAAAGTAGTACCAAGGAAATTGTTCAAAATTTATTCATTAAGAAAACAGGTTTCAGAGGGCCAAGGAATCTTCAGACTCAATTTAACTTTCCTTCCCAGTGGGTTTTCTATATTTCAAATGTAATGGTCTAGATCAGAACACGTACAATGAGCTCTTCAGTCTCTTCTTTCAAGGGTCTTACCTTAAAGTCTCTTCAAAAAGGGAGATGTGAGAGTTTTAACTGAAATGGTGCTCAGGATGCTTAAACTTCACAGGTGATTTTCTTTAAATGATTCAAATAAATCCAACTAACTCAGAACATATTAAACCCCACCTACTCCAAGTAGAGATTAAATGAGTCTTTGGCCTTATTTTTGGCTTTCTGGCAAGATGACAAAAAGACCTGGACAATCTAATCAGATACCCTGGCAGTTGCTACAGAATGTACAATTTGACTGCATCAGGAAAAGAAAGTCTGTTGTTCCACATCGCTAAGCAAAAAAAGTGGTTTTATCATCTACAGTTGTTTTCAGTTATTTGAGTTTTGTTCTGCAAGAGTCTGAGTCAGGAAAGTGAAAGCAAATCAGAAAATAAACTGATGAAACAGACCTTTTTTAAGCATTACAATGCCCGTTCCTACTCATCAAAGCAGTGAAAGCTTCAACAAATCTCTTACACACTGAAGTCAGAGTATAACAAAATACCATAGAACTCCACAGGAGAATGAGATGAGAGGCTTTTCCAGAACAATACACCTCCTGAAAGAGAATCTATATTTGGCAAACAGAAAACAGGAATAAATGGCTTCTACTCTTTCTTTCACTCTCTATAAAAATTCCTTTGAATATTCGCCTCTTAAAGGTTCAAAACAAAAAAAAAGATTGTGGGGGGAGGTTTCCTTCAGGGAACTTTTCCTCTCCCTACCAACACAAAGGTTTTGGGAGCTGAAGGGCCAGGACCGAGAGCAAAGGTGTGGCTGATGACTCTAGATTCCAACTTAATGATGGGGGAAGGTGAGGGGAGAGAGAGAGAGAGCGAGAAAGGTTCTTCCTGTTGCTGCAGTTCTTTTCATTTTGGGAAGCTGCTGTGATTAAAAGCCACCATTTGCTGGGCTGGTGAGTGCACCTTGGAGGGAGCTCATTCTGGCTCTGCTCTTTCCCCCTTCCCCCTCCAATTCTGGGCACCCTGAGCTTCAGAGAGGGAGAAAGGAGGGTCACAGCTGCTTCTGGATATGCTGCACACTTTCCCAGAGACCAATTTCAGCTGCAAGTGGATTGCTGGGAACAACCATCCCCTGCAACTAGCAGCACTTCCTTCTTTGAACAAAGGACAAGGAGAGAGGCTGCTCTTCCCCATGGGAAAGGTTCCATCCTCATGACAGTCATAAGGCCAGCACCTCTTCCTGCCTCTTGTCTCTGCCTTGCTGGGAAAAGACTGAGAATTGACCTTGCGTTCAAGCGAGATGCAAGCCTGCCACCTGCTGTCCAAAATACAATTGCACCAGGAGGAAACTACTTTTTGGGGGTTGTTTTGGTGCTGGGGGGTTAGTTTGCTGTGGTCTGCTTATAGTTATATATCTATACCTATATCTATATATATAGTAGTTAAGAACAGTCATCCTTTGCCTATACATTTTCTAATTAAAGTTCTTTTAAGTTTAATAAGGGGTGAAGTGGTTATTGAGGAGGAGTCCCCTCCTCTAGTCTTGGTAGACACTTTGGTTTCCTTTAAACTAGGACACTGACTTTCACTCCAGCAACTGAATCATATATCAAGAGAAAAAAAAAGGAACCATTCTAAATTGACTCAATTTTTTTCATGACTGAAGAAAAAACTGTTTTGTTTTATTGCACATTAGCTGTAATAATTTGCACTTTTAAAAAAATGGTAGTGCAAAAGAAGTGAATAGTAGATCTTTTGACAGTGTCCTTTTTTTCCAGATGGTACACAATTAGAAGCTTTCAAGAGAAGCAGAGGGACCCATATTCCTTAATCAATGGAAGAAAAACTCTGCCTTGTACAATGTAGGTCAGTGTGCTAGGGTTCCAGTTTAAAAGGAGGTACCACCATTGCTATGGGACTTAAGACTTGAAGCCTTGGTTTACAGCAGCTCATTCATTTCTTGAGCATTCTGGCAAGATAGCAGAGCAGCATGTCTTTGGGTCTGAGGATGACCTTGCATTAATGGAGTAAAAGCAAAGGAGCCTGGGCACAGATGCACCTCATCATGACTTTGGCAGAGACCCTTGGGTGGCTTACTAATGGATTTGAAGTTACATGGGTTTGCACCGCTAATAATCACAGAAACTTGTAACAGCATTAAATGTTATTTTCCCATTATCTTTTATAATTGTCAATAGACAATCTCTCAGCTCAGAGCAGAGTCTGAAAGATCAGGATATCCCAGACCATTTCCTGTTCAACTGGGAATGTCTGCAAAGTTGGCTTCTCCACAACCAGTGTGGGCAGTCTATTCCACTATTTGATCACTCTTGCAAGAAAATTTATTTATTCTTATGCTTAAATGAACTTTCTTATGTTTCAGTTTGCACCTGTTACCTCTGATCTTGTCACTGGCCACCACTAAGAAGTGTCTGGCTTAATTCCCCCTGCTCAACTATATTAATGCCCTCCTGAGCCTTCACTTCTCAAGCCTGAGCAGTCACAGCTCTCTCACTCTCTCTTGTAGTTTTGATGTAATTCTCTCCCTGACACTAACTCCCCATGCCATTAGTTAACAAAAGAAGTAGTTAACTACTACCAATTCTTTCTTGATTGTTTTGTGTGGGACATCACACAGCTCTGGGGGAAGGTTGGAGCTGGGTGTGTTGTCTGTTGGAGGTAAAACAGTTCGGCTGGGCTCCTTGCTGCTCCTGTGGAACAAGCTGGTTTTTTCTTTTCACTGCTGTTTCTCCTAGTTTTCAGCATTTGGGGGCCCCGGTAGCCGCTCCAGTCTCACCGTCGCCGGCAGTGTCACAGCCTCCCACCCCACCACGGCAGCAACCCGAGAAAGAGGAGTCACAGCTGCCTTTTGGGACACGCTGCAGCTCTCCACTCCCAGCTTTCCTTCTTTGTTTGGGACAAGGGACAAAGAGAGAGAGAGAGAACTCATCTGAGTGCTCACCACTCGTCTCTGTCTCACTGGGAAAAGACTGAGAACTCACCCTGCAGCTAGGCAAGGTGTGACACTGACTCTGTCCATAAATACAACTGTTCCAAGAGGAACCTACTGTTTTGGGGGTTGTCCTCTTTTGTTTTTACTTGTGGTGTTGGGGGAGTAGTTTGCTCTGGTCTGTTTACAGTTATATCTATATCTACATATATATATATATATAGTACTTAAGAACAGTTATCCTTCTTATATCCATTTTCTAATTAAAGTTCCTTTTCTTAAATTTCATAGTGACGTGATTATTCTGGAGGAATCCTCTCCTCTTCTTCTTTTTTTTTGGTAAATATTTTGGTTTCTTCCCTCAAACTAAGACACCCTCTACTGGTACAAAAGATGCTCCAGTCCCTTCACTAAACTTTCTTTCAAAAGTCTATGTCTCTATTATACTGGGGAATGCAGAAGTGAAGTCCACGCTCCAGCTATGGCCTCAGCAGTACTAAGTGGAAGAAGGGAAGGGTCACCTCCCTTGTGCTGCTGAAAGTTCTTGTCCTCATGCAGTCCAGGCTGCCCAAGGCCTGTGAGTGAGCGGCTGTCTCATGGTCAGCTTGCTGTGCACCAGCACCCCCAGGTCCTTCTCTGCAGTGGTGCTGCACAGCAGGTCCCACCATTTACATACCTAATCTGTACTTCTTTGTTCATAAATTTGAGGTGTGGTAAAGTACACAACATGGTTTTTTCCTCAGTCACCCACATTATAAAGTTATTCCCAATGACCTTCAGAATACTCCTGGACTGACAAGTCTTGTGCATAGTTACAATAAGTCATCATACTTTCCATGGCAATTCCCCATTAACTCTCTGTATGAAAGAAAATAAGATAATGGGTTAGATACTGCTATTTGAATATGTGTCACTATTAAAAACTGAACAACTTCTATGGATAAAAAAAGCAAAAATATATTATCCCAGAAGGAGACAAAGCCCATACTAGTAAGTCCTATTTGCTGAGTTGATATTATTTCCTACTTTTCACAAACAGAATCTGATATAATAGACATTGTCTAAGTTATTAAACATCCTTCACAATATGTAGAATGAATTTTCTATTTTTAGTCACAATAGTTTTGCATTTCAAAGACCTTTTTGATGAAAATTAAAAAAACAAATTCTCTGAATCTCTGGTCCTTTCTCTTTTTAAAGTGATTTTCTACATGACAAGGTCACACCCACAGTGCTGTATCAAACTCCCAATTACAGCCCTGATTTAATTCATCTACAGAGGAACAAGGCAATCTGTCATGAATAATTTCAGAGACCTGGAGTTAGACAAACACTTCAACAATGCTTTAAAGATGTTCAATTCTTTGACACACCAAGAGTCAGATATCATCTCATAGAATACACTATACATTACTAATTGTGCAATTGTGGACCAAAAGATGGTCTCTGCTTCTGAGAACTGCCTCTGAAAATTGGCAAGGATACATTAACATGGACTTGTCCACCTTTGTTCATTTTAGGGAATAATTTAACAGGTACAAGGACCGTATTTGTTTACTAAATTTTTCTGGTTTCTAGCAGAGATGGTGAATTGCAATTGTTGTGTTTTCCAGTCTGAATGCAATTGTGTGTGCAACATGTTCATATGTAGTTTTCCTGATTATATTTACCCATCTAAGCCTGCATCTTAAGTTTAGACTGTTGGATCACCTGTACCCTTTAGTAACTACTTTTTTCAACCAAGAATATGCACTGGGAAGACTTCCTACACTGATCCAAGATGGATTGCAGTAGAAGTAGTGAGAAGATATAGGTACTGTATTCCTGCTGTTTCAGATTTGAAGAGTTGTGTGATTTCCTGCATCATCAGTCTCTTTCATCTGTTCCCTTCCCCTCTCCCCACCCTGATGAAAAAAAAAAAGAGATTAATGTGTAAAGAATGTTTAGAAATAGATGGACTGGATTACTCATGCTGAGGCAGACAGTCCTCCGTAACTCATAGGGTGTGCAGTTTAAGGAGCACAGACCTAGCTTTAAGAGCAGTGCATTTGTAAGTGTTGGGTTGTTAGGCAGCCCTGGACAGGAGTTACTGCAGGATGTCAGCCGCAGTTGAGAAGTCTTGAGTTCCTTTTAGAACAGAAAACTCTGGAAGCCATTTGACTGCAGCTCTGCTTAACTACTTGTGTGGATCTGATGCCAATAGACATACATTTCTTCAAAAGGAATGCATTGTTCTTATTCTTCTTTTCCATGTCCCCTTCTCTGTCTCAGTAGGCTGCCACAGATGGTTTCTTGCATAGACTTGGCAAGAATTATGCTTCGATTCTTCATGAATTTGTCCTTTGCTGAATGCAAAGTGACTGTCCTATTGTCTCTGCTTAGATTTAAGATAATGCAGATATATCTGGGGTTTAATTGTTTGCAGCTTACTATGAGTACATTACCTCTACACTCTATAAAGTGGCTTTCCAGACAATTTCCAGGTGCTGAGGCTGGTATCTGGAATGCAGCAACACTTCTTAGCATTTGAGAATAGTCTTCAAGATGACAGTTCCTTTGTCTAAACTCAGTGTTCAGAGATCTGCCTCCAGAAGTTGTTTGGCTCTTGAAAAATGAAGACTTCTCAAGCCTTTAATACCTTCCCTTGAAAAGCTGCAGGTTTTCAAAGGTGGCCTTTTGGGGAGGCAGCTCTCCTTTCTGATTTCAGGGCTGCTTATCTAAATTCAGAAGCATGTCTGAAAATAGTGAATGAGTACTCAAGGGACTTAGTTTGCAAGACTGACCCTGCAGGACTGTAGAGTTTGCCGAGAAGTCATGGTGTAAACCTCAGTGTTTGGGAAGCTTGGAACATGATGTAGCCAGATGAAGAGCAGCAGTAAGCAATGGGGAACATTGGTCTGAAAATCTGACTGAAAGAAAGACTGCCATAAAACAAGTCAGAGGGAAAAAAAATACACATCAGTCATAATGTTAGCAATGGTGCCAAGATGGCTTGAGGATTCAGGTGAAAAAGCAAATGGATTAATATACCCAAGGCAGTTAAATGCAGCCCTGACACCCTATTCTGTCAGATCTTAGACACTACGCAGGGTCAGGCCCGATTAGTACTTGGATGGGAGGCCTCCTGGGAATACCAGGTGCTGTAGGTTGCAGTCCTAAGGACTTCGTTGTCACCATCCAACCTCGCTGAGCTGTGGCAGATGAACCTGAGGAGTTAAAGGGTGGGGCCAGTTCTGCGCACGCTGAGCCTCACCCAAAACATCCACTGCGCAGCTCTCCCCACGTGGGTGAGCCCTGCCCGAATCTTCCTTCGCAAAGCCGAGCCACCATGATGACAGTTCTGCCCAGAGGTGACCAGTTTCCCCAGATCTAAATTCTAAAATGGCGAGGAATCGGGCAATGAATCACAATGTCACACTCACTGATCCATCAACAGTAACGCTCTTCCCAAGCACATAAAGGAAACCAGCACCTTCTTTGCTAGGACTCCACACTGGAAACAACACTCAGCAAGTTTTCTCCTGAGAGTGGAAGAAAACAAAACCGTCTGAACTGAGCCCAAGGTGAGATAAAGAGGAGAGGCATACGACATGTTCAGGCATTTCTAAGTATCTCTGAAGGACAATATTAATATTTTATGACATTAAAACAGGGTATGACTGATTTAATTATCAGGTACTCCCAGAGATGAGACCTGTAGCCTCAGCATGCCCCAAAAATCTCAGAAGCTGGGAGGGATGGGACTAAGGACCATTGCATATGATGGTCTGTGTTCTGTGAACAGGCCAAAGCCAGACCTCATGTGCAGACCTGGCACCGCAGCCTCCATAAACCACAGAAAACTGTGTGCAAAGGCTCATAATGAGATCTAACCACAACTGGCTGGGAAGCATCCAGCTGAAGGAGGAGGTCTAGCAGGATTTTGACAACAGCATTTGATTAACCATGCCAAGGCTGGAAGAAAACCTTGAGGAGAGAAAAGTCTTCTATATTTGTTCCTAAAAATCTTCTCTTACCCCTTCCATCTTATTCCCAACAACACCTGTACAACTTCTAACCAGCACACGGACTGAAACCAAAGAAAAATGTACCTGATCTTCCTGCCTGCATAAATTAATGCAAATCAACCACAGTCCTGAACTTCCTTGCAGAGCTCTAATTGACCTGTGACAGACTTTGTAACATTTCGGGGGGGGGGAATATATAAATAAAACGGGAGATCACTGGAGAGATTAGAGGACCACTTTTGGAACTGGCATATCACCCTAATGGTTTTTATGAGTAAGACCAGGTAGAAAAGTAGTTGATGACAGCAGGAACAAAGTTTTCCTGGTCCTACAGTTACAGAAAACATTGACATTAGTGTTGGACCAGGGAACCGACACAACACTTCAACTACTGAAATACTGAACACTTCTGTATCCTCACCGGCCAAAAGCTCCTGTACCCCCTTCCATACAGCAGCAGCCAATTTGACTCAACAGGGATTTCACCCACAGAAAACTACTCTTCTCCTTAAACCAGTTCACCTGTGAGGTGCAAATGGGCAGAAAACACAGGCACAAGGCAAAGCACAGAACACAGTGCCAGGGCACAGCCACACTGTCAGCAGCAGCTGCCCATGGAACTGGCCCTGTGACACGGGAAGGTTCAGCAGCAGCAGCAGCTCAAAGTGAACAAATATGGAAGGAAGAACCCTATGAATGAGGGAGGAAACTCTGCACGTGGAGTTACATTCAAAAATTACTGCCAGTTATTTCCAGTTACAAAACTGCCAAATTTCTGTTCTTTCACATCAGTTAAGCAACTGTCTCCCCACCAACTATCCTCACTGGAAAAACAACTTCACATGTTCAATGGATTGCTAGGCTTGATTTCTCTCCTCTGGAACCAAAAAGTTAACCATTCAAGATAAACATTTGCACCTTCCACACCTGACAGGACTATGCATTCCAACACTACTGTGTTTACATTAAAGCAGTTACTTACAGATACTTTTGTATCTACCAGGTCAACCTCAATACATTCCAAAACAGACATAAAAATGTGAAGGTGACACAACTGGGCACAGAATACACTTCTGAAATGGCTCCAATGCATGAACATATTCTTACACTTTCCTACCTTTTCCATCTCCTTGGCTATATTTTCCTTCATCCTGGTAATCCTATTTCATCTCCCAGGACACTTAATTCCCTACATATTAACAAATAGTGTTTATTATAAAGGAACTGAAAATCCTCAGCAAGTTTCTTAAATCCCCAAGCTACCAAGACCATCAACTCCATCTTGCACCCAAAGAACCATTATAATTTTTCCATGCTTCTCTTCACTAGAGATAGGGGAGGACTAAGCCCATTTGTAGGATTATGAAAGAATGCATAAATCCCCTCTTGTAAACAAAACTTCCCTAACCAGTTTCGAATGCAAGGTATGCTCGGCATAGTTTATAGCCCCTTGGCACAGAAAGGAAAACCCTTGAGAATTCAGTTTTACAGAGGCTGTTACTGCATTTGAGGGTGAATACAGAGAATCTTAATGAGTGACCTACCGTGTAAGAGGGGAACTTTCTGTATGTTCCTCTACCCAGTGCTACTGAAACAGAAAGCGTCTACAATATTTTATGTATTTATATATTATACTGAGGTACACAATCTGTCTTGCCACCTTTGAAAATTTTTGCTTAGCAGCTACCACTGCTCCGAGGTACAAACATACTCTGAGCACACAAGTTTACGAACTTTCATAAAACCACCGCATTGCTGAACAGAAATTGAGCAGTATAACTGAGAGGATGCAATGCAGCAAGAGAAGTAAAATGCCTAAAGGCTGATTTTTCAGATTATGTTTCAACTGTCAAGCCACAGGTTGTCTGTGTACAGAATCTGCTCCGTTTCATGGCAGAGCAGTAACGCAGCACACACACAGAGCTGCATCAGCAATGCCTTTTAGTTGATAAACATTTTTAAATACTAAATATGTATCAGTTTTGAAAATACAGTTTATCAAAGCAATTCAAAAGGAAGCACACTTATTAAAACAGAGCAGCTTAAACAGAGTATTAAAGACAAAAATTAATTCAGTGGGGGAAAAACCCAAACATTTTCCACTGTCGTTCAAGTAATTGCCTTAATAAACGATTTCTATGGTAAATCCACATGGAAAAGCCAGTTCCACCTTTTCTTTGGCCAACTGTTTATTAGGCAAGTAACAGACCTACATCACAGATCCAAGAGAGACACTTGTGCAGCTTTCCTTTCCGGTTACCATAGTTTCAAATGAACTGCAGACTTCTAGAAAAAGTACTTCTGAGAAGGAATAAAAATATCACTGCTTAAACATGGAAGCTACAAGAAGAATCATTTTGATCAGTGTGTGAGTGACACTTCAGTGAACAGGTAAATGCTTAAGAAAGGAACCTTTATCTGCAGGACTTTGCCACAGGCGCAGCAGCGAAGCTCGAGCCCGGACAGCAGCAGCAAACGCAACCAGAGGGACGGGAAATGCAGACAACCAAAAAGCCATTAAGTCGACACACACATCTCTCTCTTTTTCAAAAACTCTCAATTTAAAAAAAAAAAATCAGCAGCTCTAACCAGGACATTTGGTTTCCAGGCCTCCATCATCAGGCAATACAAGCAATACTTCCCAAGCATCTACTGACAGGTGGAAAGGCATGAATCTTCATAGGAATTCAAGATGACTTTAAGACGTGAAATAAAAAAGGCCCTTCCAGTAAGAACAGAGCAATAGGTTGCCAGAGAGGTTGCAGGAGCTCCATCCTCTGAGACATTCGAAAGGACAAATTCCTGACCTACTGGACAAGATCCTAGGAGAAGGCTGGACCAAACCTCCAGGGGGCCTTTCCCACCTATGCAGTTCCGTGACCAAGACCACAAGTAATATTTCCATTGTGGTGTCACTTCTAGGAAGCAACTGTGCATTCATAACGCAAAGCTTTACTTTTTTTGCTAAAAAAAGTATTTTGGATATAGTTGTTCAAAAAGGTACATAAGAAACAGTAAAAATAAAATAGCATTTGGCCACACACTAAACTGGAACTTTTCTGTAAGAATGTAGTTTCCATCACACAACAGTACAAAATAACAACATTTTACAAATTCTTATGTTATTACTCTTAAATTATTCATATGATAATCTTTCTTTTTCAAATATATTTAAATTGTACTCTCTACCCTAACTCAAGATACAACAGTCCGTATCAACTCTCTCTCCTGTTTCTCTGCTCCAAGCACAGCTCTGCCATGTGATACAAAGGCTTCAGTCACTGGTCATTCCTGTTCTGAAAAAAAAGTCTTGATCTCAAGTCTTCCTGATTTCCTCCCTTGGAAAAAACATCGTAATTAATCAGGTCTCTGTTTCTAAGAAGATCAGAAGTGAAATGGCCAGTGGTCAGCATGCACCACCTTATTCCACAAATTAAGTTAGTTAGCTGCTATATCCATAATTACAAAAAACATCTTATTCCAGGACTCACGGCAGATAAAGTAACCTCCAAATTAAAAACCAGAGACCTCAAATGCACACATGAATTACAAAGTTGTGTTCTTAACATTTACTGCTTAGACTGGGGGGTAGTGGGGGGGAAGTTGTATCTTCAGTATATTTATTCAATTGTCCACAGCAAAATAATGAGAGTTACACATGAAAAAATACAGATCTTCATTATTCACACTCCTACTCTGTATAAATTCTCCTTATAATGAACTCTCCCTGCTCGAAGATTACACTCTGACAAAAAATATCAGCCAATTATATAACTTGTTTATTATCTGCTTACTAAGACTTGATATGGTCCAAATTTCCAGAGCTGATCCTTCTTAAGGGATGAACTGGGAGTTTCGCCTAAAGCAGTAACAGGTAATAGCATGAAAGACTAAAAAAGCCTTATCTTGAATGGCTTATTTTTATTTGTAAACAAAGTCCATTTGCTTTCCCAGATGCAGTGCTGTGAGGAAGGTCTTAAAGCTCAGGCTGAAACCCTGAGCTAAACAAAACCTGCAATTCAGTCCTTCCCAAGAACTGCAGGGCGACCTCAAATGAAAACTCCCCACATCTTTCTAGGCAGGTCACACGTATTGAGCAACAGAAAAGTAGCTGCACTGAGTCCTTTCCTACATGCCCACAGGTGCCACACCCCACCCCTGCCCACGGAGCACCAGAGGTGTGTGCTGGATGAGTGAGTGGGGCACCACCCGAGAAGGGAGAAACCCGGGGGGACCTGCAGGTCTGGGCAGGGGACCTGCACATCCCCCAAACTCGCCCACTCACTGGCCAGAACCTGAGCAGCATCTCACCGAACCTCGGCAGCAAGTCCAAGTCGGTTTTGGAATGCAATCCCAGCTAAATAAACATGCATACCTAAAGTTTGTAGTTGCTTTTTAAAGTGGTCAATAATTTCAGAAATGTTTTGTGTTCTATGAAATGTCAGTATATCTGATTTCATGATTTTGTTAATAGAAACCCCTGAGATTTGGAATCCAGCCAGTTACCAAAAGTAGATGGCTGCAGAGATACCCATTACATGGCAACAGGCACCATTTGAGACCTTTCTCAGAACACAAGCAGAGGTCATCAGCTTGCTCTATCAACCCTTGAACAATGAGAACAGACACAAAAATACTTTCCTCTTTAGAGCCACACAAACACTACCAAAAACTGCTGTAGAAAACAAATGGATTTTCAGTGTCACACATATTCACTTGCTTTAATTCAATGACAAATCTTCACTGAAATAAAAATGCATAAAATAAATGCATAAAGTGCATAAAAGATTGTGTAAGGGCAGGGCTAACAAGCCATTAGATTCAGAGCCATAAGAAAACAAACCATTCACCAAGCCAACCAAAAAAAAAAAAATGCCACTAAAGAAACCAACCAACACGTTCTCAGATACTTTTTTGGATAGGTATTGTGATTAACTTCTCAATCACAGATCACAATCTACCCTGCCAATCTTCTTACATCTACTCACTCTTCTGATCATTCTCTTTTACAAAAATAAGCCCTTCAAAGTGGGAAATCACAGCCAGTTACACAATCAAATAAAAAAATGGACAAAAATAAAGTGCATACCTGGACAAAGCTGCGATCTGACAGCTGACTTCATTTCCCTCTGAAGCCACAGTAAGGCAAGAGGCAGCTGCATACAAATGTGGTCCTGCATGTCCTTCATTTCTGACTCTAATTGGCATAAAGAAGTTTAAAAACAGACGGTGCCTGTGCTCCTCCATTCAAGTTTGTAGCCAGTGAAGGCCAGGAAAAACTAACTGCCACATAAAAGCCAAAGAGGGTACCCTGGGGGATCAAATATTCCCACATTCTGATCTCCAAAATTGGCTGCCAGATACCAGAAAATGTTTGAGAGATGAGAGAAACATCTCACTCTCCCTTCTAAAATCTCATATGAGATTTTAATAGTGCAACACTTGGAAATACAGAGATACTAAAAACTGGTAAAGTATTCTGTGAAATAATACAACAGCATAACCCATCAAATTTAAGATTCTGGTCTAATCTTCATGATCCCACCCACCAAACTCAGAGGATCAAGAAAAGAGAACACAGTTTATGTGCTGATACCTGAACAGTGAAACATCTCAAGACAGAAGCCAGTCAGGTAACAGCCCCTCAAGCTCCCCAACTTCAACAAGTCAGCACTAGTCCTACTACAGTCTGTGATGATCTAATTGAGGGTCACATTCACAGGTTTCCCTTACTTTGTATTTACACTCATCCCCAAAAAAACAGAAAAAAAAATCCAACTTTACCAGATTTTTATGAACTGCAAGATGAGAATACCTAAAGAAAATAAATTACAACTACATTTTAAATCTCCAACTCTCAAAACAAAATTTTTCACTGTAGTACTTTTAAGTAAATCCCTGACCTTGTCTAAAGTCACATCAGATTTAAAGGCTAACCCTTAAACCACATAAACATAACTTTCTGAAAGTAGACTTTTTGTCCCAATATAAAAAGCCAACTGAAGTCACTGCACGAATCTTCAAACATGAAGCCTGTTCAGTGAATGGTGCAGGAGTGTAACTGGCTTGGTCCTCCAAGCAGGCTCCAAGGAGGAGCCCGTGCCAGCCCGGGAGCCGCAGCTGTACCAGCCAACCTGCGGGAGGCGCTCCCCGCCCCTCCCTCTGCCCGAGCCCCGCTCCGGCCGCGGCGCCCCCTGCGGACGGGGCCC
>JAOXXN010000025.1:10200691-10222679 GCA_026770055.1 Myrmophylax atrothorax | reverse complement strand
TCTGGTAATTAGTCTCTAATCACCCTCTTGTATTTATCTACTTTTAATTTTTTGGGGAGCATAACTAAGCAGACAGTAAGCTGAGTTATTCTGCTCACCTGCCCAACAAAGGCAGGATACCTAAGATTATCCACCAGTTCCGATCTTTTCGAAACTAACATGAGGCACCCTCAAATAAACGCAAGTAACGCTTACAATGGCAACTGTGATCAGATAAGGAATGTTTATAAAACCCCAACATCATATAAATTGATGTCACCTTGGAATTCTAGATACAATCTGTCAATTGGTCCAGGAGAGAAGCTTACAAAAATATATTAAATAGCTTGAATTCACATTTGAGAATGTTTTTGCATCTCCTGTCAGAATTGTGGGGGGAAAAAAAAGAAAAGAAGCAGAAAAGTTCCCTTATAGGGAACACTTTAAAATAGTATCCTGAATGCCTGGTTGTACAACTATGTTCAGAGTTTCAGTTGCAGCTACAGGTGCAGCTGCTGCTCTTTCATGTGTATGTGATAATGTCTATCTGAAAACTGTAGAAGAACTGTGAATTAAAAAAAAAAAACAAAATCAAACCTCAAGTAAGCCTTAAATATGATATGTATGGTTGTAAAATGACACTTAGAAATAGGTGGAAAGGAGCTGGATCTATTTGTGCCTCCCTTGTACAAAGTCAACTTCTGACAGCTGCCAGATAATACAACTTCTCCATGAAAAAATAAACTACGATATTGTGCCTGCACACAGAATTCCAGTTATGTGTCTTCTACTTGAGATACAGTAGGGCTAACTCGTATTACCTCAATCCAAAACCTCACAAGATTATAGCAGCTTCCTGGGGAGCTGGCAGGAGCACAACACCGAGGCAGCTCCAGTCAGCTGTGCATGAAATCCATGTATAGCAAGTGTGGCAGATACTTGGTCTATTCCAAAACCACTGTAGTTCACACTTGAGCTCCCAGCTGAGAGTTTTTAGGCAAATGTCTTTAACAGAAGGAAACGTGACATAGGTGTGTTTTTGAAGGAATTAGTGTGCAAGTTCTGACAATACCATGCTAGAGTTCAGCCCATTTCCAAAGCTGACTCAGGCCTTGGAAGCCCAAATCCATAACACTTCCATGTGTCCTGAGTCCCACGGCAGGATATGCATTTTTAAAGTTGTGACAAAACATGGGCACACTCTGGAGAGCAGACTCCAGGTGCTCAGGCATATCACCAACCCCTGGTCACAGAGCCTGCCTAAGAGCATTTTGCACTCTCCAGTTCATTTCCTCCCACCCAGTTGTTTCATTCAGCTGTTTGCCCAGCTGCTGTCTTAGCAAAACTGTTGCCTCATCAGAAACGTGGGGAAGGACATTTGTTTTCTAAGGGACTGGTTTAACTTCCCCCTCCCAAGCTGGATCATTTCTCAGACTGTTTAGAGTACAACTACAGGAGCAATTCTGTCAGCACAACTGAAGGTGCCGAGCGCTCCTCTAAGGCCGGGAATGTTTCTCCCCTGCTCCAGTGATCAGAGGACAGGAATTTCTTAAGTCAGCTGTGTCCTGTGAGGATTCCTCACCTTAAGGAGGACCAAACTGGCTCTCTGAAGGGTTTAACTGCTGCAGTTTCCCTGTGAACTGATCATGCTTCTGGGACTGAGCCTTCCAGTTGGTACAGCAGGGAAGACGAGATGAAAAGCATTCCTCTGTGAGCACACTACTTCTTTCTAAGCTAACAATTCCAGAAAGGGCTTCTACCATCTGTTCAGACTTCATGAAAAAAACAAAGAACATCCTGAAGTTTCTGTATAGTTTTAGCACTCTAGCATCCTTTCCAATACAATGAAAATGTAAAAGAAAAATAAGTGCTATCAAAGCATGATAAGGAAATAGGGATATTTAAAATTCTGACCTGCCTAGAAAGGATTTATATCTGTTAGAAAAGAAGTTCTGTGGAAAACTGGGAGAAAGTATTATACAGGACTATGTCATCTTTTTGATAAAAGCTACTCTTTAAGAGCTTCAAAGCCCACCATTTCTGATATCGAGCCCAATTCAGAGAGGATTTAACAAAGACTTTACCACAGGCACTTTGACTATGCTTGATCCAAAGAGAGTTTAGTGATCAGTCACACAGTTAGGAAACTGAGCAAGGAGAAGTCGGATACCAATTCCATGTCTGAATTAGTGGCCAAAGGTTCACCACTGGAGATGATCAGAATAAGCTCAAGCTGCCAGATGGCTGATTCATTCTTCAAGGCAGAAGATTCATGCTCATGCTGCTTCCTTTTCTTTGAGGGCAGTAGAATAGGAACCCCCTCTGCAGTTCCATTTCCTCTTTTCTATTATAAAAAAACCCAACCAAACAAAACAAAACAAAATTTTAAAAAAGCAACAACACCCACAATCCTTTACCTTTTTTTTTTAAAAAAGGACTTTGCTTGTGATAATCAGAAAACAAACCAGAATTTTTATACTGAATTCCTTCCAAGGTAAGATGGTAACTTTGATGGCCTGTATTGAATAAGCCACAGTCATATTTTTATCTGTTGAGTTGGGTACAGAGGGAAAAAGCAGTCTTTCCAGTCAGATTTTTTTTCCCCAGGTTTTTGAAACTGGCTTAGTCACTCTAGGGAAATCTGTTCTAAATCCTTTTGAAGATGAGCTATTACATAAGAAACAAAAATAAAAACCAAAAAATGGGTTACTTTCCCATAATTTGCAGGAGAGAGATTGCAGATCAGTAGCTCCTTAGGCCTTTCCCTGTTCTGCGAATAATTTCTTTCTTTTGCCATTTACATAAGTCTCCCTTGTGTGCCCCTATTTCTCTCCAGGTCTTTCCAGAACACTTAACTCACATCTGAATTTTCTTTGATTCTCAGACCTGTAAAGGAGCACAGAATCACAGTTTGTTCTGTACCACTAAAAAGGAAGTTTTAACTCCCCTTCATTATCAGCTCTAGAAATGAACAGAACCCCAGTAAGTCACAGATTCCTTCCTGCAAATTGCATTGGCAGCGGCTTCATTCAGTCCTCTGTGTCACTCGTTACCCAAAGCCCTGTGCTCATTCCCCTCTTTGGGTGAGGTGTTCTTGCTGTGTCTTGTTCTTAGAGATAAAAATCCCTTAGTCATGTTTTAAAGTTCCATCACCAAACTGAGTAAAGGCCACACCAGTTTTGTGTAGGAAATAAGGAACAGCCCTGCTTCTCTTCAGTCAGGAGGAGTCGCTTTCACTTGAGACATCACCTCACCCTGTGTACAGGAACAAGTAAGAGTTACCATTCAGGCCACCTCTCTTGGATCCAGGACACAATCTGCTCTAGTTTCAGATGTAGGGAAGTTTCTAAAGACACAGGCAAGACATACTGGTGTCGTGTGTCTGAAGTCCAGGCAGATGGATCATGAGTCAAGGATCATTTTATGCATCAGGCACTATGACAGCATCAGTGACAAACTGAGGAGAACGCACAGGAACCAGAGAAACATGTTTCAAACTGGGTAAACTGGGTAAGTGGCAGGGCATGGTTAAGGCAGCAGAGAACAGCCTGTGCAACAGAAAAGGGCTGGGGTGAGAAGCTGCCAAGAAGTGAAATAAGGTCAAGCAGGGCCAAACAGCAACAACTAGCACTGAGCAGGGGAGGCAGCTTTAGCTGAGCTACAGCTAAAAACCAGTGAAACTACATCATACTCTGGATGTGTAGGGTGCCTCACCCAGAGGAACAGAAAGCAGTTCTCAGCTGGTCCAATTTCCTAGGGTTTCAGCCCTCCTGAGACTCTGACATGGAGCCAGGGGTTGCCTGAAAAGGCAAGGAAGGAGGCTGGCTCATGGCTAGGTGAAGTTAAAGCAGAACTAAGACAGAAACATCGTTATGCAGCTCAACCTCTGCCCAAAATCATAGAGCAAAACAATTACAAACAGCAAGGTATACATTTATGTTTAAGCTTTGAAGAAAATCCTCCATGAAATGCATGGGACAGCTCTCCTCTGTGTGTGAAGGCAAAAACAAGGTTTGGATGATGACAGTGGATCTTGTTTTTTTCCCCACAAACTATTGAGGCTGGAACTTAGAGGGTTAAAGGAGAAGTATAGGCAGTGGGGGGTTGTTACTGACAAATACAGTCAAGGAACAGATTACTCTTTCAGATAATAAACTTGTATGGCTGACCTACCACATTCCCAAGGTCCTATCTCTATGTCCCTTGCATAGTTTCCTTTGGTTTAGATTTCATCATCAACCAACTTCAAGGTTCCTTTCAGACTCTGTTTCTTGTAAGTCCCCCATACTGCCAGTTGTGTCTGGGGCTCGAGGCCATTTCTGCTCCTCAACTGACTCCGTGGGATGTGGAAGCACAGCAAAGTGTGATCTTGTCATTAGCTGTGATAAAGAGTTTTTGTAAGTGGCACAATGCATAACAAGTTGCAAGGAATACAACAATTTATGACATCTTGGTGGCTTGCACAGATGTTCAAAACCGTTATGATAAAAATACTTCTTTTAGACTGTAACTTCCTTTAGAGTGACAACAACAGTCCTGCAAAGCCTCAGTGCCAGCAGCTGTGACCAAAGTGTTTCCACCTCTGTGGCAAGGGGCACACCTGGCATGTTCACCATCAATAATGAGGACAGCGATTCCCAACCCTACTCTACCCGTATCTCCATTCCCTGCACCTCCTGGTTCCAGCTGTGAGCCCAGCAGCGGTGAAGCCAACCTGGAACATGGGTCTTCCTAAAAGAAACTTGGAATTGGCAATGAAGCCTTTACAACAGCTCTTATAAGTTATAAATTGTGATGCAGAGATAGGAGTCAAATCATTATTTTTGGTACATCTATTTTGCAAAACACCCATTTGAAGGAACAAGGTTTTCTCTGGTGGTTTGTACCCCTCCTGACAGGTCCCACAGGGACTCCAATAACATCACACAGGTCGGTTATGCAGGACAGGGAAGCAAAGTCAATCCTGGACTCAGAAGCCTCTCTCTGCTTCACACAAGAGTTAAAGCGAAGAGATGACTGTGGCTCAACACCCACTTTTGAAAGGCTTGTGTTCAGCTGATTAACTATTTGGGTTAAGTGATGACTCTCATATGCTGCAAAATTAAGTTACATAGGAGAAATTTTGTCAAGAGTTTTACAGCAAGATCTAACTTCACAAGATCAAAAAGACATAACATAAATCAATTTAAATGCTGTCTTTTTAATCTCTGAAGGTTAGATTAGTTCCCTCTACAAAATTTGCAGGTGACCATACACATTATACTAAACCTGGCTTCTCAGTAATTATTGTAATGATTCTTCTAGATATTTTCATAGTGGGACTCTGCAAGTGTGTTTTTAATTTTTTAACAGTAAGCACCATTTTTCAATCTGAGAGCAAAACCCTAATTCAAGTATCTCTCAATACATTTTCAGTAATTCTTACTTATCAAGCAATTTATCTCGGCCAACATCAATAGCTATCCAGGCTATAAAACTGTAAATTAATAAGTATCCAAAAGCAACCAAGTAGTTTTCATCCACCTTGAAATATGATATAGCCACAATATAATTAATACCATTTTGCCCTGGATTTTCCTTGGGGTTTTGTTTATCCAAGCCATTTATAACTGAATCTGTACTGTCTTCTTTCCTGTCCAAAGTTTTTTGGTAAGTTAGTCACAGAGCCATGTTCTCTGAGTTAACACTTGTAGTTTTACTGTAATGTTGATGTCAGTATTGCTTAATAGGAATTCCTGGTTAAGAAAAAATGAAAGATAAAATCTGAATTTCGGCACAGGTTGTTTATTACCACAGGTCATTTGCCTCCTCACAGAAAGCCACACTGTAATTACAGCACTCTAATTGCTGTACAGCAGCATCAGTAGGTCTCTCGAAGCGACACAGTGGCATTCACAAAGATGGGAAGGTACTTCCAACAACCTGAGTCAGTGCAAAGCCATGGCAGGGGAACAGGGGAGGGAAGATTTTCTGCAAGTTTTCAAGCTACTCAGTAAAACTTAATGCATGAAAACCACACAAAAAATAGTAAATGGAGAGTATTCACTCAAACTTCAGTTTCATAAGGAATTAAGGTGATGTTACTGGAGGGGCTCTTCCCATCTGAGCCTATGGAGAAGAGGAGCAGCACCTTTCATGAGCCAGGTTCAAGAGCTGAGGCCAATCCAGTTGGTCTGCACAAGACTGGCACAGAAAAGCCTCAGGGGCAGCAGTGGAGCTGCTTCTCTAGCCCATTCTTGGGCATCTGGCCTTGTTGACAGGAGTCAGTAGTGCACAAAGCAGAGGGTAACAAGGAACACCATGGAACAACTCCCTGCTCACACACTCACCGCTGCAGAGAAATGCTGCGAAGGCCAGAAAGGCCTCCCAGCTCCTCCTCTGCACTGTGCAGAGCCAACCTGCCCCTCAGGTCAGTATGTGTGAACTTGCACACCCTGAGAGGCAGAGCAGGTTCTCTTCCAGGCAGCGACTGGATGCTGTGGCAGCAAACGCCACTGCCCCATGCAAGGTTCCATCCCAGGGTACAACCCTTCAGCTTGACATCTCACAAGAACAGGGTAACCAAGTGTCTGTGTCAACCTCCCACCCAGTTACAGCTCAATTCCAACCACCATTGTATTTACACCTTTGTTAATTTCAATGAAAACAAACATAAAAGGTACCTTTAAACCCGCCTTGAATTAACAACAATGCTTTGAAAGCTTGTCCTGTAGCTTCAGACTGCACATACAGCTAACAAAAATAAACATTGGAGCACTGTGGTCAAAAGTAACCAGACAATGCTAAAAGAAATGTTCAAATACTCCAATTAAAAAAAAAAAACAACAAACCAAAACCCAACAACAAAACCCAAAAAACGAGAAACAAAAATCCAAAACCAAAACCCAAGCTGTAATAATCTAAAAACTTTTGCTTGTGCAATGAGCTTTGAATCAAGCCTCAAAACAAATTAAGAAAAAAAAAGTCCATACAGCTACTTATCTGTAGAGATGCAAACCAGCTGAGCAAGTCAGCCTTATGTTTCAGGCTCCATGTTTCAAGGCAGTGAGAAAAAGCTCTATGTGCAATGAAAACATTGACTCTCTGGGTTTTCCTGGTTTTAGCCTTCTGTTTCTCAATGAGGCGGGTACTTTCCATGCTTTCTAAACAACACACTTCCAGGAAGCATCATAGAAAACCCTTGTAAATCTCCCGTAGATCCAGAGCAGCAAACAGTTCTGCTGCTACAAATCAAATGGAAGAAAGGTTTTACACACAAGCCACTAGAAGAAAGTTACTGAATACGGATACCTGAATATCTTGCATAGCTCTCAGGTAACTCTTTTATAAAATCAAGTCCCAAGGCAGTTTTGTCCTGCTGCTAAACCTCCTTTTCAAAGCCCTTGTGCTTCCAGAACTCCATGGATTTGCATCCTTCATTTCTATCTCTTCACTCAGCCCAGTATCAGCGGCCATGGAATTTCTTCTGTTTCTTTAAGATACTGAAAATCAAAGTAATTTGAAAAAAAATCTTCTTAATTCAAGCTGTCAGAATTTGATGACTATGTTAATTATTTTTTCCCATTTAGTCTGAATAGAACTGTATTTTGCATTTTTAACCCTAAACCTACAGCGGTTATTTTGTCATCTCACTGACAGGCTTTTAACCCTTTAATATCCCTAAGTGATTACAACTTGAATTGCTATATTGCTGTATCTTTTATAATGCTGAGGAAAAAGTTGCAGTAAGGGGTATGTATATAAAAATATAGAAGCATACCTTTTAAAAGTTAACAAGCTTTAATGTGAAGCATTTATGCTCTGCTTCCGTATTAGTTAGACAATGTGTTTGCTCTCCATTTCAATTTAAAAGGTTCTATTTGTGTCCTACTTCTCAGCTTTTCCCAGACACTTTACATTCCGTATTTACACCCCTTATTAGGGTTTAGTTTTGTAACAGTTAAAGCAAAATTTGGTCAATCTCTTTCCCAGACAGGACTTGCTGAGCCTCCTGCCAAGTCCTGCAGCCTCTAAGTTGGATCCAGCTGATCGGAACAGCCTCTCACATGACTCAGGTCAAGGCTGGGTAACCAACCCTCTGCTTAAGCAAGTCAGTGTGACACGGTTTGCAGCCTTAACTAGAAAAGGTATTTCAGGCAAGACACACCAGCTCATGGGCCCACAGCCCCCTCCAATTCCCACAGAGAGCACAGAAGACCCTCCCAGGTAAAAAGGGCTGTAGGAACAAGCCTGCCAGAATTGCCAGTCCAGAGCTGTCTTGAAAAATCCCTGTATGCATGACTTGTCTGCAACACTAAACTGTTCAAAAGGCACAGGAAGGCAAAATAAACACCTGTGCTTCATTCCTTGCGAATTTCTACTCATCATCTATTCGTAAGACAAAATTCTATCAGAAAAAATTAGCAAAATTTATATATTTGAATTTTATAATTAGCCAACTTTAATTTATACAAACAATAGATTTATTTCCTCTCCAATTAAAATATATTTGTTATCCTTAATAATACTCTGGTTACATTAATAACAGTTACAGAACAAAAACCAACAAAAAGCAGCCTTGTGTTATAATTTTTTTTTTTGCATGTTAGAATCAAATACACTGATCAAGGAACAACTGAGTTGCACTTTATTTTACATATTCATCACATTACACAGCACAGATTTAAAAAAATAGAAAAGGTAGATATTAAATTTCTGTGTATTGGATTTAAAACTTCTGCTGTGAAAAACTGTATTGTGTATATTCTATATTCTAAATCTCTTAGTGTGCAGAACTCAAAAATACATACACAGAACATATTAGTACTTCACAAAACAAGCAAGTCACATAATTAAGAAGAGTGATTGTAAAACAGCTGTACTTAAGTACAAAGCTGTGATACTTTTTAAATTGAAAATGGATGCTCAGTTCAGTAGGAAAAAATTTGAGTATTTTAAAGTGACTCTCATTAGAATAGTCTTTAACTTGCCCACATGTCTCATGAAGGGCACAAGGTACATAAAATCTCCTCCAATTCTGTTGAGTTCTCAAAAAATCAATGAAATTAATGTACATTTTATATACAGAGGGATCTTTGTGAAAAACAGATGGCTAAAACTTCAGTTTACTGAAGCCAGTTTATACATCCAAACCAGAAAAAATAGACAGGGAGACATGTATCAGAACAGACAAACATACAAAATAGCAGAAGTGAACATGAGGTGAAGTATTGCAGCAGCAGGTTTATGTGTATTCTCTGAATTATGTCACAACCAAAGTTGCAGAAATAAGACAGTATTTTCAATCTTACATAATATTTTAAAGAAGTTAAAATACCAGCTACAATATACATGTATACAACAATATTTTAAATTAACTTACAAATTTTGTACAGGGACACACTCTTTATACAACTGTATTTGCATTAACTTTCACTCATACAGAGTCATCCCACAGTAAAGCAAAGGAATGATCACATAAAGGTTTGCATCACTTGGGCCTTCCCAAATCAGGTCTATGAACTGAAGTTACAAAATATACATATTTGTCTTTTAATATTGCTTTTTACATATAAAAGATTCACTTAAGAAATATAATTTGAAGTGTAAAAACATGTATAGAGTTTGACAGCAGAAAAATCTAAACCCCATATGGCTACATCCTGGAATTAGCTGCATTTTTAGGATTGTATTACACATATTTAGAGCCACAGAGCAGGAAACTTTTGCATCCCTAGTGCAGAGGATTTCACTAGTACATAAAAATTTCCTGTCTCTTCATAATATCTGTACGACACAGAGGGCATTCACTCAGTACTTGAGCACAGTCCTTACAGGCAACTAAGTGACCACAGGGAATGAAGACAACGGACACATCTTTAGCCATACAGATTTTACAGAGCTTTTCTTCCTGCAAGCGTCGTAACTTCTCTTCAGTGCTGAGGTCTAAGGAAAATAAACACATAAAAAGAAGTTAACAGACTTAGTACCACTGAATCTCGTTCCTCTTTCTTTCTCTTTAGACACAAGGACAAGGTTTGCTTCATATGATTTAAAGGTCACACCCTTAAAAAGAACAAAAATTACAAGACAGAGGAACCCCAGACACAGCATGGAATACTCTTTCCTTTCCCCCCCCACCCCTTCTCATCTCATTACATCCCCCAGGCCAATACCAGCAGGGAGTTCAGCTATCTGGATCTGTAAGAGCTTGAAATAGTTATAGAATTTAGGATATGCATATTTCAATCAGAAACCATCCTTTCCATAGACCTTCCATTGACAATTTTCCCAAAACTTGAACAAAGTGAAAGATGGGCTCATTGGTACTGGTTAAGAAGTTTGGATTTTTTTTTGAGTTTCCCCAGTGAAAACACCGAGGATGTGATTCCCTTCCCTGCCTTCATTTTCAAAATGCCCATACTTCAAACAGCTTAAAATCTGTAATACAGAAAGAATCAATTTTGCATTGCATATGAGCTCTTAATTACTGCAGTATGCCCTATGTGAAAACACCAAATTCAGACCCCTTCCTCTGCCAGCTGGGGAAAGCTCTGCACAGCCAACCACCAAAATAATGTCCAGCTGCACTGCAAGTTGGTTTTCCCCATAATGTCCATTAAAAATCTTATTAAAAGGAGTAGGCTGGTAAGATGACACCCCTATACTTGTCTTAAATTACAAGTCTCCTGAATCAGAACTCCTGGGTTTGGTCTATTTGCAGAGTGTACCAGAAGGGCTTTCTGAGCATGACCTGCATGTCCCAGCAAAGCTGGAACACAAATAACTGGAAAGAAACACCATTTACAAGTACAATTCTTCTTATTGGCCAAGAAGGAAAATGCTCCTACCCCAAGCAAAATTTTACCCTGAAAAATAAAGTTTTCATACTGAGCACACCAAACATGACAGTGCATCACTGGCTATTTCATTTCACCACCAGATGCCCCACGTCTGGAGTTATTCTTGCTTGGTTTTGACATGTAATTGTCACAACAATGTTGGCTTTTTCATTAGCATGCATAACCTATCCCAGAAGCACACCAGACTTTCAGTATTACACACTTCAAAGGTACTAAAATTACTTATTTTATAGATGATATTGATAAATGCTGCTACACTCAAATATTTTAGCACCCTCTTTGTTCAGGTCTTTTTTTGAATGTCCAAAGACAAATCTCTTGAATTTTAAGTTACAATATGGTAACTTCACCTTAGGAAAGGCTGGGATCAGAGGGCAGGATAAACAGATAACAATAAAAAGTATTTCACAGACTAAAGAGCTGATAAGAAAGTACACACAGAGGTTTTGTAATTGAATAAGCTCATCTTGCTCAACTGGGAATTCATTTGGTTCTTCTTCCCTTGTATTTTCTTTCTGAGCACTTAAGTCTGCTACCAGATCCTCAACAGATGTGTGACTTTCTCCAGTCATCTGCAACCTCTTTTCCATGGTGTTCCTAATCTCAGACAAACTGAAACCCATGGCTATGGCACTTTGTACCAAAGGATTCTGTAAGAGATCATCTAAAACAAGAAATTAAAAAAACAAAAACAATTTAACAAGGATGAATCTATTTACTGGACATTATTCACTACAGTTCTCTAAGACACCTTTGCAAGTATGTAGGCAAATGAACCATATTTCTAATTTGAGAATTTTGCTACTTGTAAAAACTACATTTCAAAACACCCAGAACTCCTGGTTTGAGTTTTCTTCTACCCAAGCTTTCCCTGTGTCCCTTCATCTATTTACAAATATAGAAATCCTCCTAAAAATCCTCCTAGATCTGTTGTTTGAATCAACTACTTAAATAATTAATATAATAAATTCTGTAACTGAATGTTAACTGAAATTCATCCAAAATTCCAAGGCACAATGGAAAAGTATTTGGTGACATTACATTAATTTTAATTCAATTCAGGGAAGAAAAAAATCACACATATGTTGAGAGAAACCAATAAATATTTCTATCTTATAAAACCAAAACACAGCACCACCAGCAAGCAAGCAGGTCTGTCCCTGTAAGATACAACACTACTTTGGGAAACCATTTTTCAGGATGTCAGACCTTTCACTTGCTCTTACTTATCAATATTGTTTAAAAAGCAAAATTTTTAAACTTAATTTTCACTCATAAATGAACATTGTGAGAGATTTCTGTAATAGGTTACTGGCAACAGCTCTCACTCCCTGGGAAGATGCTGCTTGACTGCCCTCCCTGTTAACTGTCTTGTCTTTTTATTGCTTGGTATTTTTGAAAAGCATTGCAGGAATGTGTAATCCTGGAACACATAAACTACTTCAAACTTCTCAGCTTCCTCGTCCTTGCCAACTCTTCCTGCCCCAGGAAAAAGGATTGTTTCAGTTCAGTATTCCTTAACATCCATCCCACAGCTCTGCTCATTCCATGCTTGGTGCAGACTCACTAGTTACAAACTGCATCCCAGACATTCCTCTTCCATGGTTCAGCAATCTCTGCTTTACAATATTTACCAAACCATGAGTATACTTCCCCTGAGAGAAATAAAATTCATTCTGTAGTTCTCTAGAAGCAATGGAAGAGCATCATCCAACAATTTGCCTGTCATGCTTTATTTAAAAATGTAATAGGGTTGTTTTTAAATTTAACCATTCCCTTCACTATACATTCAAATATGGATAGTCCAAAACACAGGGATTTGTTTGCTTTGAACAGATACCTTTAGGAAGTATTGTCCCTTCAGCAGCTTCTGTCTAAAAGTGAAATATAAAAAGACAAAATTACAATTCTGGAGAAGTAGAAGGAAACCTGTAGAGCTACAAAACAGAAAATAGCTATTTGATCTTGGTTATTTATTAAATCTGCTCTCAACAATTACAAAACTACCAGGATTTTGTTATCTCTTTCACATTGTTTGAAATTTTAATTTTAACCCATCTTTGCACTAATCACACGTACATGATCCTTAATCTATGGAAGAATTCTAAAATATCGTCAGTTTTACATTTTAGTGGCTGCACACAAGTTTAACAATGCTCTACCAATAAGAAAAGAAACTTTATCTACTTATATTCATCACAGACCTTGGGCCCCCAGGCTATAAAAGAAATAGCACTTGTTCAGTACCCAAAATACACCATATCCAAAGTCCCCTGGCTGAGATCCATGACCCGCTACAGAGAACTGGGAGATCTGTAAGCTCTGACTGACAGAACCAAAACATACTCCATGTCTTTCACTTTCTGCCAATGAAAGAGGCAGCAGGAGGATTAAAGGATAGATACATGAACTTCCTAAGAAAATTATGTTAATATTTTCTCTATTTTAACAAAACAATGAATATGCAAGGCACTTACTGTTGAATCACTACACAAGTCTCGCAAGTGAACATTGTTTATAAATTCTATCCCCTTTTCCTTGCTCAAAAATCTGCACCTAAAAATGAAAATATTTAGTTTTACTAAAACGACATAATCAGCAGAAATTGATTACATAACTTTGGAAGCTTTCATAAATTTCATAAATCTGCTACATCATACTGACACTGCCACTGAGGCTGACATGGCAACAAACTCCCAAATATCACTGTTAATGACCTAAGAGGAAGTAATCAAATCTGACATAATTTAAGCAACCTAAACCAAAATGGAACCCATTTAAAGAGAGGTGAAACATGGCAAGAAAACACATCTTAACCATTTACTGCACCAAGCCAAAAACTTGGAATGGTATCTCCTTTGAGTGGCAGAGGCTAATAATTAAAAGCTGCCTGTACCTCTACTAAAAGAGGGAACAGCTAATGCATAAATACCCATCTCACACTTCCAGAGAGCCTTTCACCACAGACATTTGGCAACAAATGCATGAAGGATGTTGATTTTATCAATGTTATATAAGTAACTGAGTCTTTGTACTTGGACAGGTTCTGTCCACCTGTAAGAACTACTGAGTCATATACTGTTCTTCCGTTCCTCAAAACAGATTTAAGACAACATTGTCAGTCTTTCTAAAAAATGCTTCTGGGTCTGGAATCTTCAATCCCCTTTACAATTACACAGAACTGTGTTTTGAATTCCATGCCACCACTGACTTCTTCAGGTTTGTTTGCACTGTGACAGAAGTTTAGTCATTTTGTATCTTGGCATAAGTTACAAACTTTGACATATACAAAATCATAAAAATAACAATTACAATGTAGCACTTGGATAACCAGAAAAAAAATCAGATACACATTCAGAAAAACTACCAACTCTTCTTCCTGAGAGACCAGCTAAAACCAGACACAGAGATCGTCCCTTCCCTTTAATAAAGTCCACAAATAAGCCAACATAAAATTATTTTCACAAATCTGAACAATATTAAGCACAATCAACCTTCTGAAACCTTTATTAGTATGATCTGTCATTAAAATGCAATATACTGTACATAAGACTCAGATTTGCACCAAGAAAACAGTAAAAAATACCCTACCCAGGAAACCATTTGGCATGTTGATCCCACGGATCTTCATTTTCCTTCCACTCTTGCAATCCTCCACCACAGTGAAAACACACAACGTGATCACCATTACCTGAGGAAACACACAAGGATTTCTGGCAGGCATGACACTACGTTTTCAAATAAAACATTACATTATTAAGAACTAAAGTATTTATTTTACTGATTCACAATTTCAACTAAAGAGAACTCCATTTTAACGTGGGACAACACACATGATTTAAAACAAATATCCAGGAGAGAACTGAGCTTAAAAAATACAAAATCAGAGTAGCATGAAGTTTTCCTGAATTGTATTTTAGTAAGTAATTATAGATAAAAAGCAAAAGCTAAAGCTAATTTATTATCAAGTAACTCGATCCAAGGGCAAACAAGCCCTGAAGATGCCTGCCACAAGGAATCAGGGATGTTTGCAGGCCTTTTTGGTCCTCCATTTCCCCACGAAGCTCAACAGGGCCTGTGCAGCAGCAGCACAACCAGCTGAGGTGAACTGCATTCCCTCTGCTCCAGCACTTTGTCTACCGCAATCCAAGCCTGCACTAGAAACTGCTTAGATACTGTGTTTATTGAAACGAGAAGAGGTATGGATACTTTTCCTAGAGGGTTAAGTCATTCCCAGGCCACAGGAAGGAGTTTTCACAGAAATCACCTCACCATCCATGGGTCTGATAAGCTGGTGCCCAGTCAATGTGCCTTTCACAACACAGATCTCTGGGTACTTACAGGAATCCAAGAAGAAATCAATAAAAACAGTTCTGCTGGGTACAAATATTGCCCATATATAACCCATACAGGAATATATCAAAGGTATTATTTATGGCCACAAGTAAAACAAACGGAATCAGATTAAAAAGTTCTTCTGAGATCTACTAAGAGAGAAGTCAATTAAGATGAGAGCAAAAAATTATTTCCGATAATCCCCTTTTCTTTGTGATCCAGTAAGAGCAACCCCTTGTACAGCAGCTCTCAGGGAGGAATTTCAGTGGTGGGTAATGGCCCTGTGCAATTCCATCTAACTGGGAAACCAATGCACAGAGACACTGGAGTCTTATCTAAGTCAATCACTTAGATAAGAGTACACATCTAAGAGTAAAAGCTCTTCCCCTGGCATCACTGTCTCCATAAAGCTTTTGCAGTAGGCAGTGGTGGCATTTGCTAGTTCTTGGTGTCCATGTGACATCATGCAGACACGTTAACAAAGTAAAATGGCACAGGACCTGCACTGTCCTGTTCACAGACTGCTGTCCTGTTCACAGACCCACCCCTTGCACCTCAGGTCTCGAGGACAGCACTTAAATTCTTAAGAAATACAAACTCCAATAATTGTCATTATGAAAGATGTATTATGAGGGTTTTAGCAGGCAAGGAAAACACTCAGCTGTTTTACTGCTAACAATAAATTTATGATCAAGTTTATACCTTGCTGCTGAACATATCTGATATGATCTATATAATTTTACACAAGAACTATGAAAAGTAGCTTACAGGGTGAAGAAATTCTGGAACATCATTCCACATTAGAATTTTTTAAAATGCCTCTTTTTTCCAAAACAGGACACTTTCTCATATACAATGCTTTTGTAAAAGGCATGAGCCATTCTAAGGCCTGGCTTACCCACACTATAGAACCCAGCTTCTGCAAGTCGCTCCTTGTCAACAGGGTATGTCCAAGACAAAAATGTTTGTAAACGTCTCCCATATTTTGCCATAGATGGATTCCTTGGGTGCTGTGCATTGTTCAGACCACTTATCCCAAATTCATCAGGAATAGATTCACTTGAAACATTTCCAACATCCCGACCCAGTACAAAAAGGCATTTAGGAAAATGCCTCTTGTGTTCTGACCAAGCTCTGTCACTGGGTTCCCAGTTCTTCAATTTTCCACCGCAACAAAAACATGCCACTTGGTCACCAACACCTGTGTAATAAAATCCAGCATTAGCCAATTCCTTTGGTGTCAACTGGCCACTGAGGGGCCAGTTGTGAAAAGACTTTAATCTTGTTTCTTCACTGCACATAGCCCGGTTTTTAGGATACAAAATATCTGACATATCCACAACCTGCCTAGTCCTCAGAAGGTAATCTGCCTCCAAATCAGAGTCATCCAGAGCACATGGGAGAGCTGAATCACTGGAACCGTTTTCAGTTCTGTGCTGGTAGTGCTGGGCAACAGGATCCATGTCATCTTCCAGAAGAGCAGATTCAGTAACGAATTTGCAATCTGGGGAAAGTTGTTTGTGTCTCTCAACTGCAGAATCCCCAGACGCCCATCCTTCAATAGTTATATGGCAACTGAAGCACTTCACTTTGTCACCTTCTCCAGTATAAACAAAGCCAGCTCGTGCCAGTGCTGATGCTGCAACTGGACAGCCAGGTGGAAATTCAGCGAAAGTTGCCAGTCGACAGCGCTCCTGTGCCCACTCCTGGTCACCATCAGTGTCAGTGGCACAAGCCTCCGAATCATGTGGGACATTGCATGTCATCTCTGCACAAACAGGGCTCTCCTTTAGATTTCCTAAACAAAGAATGTATGTTTTAGTCTCACGGAGAGGACAGATCATACCCATATACAAGCTGGAAACTGGCCAAATTCAACTACCATCCATTACATATTAAAATAACAACCCTCTTCCCTCCCACCTCACCCACTCATTACCTGCCATGCAGAGGCAACACCATAAATATTAAAACCAAAACAATAAAAAATATGTAAAGAAAGGCAGGAAGATCAAAATGTTTTACAGGCCTATAAAGATTTACCTGGAAAACACACCAGTTTATAGTTTCAAAAGTATGTTCTACTTCTTAATAAAGATCGCAAGAAAGACATAAACAAAATATTTAACAAAATTTCTGGGTAAAATCCTGCCAAAAGGCTTCTGAACCTGAAATACAAAGTTACTCAATTTAAAATATGGGTCTAAATCTGACCAGATTTGCAAGATTTTAGAGCCCATGTCTCAAACACAACTATCTGTTACCCCACATGAAGGCCATGACTCCTCTGCCCTTTACAGGTGGGTAGCAACAGGTAAAATTATAAGTAAAAAAAAATTAAAAACTTTTGTACTTTTATTATATTGTAACAACATACCTTAATTTACCTTTTAGCAAAGTAGCTTGTGAAATAAACTATTAGGTATTTCACTGGGGCATTTTAACAAGGAGCTGTGCACTGCTTTTAATGTCACGGGGCTGCCCGCACTCGTGTTCATGCCCAGCATCTGTTCCCACTTTTCCATGCTCTGCCAAGACTCTCTTACCAAAAATTCCTGTGCCTCTGCCATCCCTTCAACTTTTCCTCCCTTCCCTTCCTGAAGGAAGTCATTCTTACCACTTGTTGCACATTCCTATTCCTGCCTACACTCTCTCAGGGTGACCCCTGTTAGTGCTGCCCAGCATCCCTTCTGTGCCAAAAGGCTGCTCAGAGCACTCAGACAAGCCCCACCTTCCCGAGGATGACAGAAAGCAACTTGCCTACAGCAGGTCCTGTGCAAGAACCACAAATGGCACAGTCAGTGCCTTCATCCCAACATGGATGAAGTCAGAGCATAGTAAAAATTCAAGTGCAGTGATATTATTGACTTAGAAGGTCTTGGCTGTTGCTCATACACATCTCGAAGTGGGAAATTACATTATTATGAGACTGCTCAAATGAACTTCTTAGCACAAAACAGTAATAATCCAGCAATTAGCAAAAAGAAAGCCATATAAGGAAGAGCAGAATATGTATTTATTTGAACAAATGTCCTTCTCCATTTTCTATTTCCAGTCCTCATCTGTCTAAGGCAGGCCAGCAGACAAAAATTGAGCTTCCTCAATACCTGCATTAATATTGATTATACTTTCCATAAGGTCAATGCAGACCTTATAATAATTGCTTACATAATACCAGATTTAGCTCCTACAGGAAGGACAAAACCATTTTTAGAGTTGAGAAGGGGGAGGGGGAAATTAAAATGCCAGTGCATTGCAGGATTGCTGCATCCTCTGCCAAGATGACAAAGATAATTAACATATAACCAGGTGGAGAAAACGTGACGTGGGAGCCCCAGCGTGAACGCTGTGTGTAATCACAAGACTTCTGAGCACCAGATTCATTTCCTTCTGTATGTCAGTTCATGACTAATGGAATGACACTGGAAATTATACTGTAGCTTTCTGTTTTAGCTCAGCAAACTCAAAAATAGCCTCTGAATAAATTACAATGACTGCCCTACAAATGTGACCTATATGCTCACTGTGACTTTGAAGGGCAAAGAAACCCCAAAGCACTAATTACATGTAGTAATATGAAAGCTGTCACAAAACACGTATTTTTTTATAGAAAACAAATAGATTTTTATAATAAAAGTTTAAAGGTTCATGCTTTTTTTAAAATCTTATTTTAAAGCCTCTAGAACTGTTTTTGTAAAGCTCTCAAGTGACCTTATGCATTTATCTTCATTACTACTACACTGCACCCACAAAAGAATTGGTATTACTCAAAAACAGTGAGCTGCATACTAATTTTCTTATCTGCATGCCTAAAAGACTTGCTACAAGAACACAAAGCCTACCTCAGATCCTTCAGAGATTCCTCAAACTGCCCGTTGAAAAAAAACAGAACAAATGCATATGCTTTCACTGTATGAATAGCAGTATGTCTTCATTTCTGTTTTATTTATATAGAAATTAGTTCAGAAACAGGAAAAAAGCTCATCCTGTTTTAATTTTTGCATATTAACTTTCCTGGCTTGTACTTAGTTCATAACCAGAACAGTCTGATTATGCTATCTTGGATATATCCAAGGAGCACCTTGCAGAAGCTGAGTAAGCCAGACCTTGGAATGGCCAATGCCTTTTACACCTCTTTGGTAACTGTAGCAAATCAGAGAAGACCTGCTCAGCTTTGGTATAACATGAATGCACTTCAGAAAGTAATTTCTTTTTCTTAAGATAAAGAAGATACTATACCAAAGCCAGTTGAACAAACACTCTGCACAGGTATTGGAACAGTTGCCTTACTCCAGTTAGTTGGAGTTATGATTTAGAGCAATATCCTGCATCACAACAGCACTCAGACAGGTATTAACTGCAGAAGAAAAATTACTGATGGTAAATGTGGGAATAGTTTATGGCTAAGAAACAGAAATTGACAAAAAACAGTCACCTAAAACAGGTATACAAGACTTTATAACACATACTGGCAGCAAACCTGAGTTCAGAGTATACTTAATGTATGCTGAAGTTAATTAAGCCTTTCTGCATAGGTTTTAATTAGGCACATGTGAATTAAAAGTAGAACATCCAGAAATGTTAAAGATTATCTTAACTTATAACACCCAAATATTTTAACTATTATTGAAGCACCAAGTAATTTTTTTATAGAGTGAGTAAACAAAATCTATTTTAGCCTGAAAGGCTTCCCGAAGATGAGCCAAGTTTAATCCTGCTTTGAAATGTCTGAAGGTCGTTTGTCACAGGACACCACCCACTTTCAAGCTAAACTACCAATTTATAGTCTATTGATTACGTTTCAGGAAAAAAAAGACAAAAATTTAGAGCAAAAAATGTTAACTTATTCAAAATGCAAAGTTGGTTCTGCCAAGAAAACAGGCTCAGTTCAGAATAAAAAATATTAACAGGTATGATTTCATGCAAAAATATGGCATTATCATATTACCTAGATCTGAAATGCTTCAAAGGAAAAGTACAGAACTCACTTGCCCTTTCAAGTATATTTTATTAGATATGATTATTTCTATCCCTAACCCTAAAACAGATTGGCATTTTAAGGAGTTATTTTTAACTTGTCCACATGACAAGCATGGCAGTAACATCCAGATCAGAAAGCTCCTTGCACAGCCTCATGTTCCTGACCAAGGGGTACATAAACACGGGGCTTCTACACCTTGCCTGCTGACTGTAAGAGCAATGTTGGTGTTTATTGTTGACTGAAGTTTGAAATGGGAGTAGTGCACCAAGTAAATACCAAACAGAACATACTGTACCAGCTGACACACAGATTATGCACATGTCACTTCAATGAACTTCAGTTTCTGCCTGCTCAGCTGCAATTAGATCAAGGAAGGTGTGTGCTAACTGAAAGTGTACTTACAAAGATTAAAATGATCAGAAACATAGGATTTATTTGAACAGTCTTTACAAATTTTAGCATATTTATATCTAATTATCAATAGCCATTTCAAAAACCCCTCTGCTTAGAGGTTCTTTTTACCTTATTTTAGAAAGAGGGTTCGTATCTACAGAATGTCTCTTGATTCAGTGCCAAAGCTTACGTAACCCATCGGCTCAGCTTCATCTGTCTGTTCTTCAAACAGGTCCTACTTAACCTCCCACCAAGGGCTGTCATGACAGGAAGTCAATCAGCTGCTCAAGGTTATAGGTTATTATATCCTTATTATATCCTCCTAATTTTTTACTTCAGTCACAAAGACTTTTACACTCTCCCCATCTTTGCTATGTACATAACCAGGCCAACAGACACACACCATTTTGAAAACTATTTTCACATTGTATTTTTCTTCATAAAGAAGTAATATGGGTATGGAATAGAGCAACAAAAAAGAAAAATGGGTTCATGGCAGCGCTGTCAGTAGGTAAGAGTGGGACAAATTTGCATCTGCTAAGGGCATAGAAAAAAACCTAACTGGTTTTGTGAACTTGCATGTTAAAAGTCTTCAGAAGAACTTTATATGTATGTATCAGAAGGATTAAATATCAGCTACTACAGGAAAAACTGGCATGCTGTAGCCTAAGTAAGTTACTGCTCCTTTGGCGAAAAAAACCCCAAAATTACCCAGTCAAGAGGGTTTAGTAGGGGGAACAGTCAAACTTGCAGTGCCTTGGGTTGCATCTCCTTTCCTGAGTATGAGCTGTGCTTCAGATTTAGAGTTACATTCTTTTACAAATCCTTTAAAGTTAGTTGAAGAAAAATATAGGACCAGAGGGCATCTTTCATCAGGGAGATACAATGACACAGAGCTTTAGCTTCAGCAACATGATTAATGCCACTGCAAAACTGCTGAACCCTTTGGATTCTGAAGCCAAGCTGCAAAAGCACCCAAGCTCAGAGTCCAGCAGCTCCTGCCTCTGCCCTGCTGAGGGTGTTTCCTGGGGCAGACACAGACAGCGCTGGGGCCGCAGACAGACAGCGCTCCTGCCCAGCCCCTGAGCTCCTGCCCAGCCCCTGAGCTCCTGGCACCGTCAGTCAACTGCAGCCTGAGGCAGAGGCAGCATCCTGGTATCTTATCGTATCACTGGCATAAATGTTTTGCCATTAAAGAATGAAAAAAATCTGCATCTATATTTTACATGTGTGGGTATATACATACATACATACATATATATATATATTATTTATAATGGGTGGTCCCGTGGTGTAAAGGAGAGCACTCCAGACTCCGAATCCCAAGGACCTGAGTTCGAGTCTCAGCAGGGACCGTCCCCTGGCAGTAAATGTCTCCCTGTCATCCCATCCCGTCAGATCTCGGATGCTCAGCAGGGTCAGCCCCGGTTAGTACCGGGTGCTGTGACAGTCCCGAGGA
>JAOXXN010000025.1:10147343-10183235 GCA_026770055.1 Myrmophylax atrothorax | reverse complement strand
ACTGAGTGCCATGATCTGGTAAAGGGACTGGAGTTGGCCCAAGGGCTGGACTTGATGATCTTGGAGGTCTTTTCCAAACCAATGGATTCTATGATTCTCTGCATGTGTGTGCTTGGGATGTTCATACATGGTGATCATCAGTGTGTGCTAAAGGCAAATACTGCAAATACTGAGGCAACACAAACAGGCACAGCCAGGACTGACCTCAGTGGGTGGTGGCAGCACCATCCAGTGTTTGGTCTCTGAGGTAGAAAATGGAATTGCATTTTGCAAACTCAATATCCAGTGAGATTTTATTCTAAAAGTTAAATATATGAACACTAATGGATGCAAGTGTGAAATTAACCTGCCTATTTAAAAAAATAAATTTGGGGTTAGTTTGGCTGCAGTGTCTGCAGTCACCATATTAGTGAGTACTTGGGTTAAGGCGTTAAGATCTGCAACTTCTTTATTGAATATTGTTTATTGAGCAAACCATGTGGTACAAGAGCAAGATGAAAACATGAGGTTTTGTTGTTTTTCATATAGTAAAAAGTGTAACAACATTGTGATGTATTGTTTAAGAACTTCACACATTTACCACAGATAATTTACAATGACCATGTTTAACATTGTAGGATTTTCACAAAAGCAGTACCTCTGCTTAGTGCTTCATCTTAAAACAAGCTTTTGTAAGGTTGCACTCCTGAGTTATAGGAGAGTTTCCTTAAAAAATGAAATTTAAAAAACCTTTATTAAGCACTTTTTTCTCCAGTTAAATTTTATTTATTCCAAGAAAATTGGTTTTTGAAAGCATATCTGTGATGAGACATGGTTATGAAAAAATACTGGAATGCTTTTTATGTTTGTAGAATATGATATTTATATGAATTATAAAGTAAACCCAACTGCCAAGACTCAAGTTGTTACCTGCAGGACTGTAGTTTTTCATCCCATTTCACAGTTACTTCATAAACTCTGGATAAAGGGGGTCATCTCTTACTGTCTCCGTGTGTGAAATCTTAGACTGGTGATCAATTTTAATCGATCAGCAATAGCAAATTAATCCCCTCTCATAGGTAAGAGAACCATATCCCCTTTACTTGCAGGGTGTCTGAAGTCTACAGTGTTATTGTCAATATTGCTTTTGCAGTCAGAGCAGGGATTACCTAATATGTGTCTTAATCATCTCTCTTCTTTCAGCAGATATCCAGCAGGCTTTGTATGAGCTGTCATACCATGTTGTCAGAGGAAACTTAAAGCATGATCAAGCTTCTAATGTTCTTGGTGATGTCATAGTAAGTATATTTTTGTAATAATGGTGTACTTACTAAATTTTTACTTTGTTATAGAAGTCCAAATAAAATCCAAGCAGGATAATATTCAAGAGATTTTTTTTTTCCACGTCTGAAAAGTCATTCTTGTCAAGTTCTTCATTTGTGTATACTTGATATATAGATATATAGTCTGGCAGGGTCTCATTCTTCCCCCTGCTTTTTTTTTTGGAGGAATAGAAGTGTTCATTTCAGCATAAATTAAAAATTAAGTGATTTTTTAAGGGCATATGAAGACTGAAGTTTCTGATAAATGCTAAAATTGGGTGTCACTCACTGAGGCAGCACATCTGGAATGCCACCTACTGGATTTTATAACTGTGTAACAATGTGCCTGTCTGCCATTTTATTCTTGGGATGTGCAAGTTTGTGGTAGCCTTTCAAATAATGCATTAGACTCACCTTTTTTGTTAAAATGCTTTGAATAAATGGAGAAAGTAGGGGAAAGAGTATTTTCTTAAAAACCTTAGTTGCTATAGGAAATTGTAACCTGTTTGTTGCCTGAGAAGGTGCAGGTCACTGTGCAGGCTGCTCCTCACAGAGCTCAGTTGGGCCAGAGAAGTGGAGGGTTTTCTTGGCTTGGTCACTGGATACACTTCTAAATTACACTAAAATATTACAGTGTTTCATTATGTTTCAATAATTAGTATGGCACTTCTGTTATATTTTAGTCTAAGCAGCTTCATGATTAATGTGAATTATTAATAACAAATAACATGCATTATTAATTATCTGAACTTTATGAGTATTGTTTTAAATAGTGGAATAAGAATTTTCTAAGTGTGTATATTGGAATTCTGTCTTTGTTAAGTGGGATCTTTTTCCTCCATAGGAATTTCGAGAAGACATGCCTTCTATCCTAGCTGATGTATTCTGCATATTAGGTAAGTTGGGTTCCCTTCCTTTCAGCATTATAGCAGATTTGGAGAAATGCAGCTTTTGTGTGTCTGCTTGTTGACTTCTTTGGGAAACTTCATTAAATCTGTAAGGCCTGGCTTCTCTTTACAAAGTGTTTGTGTTCATTCTTACTCTTTTGTAGATATTGAAACAAGTTGTTTAGAAGAAAAAAATAAGAGGGATCATTTTACACAACTGGTACTGGCCTGTTTGGTGAGTAGCAACTAGGAAGTCTTGTGGCAAAATTGCATGTCAAAATCTAACAAGAAAAGTCAGAGTGTTGGAGCTTGCTTCCTTTTTTTTCCCCTCTAGAAAAGACTATCACAGTGTTTTCACAAACGCCCTAATAATTTAAAAATTCATCCTCAAAGTGTAGCGGTAGAGGAATATAGTACAGCTCTCCCTTGAATTATTTCAAGAGTTTTGAGAGAACTTAAATGTTTCAACAGAAATTTTGCTACTCAAGTATGTTTGGAGTTGCACTTCTCCTTCTGCAACCTCTTCTGTCTTTAGAAGTAGCATTCTTAACCACTAAGCTTGATTTGTAGGAAGTTCAGCATAGGAAAATCAGGCTTTTCTCCCAGAATGCAGAAAGGAGTATAAGGCTTTGTAAATATGCAGCTCTTGGTGGCAATATGTCTGGGTGTGTGCCATGTATACCTGGTAACCAGCAATTACACTCCAGGGCTTGTTTCTTCAAGATGCTCTTGTAAAATCTACCACTGTAAAATTCCAGTTTCAGTTAATAGTTTCTGTCTGTCCACTTCTGTACTTGAAACAAAACCCATTTAACATCATGAAATTGTTTTTGTTGGAGTCGGAGTGCATGTGTATCCTAAAGCAATAATCATACAGTTTCTAGGTCTTTGTAATTGACAAATTTGGTGTATGTTTTTGGTGTTTTTTAGTATCTTGTATCTGACACTGTCCTAAAGGAGCGTTTAGATCCAGAAACGCTGGAGTCATTGGGACTCATCAAGCAGTCTCAACAGTTCAATCAAAAATCTGTTAAAATAAAGACAAAACTATTGTAAGTTTTGGGGCAGGGGTGGTTTGGGGAGTGGGTGGAGAAGGGCAATGGTAATGAGTGTGGGAACAGTGTTTTCTGCCAATGTTTCTTCAAAGATACTCAGTTTTGTTTAGGAAATGTGTTTTGTTGCACTTTAACTTGTCACTGACAAAGGAACTTTGTTAGCCCTTAGTTTTCAAACTCTTGAGAAGTATAAAATCTTTTTCATGTTACCTACTGCGTTTGCTACAGTGATTCCATATATGCAGGTTAATATTTAATTTTATTTATGACTTGTGAACTTACAAAGTATAAGAAAATTAACTATACTGTTGCATCAGTTAAGCATAGGCTTTTGTTTTCATAAATAAGCAAACACAGTTATTTTACTTTATTTGGACAACATGGGTTATGTTTTTTTGGTGTACATTTGATTTCTGTCTCTGCATCCATCGTTTCAGTCTCAAAGACCACTTGAAACTAGAACAGGTCCTTAAGCAGGGACTGCTGGAGAGCAGTTCTTCAGCACAGTGTGTAAGGCCAAGCTTTCCTGTTAAGTGTGAGCATAATATTTGCGGTGGGCTGTATTTGAAGTAATAGCTGCATTTGTTTGGAGAGGGCTTGCTGCCTTACAGGTACTCATATACTGCCTTCAGTAGTTTTTGCAATAGCTCAAGTAATCTACAAGTTCTTAAAAATGTGTTCAGAATCAGCATTTTGTATGACAAATTGCTGGGGGCACAAATGGCTTCAGTGGATATGTGTTACATAATAGTATTTAATTTCTGTTTATTTGCAGTTATAAGCAACAGAAGTTTAATTTGCTAAGAGAGGAGAATGAAGGTTATGCAAAGCTCATTGCAGAACTGGGTCAAGACTTATCTGGAAATATGACTAGTGATTTAATCCTTGAAAATATCAAATCTTTAATAGGTAAGGACTTTATTGAAAGAATACGGGCATTGGTTTTCCTGTATGATCTTATAACTACACAAAGTAGATCACCTTGGATAGAATGAGGACGTTTGGAAGTTCCTGTTTCTGTGGAAAAAGTAATTTTGGGAATGTTTTGTAGGTACACTTCATTTAGATACTGAATTTATGGTACAGCCTCAAATATGCTGTGATTTTGATTCATTTTAGCAGCATCTTTTGATGATGTGCTTGTAATCTCAGCAGGCAGATTGGAGCATAACAAAGTCTTACTTTTGCTATTTAAGGTACACAGTTCAATGCATGAATATTCTTTTATTCTTGAAGTAGTTGAATGAGTATTCCTTATGAAGAGAAAAGAGGAGTAGTAAATGTTCTTCCTTTATCTAGTTTTTTTAGTGATTTTTTCATGTTTCTAAGCTGAGTCTTGATGGGAATGTCACACCAAAGAGCAAAATAAGTTAAAAACAGGAAATACCTGTAATTGGCCATGATTTACACTTTGCTTTTGAATAAAGAGTTCTTCACAAAAAATGGATGTTTGACCAGTGCCTGTTTCATGTGGTGCCAGTGCAGTAATGGGCAAAAGGCTATGCTGTTATTTCATTAAAAAAATAATTTGTCATTTATTACAGAGTTTTGCCTGAGTGTCACATCATTATACGACTTGTTTTGGAAGAGATCTAGAGAAGAGAATGGTTTTGCTAATTATTACAGTAAAAAATACATTTAGTCTGAGGAATTTTATTATCAAGACATTTTTCTGTCTTCTGGAATTTTAGGAATTGCAAATAGACTTCCTACAAAGTGTCAGTTCTTTTAAAGTAATGACTCGCAGTAGGTTCTGGTGAAATGGAAATGGGTTTGGGGAAGCAAAGACTGATGCATTTATATATCTGCATAGCTGATGTGTCTGGATAAAACTTGTCATGGCACAGTGAAAAAAAAATAGTCTCCGTGTGGATTTTTTTGATATAAGTAATATTTCTGTCTTGGGCATGTCTGCTGGAGTCCTGGTGGAAAAGTTTATAGTATCATACAGGTGTGATTACAGCACTGGCTTACCTGGTGTGAATCCGTGCTCTTGCTCCCCTTAAAACAAACAAACCATTCTCCCTACTGCTGGCAATAACACTGAATTGACAGGGCACACACAGGGGGATCAGGGTCTAGCTCAAACCAGAACAGTTTTTGGGGTGTGAAATACTTACTACCTGGCAGATTTGTGTGGCTGAATGGCTGTATGTGCCAACACAAAGGGAGAAGCAGCAGCTTATGCCTTTTGCTGCCATTGTAGTGTTAGTGAGGTTGAGTTTTTACTTACTGAATGTTCCCCTAAAGTCAAAATGATTAGTGCTGTATTTGTAGATGATCCAGATTATTTGGCTGTTGATAAGTCCAGGCTCAATTTTAACTGAAAAGAATGCATTAAAAAAAATTAATGTATTTTAGAAACAGAACGAAGATGAAAATTAGCAATGTTAAACCTCTCTACTCTGTTGTTCTCCACTAGGATGTTTCAACCTTGATCCTAACAGAGTTTTGGATATTATCCTGGAAGTCTATGAGTGCAGGCCTGAGTATGATGACTTCTTTGTACCACTGATAGAGTCTTACATGTACATGTGTGAACCTCAAACTCTATGCCATATCCTTGGGTTCAAATTCAAATTTTATCAGGTGATGTATTTCTGCTCTTAATTTTTGGTTTTGGTGATTGGTAATACACAATGTTGAACTTGATTCAGTTTCAGTACTTCTGTACTGGCTTCTGCAGGCTTTCTGCAGGTTTTTTTTTAATATAGAAATTAAAAATTAATTTGTAACATTCCAGTATTAAAAGCAGTAATTTCATTATTTGAATGGAAGTCTCTTATTTTATGGGAGAAGGCTTAGTGTTCCCTAAAAGAGCTGAAAACAATCTTTGTATCTTCCACTTGAACTTGTGTTGTTATATAAATACTGGCATGAACAAAGAGATTGTGCCTTATAAACAAAAGAGTTGTCCCCAGGAGCGAAGAGCATGTTTGCAGGGGAGTCATGGTGGATATTTGATAAAATATTCAGGGTTTTATTTAAATGTATAATTAGCAATTGCATGCAAGCACCACGAGGTGTGACAATAGTTGAATGTTTTTGTTTCTGAAAATACTGATTGTGTATTGCAGTTAAGTCTCGTGGCTTTGGAGAAGTAGCAGGTAAATAACGTGATAACAAGGAGAACTGTGGCTTAATATATTTCATCTGAAGTTTGGGTGATTTCTGTTTCATAACCTTTTGCAGTGGTCTAATTGTTTGTCACTTAAATTTGCAATGTTGTCCTTTGCAGGACCCGAGTGGTGAGACACCTTCCTCCTTGTACAGAGTCGCTGCTGTCCTTTTGCAACATAATCTCATAGATTTGGAAGATCTTTATGTCCATGTAAGTGACAGTGCTGCTCTTGTCAAATGCCAAAACTAAGGACATTTAATAAAGAAAATTAGATTCTTTACCCTATTTTTAAAGCTTCAGATTCATGACATGCTGTTTAATATGTTTATGTGTACAATGTTTAATGTCTTTGAAAAGTTTCAGCACTAACACCATCTACTCAATTAGCACACACTCAAATATAAATGCTGATAAACTTTATTTGAATTATCTGTGTAACATCCTCCAGAGTGTTTACCTCCTGGATGAATAGGAGGTCAGAGGTGAGTACCTGAGTACCTTCCTTAAGAATTAGACCTTTTTGAGTTTTGCTTTACAAGATCAGTTTTTGAGAAAATCAGTAGGACAATTGGCTTCTAACATTCCTTGTTTAGTTTAATAATACGATTTTTTTGAGCTCTTGAATAGGCCTCATTCTCCACAAGAATCCTGACCATTTGTTAGGTGGAAAGAGAAATGGAGTTACATGTTTAGCTTTAGGCAAAGAGGTTTTTTTCCCCTGCAGTCTGACAGACATCAAACAGCCCCCCTCCCAGTTTGGCAAATGGCAAACAATGTTACAGTTATCAAATTAATTTTACATTATACAGGAATTTTTAATTCCAGAATATCCACAGGTATTTTAAGATAGGGTATTTTAAGACTCAGCTCTGCCACTGATACCCAGGAGATGAGCTCTGGTTAAAGCTGTGGAAGTTTTGGAAGGTAGTCCTGTTGTTAATTTGTGTACCAGTTCACAGCATTGGTCACAATCTGACTGGTCAATAACTGGCTTCATACGAGTATTTTGGCTAAAAATGTGTTGGGTGGAGCAAGAGTAGGAGTGCATGGCTCAGATAATTGGTGTGGAGGGAGGGATGTGTGATGATAAAGCTTGTTAGTTAAGGAATGTTTGTAAGCTTGGGGAACATGCTCAGACTTGGGGTTGGAGTGGCCTGTGCCATATCAGCTCAGGCCGGGGCAGGTGTGGGCACGTTCTCTGGCAGTCTCACAGCTCGAGGGTCCCTGCAGTCACTTACACTGTTCACCTGTGTGATGCTGATACTCAGGCTCGTTCCAGAATATCTCTGCCAAGTCTGTCTGTGCATGTTTGGGATGGCATATTTTTTTATATCTTTTCAGTTCAGGCTTAGTTTAACTTGCTGAGAGTTTCTAGAAAATAATTAGCATGTAGGTGCTGAGTCTGAAGTGGTGCATGTTGTAGAGAGGCTGTAAAAAAGCACTGTAGGGTTATTGTTCATATCCAGAATGTTCTCCAGACCCCTGCCCTCCCTTCCAAGCCTGTAGGAACTGTCCTGTTGGTGTGTACATACACAGCCATACTGAATATGTGTTGCACCTTGAAGACGTTTTACCCATTGAAGTTCCACACTAGGTGTTTCTTGGTGAATCTTAGTAGGTTCCCTCTGTTTTCAAATGAGAGTGCAGCTGTTTAAACCTTTTATCTTTCCAATGGTATTTTTATTTCCCCAAATTTCAGTGAAATGGAGAAATTCTATTTTACCTCCTTCTGTCATTAGTTTGGGCAAAGTAAAAAAATCTCTTGTTAAAAACATTAAAAGAAAAGATTATTGTATTGAGAGGTCATGACTCTGCAGGAGGTTTTGATTACTTATTTGCAGTTAAGTTTGAGCTTGGTTTTAGGAAGTAAATTGAAGTTTGGGGGCTTTTGTCTTGACCTTTTGAGTGTAGGGTTATATTCCTCACCCTGATCATTCTCAAGTACAAGATTATTCTGATGTCTTACATACTGGGTACTTGTCAATCCAAGATGGTTTTTAAAGAACACATGTTACATGTGTTTAACCCACATTGCTGATAAATAAAAAAATCAGTAAAGCTTTAAATGATATTTCTTTAAAGGTGCAGTCAAAATGTGTGACTAAGTAGGTTATCTGATTTTCCTTGGTGATTTAATTTTTTTTCCTTTAGATGAGCAAGTGAAAATTTATGCTTTTGAATATTCACTTGGTTTAAAGGCACTGAATTGTGATAATGTTATCATCAAATCTGCATAATAGTTGCTGTAGAGTCACAGCTGAATGGTGAATTGGGGAGGGGAAGGGGAGCTTAGTCAACTAATGGTTGCAAAGAAATAGGACACAGTTACTTCTCATGAGTCTTTCATTTCAGAATAGTCTGTTAATAGTGGAATTCCCTGTTGGGATGATGGTAACAGGGAAAAGAAACTGACTCCCTGAAAGACAGTCTGATTAGTAACAAGGAAGAACAAACTTCTGTGTTGGGCTCAAGTGATCCAAAGCAGCAATAAGGTCACATCAACTTTCAGATCTGCTCTGTTTTTCCAGCTTCTGCCAGGGGATAATGCCATCACGGAGGAACACAGGCGGGAGATAGTGGAAGCAAAACAGATTGTCAGGAAACTCACAATGGTTGTCTTGTCATCTGAAAAGACTGAGGAAAAGGAGAAAGAAAAGGAAAAAGAGGAGGAGAAAACTGAAAAGGTGTGTGTCTGAGTGAACTCAATGAAATAATTCTTATGAAAACATTTTTGTGTTTATTTGAAAGACAGTTATGGACTTCTTGGGTGGCTTTTGTTTGTCCTCTGCACTTCCTCTATATGGAATAAGCAAAAATGCCTGGTTTGGCGTTTGTTCTGGATTTCTCTACTTTTATATTCTTGATTCAAAGACTAGTTAATTTCTTTCCTCCCTCTTTGTTGTGTCAGGTGCACTAAGTATGTCCCAGCATACTTGCACTTCACAATCTATAACCACTTGTGTTTCTAGGACCCATGATAGTGTAATCCTAACTGATCTCAAAAAAATAAGGACATTAATAAGAGTTTATTCCTTATTTATCAAGAATTGGGACGTAAAGAATTGCCAGACTTAGGAATGTTGTAATTATCCTTCATTGAAGAAAGAGGTTGTAATTGAACACTTTTAATTGTAACTGTTTGTAGTACTTTCCTCTAAACCTGTATCTCTGTATGTGTAAAGTTACACTCTTTAAGTTCCTGCTATGTCATATTTATGTTGCCCCAAGTCAAATTTGTTTCAGTGTGTCTAAGCCTTACTTTAGAATCAAAATTATTTAATCTCTTAGTGGCTCTTCTGTTGTCATTTGAGTGCTTAAGTACTTCTCAAACACCTTATTTAAAAGAAAAAAAAGCTTGATATTTGCATTTTGTAAGTGGCATACTGGAGTGAGGGGAGGGGCCCATCAGTCTTGACAGTTTCTGTTCTTGATTTTCTGTATCCTCCTTGATTCTGTTAGTCTCTGACCTTTCTCCCTCCTTCCATTTTTCTTGCCTAGCTTGAAAAATGTGATTCAATTTCCTTCCCCCAGGCAGCTGATATAGTTGCTCTCTGGCTCTTAAGCCACAGCTGCTGCTTAAACTGGTCCCTTCCACTGTCTCCAGGTTTCTGATCCCCCTCCCTTACACCACACTGCTGTGGGCCACCTTCTCTGCAGGCAGATGGGGCTGCCTGGAGTTCTCTGAAGTGTGCCTGTCCCCAGTTCTGTTGGAAAAATAAACTCTTGAGGGGACACAGACAGTGTATGTATTGCAAATAGTGTCAGAAGCATTAAGACAGTTTTCATGGCTAAGCTCTAGAATTAAGAACTAGGGAATTTTAAGCTGTAGCAAAAACTGCAACATTTTTCTGAAGGATTAAAATGACAACAAAGTCTGAGCCTGTGTGATGGGAAAATTAAGAGCTATACTTAACAACTTATATGACTGTACACAGTTATGCAATGCATGCTGTTTCTTGAAAAGCTTGTTCTGTGTTAGAAGTATTTTTGTATGTGCTTGGCTGTGCACTTCGTAGCAATTAGAGGAGTAACTACTTGTGAAAGCTGTTGACAGTCTAAATCTGAGTACTTCATATCCAGGATGTCATTTTAATGTACAATTCTTGATACAGTACCATGGAATAAACACCTGGGTAGAAAGTAGTGTTTAACAATTACTGACATGACTTTTCTTTTAAATACTCAAAATGCTTATTTTGTGTGGTTAAAATTCATTATTGCCTCATGACTCTAATATGAATGATTTATATTGACAAATGCATTTTCTCCTTTCACCTTTTAGGGTGCATTTGACTAAACTGTGTGATAGGGAGACAGGGAGAGGTCAGAGCACCTGGAGCATGAGTGGGTTTGACAGCAGTTCCAGGCTGACCCTTCTGTGCCAAGCATGTGTTGGCTTTTGGAGAGCTCATGTCAGCAGAGCTTGTTTACCTAAAGAGAGGCCCAGTCAGGCAGGCTGTGCATGTGTGAGCAGTGCCTGCTGTGGCACACACAGCCCAGAGAGACTAATTTAGCTGGTAATCACCCAAAAACCTTGTCAAAAATTTGGTGCTTAGTATCAGACTTTAACTGGAGGCTCATACCAATTAAATAACTCCTTTATGAGTTTTTTGATAATAATATGAACTTCAGTTTAAGAACTGTGTTTTCTTGAACATAGGTTTGAACCTTCCTGCATATACTGCACAGGGCAAGCTTTTAGATAGTTCAGTAAAGAATCAGCAGACCCCTTTGTTAGCATGGTATATATTGACTTAAAAAGACAATTCTTGGCATTGAAGGAACTCGAAGTAGTTACGTGGTAAAGTAGCATTACTTGTGCATTTCTAATTGCACAAGTGTGTTTTTAGTTGTTTATAGGCACATCTTGTTTCAATGTACAGATACATTTTTTCTCCCCAAAGAAAAGGCTAAAATTTCATTGCTTCATGAGTTCAACATGAATATAGAGTAGACTCGAGCATTTTGTTTTGTTCTGAAACCTTCCTTTGCTTGGTACTGTGTACTAGATTGTTTTCTATTTCAAAACTGTCAGAAAAATACTTAAGTGTTATAAAGATGTTTTAGAAGGAAAAAAATTAAAATATTCATGCAAGCTATGGAACCACAGAAGTGTCTGCTTTGTAATTCCTTTTTATTTTTGTCAATCTGCTGTGTCTGTGTGATTTAAGTACAACTGCTTTTAGCTTTAAAATAATAAAACATTTTTTTAGACTTGAAATGGATGTAAGCATCATCTTGATTTGTAGTTACTTACAGCCAGTTTTCCTTAGTGTTAGTCATTTATGAATAGGTTTTTACCTTGGGGGCCAGGGAAGAACAATTTATAGCAACAAAATGTATTGATATGAAAAATTACTTCAAGGCATGATCTTAATTGTAAAGTCCTATTTCCTCTTAAGCCCATATTGCAGAGGGGATATTGGAAAATCTTCCTGGAGGTTTGCTCTAAAATCCAGTCTCCTAGAAGAGTTGCTAATATAAAACTCATGGTACAGGCACACTAAAAGACAGGGAAACGATTTGGGTTTGGTTTGGCTTTTTTTTTTTTTTTTAACTTTAATCTGCTTTTGCAAGAGAAATTTGTGCTTTTAAATCCAGAAAAACACACAACATAAAGGATTCTTAAATGCTTGAATTGTTCTTAAAATGTCATGTAAAGAATTAAGCTGCAGTATATTGTGACAGTTTGAAAAATACGTGATCAGACATATGTCAGGCAACTTCATAAATTCCTGTTTTAAATTTTATTTTTAACTTTCTCTTTGATCCAGATTTTAGGTTACACACAGACTGGTTTATTATTTCTTTTGAAGTTTGGTTATTGTCTAAATGTCTAGCAGAATTTTATTGTGCATGTTTTTTTATTACACAGCTGAAGCACTGGGGTTTTTTTCTCTAGCTCTGGATTGCAGCTGCTTAAGGACTAGTATTATGAAGGCTTTATGAATACACTTTCCCTTTATTGTGTTGCAGCCTCCTGATAATCAGAAGCTTGGCTTATTGGAAGCCTTATTAAAAATCGGTGATTGGCACCATGCACAAAGTATTATGGATCAGATGCCTCCGTTTTACGCCACTTCGCACAAGCCGATCGCGGTTGCTCTTTGCCAGCTCGTCCATGTGACGATTGAGCCCCTGTACCGCAGGTGAGGGGGCACCTCCGTTCTCTTGCCACACGATCTCTTTACAAGCAGAAATTCACTAATAAGTGTGATTACCAGTAAATTTCTAAAATTTTCGTTTCTGTTTCTTGTGAAATGCTGCACGTCTTATTTTTCAGAGTTGGTGTCCCTAAAGGAGCTAAAGGGTCACCGATTTCTTCTTTGCCAAACAAGAGAGCACCAAAACAAGCAGAGAGCTTTGAGGAATTGAGGAAGGAAGTGTTCAACATGCTTTGTTACCTTGGGCCTCATCTCTCCCATGATCCCATTTTGTTTGCTAAAGTAGTGCGCCTTGGAAAAGCATTTATGAAAGAGGTTGGTGTGACACAACAGCTTTTTAAGACTTGAAAAATACCCATTATTCTCATGTCAAAAAGTGCTCATATCTTAATGATTGTGTAGATATTCAAATGCTGAAGCATAAAGAATTTCTTTGGCTTTCAGTTTATAACCAGAAATATTAATGATACCTAATTTCTCATTATGATCTTCATCTTTTAAAATGTTATCTGTGCATATATGTTTAAAAAAAAAAAGAAAGTTGTACAGGCTGCATGGAAGCCTTTACATAATTAAATTGACAGGGCGAACAATGGGGATTGATAACCTAATACACATTCAGTATGAATAATTGAGCTTCCTGTTCCAGCTGTTGAGTTACTTGGGAAGTAGGGGATGTTGCATCTTTGTAATTCGTGGGGTTCCCCCCGTTCTGCCACTGCTATTGATCTTGTGTCAGTGACACAGCTATGGACACTGCTATTGATGGGTTGGTTCAATGTGGAGATCCCCTCAAGCTGCCACCTTCAGAAATAGAATGGTCTCTTGAGATTACTGTCTTTTGACCATGTCTTTACTGTGTGCATAGTGAAGGATTGGTTGTATGACCTGTTCTAAAAGGCTGCCAGTTGAATTTAAATCCTGAACTCCCTTAAAATGTACTTGGTACTCAGAGTGAGGCCAATGATTCCTTTTGCTACTTTTCTGGCAATTTCTATTTAACCGTCAGTTTCTGTTTTATTCTCAAATCAGCAACAGAGGATTTAGAATGTTTTTAAAATGGCAGCTCAGAAAAACTTTGGAATGAAAAATTTTTGAAGTATTACTGATACCAACAAGAAGTCCACCTCCTGAAACATAAAAATTGCAGGTTGTGTTACCTGGCATTTAACTTAAACCAGAAAGTTGGAGACGTTGGTTGATCTAAATGATACTGAAGGGGCAATTTTCAGTTTTATAACCTTTTTTTCTTAAAAGTATTATTTATTTCTGCTGCAGCTAACAAATATTGGAATGTTCATAATGTATGTACCTCCTGAGGGGAGGCTTTCATGCCCAGCTGTACCTGATGATGCAGAGCTAAGAACACAGATAATTCTTGAGACTGAGGATCTTTTTGTCTAAATTAGCAGATTTTATCAATAGAGTTTACTCTCATCAGGTTCCAAGATGCACTAATAGGGTGATAGACCTACACTAACTTTGATTTCCATGTAGTCTTTGTAATAAAATCATGATAACTTCAAGCATTTCGCTGTTTCCCTATCTCTGTGTATTTATAATTTCTGAGCATTCTCATCCAGAATGGTAAGATTTCCCAATGGTTAATACTCTGACTTTCTTGCTATTTTCTTGCTGGCCTGTGAGAAGATGGATATCTGAGTGATAGCTGTGTTGCACTGACAGTGCAGCTAATTTGGAAGTTACAATTTCAATTTTCAATTCAAGTACTGAAGGTTTGTGAGAAAGCCCTTCTTCCTGTAGATAGGTACAGTGGAATGGAGATCACTTGGCTGTAGGAATCTCTTGTGCAGGTTTACTGTAAATCTATTTATGGAATAGCTCAGTGTGTTTCTGCCAAGAATGAGCAACATTTTAGCTATTTGCTCTAGGTTGGAACTGTGAAGAAATTCGTCAGTGACAGAGTGGTTAAGGTAACATAGGGAAAGTTATTTTTAATGTACTGTTGCCATCAGCATGTTCTAGTTGTGAAACTACATTTAACACACAGTAGAAATACTTATAACTGAAGGTAATTTGAAGTTAACCCAATACAGTGGTTTAAAAGTTAGACTACTAACACTGCACTGCAGCTTTCATGCTTAAGTGTACCTTTAAAATAATTGTGCACTTACTGGTGTGAGAGCTTAATATGCTTTTTGTGATGAGTGGAGCAAGAAGAGCAAAAAAGTAATTTAATAATGAAGACTAAAAGCTTGAGAGGGTGTTACAGTGAGGGAAAAGTGGTGAAATACTCTATAGCTGTTTATAATTGCTCTGGAAATCCTGAGGTGGTTTAGGTAGAAGGTGAATGCTCAGGGCATTTTTTTTATCTCTCTCCAGTAAGAAAATTAAGTATTTCATATACAATATCAAGTTTCCTGTTAGTTTTAGTTATTATCTCTTTTTGGACAAAGGTATACAAAGCTTATATATATGTAAGGGATGGGATGTGTTTGAATTTCTGTTTAAAAATATTTTAATGCTGACAGATCTTGCAAATTAAACACTTAATAACCGTGTGGCCCTTCCGGTTTGTGCTTTTGCTGAAGTAGCAGTTGTGAAACTGGAACTGGTGTGTTATTAACTGTGCTACAATTAACGTGAGTGTCTTTATTACAGTTTCAGTCTGATGGAAGCAAACAAGAAGATAAAGAGAAAATGGTGAGTTTGTTTTGGAGGCAGGTGTTTTTATGCAAGATTGTAATTGTGAGCAAATATTTTAACAACTCTACAACACTGGTAGAACACTCAAACTCTGAGGAGTTTTATGCTTTAATAAATGTATAAACTTGTCTTGATTTTTTTTCTTATAGGGAAATACAATCCAGTCACAAGGGGGTCTTTTTGTACTCCTGTCCTTTTTTTCTTTTCTTTTTCTTTCTCCTTGCATTTCTAAAACCTAATCTTGTTCTCTTTAGTCCAGTGAATTTTACTTCTTATTTGCTCAGAATCAGCTGTAGAATGTTCAGCTGTTTATTACATTGTTCATGGTGGCACTTTGTATCTAAAAGAATTTACTGCAGAAAGCACAGAGAAAATGAGAAATTGGAAGTAGGGGAGGAGTTTATTACTACAGTGATGTGGGGTTTTTAATTGGCTGATTTATTTACTCTTAAACTTTCTAATTTATTGAATTATCAAGATTGTTCACAATGGAACTCAAGTGTCCTGTTGAAATCTAACTTAAAAAAACAAGTTGGGCTATTTTATGTCAACAAATGAGTTTTCAATTTGAAGTTTGTGCACTTTTCATTATTACTTATTTCTTCTCTTTCTCACTTACTATGATTTTTTGACTTCCTGAATAATTGCAGAGAAAATTAGTCTCTTCAGGTTTTTTGTGTTGGTTGGTTGGTTTGTTTGTTTAATTAGTTATTCTTAAATAGCTCAATGGGAAAGAGAAATGTTTAAGAAAGGGTAAGATTAGGATACTGAAAACACAGAAACTGTGTCTTGGGGCAACATGTATAATACCTTCAAGTTTTAATCTAAAATGTTGGAAACGGAAGTAGAGGCGAGAAATGCCTTAATATGTTGATGAGAGCAGTTGCCAAAATCTGTTTTCTCCTGCTGCACTTCATGCAGATCCAAACGATATCCATTTTTTAATGATATATTTGATTTGAAAATATGAGTGCAACTTGCTGAAGATTTCCACAACCTTGTTCAAATATCTTACATAGGCAAATAAAATATTGACAGTATATATAATCCATAAATTATTTACCTAATGTTTTATGATGGGAGATACTTTAGGTCCTTTTTAGATTTTTGTTTTGAAAGCTTCATCTTACAGTGTACTTGTTTTTTATCAGTCTCCTAAATTGTGCCATTCACATGTAGAATATTCCTTCTGAGGCAATTCCTTGGGAGTTACCTGGAGTTTTTGTTTCTCTCAGGAGACCCTGTTCAGCTGTTTGCTGAGTATCACTGATCAAGTCTTGCTGCCATCCCTTTCTTTGATGGATTGCAATGCATGCATGTCTGAGGAATTGTGGGGGATGTTCAAAACTTTTCCATACCAGTACAGGTGAGTAGAATAACTTGTTTCCACTTTTTGGACTGGTGTGTTGAATTGTCAGTACTGAAATTAATTTTCCTTTGTGATGTTTCAAGGTACCGCCTTTATGGGCAGTGGAAGAACGAAACATACAACAGTCACCCACTTCTCGTCAAAGTTAAAGCTCAAACCATAGACAGAGCCAAATATATCATGAAGTAAGTGATCTATTCCCATAAATAATTATGAACTGTGATACTATGTATTGCATGCCACCAACTGAGGGAAAAAAACTTGACATACATTCCCTTTCTAATGACTCTGTAATTTCACTGATAGTCCTTGTTCATGAATTATTTTGGGTTACTGTGGTTAAAAACCATCACCTAAGTAAGGGTACAGACAAATTTGTCACCAACAAGGGTATTTAATCTGTGAAAAATGTCCCATTAAATGATTTAAAACCTTTTCCATGGGTATACTGTTGTTTGATAAATTGCTTTGCTTATGGAAATGTCAGAGTGCAACATATTTTCTCTAGTTATGGAGACTTTCATCCAAAGAGTTTCACAAATCTTGTCATGGTTTCTGTAGGTTTGAATGTAGGGGCAGTAAGTTAAACAAAATGATTCATTCTTGGCTTCAAGTGGCCTCACAGCTGTTTCAGATTTACCTCACATTTAATGTCTCTGGCATTGTCAGGGATTTGAGTGCTCCATTTTTTGTTGCCAAAAGCAGATGATGTGGTATTATAATGTGGATAAACAGAACTTTTCTACATAGACATGGCAGTAGTTACTGCTGGATAAAAGACTTTGGACTTGGAGCTGTGAAAACTGGAAACAATGATTTTGCTTCCCTTCTCACTTGCTGCATAGACATGAAACTTCTGTCCCTTGCCTTGCAGAGTGGATTTCAGTTGTGCAGGTGAAGCAGCCCAGGGCTGTCAGTTGTTGAGATCACTGTGTGTACAGTTCACTTTGGTGTAGCAACTTCAGGTTTCATGCTGAGCTCAGATCTTCAGTGGGGAATGCTGTGGAAGTGTAACAAAGAAATTTATGTTGTTTCTAATTTAACAGAATACAATAAATATAAAATCTGGCCAAATTAAATTTTCAGGAGATGTTAATAGCATCACGTGGTAGTTTTGTATGTGGTGTAGGTTTCACTGACAACTTCTGCAAGTGAAGTGCTCCAAGTTGAAACTGGAATATGGCCCATGGTAATACAGGGACAGCTGGTTTGGTTGTACCATCTGCATCTTGTGGGATTATCAGTTTCTGGCTGTCAGAGGAGTAATATTTCTATGTTTAGATTTCTTGAAAACACATCTGCTAGTGGGAATTTAACCTTTGATACTAAGGAAGGTGTTTCTTCTCTGGAACGAACCTGTTGTTTTAGTATTCTTGTATCTTGTCTATTGCAATAAAATTTGTTCTCTTTTACAGGCGTTTAACTAAGGAAAATGTGAAACCCTCTGGGAGACAAATTGGGAAGCTCAGCCACAGCAATCCTACAATTTTATTTGATTATGTATGTAGTTACATGTGTTTGAATACTGTTTCATCCTAACAACATATATTGAAGTGCAGGAAAGGAACCTTTAGTTCTGATTTCATTATTTTTTACTTCTGACTCAAATTTTAAAATATGTTCATTTTTTAGTAGTGCACAAGTCTGAGATGTTAAATATGAAAATAGCTCTTGAGCAACCCACTGCACAGAAAAATTACATCAATCTATTTATTGAGTTTGAGGTAGCTGAGGTGGGTCTCAGGTGTAGGGGTGTGTTGGTCACAGAATGCAAATTTAGATTGAGTTACTCTGGACAGTTGTGTGTGTATTGTGAAGGTAGATCAGGGTAATTCTGAAGAAAAAGCTTTGAAGTCTGAAATACATGTACAAAGTTGGGAATGACTTAAGATTACTTAGTGGTACAGAGTGCTTGAGGTGCACGTCATGTACCATAGAGAACATTCCAGAATTAGATTAATACAGTTTACTTGCAGTCTTTCATGACCTTGGTTTGTGTGGTTTGGGTCTTTTTTAAGTAGCCTTGTTACTATAAGTAGGAACAGAAACTCCTGCCATTAAGGTTCAGGATTCTTAAGAAATCTTAGAAACAAAATGTTCTTACATTTTATTTGCTGATAATTAAAAAATAGTTACACAGAACTGTTTTTATGTGTTAGAGACATGTTTCACTGGTATCTTTAAGGTACCAGAAACTGAGATTGGCTGTTGCTTCAACAGTGGTTAAGGGCCTTCTGAAAAATTGATTTCAAAGCATGTTTTGTGTAAGTTTTGAAGATAAATATTGTTAAATGGCTTTATTATGTGAAAGATAAGGAATACTGTCCCTATTCAATGTCTTTTGTAACTTTCAGATTTTATCACAAATCCAAAAATACGATAACTTAATAACTCCAGTTGTTGATTCGCTGAAATACCTCACGTCACTGAACTACGATGTCTTGGCATGTATCCTTTAATGCAAATCAGTACCTTAGTTATTGATAAAGTTGCAATTGTAGACATTAAATCTGCTGTCTGCAAGTAAATATTATCATATATTGTCTTCTATTTTTGTTCCTTTTTGCTGGAAATTATAGTGAGGTTTGCAAATATCTTTGCACTTTCAGTGGACGATGGAACCCTCTCTATTAATTCTTTCAAACCATGATAATTATTCTTTATTTTTAAGGGTTTTTTACTTCTTTCACTCTGTTCTTGAAGCATAACAATCTTGTAAATAGTGAGGTAAATACTGCTTTGAAGCTACTATATATTTTTCATGGGTTTATTTTTTTATACCATAACTGTGTTAGTGAATCTCCTATATCATGTTTGCTATACTGGTATCTGATGTTCATACATTACAAATTATGGAGCCAGAAAAACAGGTCTCTGTGTCTTTTGTTTTTATAAATGGAGGAAAAATATTCTCTTTAACTCCACTAAAGATTGTATCATTGAAGCACTGGCAAACCCTGAAAAGGAGAGAATGAAGCATGATGACACTACAATCTCGAGCTGGCTGCAGAGTTAGTATTCTTGGTTTATTTATTATGTTTGAAAGACTTCACCCTCCCTGTGATCTACTGTACCATTGATCATTATGATCAATATTTCACCTGACCTACTGGTGAATTTTTTAAACAAAATGGAGAGCTGGCAAGTTTAACAGTGTTTCTTTTGTAATGCAAAAATGCATTTATTGCTGACAACCCATGTGCACTTTGTTAATGTTTCTTTAATGATCAGTGTCTGGTGGGCTCAGTGACAGCTGTTCCTCTCTGCTTTAGGTCTCGCCAGCTTTTGTGGGGCAGTTTTCCGAAAATACCCCATTGAACTTGCTGGCCTGTTGCAGTATGTAGCCAACCAACTGAAAGCTGGGAAAAGGCAAGTCTTGCACAGTTGATCTTTATAAACTCAATTTCTGTAATGTATCATTTGGGTGTTTGCTGATAGATGGGCACTTGATGTAGTAGTTGCTCTATGAGTGGTAAAACTCCATTTATAGTAACTGGGTAGGTTAAGAAATTTAAATAGCAGAAAGAGTAATATCCTCTTTAGTACATTATTTTTCCTCTAATTGTATAGCTGTGACATTTTTGAAGTACTGATTTTTCATCTGTAACTTATTTTAACAGTCTTTTTAACAGCTAACCAGATGGAGAAAAAACCTGGCAGCCTGTAATTTTATCATAGAAGTTATTGTACATTATTTAAAAATAAGTGTCCATGCTCCAAAGGAGTGTAACTGTTACAGTTTTAGTCTTTCTTTTCTCGTAATGTCTTCTCTGCAGGGATGGCTCTAAGAGCAGACTAACTATTCCAGTACATTTCCAAGGCTGCATACTATTGTAGAAACTTTTAACAAAATATAAAATATTCCATGTTCAGGAAGTAACTGTGTAAATACAATTTGAAACATTAAAAACAACAAAAAGGAGCAATAAACTTTATGATTAATCTGACAATACTTAAAAGTTAATAGCACCTCATTCACTGTCATCTTCAAAAACAGTGAAGTTGTTCTGAACTTCAACTACTGAATTGCCTGCATTGCTTTTAAGTACTAACTTTTTACCTGCAATAAAAAAATCCTTGTGCTCAACCTGCTAGTTTCTATTTCAGGAAAGAATGAAAATGTTATTTGTTTTAACATGCCTTGTGGTATTGCTTTGTAATGTGTATTGAGTGTCATAGCTTCCATTTCTTAAACAAATTGTCTTGTTTTTACTCAACTTTCCTGTTTTCTGTGCAGCTTCGATTTGCTTATTTTAAAAGAGGTCGTACAGAAAATGGCAGGGATAGAAATCACTGAGGAAATGACAATGGAACAGTTGGAAGCCATGACTGGTGGAGAACAACTGAAAGCTGAGGTGTGTTTGTGTTAAATATAATAGCTATTGGTCACTAATGGTGGTTCTAAAGACTGACATGAATTCTGGCTGCACAGCTGAGAAAGGTGTTGCTTTCATCAGAGGGTTTCCCCCTCCACTGAGCTTACAGGCCTTGGGACAGGCAGCCAAGGAAGTGCATGGGAACCTTAATTGTGCATCACAGCATCTCCCTTAGTGAGACCTGTGATCTGTGGCACCACTGAGCTTGGATGTGGTGCCATCCTGCTGGTACAGCCCTGCTCTAAGGGCAGCAGCTCCTGGAGAGGGGAGTAATGAAAAACTAAGTAATAGCAAGCAAGATTAGTTAGTTTCTGATTCTTCTATACATACATTGCAGTGCAAGATCCAGGGAGTTTTACTGATGGACAGGAAACTGATGTTAATTCATCAGTATTCCTGGACTCAGCACACATGGCTTCCATTTGTGATGCACTGTTTTCAAACTAAGGTAACATTTTCTGTGCTGTGCAGGGTGGATACTTCGGCCAAATCAGGAATACAAAAAAATCATCTCAGAGATTGAAAGACGCATTGTTGGACCATGATCTTGCCCTCCCACTGTGCCTGCTTATGGCTCAACAGAGAAATGGTGTGATCTTTCAAGAGGGAGGGGAAAAACATCTGAAGCTGGTGGGAAAACTGTATGATCAGGCAAGTAAAACCACCTCTATTTATGAGAACCCCTTCTTTTTGTTAGCTTCTAGTTTATCAGAACAACATATGAGAATTCAGCAGATAAATAAAAATATCCGTGACTTTATATGTAAGAATTTAGTACAATAAATGTGAATATATAAGAATTTTAAAATTAATTGCAGTGGTTATATTACTAAAATACATGGATGTATTAAATATATGTTACATTGACAAGTGGCTTTTGAGTAAAAGATCAAAGCATCTTTTGTCATAAAAACTTAATTTCTTAAGTTGTCCATCATGTTTTTCTGATTTTACCTTGGTAGTGGAACTTTTTTTTTAAGAATTCTTTTGCTGCCTTAGGCAGTAGGAATTAGTTGCATTCCATTCTGGTAGAACAGAATGCTCTTGCAGTTCTGTTGGCTTTAAAAATCTTGCTCTACTATGTGGTGTTTGGAGGGGGAAGGCAGGTTTTCAAGCTCTGCTTGACTTAATTTTTGAACAAAATAATACTGTTTGCTAAATTTTTGTGTGTTTCCCTTGTAGTGCCATGACACCCTGGTGCAATTCGGTGGGTTTTTAGCATCCAATCTAAGCACAGAGGATTACATTAAGCGAGTGCCTTCTATTGATGTTCTCTGTAACGAGTTCCACACCCCTCACGATGCTGCATTTTTCCTCTCAAGACCCATGTATGCTCATCATATTTCAGTGAGTACAACTCTTGCACTTGTCTGCTCTTGGTGCTGCTCTGTTAGGTGTTACCTAAACATGTGTTTAGGTCCCTGCTAAAATTTGTTTGCTAAATAAAACTTGCAAAGTTTTATGAGTAGAGTTAGAAATAGAAGCTGTAACAGGTTGTCCTCAGTCTTGTTAAACAACACAGCCCATGTGGCAATTTTCACACAACTGACAGAACTTGGAGCTAATGAAGTCACCTTTTCTCGTGTCTTGGGTTGTCAGTAGGAGTTCTCTCTCTCCCTATCTCCCCAAAGGTGTAAGTTCTTCTGCAGGTGTTTTTGATGGATTTTTGCTGTGGAGGAAAGTGTTGCAACTGCCAAATGGTGGGGTAACTCAGAAAGTGTCAGAAATAAATTTGTCCCTGCATTTAAAATGTTAAATATAGAGAGCAATTTTTACTTGCTGGAGTATAATTTGTTACTATAACAACAGGTAGCAGCATCAGTGAAGACAGATAAATCCTTCCAATATGGATGAATACTAAAAGTTCTGTGATGTTCTTCAGTGTTTTATGGACATAAATGACATTTCACATGTGTAAATGGTATATAGAAAGGTTTTCAAGGAGAGTTAAATTACATTGTTACATTTAAATTTTGTTTGTGTATATAGATTACAGTTTTGCTTTTCATCTGTTCTAATCAACAGTCAAAGTATGATGAACTAAAAAAAGCTGAGAAGGGAAATAAACAGCAGCACAAAGTTCACAAATACATTACATCGTGTGAGCTGGTGATGGCTCCTGTTCATGAAGCTGTGATTTCTCTGCACCTCCCCAAAGTCTGGGATGACATCAGCCCTCAGTTCTATGCCACATTCTGGTCTTTGACAATGTATGACCTTGCTGTCCCACACAGCAGCTATGACAGAGAAGTCAATAAACTGAAAGTCCAGATGAAAGCCATAGATGACAATCAGGAAATGGTATGTTGATATAATTTTGTGGTCCAGTTTAAACTTTCTAACCTTGAAAGACTTTCTTTTCATAGTATTATGTAAGGTTGTTTAGATCTGGGAGGTTTTGTCACTTGGTGTATTCATTCTGATTTGTCATATTAACATAATTTGTATTTCTTTATAATTTCCACATTAAAAGTACCAGTGACTCCACTAAGTAAAAATTACTAGAAAATTTATTTCAGAAAGGAATTCTTGACATCTGTGTCTGTGATTTATCTGTTCACTTTTATCTTTAGTCACCCAGTGTTCATAAAATCAGTTGATACTAGAGCAGAATACTGTTGAGTGAAATGGAAAGTTTGTCAAGTATGCTTTGGTGTTTCCAGGAATTTATTGCTCTGTCTATAGCAAATGTCAGTATAATAGTAAATGAACTATGTTGACTTTTATAGCCTCCAAATAAAAAGAAAAAAGAAAAAGAACGTTGCACAGCTCTGCAGGACAAGCTCCTTGAAGAGGAGAAGAAGCAGTTGGAGCACGTGCAGAGGGTTCTACAGAGACTGAAACTAGAGAAAGATAACTGGCTTCTGGCAAGTAAGTGTGTCCAGGGGAAATGCTGTGGATGTTTTTGTAGTCATTGCTGTCCCCAGAATTAGCTCACTGTAAGAGCCCTAATGCTGATTTGGAAATTTGGTCTCTTTATACGTTGAGGTCTGTTACCAAGGTAGATTTTTCATTAGAATGTAGTGTGTGTCATTGCAAATGCTGAGATTTTCAGAGAAATGTTTGTTTTATTTCTTACAATTCCAAGACCTTTTAAATATGCACTAATTTAGAAAATAAGTAAGAGACTGACCAATTCAGTGGAAAGTTGTAATTGCAAGCTGGCTTGTACTTGCTAACCAAAGTTAGAATGCTGCTAAGTTAGGTAGGATAATGGCAACTTTACACAAAATAGGTGTGTGAAGTCTCAATGAGTGGTTTGAGTTAACTTATTTTAAATCCTGTGATTAGGAGCAATATGCCAGTGTTTGGGCAGCAGCATAAACCTTGTTCCAATGACAGGATAAGTATTGTGGCAGCATAACAGCACCACGTGGTGAACCCACATGCATGTGTTTCGTGTGGCAGATATGCAGGAGGCAGAACCAAGATTTTGCTCTTACAAAGCCTCTGTAATGTTTCATGTTGATTGTGAACTTACTTGATATGGTTAATCTGAAATGTTTTTCTCTGGTCAGTTTTCTTCTGTGGATGCACTTTGAGTTTGTAACTGGAAGTAGTAGTTCGTCTGTCCCAAGGAGCCTAGCGTAATCCATGGAAAAGAGTTTTACTGTCCGCCTCGTGTAAGATCCACCCAACTGATTTAATGAAGAAACAATGACAATTAAATCAAGAGAAGTTATTCCCTAGAAGTATTTACTGGCATGGACAGTGAATGAGCTTCGTGAAATTACTGGTTGAAAAGTTACCACCTGACTAAAGTCTAGAGCTTACTTGGTAAATTTGTCTACTTAAGGAAGCACCCAAAAGTGTGTACCAAATTGTGTAGATATGATCTATATGTAAACACACTCTTAATAATACAAGCCTTTGTGGGACACTGGGAATAGCTTATTGTTGGCTCTTGAGTGCTCAGGCTTCAGCTGCAAGAAATTTCCCAATATTGTATCCAGAGACAAACTTACTATTTCAGCAGTTTCCTCGTTGAAAGAAGTAATCTATAATTGTACTATATTAAGGAAATTTGTTAAGAATATGTTAATTTTTGGCAGAATAAGTTGGCTGGTAGCTTTAGCAATTGGAGACTAGCTATTCTGACTGGCTGCTTACTTGCTTTATTTGTTCACTTTTGAAGTAACACCCACTTGATTGTCCTATAAACTGTGAGTCTCTTGGTATATTTTTTCCTTTTTAAAGTGCCAAAGGTTTGTTTTAACCTTTGAGAAGTAGATACTAAAATTAAATAAATGTAACATAAAATTTTTAGTTAAGTAAAAGCTGACAGTCCTTTCTTGAACAAACTTTATTCCATGAGCATCCCAAAATCAAAGCAAGTAAATCCTGGTTATTAATGACTTGTGACCTGTGCAAAACCACCAGTTGCCCTCATGAGGATCTTGACTGTTCTTCCTCTGAAGGTGTTCACTCGCAGTCTTCAGTTCTGTGCTTTCATACGTATGTTTTTCTTCCGACTTTCCTTTTATGCTGTACATCCCTCCCAGCTTCTTTTTATGCTCCTCTTTGCCATTTGAGGACCAGTTTGGGAATGTGTTTGGCTGTTGAGTTTGCCAGCCAGTGGTTGGTCAAATGGAAACAGGTAACTCGAGCATACAGTGCAGTCTTTTACTCAGTGCTTGAGTGAAACTTTCACAAAATGTGTGTGTGTTGGGGTGGTGGTTTACTGCAGACTGTTCCTCTTAGGATTCCTCTAATTGATTGATTGGAGTAACAGTTGTTAATGGATTGTATATAGACAGCATGTTCTTCAGTTTCTAAGAAAGCTGAGGTGAAAGTCAGCCCCATCTAGAAAGGTGAAGGCAAGTGTAGGGAGATAGCAGGTGGTGTTCCTGTTGTTAATGTGTACACTTTGAGCAGGTGGAGAAGTTCACTGAAGCTTTTTCATAACCTGTTTTTTCCCCACATTGTGTATTAGAAGATTTTCCCAATAAGAAATAAACATTTGCTCCATCCACCCTGCTATCCTCCCTCCATCCTCAAACAATTATGCTTACCTTGACTTTTTCTGGTCAGTACCAAAGGCATATCTGGAATACAAGCAGCCAAATACACAAACACCAGTGTGGGTGTGGGAGAACTGAACTTCTTGAGAAGAGAGTAGTTGAATGTTAGCTCACTAACTTACTTTATTTTTCCTTTCTTTTTTCCCTCTCAACTTCTTTGTTTTTGAAGAATCTACCAAAAATGAGACTATCACCAAATTTTTGCAGTTGTGTATATTTCCTCGATGCATTTTTTCGGCAATTGATGCAGTTTACTGTGCTCACTTTGTTGAACTGGTGCATCAGCAGAAAACACCCAACTTCTCCACACTTCTCTGCTATGACCGAGTAAGTAGCTGCAGCTCTGTGTTTGCACATAATTACCACATGAACATGCAAAACTGATGTATCCACTGCCTCCCACATGAGGTAAATAATTACTGAAGTTTAATTCTAGAATTTGTGACAATCAGAAATTCACTTTTGTGCTTCAGGTCTTACAAGCCAAGTTTTCTTAAAGCTTCAGGGTTTATTTTCAAGAAATGTTGTTTGTGTTTTACCCTAATGGGTCTGGAGTTCCAGAGCAAAGTCATTAACAGTCACAGGAGTTGCTTTCAGGTTTTGCAACCTTTTAAGCACTCTGCATTTCCATGGCCTCCTCTTAGAGGAAAACAAAACAGTTATGTCAGTGGAGACACTTGAACTATTGAAAACTGTGTGTCAGCATTAGCTGCACTCAGTGCTTGGGTTCTGGCTAAGTGTGAGGGACCAGCAGTTGGGTAACAAAGGCTTGAAAACAGAATATTTTATAAGTGATCTCTTGTATTTCGAAACCAGCTTAATGGTGGCTTAGATGAGAAAAATTTGTAATTCTTGTTGAGTTTTGTTCCTTTTTGTTGTTCAGTAGAGTCATATTAACTTTTTCTTGCCCTGTTCCCAGGTTTTCTCTGATATTATATATACAGTTGCAAGTTGCACTGAAAATGAAGCCAGCAGATATGGCAGGTTTTTGTGCTGTATGCTGGAGACCGTGACAAGGTGGCACAGTGACAGAGTCATATATGAAAAGGTATGAGCTTGCTCGCCAGAATATGTGATGGCCACTTGTGTAATTCAGTCTAGTAAAAATGGATTTGGTGAAAGTTATATTTAAAAAGGGTGATCAGATTTTTCTGGTGGCATAATTGTAGAATTGACTTTCTGTGATTCATGTAGTTTTAATAGAAGGAATCTTGTATAGTGTTAAATATATTGGCTAAAAAAGTCCCTTCCATATCTGATTTTTCTCACAGCTTGTCTTGAAGATAATTTAGAGAACATATGGAAATGCTCTAATACTCCTTGCAAAAAAACCTGGTTAAATTATGAATAAAATTTTCTCTCACCCACAATTAAAATTTCAACATAAATAAGCTTTTAGAAAAAAAGTATGTGTGTAAGTCTTGTAAAGTGTGATTGTGTCTTTAGAATTTACAATTACCAGTTTTCTCTCCTCAAAAATGACTTTTTTCTTTTCTTTGTTGTGCCTGTAGGAATGTGGCAACTATCCAGGCTTCCTGACTATATTACGGGCAACTGGATTTGACGGTGGAAATAAGGCTGATCAGTTGGATTATGAGAATTTCAGACACGTGGTACACAAATGGCACTATAAATTAACTAAGGTAAATAGAGATGCCAAAACCCTGAAGTTTTTGGAAGCTTTAATAAAACCAACTCCATTAGATTTAATTTATGTTTTAGGCTTCTGTGCACTGCCTGGAAACGGGTGAATACACACATATCAGAAACATCCTGATTGTGCTGACCAAAATCCTTCCATGGTATCCAAAAGTGCTGAACCTGGGTCAAGCCTTGGAAAGAAGAGTACACAAGATATGTCAGGAAGAGAAAGAGAAGAGACCTGATCTATATGCATTGGCTATGGGGTAACAACAACTTACTTTAAGAAAGTGGTTAAAAGTGGATCATGAAAGGCATCTAAAGACTCGGAACTGTTGCAGTCCTAACATTTGATTTTTACCTTATCACAGAAGATTCGCTATCCTGCATCTCGGTGCTGGCAGTGTGAATGAAAACTCATTTTGTGCTGGATGATCACTATTTCCCTTTACAAGACTCTAGTAACACTTTAAATAGTAAAGATTTCCACTCGCAGAAGCATAGCTTAATTTTAGAGAAATAATATAGCAGCAAGGAGATAGGAGGGATAGTAAAATGAAGAAAGCTGAGGGCTATTCCTGCAAGACTAGTTAGATTTTGGAAGTTTATGTGATTCTGAGATGCTTAGTTACATGTTCCATCTTTGTGGTGAATGTGGAATCATCCTCGTGTGCCTGAGGGGCAGCTCGGCTTGCCCAAACAGTTGAGGTTTTGTCAGCAGGCAGTTTGTTCTGTGTGGTGTGTGGTGGTGATGAAGAGGGTGTGGAAGTAGGGCTGCTTCTGTGACTAGTGGGTTTGTTTGTTTTTCTTATTCTTTTGAGCTCATCAATAAAGGGGGAAGAAACTGCATATCAGTTAGGAAAAACTGTGAAATAAATAACAGATGAACTGTTAGATTAGATCCTCATTTAAGATTCAACCCATGTTTTGCTTTATGTTTGTGCATATTTAACAATCTGTGCGACTTGCAGCTATTCTGGACAGTTGAAAAGTAGGAAGCCTTTCATGATACCTGAAAATGAATTTCACCACAAAGACCCACCTGCCAGGAATGCTGTGCCTGCAACAGTACAAAATGGGCCAGGTGGTGCTGGGATGCCAACGTCTCTCACGATAAATACAGTTAGACTGGAAGAGGGCACTACTGAGGAGACTGGTAAACACACCTATGATTATTAATTGCATATTTTTAGTAGAGTTCTTCTGCCATTACAGCTTTCTCTTGAAATTTGGCTCGTTAATCTGAAAAGAAAAAAATGTAACTGTGATGCTAAATAGGTTCAGTGTGTGTTCTTTATTTTTCCTTGGGTTTGGGAGGGGGTGTTCTTAATCTGATTGCCTATTTTAGCTGTTAGGGACACATGACCTTACCTGAATGTGCTTAGCTCTGTGTTTTACTTAAACCAATAGGGTGTATATTAACTTGTTCAAATCAAGCTGTTCTCTTTTTTAAACAGATAAACTAAAGGAGAAGTCTCAGGGTGTGGTGAAAGTTATTAATAAAACTGTCAACGCTACACCAAAAGTGACAACAAGCAATGGAAACAGTGCATCTAATAGGTGAGAAAACTATTCTTACACACTCTATATTTTGTTCCTTCCAAAGCACAGAACTATACTTAAAAATGACCTGCCTTTTATTCTTACTTTCAGGTTCTGTACAAATTGTTTTCATTTCTTTAGAGTTTAATAAGTGAGATTATTTCTTTCAAAATACACAGCTCTACTGATCACTGATCTGACATTGTTGTGAAATGCATTCCATTTTAGCTGAACAAAGATAAAACAAATGAGGACATTTGCTTGTTGCTGTTCTGATAAAGAAACAGCAAATCTGAAATCTTACAGTGACTGCTTCAGGAAATTCTATCAAACCTTCAGTACTAAAACTATTGTGATAAAGCTGTGTTTTGTATGCATGCTAATTGGCCTTCTAATTTTTGATGCAGCAAAATTATTAAGGAGAAAGATGATAAAGAAAAAAGTGGGAAGGAAAAAGATAAAGAAAAAAAAGACAAGACTCCAGCTGCCACTCCAGAGATGAAGGCACTTGGGAAGGATGGGAAAGATAAACTGAAGGAAGAACGGGCAAACAAAGAGGAGAAACCAAGAGAGATCAAGGAGAAAACGCCGAAATCCGACAAAGAGAAGGAAAAAGTGAAGAAAGAAGAAAAAGCTTCAAAAGAAGAAAAATCCAAGACGGTTGTTACCATCATTGAGTCAAAGTCAACTGCAGAAAAGGAGAGAGAAAAGGAGCCGTCCAGAGAAAGAGATCTAGCGAAGGAAATGAAATCCAAGGAAAATGCTAAAGGAGGAGAAAAGGTGCCAGTAGCTGGGTCCTTGAAGTCACCTGTTCCCCGATCAGAAACATCAGAATCTGAAAGGGGTAAGTTTGTGTAACTGTGCTTGTCTAGAAAAACAGAATGTGTCACTGGGAAAATCACTGAACATCAGAAAATGCTAGAGAAGGTGAAGAAGAATCCCTACATAATGGCTAGGATTTGGGCATTGGCTTTTCAATACTGTGTCTAAAGCAGGCCATCAGGATATCTCCAAAAGGCAAACTATTTGAATGTGTGAACTTCCCATGTCTTCTGTGAGTGCTTGTTTTCACAAAGCCTATAATTATTTTTCTAATACCAGTCTGAACAGTCATTTATTGAAATATATTTGTAAAACTTTTGCCTTGCAAGTTTTGCAAATCTGTAATGCAAAAACCTCAGAAGGGTGTACTCTTCAGAGTTTCCTCACACCCTTTGAATTGGAAGAAAACAGGGAGAGTGGAAGATGTAGGTCTTTATGTCCCTAACAAGGACACAGTAAGCTGTATCAGTTGCTTCTTATATTAAGGGTTAGCAAATCCTTAATGTTGATATTTTAAGCTTTTATGATCTGAGGCTGATGTGGATGGAGTTTTATGTTTTGTGCTGCTCAAGGCAAACCACATAAGGGAGGGTTGTAATGCTTTTTGTTGGGTTCACCTTTTCAGGGTCTTCATAGCAACTCTGAAATTCAGATACTGACTTGCATAAAGTGGAAGTTTAAAGTGAGCATAAGTTTGCAGCAGTTTGTTCACATTACACTTTTCCTGCAAACTTCTATAAAGAGGGTCAAAGCATGCTAGTAACCTAGATGGCTTAAGGAAAACAAAATTTACTTAGTGGTGAAAACTGAATTCTAGCTTCAATTATGTTGGTGCTTCAGAAAGTGTTATTATTGGATTATCCTCTTTGAACTGTGTTTTAATAATGCCATTGTTCTGTTCTTTCCTCAGAACAAAAACGCCGCAAAGTTGATACACATTCTTCTCCATCACATTCCTCAACAGTAAAGGTTAGTATAGCCTGAGGAAGGCAGCACCCATGTTAGGCTCACAAGTTTGGGATGCCAGTATTCGACTTCCTTCAAGTTTTGTGCCAAGTATACACTGGAACCACTGGAGGTTTTATGTTGCATTAGAAAATGCATTCCTTTTCTTTATTGGCGGACTGTCTTTTTTTCTATAAAAATATTTTTTAATTAACCAAAATAATACTTCAAGGACCTAGCACAAATTTTGTAAAATAGTGTTTGGAAATTGCAAGAGAATTTTTACACAGAAGTGCCTCATTGCTTTAAGCAGTCAGTTTTTTTGGAGTGCAATGGTAGCTACAAGCAAATGAGTCTTTGCAACAGAGTGGAGCATATTTTTCTTCACTTCTATTGAAGAATCTATAGCACTGAAGATTCCTGGATGATACGGGATGTACGATACCTCTGAATTCATCAGGCTTCTTGATGAGCATCATACCGATGTGTGCCTTCTAAGGAGGAGTCTTGAAAGGAGTTCCATTTTAAAGTCTCCTTGGTGATCAGTTCTCCTGTAGTTGTGTATATTCAGTGCGCATGCAGCTTCTGTTGTACCTTCCCTTCGAGGTTTGTTTATTTCCAATGGGTTCCCACCGTGTTGAGCCCTGCGTTACGATAAAACCAGATGTGGCCACCAAGCCTCCTACCCAGCAAAGAGAAACCCCAAGCATTCAAGCGCAGCACAAAACCATGGGCGTAGCCTACTTGAAGACTCAGGGTAGCCATTCCTTGCTCCATATTTATATTATTTCTAAACCATCTATGTTCATGGAATCTTTGAATTTGCAGTACGTTGAACATTTAAAACTGTAAGTTACTAATACTTCATCGAGAGCACTGTGATGGATTATGTGGGTCTTTAAACTTCACCATCTTACCAACTCTAGAACAAGCTTTTTTTTTTTTTTTCTGTTTTTTTCAAAGAGAACATATTTTCCTATGTAAGATTTACTTGTAAGATTTAGCTTTATTTTGGAGAACTCAAGTAGCTTTTACTACTTTTGAGGAAACAGGTGACAGTGATAACTTCTCATAATTATGAAGATTTTGTAAATGGCAGTGTAAAGTCTTTCTAGAGTGACTTCTACCACATTTAACTGAAAGTGGAGAAGATACAGGTTTAAAAGGTATTTTAAGCCTGTTTCACTCTGGTTCAGCTGTTCAGAGTTAAGATTACCCTTTCTCTATATTTTGTCTAGGCAGAGAGTGTTTTTTCACTATTTTAGAAATTAGAGATAGACACTTTGTAATTTATTTAATAAGAGTCTAGAGAATAGATATGACTGTCTTTTTTTTTTTACCTCTTCTTTCTTTTTAATAAGTATTTCAGTTCCTAGCTTTATTCAGAGTACAGTATTAACATAAGATTTATTCCAGAAGGAGTAGCTGTTTTTTGTTTCAAGGGTACGGCCGTGCTTCCCAAAGTCCCTCTGGTTTCTGAAAACTATTCCAGCTCACGTGTCATCTCCGTTCATTTTCTACAGGACAACCTCAACGAACTCAAGGATTCTTCAGCAAAGGTTTGAATCTTTTAGAAAGCACCAAAGTTTATTTTCATGTTTTGTTGCAGAGAGAAGTTACCTTCTGCTCTTGTGGCAAACTCCATCAGAAAATTCAAATTCCATTCCTGTAAATGTTATTGTAGTAACAGGGACTTTTTTTGTCCTACTATATAGAAATTCTGTACAGGAGAGAGGGTTGGTTATGTAGAAGCAGCATAACAAAAATCCCCTGAATTCACCATTCTGTCAATATTTTGAAGAGATTTTATGGACCAGTATCTTTTCTGTTCCCCTCTGAAACTTGCATAGAAGTATCCTTATGATTAAGCCATTCATTTGGTTGAAAAGCTAATAAATAGCTAAAATAGTTCTTAGAATAGTTTGAGGGTGTTTGAATACACCAGTTTAAAAACAGCAGCTAGTTAAAACAAAGGACATTTGAGACATATCTCTGGAATATCATTACTCTTTCCCCTACAACTGTATTCATGTTTGAGTGCCATGGTAGTTTTTCTAAGCATCACAGACAACCCTCCTGAATTACCATCTCTGTGCATTTGCGTCCTGCAAATGCTCTTCAGATGCCCTGTTTTATGAAAAGAAATACTAAAGAATGCTCTCAGAAGTTCGTAGAATCAGAATTCAGTGTGGAAGGGACTTTACAGTCTTTGGCAAAAACATGGTATAAAGATGGCCCAGCACCCTGTCCAGTGAGATCTTGGTGTCCACTGTTGGGGAGTCCATCACTTTCCAGTATTGGGGAATCCATCACTTCCCTGAGGAGCTTATTCTGATGGCTGATTGTTTTGCCTGTGAAGAATTTCCCTCTTGTGTCCAGTTGGAATCTACCCATTTTTTCCATGTCTCCTTCCCCTTTGGTGCTAAGATTTCCCCTAAGCCTTCTCTTCTCCCCTGAGCAAACCCGTTCTCTCTGCCTTTCCTGCTGGGATGCCGGGCTCCCTGGGCCTTGGGTCAGCTTTGTGGCCCGTCTCCGGGCCATCTCCTGCCTGTCCACATCTTTTTGGTATAGCAGAGACCAAAACTGAGCACAGTATTCCAGGTGTGGCCTGACAAGCACTTGGGATATTGTATTTTAGACAGATGCTGTAACTATTCTGTTGTTGTTAGAACTCAAGCACATAACAACTGTTGTACAGTAAGTCACAACCACTGCAAATGTGCCAGTGCATCAGGGCATGTGACTAATGGGAAATGGATCCATCTTTGATTGCACAGTCAGTACCAATGTGTAACTAAACTGTACAAATATTTATCAGTTGGAAAATGCCACCCATTTGGACTTCCTGGATAATTTATGGGTTTATCTAGGATTACTTATATTCACTTAATTTAAAAATGCATGATGGATTACCACTTCCTATTCTGCATTTACACTGTTGTTTTCATTGTAGCTCATTTTGTATAAACAGTGCTCAGAAAACTTTGTACATTCTAATTCAATATAGCTGTGAGTCTGTAAGGGACACTTGCTGATGGATTTTTAATTTAATCTTTCCAATATCATCTATAACTGCTTATAGGGAGAGTGTATGTAGGAATTGTCCTTTTAATCTTACAGGTGATGAAATTACAGTGTCTATAGATTGAATTCATATATTTTATAAACCATCACCATGATATCTTGTATGTTTAATCTTTTTTGAAATTAAAAAATTACTATATATATGTTGAGCTCACCTCTACCTGAGATGTGGTATGTGGGAGTCTGTCTAATCTCACTCTTCCCTCCCTTACTGTATTAGTCAAGGTTCAACTGGCTAATTGAAATTTTGCTCACATTTTCATTAGTTAAGCTAAATTTTTAATTAAAAATACGTATTTGCTTATTAGCACATTGATGTAATCAGGCAGACAGTGGAGCTATTTGTAATTAAATTATTAACAAACAGCTTTATTTTTCTAGTTAATTTGAAAGGTTACGTTTTAGAAATAACTATAATGTGTTTTGTGTAGGCTTAGCTGGAAGTGTATTGCAGTTGTCTGAATTTTTAATGGATTTATTCTTTTAGTGCTTTGGGAGTGAAGGGTGCCCAACCCTTTCCTTCCTCTTCTAAATGCTCTTTTTTAATCTTTCTCACTTAATGAACTAATCTTCGTTCTTCATTGCCATTCTAACAGACTTAAAGCACTTCTTGACAATGTTCCCTGTACATGGTGTAAGACAATTTCTCTTCTTTACTGCCATGTACTTGTTTGGGGAAGGGATGGGATACTCAGAAGTCTGTAAGATATATGAGTTCAGCTTCCACTGAAAGTTTGGAGGTCTGTAGTGCTGTTGTCTGCTTACAGGCTTCCTTTATTCCTCACTTGGCTCATTTTCTGCAGGCAGACCGTGGAAATGTTGGTTTACATTGCAGGTTATAAAATAAATGATGCCAGACTTGAGTTAGGTTTGTGTTTATTCTTGCTTTGTCATTTGCCCAAGTTACACAACGCACAGCAGTGCCCAAAATTTGGTGTGGTTTCAGTTGGCAGCATTTCTGGAAGTGAGTTGATAAAGTTCTTCTTGCAAAGCTGGGAAGGATGGAAGTAGTTTTCCAAAACTCTGCACTGGAATGGTAGAAGAGCAGTGGAATCTGTGGTGAACAGCCATGAGAACATAAGAAATTAAATAGGAGAAAGCAGAGTGTTTGTTTCCTCACATGGAAATCGTCTCTGGCAGACAACTGAATGGGGCTGCTTAGAGAAAACATTTGCATGTCATTGTCAGCAAAGAAGGAAGCAAGGATACATTTACTTGTGGAACTGCATTGTAGGAAATGGAATAAGAAAAGAGGAGTGAGGGAGAAGAGCAAAACCAAAGATAACAGTGAAAGAGGTACTGAAAGGTCAGTCTCTGTTTTAGGAGGACAATAAAAGTTCAGTTAAGCAATAAAAGGAAAATAGACCTAATGTTGTTAGTGTGACTTTGAACATAAGACCTGTAACATCGGGTTTTGGTAAGTTAAATATTTACTGAAACTGGAGGAGGACAGGATTAGTTTAATTAAAAGAATAAAGGTACTTGAAACTCTGATTGGTTTGGTTCAAGTGATTTCTAGATTGTTCTAAACTGATCTTTCACTTCTTTCATTGCTCTCCTTCTAAGTAAGTGTATCTCAAAAAAGAAATACAGAGAACATTTTAATGAAAAGATATTTTTTCCCCAAATAGAATTGTTATGTTACAGAACTGGGGAAAGATTAAAATCTAGTGATTTAAATCTGTGTGCTGCTGTAACTCAAGTATATCAAATACCAAGGAAGTTGTTTTTAATTTAAAATGTGCTCAATATTTCTTAGAAAGATCTAACTTGTATTTAACAAGACAGATTTAGTTACTGTAGTTTATAACACGTGCTACCTTATATATATGTAAGTGTGCGTACACAGACGTGTACACACATACATATACACAGGAGCATTGGAACTTCATCAAGT
>JAOXXN010000025.1:10102116-10147317 GCA_026770055.1 Myrmophylax atrothorax | reverse complement strand
GGAGTTAGATGACACATCATTCAAAGTATTGGCTTCAATACTTGGGTGATAAAGATTATTCTTTAAAAATTAATTGTAGCTTGCTTAAGCAGCTGATTCCATTCATTCATTCCAGACAAGACTGCAAGTGTTAATTCAATCCAGTTAATGTGCCTATCCTATTTCTGTAGCCCTGCTGGCCGACTTGTGCTCATGCATCCAACAGTGCTGGTGAACAATTGTGTGTATTTAGATTAAGTGTTCCAGTTAAGAGACAATTTTCTTGAATTTCCAGTGTTGAGTCAATAAGCTGTAAGTTAAATTATAGATGACAAGTTTGAACGTGCCTTCAATCACTTTTTGTTTTGCTACTAAAGTATTTATGTTTAATTTTGGTCTTTGAGCTAAATCTGATATGTTAGAGTAAGACTTTATTTACACATCTAGGACTACATATTAATATTTGGTGATGTTGCCTTAATTTAACAGCACTACATAAACCACACTACTCCAACACTGTCCAAGAGTAAGGAGAGAGAAGTGGAGAAGAAAGATTTGGACAAGTCAAGGGAAAGATCCAGAGAGAGAGAGAAGAAAGATGAAAAGGACAGGAAAGATCGAAAAAGGGTTGGTGCCATTTTTAATGAACTTAGTTTAGACAGTTGGTATGTGCTTGGAAAGCCTTCTGTTCCAAGTTCTTGCAGTAATAATTGGCTGTACAGCCCATCTGAGCAGAAGTGATCCATATGAGAGCTGGTTTTTCTGTTCTGTTACTCTTTCAAAGGTCGGTTTACAGTAACTTACTCAAAACTTTTCCCCCTCAAAGCCGATCTTGAGAAACTTTACACAAGATGTAACAACTCGGTTACATTTCAAGTATTCAAAAATTAGTTCTCCAAAATGATCCTATAAGCAGGTGCTACTTCAGGAGTATGTTTTGGTCTGCTAACATCTGCATAATTGTATTTGGTGCCAGGATCATTCCAACAACGACCGAGAGGTACCGCAGGATTCAACCAAGCGGCGCAAAGAGGAAAATGGCACAAGTATGTATTTAACCCTTTTTGTGTGAGTTTATTATGCTTTGACTTGCTGTGAGTTGCAACTTTCTGTTCTGGCTTTAGCTGGTTCTTCAAAACACAGCAAAAGTGAAAGTCCTTCTGATTCCCCTCGCTTAAATGAAAAAGAAAAGGAGAAAAGCAAATCAAAATCTTCAGGAAAGGAGAAAGGTGATTCGATTAAGGCAGAAAAGATGGAGAAGAGTTCCTCTGGCAGCAAAAAGGTAAAATAAGCTATTCTCATTTTGTTGATGTTGTTGTTGACAAAACAAGCTGATTTTTTTTCTCCTTTGAGTTTTATTGCTGCTTTATGACCTAAATGCAAAAGATACATCATGAATGTAGAAAAATGCGCTTCTGAACTTCTGGTATCTTGTGGCTTTAAATATTTCAGCAGTCACTCCTTGCAGGATAAATTGGAGGACTAGTTCATTTTGGCAGTAACCAGGAAAACTACACTTCAGGTTTTGAATAATCTAGAATATTTGCAGACTGCTTGAGTGAGCAAATAGATGAAAGCAGTCTTAACTTACATGCAAACCAGCCTGTAATTCAGATTTTCTTATCCATGTGTCTGCACAGCTGGGTTTTTTTTGTGAAAACAGTAAATATGTTGTAGTTGTATTTGTAAACCACCAAACAGTAGTTCCCAGTTGTAACTCTGGTGCCAGTGCTCATCAGAGAACTGGGAGAGAAAGGTAAAATAATCTCAGAAATCACAGAAGCTGAGTGCTGTCATTTTGACTACTGATTTTTTTAACTGTGTCCAGTTGTAATGTTAAATATTAGTCCTCCTTGTCAGATTAATGTGCACCATAATAAACTATTTCCTATATGTGTATTTTTAAAGGAATCAAGACATGATAAAGAAAAAGCAGAGAAGAAAGAAAAACGGGACAGTACTGGAGGAAAAGAAGAAAAGAAACAATATCCTTTTACACGTCAATATTTTAGAAAATTGCTGAAAATATGATTCTTTTTATTATATGTAGCAAAATATATATATTTTTCCTTAATGTTGAATCTACTCATAAGTCTTCAGACAAGCATAGATAATGAAGATTCTTTCAGTCAAGGTAAAAAATTCTGCTTTGTTTGCTTTGGTATCTGCCATGTGTCCTGTGTACTGGTAAAGGATATACAGACAAACCAGCCTGAAATCACCCAGGGTAGCAGGGTGGGGGGTTGGCTTTTTTTTTTTTTTTGCTTTATGGGAATTTTTTTGGCTGATTTTTGTTTTGTTTTTTGCAGGGGCTTGGGGAAGGTTTGGGTGTGTTTGGTTTTGGGTTCATTTTCTTTTGAGGTGGAAGGATGTTTGTTTGGTTGTGGGGTTTGTTTTTTTTTTTTAATTTCTACCTTAGGGGGAAAAAAACTTCCCCATCATTAGCACAGAGGTTATATAGATGCTTAAATTTTTGGGGGGGGAAAAACCAAACCCAGGGGGATGTGTTGTGTCAGCAGTGTTTGGTGGAGTTGCATCTTAGTTGCTTTTTCCAAGAAAGGTTTCCATTGCTCAACAAAGGTGAATCCATGGGATCCTGAGAGTCATCAGTCTTAATAATCTACCTGTTAATTGTGTTTTGCCTAATAGTTGTACACTCAGTTTTGGTATCCTCTTCTTAAAGAAGAGCAAAGGGGGCTTATTGCAGAAAGAGTCTCCTGTTCCATCTGGTGCCATGGCTCATTCACCCACTGAAGATGAGGGCAATGTGGAGGGGTTTGGGTGACAAAGGGTGTTGATACCATGTGCTCTTTGGAGTGTGTTGGTAGTAAAAAGGATGGGAGTTGAGGTTATTGCTTCTTAGTGCTATTTCTTTTTATCTTGACATGATGAAGCTACTTCTGAAAGTACTTTCCAAACTGAAAATTATGAGCATTCCCTGGAAAGAATTTAATGGAATTTTTTTGGCTCTCTGTCCTTTATAGCTATTATCGTCTGATCACTGTGGATGGATCCCAGTTTTTTCCCCATTTCTTTAAATGTTACTTTGAAAAAAAAAAAGAAAAAGGCAGTCTTGGTAGATGAAGTTCACCACAGAGCACTTGCAGCTTCTTTAATAATAAAATGTGAAGTTTTGACTAGCAATTGAATATAAAGTGAGGATTGTCATCAGTTAAAAAAGCACAACTGTGTTTTGATGATTGTAAGTAACAAGTGCTCAGGTAAATGTCAGTTGAACAGTAGGGATCATATCCAGCTGTGTAATGGGCTAAACTGGAGCATCTGCCCTGGAATACTGGCACACCCACATCGTGTGCATAGTGAAGTATGAGAAAGTGCTTTGTGTATTAACACAGTTGTGGAATCTGATCCTGTGCTCCTGTTTGTTAAATCTTTGATAACATTCTTCCTAATGTACAATGTCTGATTGACTGCATTTATTTCTTGCCTAATTTAGAGATAGTAACATCTTGAGGGGCTTGTGTTCTAAAAGAGTTTATACCTTCACAAGTGACTACTTGTTTCCTATTTGTATCTTTAAATCAGTGTTTCACTACTTACAATGCAGTGTTTATATTAATTTATTTCTTGATGGAGAATAAACTAGAGTTATGGAATTATGAAAATAGTTTTATTTCCCCCATCATTCTTTGAGTTGTAAATGGAACAAAACGGGAAGTTGTGAGATCAGTGTTCATTTGAACAACATGTAATTCCAATTATGTATGTCTTCATTGCAGGTGACATTGAAGTGGGAAGATATCCAGCTGTGACCAGAAATGTATTTTCCAGAGTATAGATTGCACAGAAAATTGTGAATGAAGAGGACCCATCTGCATCTCCTTAAATTATTCAGTTCTCTGCTTTATTTCCCCATGCTAAGGACTTAATTGTTAAGTTGTACATTACTGTATTTTTAACTTGTTGCTTAGTTTCTTACACATTTATTTTCAGTACCTGGCTGAAAGTGTTACCTATTCCATATTTTAGCACAATGTGCTGCAAACAAACAGTTGCCATAGTGCAAATGAGGTTTCATGTGTACATAGTTCCACTTTAGTTTGTCAAAAATACTGCCTGAATTTAGTAATTCTTTCAATTTGAAATTGCATTCTTTTAGATGTTTGAAAATCACAAATAAACAGTTATTGAACCTTTTTGGATTTACCTCATTTAAACTCAGTTTTTATTTATTACTTGGCCTGTTTTTAATCTCAGTAACTAAAAAACAAAAGTTAAGTGGGAGCACTGTTTTCATGCAATGCTTAGGGATTATTTGTATATTACGTTGACTTGTTTAAAGAAACAAAGAATGAGCTCTGTCCCATCCCAACTTAAACCTGTGCTCAGTTGTCCCTTGTCACACCTTTTGTTTGTCATGTTGTTTTTAGATTGATTGGAAATGCTCTCTTCAAAACTGAAATAAATTAAGTTTCAGTTACAGCTACAGGAGCTTTGTATTGCTGAACTTTAGTCTGAAGATTTCACAATGACATTTTAAAAAGAAAAAAAAAAAAGGAATTTTTTTATCTGCTGAATTCTACCAGTGTAACCTTTTTTCTAAATAAACAATAGTTTTCTCAATGGGTCGTAAATCATTCTCTGTGTGGTCACTTTATTGCTTTATGGATTGTTACAGAAGTTGGATATTGGTTGGAATTGTGCGAGGGTGGTTCCTGGGTTTGCTGAGGAGGCCTCTGTACCTGTCCTTTAACAGAAGGGCTGGTTACAGGGTGTGGTGCCTGCTGTGAAGTGACAGATGTGTCAGGGTTTGCCTTCCTGCGTTCAGTAATGTTTACACCTTTCTTAGAGGCATTTGTCCCTCATCCAAAGGTCATTAAAATCTCTTCTTGGATCAAGTAGTAATACTATTAAACACAGAGACTTACTCATCTCTTAAATATTCTGAGGGTTTGGTTTGTTGGGGTTTTGGTGGGTCTTTATTAATGTAGTCCAGAGAAAGGGAACTTTAATCAAAAGTTGAGCATTCCTGGTGTTCTGTGCTCTCACTAATGGGATTTGGGACAGGGGGTGTTGTCTTGGTGGCTGTATTTGAAATACTGAATGTTAAGAAATTAGTGCTTATAGACTTGATCAGTAAAACTCTCCTGATTAGTTTTGTTCTGATTAATTAGAGGTTATTTCTGAGTGGATCATAGAGATTACAAACCCTTGGCCTGCAGTGCAAGAAAGACAAATTGGGAAGAGAATTGGGTAAGAGTTATGCAGCTAATTAGAGGTGAGAAGGAATTCCTAAAAAGGAGAGTAGTCAAGCTAAACACTCAGACTTTTAATTAACTCATTAGGGCATTCCGAAATGAAATACTTCTATCCAAGTCACTCTGGTCAGGCTTTGTCTGGGGCTGCAGCCTCCCCCAGGCTCGGGGCTGTCACACCGAGGTGGGTTCACCTGGACAAAGATCACCCTGGGGCCTCTCAACGCAGTGTGGTCACCTAAATGAAATAATGATGTAAAATCTGCTTTGAGGAACTGCATCCCTGCCCTGGCAGGAGCGTTTGTCCCTCAGCTGCACTGCCTGTTGATGTGGCAGCAGTGGGGGCAGAGGAGGAGGGGTGTGTTCTGGGGGGTGGTAGTCCTGGCCCAGGGTCCCGATGGAAAACCTGATACTCAGCTCCCATTAATTAAGCCCTGTCTGATGTGATGTTCTAATTGCTCTGTGTAATCTGCAGCATCTGCGACGGGTCACAGCTTCAGCTATTCCATAATAAGGCATTTTGGCTCAACACTGGCAAACTTCCCTTGTTTAAAGGGCAGGGGAATATTAAATAAACACCGTTTATATTTATTTGCCTCAGATCAAACCGTAGCTCTTACATTAATTTTGCAGGATTTTTTTGGTAATTAGCCTACTCAGCCCATATTTGGAATTCAAATCCAATATTTGTCGAAAGGCTTGGAATGATATTAAAAATCTGCTTCACCGAGGACAGGGGAGGGATGTAGCTCGGGCTTGCGGCGTGCGGCGGTGCCCGGCCCGTGGTGGTGCCCGGTCCGTGGCGGTCCCGGCGCTGGCCGCGGGCCGGGATCACCGAGGGCTCTGGTCGTGTCGGTCACAGGAGCGGCGTTTCCCCCCATCCCGGCCGCTGCATGTCAGTGTTGAGCCGAGCACGGCAGCAGGTCCCCCCATGCCTGTTGCCGAATCCATCCTGGTGTTACGGAATCATAAAACCGCTTGTGTTGGAAGGGATTTTAAAGATCACCTAATTCCAACCCCCTGTCACAGGCAGGGACATCTTCCACTAGTCCAGGTTGCTCAGAGATCCATCCAAACTGGTCTTGAACACTTCCAAGGATGGGGCAGCAACAGCTTCTCTGGGAGAGCTGTGCCAGTGCCTTACCACCCTCATTTATTTCTAAGTTCTAATTTAAACTTGTCATCTTCAAGTTTAAAGCCATTCTCCCTTGTCCTATCACTCCATGCCTTGTAAAAAGTCCCTCTCCAGCTCTCTTGTAGCCCCTACTGGTACTGGAAGGTGCTCTGTCTCTCCAGAGCCTTCTTTTCTCCAGATGAGACGGCTCCAACTCTGGACCTGCCTCTATAGGAGAGGGGCTCCGGCCCTCTGAGCATCTTCGTGTCTATTCTGGACTCCCTCCAGCAAGTCCACATCCTTCTGTTGTGACTGACCCCAGAGCTGGACACGGTGCTCCAGGTGGGATCTCAGATGAGCAGAGTTGGGTAGAATCACCACCAAGTGCACATACATTATCTCAAGTTATTCCCTTTCCCTTCCTGTCCACGGTGTCCTGCTTTGTCCCTGCAGCAGGGACCAAACCCTTGTCCCCTCTCCCTGCTCTTGTGGCCCTGACTCCAAACCTGCCCAGGCACTTCTCTCCCACACTCTGCTCTGCTTTTATATTCCTTTAATCAATTTCTGGTGTTATATCATACCCTTCCCTACTTGTTACAGTGTATCAAGCATCTGCCATGTGCTCATTAATTGGTCAATTACTTTATTTATATGCTAAACGTTATCTAAAGCACCAGTCATTACCAGCATCGTGGCTGCAGTTTGTGTTGTGCATTTTTATAGGCTTTAAGTGCCTTACCCTCTCCTTGCCATCAAGGCTGGGGGGCTTGCTTGGACCCCTGGTAACCCTTTGTGGACCAGTCAGCAGCTCAGCCCCATTCCTTGGCCCTGTGCAGATCCCCACTCTTGGAGGGCAGGTCTGTAGTCACCTGCCAAGCATTCCAGCCCTTCCTCAAGCCATCTCCTTTTGGCTTTAGAGTGTTTTCTACTGCTGCCTTCAGCTCCTCCCTGCCTGAGAGAAGAATAAAGTAAGAAAGACCTCAAACCACAACAAAACAGCTGACAGGAGAATCCCCTGTCACTGTCTGCTGGGGCAGGCCAGGTGCCACTGCACATTCTGATTTCAATCCTCATCTGCTGGTACAAATTAGCTCCAAGTTCACCTTGAGGTGTCAGCTCTGCCTGCTTGCTTGGAGGTGTCAACAGCCTCTTCACCAGTGGGAAATGATTCTGGAAAGCTTCTGCTCTGCGTTGGCTCTGCTCTCCCCCGCCCTGTGCTCACCACTTGTCATGGTACCTTCCCTGCTCCTGCTCATCTGATTGCAAGTTGGTGCAGAGTAGGATCTTGTCCTCTTGCTCTGCTGTAAGATGTCCTGTCATCCTAAAATGCCACAGTGGCATAAATAATTTAGGGCTAACACTTCAATGTTAGAAACAGCAATAAATAAATACTCAGTGTGTGCACAAAGGTTTCATTATCCTGCCCACCGTGTCAGCCCGTGGAGACACTGCCACACAGCACATCAGTCTACCAGTGCCATCCAGCAAAACCAGTGCTGCAGGTGCTCCCAGTGAGTTTGATGAGCTCCCCTAGGGAAGGGCAGAGGTTTTACTGGTACTCTGCTGGAAGGTGTGTATGGCAGCCCCTTCACTCGGACTCCCCTCTGGGTACCATGTGCTGTCTGGCTGCTCCTCACCTCACAGGGCAGAGGCTGCCAATGCCTGTGCCTGGGGGAAGCTGGAAAGCACTTTTCCTGATGCTGTTGCAGTGATGGTGCCATATTACAAACCAGACTCATCAGTCCCTCTCAGACTGATGAAATAAAGACAAGAAAGCCCAGAGTCAGAGCAGGACTGGGATGTTGTGGGGGCTTGGGGGGATTTTAGCCAAACGTGCCTCCCCATAGGGCACACTCAAGAGGGGGTCCCATAGGGGAGATGGGGCTCCAGCCTGGGGCTCCTGGGCTGGTTGAGACACAGCAGTGGCTGCCCTGGGCCTCTTGGAATTAGACCATGGCAAAGGGGCAGCCTGGATCTTCCTGCAGCCCCAGTGCCATGGGGGCACCAAGAATGGCTCAGCAGTGCTTTGGGCTGCAGGCACTGCTGCTCCTGGGTGCACTGTCCTCCTTGACACCAGTTTTAGGTGGATTATATTCTGAGTTAATATTACTTTGAAATTTATAATATCCATGCAACTATTATCTCCAAACTTAAATCCTTTAGGTTAATTGAACAGAGCTATCATTATCCAGATCTTGTTTATGTATTGCTGCCTGCAAAATAGAGCCAATTTTCCAGACTGAAATGATGAATATGAGAACCAAAGACATTTCCTAATGTAATTTTAATATCCATGATGTATTATTATTTTAATAACCATAAAGAATAATTATTTTAAAAAAATAGATGTTGTGGTCCTTTGCACAAAACCTTCAAAGGAAGAACTATGCCACAATGATACAGTATTGATTATATTTTGTTGTCAGACGTGCTCTGTACCATGGGGAGGAGCTGCTGTTGCTCTGGGTTTTTAGGCCTGAACATGAACACAGTTGAAGTCCTTTTGCTCCCAGTGATGGCTCTGGAAACTGGATGCATTACTCTGAGTTTTTCCTTATACTATTCCCCCCCCAGAAATCTAGACACAATGTTATGCTGGGGTGTGTTAGAGCCCAGCATTCCAGGGCTGTCATGCAGCCCTGCTGCCATTGTTGCAGTCCATGTAGCAAAGGCCAGGTTTTGGACCAAAGGACACTGTCCTTGTGGCCCGGGGATGCTCTGGATTGCTGACAGCCCAGCCCCGCCCAGCCCAGGATTGCAGGACCTGTTCCTGCCCCTCATTGCTGTGGTTACAGTCCATGTGGGGCCATTCCCCACCCTCTCCCAGCTGGCCCGGCTCTCTCAGCTCCCTAAGTGCAGCTGTGCCTCTTTGCCCCTCCCCTAATTGGCTTGTTTTGCCCGACTTATATTTATTAGAAACCCTTAACACCTGTTTTGCAGGCTCTGGTGCTTGGTGACACACTGGTGGGGCAGCACCTCACCAGCTCTGGCATTGCTGTTTCACTCACACCCTCCAAGCTCAGTGCTGGGGCTCAGTGGGCACATGAAGCCCTGCCTTGCAGGGGCACCTTTATCAGGTCCGTGGGGAAGGGAGCATCGCTCATCCCTGTGGCCAGCGCAGGGCTGTGTGTGGCTGTCAGGCAGCAGGGAGGGGGTCAAGACTGCTCTCTAGCAAAATGCAGCCCGCCCACATTTGCCTGGATGTTGAGCGTGAAATGAAGGTTAAAGGACAGAACAATATTTTCTCCATGCCTCCCTGCATTCATTGTGTGGGCACTTAACATATAAATAGGCTCATTTCAGCACGGGCTCCCCCAGGCCCAGGGCAAGGAAGGCCCATATCCCTGTGCCCAGTGGAAGGGCCGCCCAGCACAGAGCCCAGTGAGCCCAGCACAGGACCCTGCTCACACTCACACCCACCTGAACCCCTCATCCTTGTATGGTGGTTTAGGATCAAAGAATTGCTGTTTATTACTCTCACTTAGCCCTTGTTTATTCCTGAGCTTATTTTGCTGTTGTTGAAGCCTTGTCTGAAGACATGGGGGTGGGCTCAGCCCCTGTCCCACCACTGTGCTCATGTACAACAAGCACCAGTGGCTGGCAGCAGTTCCATGGGGATGGGACCAGGCTCAAGCAGCCCCGTGGTTGGGACCCACTGCCGGGCACTGGGTGCTGAGCTGGGAAAGGTACCAGTAACTGCCACGTACATTTTCCCCTTTTCCCCTGCAGCCAGAGGCAGCACTGTGGGGACACTCCACCTATGGGGACACTCCAGCTGTGGGGACACTCCTGGCTGGGTTGCAGGGTGTGCCTTGACCAGCAGGTACCAAACCACTCACTCAGGTCCCACTCCTGCCTGCTCTGCAGCCACACTACTGCCCAGGACCTTCCCTGGAGGATTTTTTATTTTTCAGGAGCTAATCTTTTCACCTCCAGTCATCCAAGGAGAGCCTTGTGCTGCCCCAGCTCAGCCCCAGCAGACACTGGGTGCTCAGCACTGTCACCCTTGATGGTCCCTGGAAGTAGCTCAGGAAGCTGGTTCCCGATGGGGACCATTGGGTGGGGTGGCCCTGGAGAGGCTGTCCCTGCCAGGGTGTGATTTTGGGGCACACCAGCTGTTTAATACCAGGACTGCCTCCTACAGGTCATCAGTTTGTGGTGACTTGGAAAAACCACACTGTGGATGAATTAAACTCCAATTTATTGAATTGGGATTAGTTGCAATGTTGGGTGAAAGTTCTTTTTTCTTAAAAAATCATTGCTGAAAAGGTGGGAATTGCAGGAAAACACATCTGTATAGTCACCATTTGAGCATCTCCTGCCCTGGCTGGAGCCCTGAGGGTTCTCCTCTGCCCTTTCCCTGCTCCCCACAGATGCCCTTGCAACCTGGCCAGGATCAACCAGCTGCACTCACGAAGAAAATAATGAATTAGTTGGTTTGCAGAGTACCAAACCAGAAACATGTGTTTCCCAGCAGCATCCCTGGTTCAGCGTGGTGGGAGAACCATCAGTTACACCCCTGGGGCCTGAGGCCAGGCTGGATGGGACTTGAGCAACTGGTGTACTGGTGTAGGGTGGGGTGGTTGGAACTGGATAACCTTTAAGGTTCCTTCCAACCCAAACCATTGTAGGGTTCTGTGGTAAATACCTGTGGAGCATCCCAAACTGGACAGCAGTAGGGAGGGAATCTTTCTCTCCTGACAAAAAGATAAACAGGCTTTTAAATTTTTTTCTTTACAGTTTTATTTACAAAATGTATTAAAACTCTTTGTACAACACCTCATCAAAATGAGGCTCAGTAATTGATGCCCACACATGCAGTTTATGCTTTTACAGCCATTAGTTTGCTTGGCAATTTTTCTGCTCACTGAAGTGCAGTTTCAACAAACAAAAATAGGAACTTAAATTACAAAAAAAAAAAAGGAGAAAAAAACCCAAAAAGAAAACTGAAAGAACCCTAAAATCCCCCCAAAGTAAAACAAATTAAAAAAATATACCAAACCAAATCATCGTGAGACTACTGCCGAACTTCCAATAGCTTGAAGTTGGACGCCGGAATTGGTAAGCACTCAACACGTTTTGTTTTAGCTTTACATGCAAGTTTAAAAAATATCGAACCATTTACCAAACTCCCTTCACTGGTGTGAAGCCTCCACTCTTAAAAATTGATCTGATAAACATACATCTTTTATACAGCTTTTAAGAAAAATGTTTGTTTTAAATACAACTCATAACCACACAGCTTTAGCTCGCCCTTGCTGGGGCCGTGATCGCGTTCAGAAGTTGAAAAAAAAATCACAGTTTCATGAAAAGAAAATGAAAAACAAAACAACAATTTTTTTGTCAACATCTTGTTAAAAACTTGAACAATAAATTATTCTCCTATGAGCTTTTAAAATGATTTTATATTACATTTTGTTGGAAATACTTATTTTTAATGAGATTTATTTTTCTTTTTTCTTTTTTTTTGTCTTTTTTGTTTGTTTGTTTTTGTTTTTAAATCCTATTAAAAGTTCAAATCTATCATCAGCAAACTAAATGCCTAAGGGTCAGACTGGTTTAAATGAGTTTCTTTTTCATTGTATGTTACTGATGAAATAAAACTCTATCATAAACTACAGAAAATACATATTGTCGATTAGAGGTAATTAGTATGCAGATATTCCATTGAACATTTCCCATGTGATTGACAATATGTTTAAAGGTTTGTGGTTTTTTTTGTCTTTTGCTTTTTTTTTTTTAAATTATTTTCAAAGATGAAGTTAAGTAGTTTCCAGGCAGAGGTTCAAGGCTGAAATGCTGCTGTCTAAGACGTTGGATGTGAGTAATAGTGAGCCCCTGCCTGGAGCTGGCGGAGAGCAGTGTCCTCCTCAGGAGAGGCAGCGACAGGAGCATCCTCTCGCCAGGGGCCATGAAACAAGAGTTGGCAGGAGCTGATATAATATAACAGTACTAGCAGGACTCATGTTAGATCACTTACTATTACTCTGGAACTGCAGCTCTAATTGGAGTTACTATCCTCTTCCCTTACTTCTGTTTTACAAGGACTGTTACCGAGAAGCATTAGCTGAGCACAGTGCTAGTTGGGAGAGAACTGGGGTGATGCAGAAGCAGGCCTGGGAAAAACTAACCTGCCCTTCTCTTGCTTCATTGCTTGATATTAAACAGTGAATTAAAATGCAAATGCACAGCAAGAAAAGAGATATATGGTCTGAACCTAAACAGCAAGTAGCTTTTCCTTTTTTTATTTTTTATTTTTAAAAGCCACCCAATGTCATTTAAATAAAGCACCTGTAGGTATGCCTGATGATAGAACAAAAGAAGGAATGCAATATTTTCTGCCCACACTTTAGCTACCTTGTCAAGAAATTAATTTACTGATCTGGAAGCAAGACATGCAGTTCCACAAATTCCTTTCTTTTGGATTTACAGAATCACAGTCATCGACCTTAATTGGTTTGAACACACAGATTCTTTTCTTCAGGTGTTACACCTTTTACTGCTATACAGAATTGCTCAAATTAGCTGGAGAGATCAAAGTGGCTCAGAATAAAAATAAAATCACACCACTGTAAGTAAATACTGAAACATCTTGACATCAGCTCATACAAGCAGTGGCAGGCCGGTCCGTGCTCACACGCAGCAGGTTTCTGAGGCTTTGTGTCAGGAGGAGTTTCATAATTTGATACGATTGGGGTGGCTGATGAAACCGGCTGCGGTTTGCTCTCAGGACACAAGTTCAGTTACTGTGCAGTGGTATCAAAGAATGGCTTTTGTTGCACTGATTTTATTTTTACAAGATTTTTTTTTAACATACCAATATCTTGTTACCAGTCCTTTCCTTTTAATTTTCCTCTTCTCTTTCTCTTCTCATTTTTCTTTTTTGTTTTTTCTTTTTTTTTTAATTTTTCTTTTTCTTCTCTTCTTTTCTTTTACTTCTTTCAAGCAAAGCAAGAATATTTCAGTGATGGTTTGCATTGTTGTGAGTCTCAGAGTCTTCCATAAGGCACTGAAGGAAAAAAAAAATCAGTTTTTCCTATTAAAAGTACATTGCACCATCATCAATGCGTGTCACGCCCGACACCTCGGAGAGAGTACGACTGGCTCAGGTGGTCCAAATCCATGAAGTAGCCACATTCTCTGCTGCTCTTCCTCTTGCATGCTGTCAGGGTGAGGATCTATAATAAAACCAGAGAGATTTCATCACTGCCTGGCAGTGAGGGGCAGGGGAGCTCAGCCTGGGGAGAGGCACAGGCTGTGGGCAAGGGGCTAACCAGGCTTTTCCAGAGTCATTTTTCAGCAATTCAGCTCTACTTTTCCTGCTTTAGAAATCATGAATTCTTGTGTAGAAGTTTTTGTTCTACTGTAGATTTTTTGGAGTCTTCCTAAGAGCACTTACCTGACCTGATTATAGCTTAAAAAACAAAGGGGAAGAGACCAACAAGTGAGATGTGAATTCTGATTACAGGGATTTTTAAAGCAATTAACAAAATACTTTCATTTTGAACAAGCACGATGCTGGAGAGAGGAGCTACTCACTGCAGCCCAAGCCAGCTGCCACTGTGTGCAACACAGGGTGGTATCAAGCTTACTTCTGATCAGGGGGGAAAGTTAAACCACTGATACTTTGAGACTGCCACGAGATAATGTTTCAAAAGCCCTCTTGCAGCAGCCTGCTGATGCACACAACAAAATAGCACAGAGAGCTAAAACCAAAATAAAGACAGCATGGAAGCCAGCGGGTTTGGTTCCCGGCCCGCAGCCGTACCCCTAGATTTTCACACTTTCTGTGCCGTACACGTTGTAGCCTTCTCTGTAGGTGGCGTAATTCTGGGTGTTGGTGGCAGGAGTGGGTTTGAAGTTCTGCGTGTTCTTGGTGAGTTTCATTCGCTTGGACTCGGCCCGGGACTTGTAGCAGAACTCGATCAGAGCCACCATCATGGCCAGCCCCAGGCCTCCCACAAGGATATAGAACACCCCGGCAACATTGCTCAGGCTCAGAGCGCTCGTCTTGTCCTAAGAGAAACGAGCCACGCCGTTAGTTTTGCTGTGAGGAGCAGACAGGCAGACAGACAACAAGCTACTTTGCACTCAGTCCTAGCTGGAATAGCTACACTCGTGGTGCTCAGTGTCCGGCTCACGGGCCAGTGCTGACCCCCCATCCCCACAGCCCGGGGCTGCGCAGCAGTGACTGCTCTTCCGCCCTGTGGCGGATGAAACCCTGGCTGACTCCAGGGTGATGGTATTTTTTTGGCCACTGACTGCCCCAGGCCTTCGGTGTCCCAGAGCATCCTACGGCTGAGCATCCCTGGTGGCAAAGGCACTGTAGCAGAGCAGTGCTGGGGAAAGCAGTGGCTGCATAAACAGAAGGCCATGACAAAACTAGAAAAAGCCAAACCACTGCACACTTGGTTCTGGCAAATGTAAGTAAAATTGTTGAGATGCTGCTAAACTTATCTACATTTTTTTTTCATTAGTTAAAAAAAAAAACCAAACCACCCTAGGAAGATGGTCAGTTACTTGGAGGTCAAGCAGCAGAGCCCTGGGCTAAACCAGCACCTCCAGGAGAATGAGTTATAGAATAAAACCAGACACTGTAACACAAAAATCTCTGGCCAGGGTTTGGCCTCCTTCAATACATGTCAGATGGGGGAGAAACTTGCATTTTTAAAAATGGGATTCTGTAATCAGATTAAATAGAGCTGCAACCCTTTTGCTGCTGCACGGGCTGGCATGGCCCCAGCTGGGCTGGCACACCATTCCACTCTGGCCCCGATGGATGCCAAAGCAACCTGGCTGTGCCCAGAGAAGACACTTGCTGATGGAGCTCAGTAAACGAGTCTCTCCAGGGAAAGAAAGATTTGCATACAGTTGGAATAAAATATGATCTACCTTGCAAGTGTCTGTGCGTTCCACGGGCAGTTTGGATATAGGCAGTTGTAGCAAACAGCCTGCCATATAAACTAAAGATCCTACTCATTTATACTTCTTTTCAATTACAGTTCCCTCCTGCAGCTGCTGTGTGTTCAGATATCCCATGATCCCAAATTTATCTCATACAACAGCTACAGGGTTGTGCCCTAAGCAACTTCCAGTCCAACTGAAATCAATGAAATTTTATTATTGGCTTCGCTGGAACTTGAAATTGTCCTCCGACACTGAGAGGGTGCTTTGAAATTATAGTTTTCTGTTTGAATGATTACAGAGAGCACTTCCAAAGGCACCAGGGGAGTTATGCACTCAACTGCGACCGAATTCAGCTGGAGCTGGATTTCCCCTCCTCTTGGTGCCTTTGAAAATGTCCTTCACTCCAACAAGCCCAGCACTTTTACAGTGTTTTTCTCCCCAATGGGTCTATAAGCATTAAAAAAAAGAATCCTGTGTTTTCTTTTAACTGAATAGTGTAAATAAATATTTCCTGCAATTTAAGTGTGCAGCTACCAGGCTGCTCCACGTCAGGAGAGGGATCTCCCCTGGGGTCTACAGTGGTCCTGCGTGAGGCTGGCCAGCCCTGCAGCACAGCTGGTGGGTGACAGGGCAGTACTGCAGCAAAATGGTTCAAAGTAGTATAAAAAGGAACATGGAACATTTAGGTAATGAATCACCATTAGCATTTCTAGATTTTTTTAAAAAAATCCAGCCAATTTCAAACTGAATTGCAGAATAGGGTGGGAGAGGGTTTTTTTCCTTATCAGTGGTCTGTCCTGAAAATTTACACCCTTAGCAAGCATAATGTGACTGTTTCCCAAACTGACATGTAGAGAATCTAAGTCATAATTTTGAAACAAAAAAGTGTTTCCTCAATAAAACTAAAACCAAAGAAAGATGCTGGCCTGAATAATATACAATGACTGTGCTGAAGCTTGCACATTTAAATAAAGACACCAGCTTGGGAGGCTTAGGGGGCTTCTCTTTGCCTGTTTTTCTAGCAAAATACTCACACAGTAAAACATACTTACAACTACAGTCTGTTACTGCATATAAGAAAAACGCTGTCATGTTCTGAGACTTAAATTATTTTTTCTATTCTTTTCTTTCAACCTTCAAAATGTAAATAGCAACTTTTGAAAAGTCATTCTTGGTATAAACAAACAGTGGGTCAAAATGTGATTGCTAATCAGTACAAAAAGACCTTCAGCGACTGACCTTACTTCCGGAGTCCTTGGCTCCACATTCACCCTTATCGTACCACCATTTGTTTTTCAGCTTGTCTAAGATGCCTTGTTCACTGAGTTTCAATACTGCAAGGTTTACAGGAGTTCTTCACGTGGGAAATAACATAAATAACATTATATTATGTTATTTTATGTTATTCAATCTTTAAACTACTTTAAAACTATACAAAGCGATAAAGCAGGGTTCCTGGCCACAAAGTATTTACACTGCAGGCAACTGGATCATCCCCTTAAGTTAACGCTAGAGCATCTCTACATTACCAGGTCCTGCCCATATCGCTTTGAGTAATCGGCACTCACTGTTAAATGAAGGCAGTAGAAACAAAGCAAGGCCAATTTCCCAGTTTGGTGCACCACAGGCACTTGCAGTAGCTTTACAGATTCGGCTGGGTTTGATCTAGCAGGACCCTCGTATTGCACTAACAGACAGAAGCCCCAAACCAGCCACTGTGGCTTCTCAAGGTCAAACAGCACTTGCGGCTCCCAGTCCCTGGCAGCCCCCATGCCCCGTGGGTGTGGGGGTGTGTGTGCACATCTGCAAAGCAAAAGCCCCCAGGGTGGACTCCTGGAGGGAGGTTTTGCCAGCCCTCACAGCCTTTTCCCTGCCCACGGTGGGTTCTGCAGCTCCTGCGGTTGCTGCTGCAGGGGCTGTGCTCGGAACGACGGTGCTCGGGTGCACTCCCCGGAGCTGCTGCATCCTGAGCTCCCCCAGTCCAGGGAACTGCAGCAGAAAATAAGCAAATGCAGGCCTCTGTGAAGCGAATTCGTGAATATGAAAACACTTGCTGAAAGTGCCCATGGTGGGAAATGTTGGCAGGACAAAGGGAGCTGCTGACTGGTACTGACAAGAGCCCATAGCCAGAGGGTACCTGAGCTCATCTGCCTCTTTCCTGTGGGAAAGCAGCACCTGAGGAGCTCTCAGGTGGGTTTTGTCATTTCCAGTTCCTCTTTGTGTGATATTATGGGGTTTTTTCCTGCCTGCTTCCACGAGACAGGCTCCCTGCATAAGGGACATCTTCAGTTCCTGCTCCTGCTTGAAAAGCTCAGATCCCTGTTCCATGGCTGTGCAGGGCAGCTGGTGGGGAGGAAAGGGCCGGGCCCTTACCCTCGGTGATGCTGTGCCACTTTGCATGGGATAACACGGGGCAGACACAAGCATGGCCTCCTCTGGGTCCATCCAGGCCTATTGTGAGTGGAGGACCTCAGCCCACATCTGCCCCAGTGCCAGCCTCATGTCTGGATCTCATTGCTCCCTGCCTTTCTCCCACCCCTCCTCAAAGTGCCTGACTCTCCAGAGCAGACGAGATTCAAGAGGAAGAGCAGCACAACCTATACAAAACACTTTAAATACAAGCTTAACTGGTGGAATTTAGTGAAGCATTCCCAGACTGGGAGAGCTCACAGCCTTGGCAGCAGCTGGAGTGGCTGAGCCCTACCATGCCTGGGGCAGGGCAAGATGCTGGAAGAAGCAGCTGGTAAGGAAAAGCCCCCTTCCCTCATCTGGCAACCTCCGAGATTGCTGTGAGACTGCTGGTGGCTGATGCTGGAAAGCGCCGCCCTTGGAGGTGCTGCGAGCCCTTTGGGGCAGGGCAGCAGCCCCACGGCGCCGGGGACAGGCTGTGCTCAGCCGAGCCCAAGCAGCTTGTGGGGCACCGTGATAAAACCGAGCATGTCCAAGATCTCCTGAGCTGAACGCCCCACGGGCTGCACCAACGCGACCCAGTGTGGTGTCACTGAGGCCACCAGGGAGGCAAGAGCAAGGAAAAGCCCTCGCGGTGGGGAGAACCACCCTGATCCCAGCGGCGGCAATGCCAGCAGTGCTTGCAGAGCAGCCTGGCTGTCCAGGGAGAGGCAGCACCACGCCTGGTCTGCACAGGGCTCGCTCTGACACCAGCCAAGATTTTATTTTTATAAAATGGCTATTTTTAAGCGGCAGCTGTAATCTAATTAAGTATCAATCAGGGCTGGCGGTAGCGCTCAGCCGGACACAGCCGACGGCTGGCGGTGACGCGCTGCGGGAGACTGGCCGTGTTCGCTGGCTCGGCGCCGGCAGCAGGCACGGAGCCCCTGCACCCGCAGCCAGCGGCATCCTGAAAAGCCAGCTGTGCTGCAGCTACACTTACATCCTCCTATAGGTAGGGCTATAAAATATTAACAGGACCAAAACACGCTTCACACAGTGCAAATGCCCGGGGTGCTGCAAGTGATGCACCTGCCCTGCCAAGTCACACTGATGGCGACCAGCCAGGTCCCGGCCCAGCCACCACTGTGCACCCTCCTGGACAGCAGTGGCTGTGACGAGACCCCCAGTGACCCCCAGGCAAGCACACTACGATCAGCCGTGCATGACTGCAATGCCAGTCAGTGAAATGTAAGTGCCTTTACCTACCACTTACAAGCCCCAGCAGAGAGTGGGGTGAATTATTGTTTAGAGAACAGTGCTCTCATTTGAAATTTCATTTAAAAACTATCCAATTTGGAGAGATTTTATGCAATACATCTCTCCACTTTGAAAAGCATTGTACAGTTGAGAATACACAAACAATAGGAAGAAGGTTATAAACACCTTTCCTCCTACCCGCATATTTTATTGTGCAAATTTTCCCCTCCCCCCAGTCCTATTCCAAACACTATTTTTAATTTGCATGCCTTTACAAACCCCATACGGAGTACCTAGAATTTGCATAACATCCAATACATTATAGATTAGCTTTCACAACATTATACAGTACTGGGAAATGAGGAGGCTTAATATGCTAATTAGGGTGCTTTATTTTTTTTTCCAAGCCAAGATTGCAGTTAATTGTGCACACGCAACTGCCAAAAAAAAAAAAAAAGAAAAAGTAGTAAACTAAAATTATCTTAACTAAACAGATGGGAATTTGCCTAAACTGGGATTTTCACTATAGTTTGTCATGGCCCTGTTTGTCAGGTGAGGTCCCTCAGCTTGGGTAGGGAAGAAGTGATTTGGTCCATCCATCTGTCTCAGCACGAGGAGTGGAATGGGATGGATAGGCAGGTGCCAAGGAGCCAGTGACTGTTTCCAGCCCACCAAGGCTTTGATGGTGGAGCTGTCACTATGGCAGGGTGCCCCTGTGCTGGGCTTGCTCCCCATCCTGCCTGGCAGAGGGGCTGACTGCAGGTGGCTCATGCCAGAGGGTCAGGTTGTGTATGGAGGGACCAGGGGAGGCAAGTTGGGCATGAAGCAGTAGCTGGTGCCTGTGCTCCCCCGCCTTAGCCTGTCCCATGTCCCCAGCACACAGATGAGCCGGGGATTTGCCTGAGCAAGCTCCCAGCCCCTCTCGGCTCAGCTGTTTTGCTGGTTGGGGCACTGGGATGAACATCAATACCTGAGCAAGGACACCCGCTCAATGTGCAAGAAAAGGCACCAAATTGTGGAGCACAAAATGCAGCTTCCTTCATCAAAGGAACAATTTTTCCAGATCCAGGATATAGATCCAAAGACCTTAATTGCATGAGCTGCTTCCTGTGCAGCTGGATTTGAGTGCACTGAGGGTGGGAGAAGGCATGATGCCTCTGCAACCACTGGTCCAGCACTTCAGGAATGCAGTGTGAGCTAGTGCAGGATGGGCTCCTCAATTGCCAAATTCCCAAGGTAAGTAAATATATTGGAAAGTGAGCTTGGCTGCTGGTACACTTCCAATTGCTCATCTCTGAGTAGTTGCGTGGCCTGGTTCAATTTAATAGAGTCAGGCCTGGCTTCAGCTGAGATCCTGCTGGAAGAGCAGAAGGACCACGTCTGGATCCTGGCATTTTTCTCGCCAAGTGCCCAGCACTGCCTGTGGAACACAAATCCTCTGTGCCACCCCTCAGCTCACACCCAGCTGGTCCCAGTGGTGTCCCTTGGGCAGTGTTGGTGCCCTGCCCATCCTGGCTGGTCCAGAGCCACCAAGTTGCAAAGTGTTCTGTTGGGTGTTGTAGAGGGAAGCACAGGGCTCTTCTGGGAGTGAGGGCTGCTGGCTGTAGGAAGGAGAACTTTCATAGGTTGCCCTGGCACTGTTTGTTTGAGAGGGGGATTTTTTAAAATTGCCTTAGGTGCAGAGGAACTTAGAGCCCAAATGCCTTGGTCCCATGGGAGGGTTGTATCCCCAGGCATCTCATTGTCTCCCTGTGCAGCCCAGAGGATCATTTCCTCAATTTCTCTGTGTGTGTCTTTCAAAAGACTTCCATTTCCTCATCTTTTTCCTGGGATAATTTTGTGCTTTCCAGCTGTTTTTCTAACTAGGTTGCTGTTGTTGGGCTGTATGGGATATCTTATGAGGTCCTCAGCCCTTTACCAGGTGGCTTCCACTTTTTTTCTTGCTTTAATTTATGATAGCATTCTTTTTCACCTGCCCCATGTGGTGTCCAGACCAGTCCTCTATTAGTTTTGTTGCTTTTATCAAAGTAAAATGTTCAGAGGTTTGAGAGCTTGTGCTCTCTTGTTGCATTCTGTATGCCAAGAAACGAAGATGAGGCCATTTGGATTGGGATGTCAGCTTTTTGGATGCCATAGGATGGTATACTTGTGCAGAAACTTGCAGTGCTTTTCTTCCTTCTCATTGAAGGATTTTGTTGTTTCCTTGTTCATCCTTTTCATCCAGTACATCTGGCTCATCCAGGCTTAAACTTGTGAGGTTGGATGTGTTGGGCAGATCTACCAGACCCTGCTAAGATTTTTTTTGCTGGTATCCACAAATGACTGGAGGACTTGAGTTTAGAGAAACAGAACCAGGAGCCTCATATGAGATAGTGTTGCCCTCACAGATGAATTAAGCCATCTGCTATGGCTGATTTCTGTTCTACAGGCTCCATGAGAAGCTGCCACAAACATGATTTTACACCTGGGACAGAGGTGGGTCTTACTGGTGTTTCAGCTGTTTGGTTTCTCTGATACCCTGTTAGGAGACTCCTCTCAGGTGCTGGCAGCATTACCTTCCCCTCTTCAGTCATCAGATACTGCTAGAAAACTCGTTGTGCCAGTCTTCTTCCAAATTTAATGTAACACCATCTCAAAGGGAACCTCCCCTTCCCTTTGCTGTGTGGCTCTGGGGCCTCCTCCCACTGCCCTTCAGCCTCTCTGGGCACAGGACACAAGCCCCTTGGAAGCCTTTCCTGCAGGTGGCCCTGGGTGACAGGACAATACTGATGGAGTGAACCGATTTTTGAAAAACAATGTGCATTCACTTATTAAAATCTTGCCCCTGAGCTGGGTCCCCAAAGCTTTAGGTTCAAGTTTAAAAACTTGGACCACCTCTCTCTCCAAATTCAGGGATTGCTACAGCACTTCTTTGTCATGAGGGTCAATCCTGCATAAAATATGACATCACTTCCAAGCTGGGTATGTTCACCATGCAGATATTCCTTCTCAGAAGAAGGAGCTGCTGTATGCTCTTTGCAGGCATTTATTACATTTCTATTTCATTATTATTTATCTTCCACTCATGCCATTAACATGGAAAAGAGGGAACGCGATGACTCAGAGGCTCTCTGCTCTCCTCCTCTTTGAGACACCTTCACCTGTCTGAGGGATTTCTTGCCTTGCCTCCTCTGGCCAAAGCACCAGTTTCAGGTTAGTTGCAGTAAATTTTATCTCCACTGAGAAAACTGGTGGCATTATAATATTTCTTTCTGGCCAGAACAAGTTTGAAGTAGAAGACAAGTAAATTAATCATCAAAGAAATAGATCTTTATTAGTCCCAAAAGTGGGAAGGTAGAAATTCTGCCCCTCTCAAATTATAAATCATAACAGGTTTTCAGCAGTTTGATTAATGACCTTTTATGTTAATTTTCATGATTTCACTGGCACCTATTTAAAGTAGATAACTCCAAACTAGGTGTTTTACCCACTGCCATCACTAACTTCTACCAGCTTAAGACAGAGGTCCAGCGGGCTGTGGTCCCACATATGGCTGCAAAAGCTGGCCAAAATATTCTTTTGGCAATTAGGTTCCAGTTACTGGCCATCATGTTTGTGTGCCAGTTCTGCAAACAGGACCCTTCCCTGAACGAACTTGGACTGCAGTAAAGAGTCTGAGCAGTTTCTTGGAAAAGCACTGTTAATTTAGGAAAAGAACATTGAGGTCTTGCCAGGAAAGGGCTATTTTCCAGGAATGATGCTAGCTGCTTTGTAGCCAGTGTTTGGGTTGGTCCTCACAAGTCACAGCAGGTGATACAAAGAGCTGGTGGCCACTACAGGTGAGAATTAGGAGCAAAAGTCACTTTGGGACTTGAACATCTCACCTGATAATCTGCAGACTTTTTTCAGCTGTGTCTAACTGCTGTTCGAGTGGCATGAAGTCTCAGCAAGGCTTTAGTTATGTTTATTATTGCAATCCATAAAGATTTTAAGTGATGATTGGAACAGCTTTGGATAATTCACACCCCATTCTATGCTCTAATGGATGTAATATAAATGTTATACCCAAACCCCATCGTTGCCAAGGAGAGTGACTGAACATGGCAGGCAGCACACTGTTCCTTCAAACTAGATGAACCATTGCTCAGAATTAATTTGGATTTTTTAGATGCAATCTTTCAGCAAAGGGAGCTGCAAAGCAAATGTGTAACAAGCAAAGGCTCTTCAAAGCACTACTTGTAAGGGTTCCTCCCAATGGTGCAGGATGGGGAGGGCAGTGCTGGGGCTGCCCTGAATCTCCGAGGCTGTGGGACTGCCCAAGGGCTGCCGTGGCATCTCTCACCACCTGGGTCTTACAGCTGTAGGTTCCTTCACCCATCATCAGCCCATTTCTGATGTTCCATAGAATATTTGGTGTACAGAGTACAGTGTGGCATTTTCACAACATTGTTGCTTGCAGCACCTTGAGAGTCAAAATGTAGCTTTTTTTAGGGGAAGAGGGTAAAGAAATCACTCATGAGCCCGAAGGAAAACAAGGATAATACCAGCTTTGAGAGCTCCTCTCTTGTCTTGAAAGTGTCCTTTCTTCACTTGTGCCCAGGGCTGAGGCTCAGGACAGCAGAAAACAAGCTGCAGCAGAGCTGATCAGCTGAGAGGGATCCTGGCTGGCTCAGGAGGATGTCAAATGCCTGGCAAGAGCTCCAACTGCTGCAGCTTCACTGCTCACGAGCGGTCCCAGGAGGGTTCCACGGCTTCTGCAGGGCTGCTCAGCCAGGATGTCCATGTCCCCAGCAGCACAGGGGAGGGATGTGGCCATCCCACCCAGCGACAGAGAGTCCACTCAGAGATGAAACTAAGAAATATAAAGCCACTGGCAATGGGATCCTTCTCACACAGGCAGAGGGATGCTGGTTCCAAACACAGGGTAAATACCATTACCAGAAGCCTTGTCTCTTCTTAGCAGGCCTGAGACTTGACCTTCCCATGTACCAAATTCTGCATCTGCCACAATGTGGAATCCTGTGTGGTCATCAGCAGGCCCTTGTTCACTTTTCCCAGCAGCACAACAGCAGATGCCAAACTCCTGTGGCTGGAGCAGTGCTGTGGAAAGGCAGGTGCACACCACAGGGATGTGGTATTTACAGCAAAGCTGCTTCTGTGTCACTGTACCTCAGTACTGCCCACTTGGGTCCACTGGGGGAGGTGAAATCACAGTGCCAAAGACATCCCTGGGCTCCAGCTGTGTCACACAGCACGGCGCAGAACAGCTGTAAATCTGGTCTAATATCTGGCTAGGCCAGGCTTATTGCTGTTTTGTGGCATCAGAGCAACAAAAAGCCACAGGAAGCATCTGGCAAATCTGTCCCTCCTAAGAGTGCAAGATTAATGAAGCGTGACATCCTCCCTCCACATCAGAGTGTGGCCCCATGGTCAGACCAAGGGCTGTGTCCCTTCAAAGGGCTCGTCACCCTCCTATCCAAATCTTAGTGACATGAATGAGGCAAGAGTCCATGGTAGTACCAGGTCTTGGTTACTGTATCATAAAGTGGTTTTGACTTGTTTTACTTTTAATCCCTGTTATTTTTACCTAATCTCTTTAATTTAGGAGTCTGACATATTTAGATCACTCTCACTTCTGCAGCAGGAATTGTTTCCCCGTTGTTCCTTAGGACCAGAGCTGTCCTTGGTGGCAGGAGCATCCCTGGGATTGCCGCCATCAGCACAACTCGACCAACAATGTTATAACATCAAAGAGTTCAGAAGTTAAATGCTTGGGTTTCTAAAATCCACCTCACAGTGTCAGAGAAAGGCAAGTGGATTAAGGCTCAAACAAACAAGCACTTTCTTAATTCCAAATGCTTCCTAAAATCCTACCTGGTTGAACTACTGCAAACCCTGAATTAATTGTTCCTGGTGGAGTCACAGGCAAATTTCCACTAACTTCAGGGGAAGCAGAGTGGGCAGTTGCTGTGGACATGTGGGATGTGTCACCTTTACCATGCTGCAAGAGGTAAATACCTGAAGGGCACAGGGAGAATGACCCTGAACAACTGCACCATTGCTTGGCCCTGCAGCCAGCACAGCAGAGACACCCTCACCACTACACATCGTGCCGAATCAGCAGCCTTCCCTGCTGGGCTGGCAGGAGGAAGGGCAGCTGATGCTGGATAGGGCCTGCAGTCCTGCAGAATGTAGCTCAGTGGGCCAGAAGCCAAGTGGCCACCGCTGCATCCCCGAGCCAGCCCACACAGGCACACGGCCACACAGGGCACCGGCAAAGGCAGAAATCAAGCCCAGGCACTCAGCTTAATTTGACAGGATAGCATAAAAATCTCACTAACAACCATCTTGGTATCATTAAAGTATAAAGATAGAAACAATCCAGGAAGATACACCAAATCCAGCATTACTCTCTAGAGGGCATCGCTTGAGGTTAAAGAACCATCTAAATCAAATGAGGCACTTTATTCCCCCAAGCTCTATAGATCCCAGCCTGATCTGTAACTATCAAATGGACTTTTTGTCAGATCTTGTTACTGAAATAACTTCTGAATAGATACAAAACCTGCGGGTGAATGCACTGTCCAAGGGCTCTGCTCCTGCCCAGATCTGATCATTCTGCCTGTTGCAATTTACCAATTTAGCAACATCTCTGTGCAACAGCTTCATGTTCTGCGACACACCCACATGTGAGGGATGGAGGAGATTTTGGATGGAAACAGGCTCATTATTCAAACCCACTACGATTGTTTAAAGACTACAGTTACCTGGTACCCCAAGCAGGAGTGAAGAGCCCTGGTAACATGGGCATAAACCCATACAGTCAATCACTGTTCCTACTTGTTACCTTCTGTCTCATAAAGTGATCTTTGATATTCCATACTGAACATTTAATATTCATGGAAAAAGCACCAGGGATTTCTTCTTTAAGAGATGAGCCCTTGGTTGCTCTTTGCTACCTGTGCTATCAACAGTTGCACATCTCCAAGATTTAACATTTGAGGGATTGAAATGCTTTACAGCTGGGCAGAGGAAGGGATAAAAGTGAAAGCCATCTAGTTTGAAAAGACTAAAAGCTTTAAAAATTAGAAGATTAAAACTCAGTGCTTCAAGCCCCATATAACCCCCAGCCATCTAAGAAATACACTGCATGTCGATGGCTGGGGTAGTGCTCTGAGGCAGAGCAATAAATCCCCTGGCAGAAGGATGTTGTTTTTCCTCAACAGCAGAGCCAGCAGCAGTTTCCTATGCTCAAGGCCCCAGGGCCCCAAGTGCTGCTGAGCAGCGTCCTGGGGCTGCAGCTTCCCGGCTGCCAGGGGACAGGATTTTTTAGTTCCTGCTGAGTACTTGGTAGCTGCAATAGTTCCCCATAACAGAACTTTGTTCTAGTCTCCATTACTGGGCTTTTTTGTAAATAGTGTTCAAGGATTCTCGCCTTTTTTTTTTTTTCAGGGCAGGTCGGAGCAAACACTGTATTTTTGCAGAATCTGTTGTGTTTTCCCTTGTGGTAACTAGGTATACATTTTAAATTCAGCTGTTTGAACCGGTGCCCAATGTCATTGTAACATCTACACACCCTCTGTGCACACCTGTACAGATGTGTTCCCAGCCGAGGCTGCAAGTTCCTGTGCTCTTTGCAGAGAGTTTGCAGCCTGTGTTTGGCAGCAGCAGCTGTCTCTATGAAAGTATATTTATATGTTTCATAAGTATAGCTCAAACAAATTAAACTCTGTACTAACAGGATCATAATTTAATAGAAGCACCAAGTGCTAATGCAATAATACGTGCCAATGGGATTAGGAAATGTGAGCTCTAACAAGTCGTTGTAGTTCATTCACAGCAGTGCCTGAGACTTGAGGTACCAGATGTGGTGAGGGATGGGAGGAAGAGCTCCCCAAACAGGGAGGCAGAGCAAGGGAGAGCTGATGCTTAACATCATGCTCAAAACTACAACATCAGAAACAGCAGCATGGATCTTTTCTGTCATTGCCTGGATCCTTTCTAGCCTGATGGATATGAGCAAGAGACTCAACTTACCTTGCATGTGGGCTATCCCCTCACCTTCTCTTTCTCTTGCCTCTAGACACATCCATATCCCCCCCGTCTTTATTTTCCTCTTGAAACGGCTTCTTCTGCGACTCCTGCTCTCGGCTCCTCAGCAGGCTGCAGGGAGGTGCTGCTTAGTCCAAAGGCTACACAAGACATTCAAAGAACAGCTACAAAGCTAAAGGTGTCCAACCCACAGTTACAATGCCAGCCAGCACAGAGAAATCCTCAGAGCAGCAGAGCGCCTGTGTCCATGTGAGCTCAATGCTGAAACATTAGAGTCACTTTGAAGAACAAGAAGAAAGGTATTTACTTTTCCCTTTGTATGTTAAATGACAGCAGTTACTATTAAAGAAGAAACAGCCAAGCCCAGACCCTCAGGGAGATGTTCAAAGAAAGGGCCCTGCTCCTGCTGCTGGGAGCTCTGCTTCCAGCTGCTGGATTTCCTTTTTCCCTTTCCCAGTCCCATGAAGCCTTCTGCCTCCACTTTTCCCATACTGATGCTTACAGTACAGGATAAATGACTCAAGTAAGCAATTAATGGAAATTAACTGTTAAGCACCACAGGTATTATCAAAAGGAGTGCACCAAGTAACAAGTCTTTCTCTAAGACACCTTGTGGCCATAAAGGCAGGATGTGGTGTCCGTGTATGAGCTCCAGCTCCGCTGCAGTCAATGCTGCACAAGCACGTGCCCTTGCACAGTCAGGTCCAGCTTTGGCAAGGCAGCAAAGCCAGTCCTCAGGATGATAAAGATTATACAGGCAAAACACAACAGTTCCCAATTCTCAGATGCCGCCAGCCCTGACTCCACCAACTCCATCCCAGCCAGGGCAACCTGCTTGTCCCAAATCCTTGTTCCGAGTATCCCAGTTACATTTCCAGGAAAATACGCTCAACAATCTGCACAACAGCACTGCCGTGCAAACCAGAGCAGGGTCTCTGCCCTTCCTGGCAATGCTCTAAGTGAGATGCTCCAATGAACTCCTAGAGCATTAAGACTTCATTATTGGCACAAAACATACACAGTATTATTTTCTAATATGCTATGAAGTAAAAGGTGTCAATTAAACCAATATTCTGATGTCCTCTTTATAAAGCATTATTTTGCTTTGTCACTCGTTTGCACAATACAATAATGTCATGTTACTTTCCCAGCTCTGAGCATGAATTATATCTGTGTTACTGTCACTGGCTCTGACCAGCCATTTTATCTTTTTCCAGCTCATAACCCAGGCCCATAGAATGGGTGACAAGGAAATTCATGATGATGAACATAATTTCAAACAAATTACTCAAATAAATCGTGCTGCATCTTTTTAAGATAGCCATTTCCCCAAATGTTCCCTTTTCCGCACGACGCGTTTGGCAATGGTGCTCTTTAGGCGTCAGGTATCGTCTAGAATAATGCATAACAGATTTCTTCTAAAAATATGCCACTTAAAAAAATTATGCCTCAAATGCCAACGGCTGTGCTGAAAATGTATCAAAGCAAACCAGCAGACAGAAATGGGGGAAGAGATCCCATCTGCTAATGGCCACACTCACAGCTAGGAAGGGCTTGGGGATGCGACGCTGCGTGGAGCGTGGCTCTGAGGGCACAGCTCAACTAGCACACCAGAAGAGTAATCCTATGATTAAAAGAAACAATTGGAAAAATAAGTAGTATAGCATTACACATCATTTCACAGATATACTCCAAAAGAGATATCAGCCTAAAAAAAGAATATATTAAAAAAATTGATTCAAATAATTAGCAAGAAATCTTGGCATGCGAAGTTGGCAAGAAGCTGCATTCAGACATTCTCCTTCTGTGTTGGTTGTCATTAAATTTTACCATGAAGGTATAAAAACACAAGAAATCTATCAACAGCATAACTATGAAATTTATCTTAGCAGAAAATTGTTCCTATGCAACTGAATAATTAGTTTCACTTAAGTCACTCAGCCTGTTACTGTCATCTGCATCCCCTTTTGTCTAGTTCTTGTTAAATTTCTATTCAGACATCACTCAGCTCCAAGATGATAGGATTGTATAATAAACAAAATAATTAGTTTCCAAACTCGTAATACACTGTAACATATTTCCTGGAATATGTTTTTTTATAACTGCTATTTTGTATTCTCTCACAATTGAGAACTTCAGCTCACATGTAGAAGAAACTAAATTCATGCTCATTTAGGAGAGCTAAATGAACAAATTTTGATGCACGTACCAGAACGTCTGCACCAGCCAAGTCAGCCCACATGTATTGACATGCATCCCAGAAACATTGCATATAGATGGAGCACATTCCCCTTCAGACTTCTTAAATGAGGGCCACTACCAAAACTGGGTAACTCCTTTCGCCACGGCAGTACCAAAAGCACTGCAGGGCAGACTGGTACCCTCTTCTCCACATCAGCACTGGCACAGACTGGTAGCACTGAAAACAAGACACATGTCAGCTGAGGCCGTTAAAACAATCTCATTAAAATGGCACAGTCTCTTTAGTCTCAAATTATGAATAAACCCCAGGAGCACAGGAAGCTCAAAGGACTAACCTTACATTCTGTGTAATGTAACAGATTAAAAAACTTGCAGAAAGTCAACTGAGTACCTTTTCTTCTTTTCTGCTGCAAGACTCAAAATCCTTGTGAAACTGAAAGTCACTGTTTAATTTTGAAGTGTTGATGATGATATGGTAACAAGGGATGAAGTCACAACTCAGAATCATTCCTCTCCAAGCACAGGCACACTGCATGCGAGGCCGCAGGGAGGACGAGCACAGGAGGGCATTTTCTGGGTGACTGGGTCCTTTGTGGTACAACGACGGGCACTGGCACAGGCAAGCAGGCTGCATACTTACCTCTGGCTTTCAGCATGAGCTAGAATATTAGAGTGCACAGAGGAATTCAGCTTAAGAACCCAGCACCATCAGTTTACAACAACTCCCAGCTGCACACAATCCATCCGCAGTAGGTAGGAGGTGGATGATTGCAAACTTGAGGCAGCGATTTCCCAAGCCTGGGTCTCTACTGACAAAGCTGAGAGGGGCTCTGTCAGCTCAGCCGGTAGAGAGAGCTGCCCCCAGTGAGCAATGGTCCCCACACCACCCTTGTGATGGGCTACAAGGTCTGTATCTCCACCTCAGGCACCTTCCCCACCCCATCCACTCTGATTCCCCCCAGCTACCACCTCCTTTAAGGGGAAAAAAAGAACAGTTTTGAAGCACCTCCTCTGAAAGCTCTATAAATGAAGGTGTGTTCATATAAACAATTAACCGGAGAGATGGGATGAGATGATAAGGGCAACTTCTGGTGGGAGGACAGACAGGAGAGAGAGGCCAGCGAGACTGCTGAAGCTGTAGTGCCCAGAGGGCAGCACTGGTGCTCACCTTTCCTGAGAGGGCAGGGGCAAGGCCTGAACTTGGTGCCAGCGGCCAGCAATGGGGTGTGCACTGCCGGGAAGGCACCTCGTGCTGCTGCAACAGCACCGCATCACAGCCGGCAGCACTCGAGGCTTCAGGACGCTACCTTCCCAGAAAAAACAATTCATAACAAAAAAGCCCTTTGATTTACCACACCCCTAGAAACAGCAACTAACCCCCTCTCTGCCTCCCTCAGCTCAGTCTTCTGTGGGAGGTCTTCTCCTACCCATTTTCTCCTCCCTCAGGACTTGTGCCAGCTGAGCCGTGCCCCGAGAGCTGATGTCTGCAGCTCAAACTAACAAGCAGTCCTTCACCACAGCATGTTGCAAAGACAGCATTTTGGACTAAACCAGCAAAATGCTCATTACTGTGTTTGCTCTCCAACTCATGTTTCCACAGCATCCCTGACTCCACTCCTGCAACATTCCCTGTGCAGGCCAAGGGCTTGCTCATGGACAGTATCGCTCTTTGTAAAAGGTCTTTCAGCACAAACGAAAAATAGAAGGATGACCCTGCCCTAATTATGACCATTTTAAAAATCCTTTTTAGTTTTCTTAGGGCTGTAAGTGTTATTGGCTGTGTTTAACTCAATGAACTTGAAGCAATGAAATTCATTGGAGCTGTATTGCACAAAGAGTTTTCTTTCATGGAGGCAGCATTAGACAGTGAGGTGCTGGATCCCAGGAGAATATATTAAACATTTAATATACTGGCAAGTATGACATTATATAAAAATATTCTGTGAAGGATGAGCAGCAGAGCTAAAAAGCATAAAAAAACTCATCCTCATCTCTAGGCTGTTGCTGAGCACTGCAGACCTCCAGCTATTGAACAAACCTGAATTCAAGAGCTTTTCCTTCCTTCAATATCACACAGGGGCTTTTGCTAACATCAGACATGACAAGCTGAGCAATTTCCTATGTAGCCAGCTGTAAGCAACTATTATTAATAGAATTCAGCAGTAATTTGCAGTAATTATCTGAAACTGTGGTCTACTGAAAATTCTAGTATTATTGATTTTGGACCAAAGTTGAAGCATTTCTATAAGTAAGATTAGGAGTTATTATTTCCTAAAGAACTGGTTTTAGTAGCTGTAGGAGAGTGCCACACTGAAAATGAATTTCAGTACTTTTCAGTATAACAATGTAATTTAAATTAATTTTCTTGGCAATTTCTGCACCCAAAGTGACCAACAGTACCCAGCCTACTTTAGCTACAGCTTTTCCTCTCCGGATTAAAGACTGCAGAAACTGCTGCTTTTACACTGTAAGGCTGGCAATAAGAAAGCACAGGCTGCTTGGCAGGCTGGGGGAAGACTCAGCTCAGCAGAATGCAGTGACAGCATTGCCACTGCTCGCACTAGAGCCAGATTTGAGTCTACATCTTAATTTCTAACACAAATGCAGGGCTCCTGCACAAGTGTGTGCAGAAGACTGGTCAGTGCCATACAAAAGGTGACATTTGAATACTCCTGGCAAAACTTCCAAAACCTTGTTCCTTAAGATTAATTTCCAGTTGAGTGCAGCAATACAACTAAACACCACCTTGTTGCAAGTAGCACATCTTGTTTCAGCTTTGCCTACCATAAGCTATAACTCCTTTCACGTTACTGTAGTTGGTGTTATTTTAACATTAACAGGCGACTACCATCTCTGTGTAACACTGTCTTAGCCATGATCTTTGCTTAACACTTATCTCTACCCCAGGCAGTGATGAGGTGAGCAGCCACCCTTTCCTTCCCTGAGCTACAGCCCCAACCCAGCATCTCTTCTCCAGACCAGGCTCTTGTGGCACCAGCTCAGACCAGCAAAGCCACATGTGCTGGTACTGGTTTGCTTGACCCCTACCCAAAAGAGCAAAGGAGACAGGAGTCCTTTCATCTCCAGGTCTGTGCAGGCACAGGTGGTCCTGGCCAAAAAAGCCTCTCAAAACTTGCTCTGCATCAGATGAGGACCAAAGCCTTGTCCTCAGGGATTACTTCGGCGACCAAATGCTATCACTGGTTTCTTGTACAGTTACCTCACCGATTTGCTCTGCCCAGGTCCCACCAACACTGGACTTTCCATCTGTTAGTTAAATAAGGTTTCCAAACTTGACCAAGCCTGCTGATGATACTAAATAAGACCATTTCTTTGAAAGAGCTACTGAGCAAGCAAATGGCTTTTTTTTCCCCCACCACAATTAGTAAGATGGTTTTCATCTGCTTTCTTTTTTGGGGTTGTTTTTCTTTTTTTCTTGAGAAGCGAAATAACAGCCTTGCCGATTACTCTTTGCTAAGGTACCCGATTGTGGTGACATTGAGGCTGACCTTGGAGTCACCTCCCCCGCTGCCGCACTCTCCTTTGTCGTACCACCATTTGTTTTTCAATTTGTCCAAGAGGCCTTGCTCATTCAGTTTTAATACTGCCAGGTTAACAGCATTTCTTGAAACGATAAAACATAACTTGTAAGAAAAAATGCACAAATGCTTAGGAAATCGTAACGTATAAAAAAAGGAGCACAAGAGGACAAATTGGCTAAAATTTCACAGAACGTGGAGCTACCAAAATGTCTGTACAGCAAATACAGGGTTAAATATTGGAAGGTGGCATGGAGGATAACATTTGCTCAAAACTGAAGTGTGCGGGATGGGGAAATCGTCTTTGAGAAAAAAAGTAACAAGAACACCACATCATGCAGTTAACATTCGTCACATATGGCAGGTTAACTTGGCTTTTACCATTTAAATTGAAAAAGCCATTGAACTGTAAAATTAAAACAGCAACAAACAATCAGAAAGGACAACACGAAGAGAACACAAAAAATGGATGCATTAAATAAATGAAACCATAATTTACCGTCTTATTTAACTCCATGGAATATTGAAGATTTTAAACTTTAAAGTTACCTCAAAATCCACAAGAAAGAAAATGACAACACAATACATCAGGGTAGGTGGAATACTATAACAACATGGATATTGTTATATTATTCCACCCACCTTAATGCTGAGCCTTTGGGGGTTGCTACACCATAGCCCTTGGAATCCAGGTTGCCTCCAACTTTCATGGTGTCGCAGGGCTTGCGCTGCTCGATGTACTCGTTCATCGTTGACTCCAGCAGGAAGGCAAACTTGCCCTTGGACTTGCGCACCCGCGCCACGCCGTCCGCCGTCGTCTTGGTGAACACCGAGGGCTCAGCTGACTTCATGTATGACCACATTTTCTCGTAGACAGCTATTTTTGACCTCTGGGAGAGACAAAAGGAGGGAAATGAAGAGTTGTGTTGGCAAGGGCACAAGACTGAGCTCCTTGGGCTTAGCTGGCTTGGAGGTAAAATGAAACCCTATAACTGATTAAGGTTAGCAAATAAAAAAAGTGAAGGTAGCTCAGAAAGATATTCATTGCCTCCTGAACAATGACCAAACCATAAAATGTTTGGGGAGGGGGAAACATCTCAGACATTTAGTCTACTAATTGCCATGTAATTGGCAGCTTGGCAGTCAGAATGAGCAACAGCGTGTGCCCATCCCAGCACTTGGCTCCTGTTCTGTGCTGGGTTTATCTGCCTGTGTGCTGCTCTGCTACTGAACCAGAGGGAGGGTGGGAAATCCCAGCTCATCCATCATGGCCAAGAGATGCAAAAGGAGCTTCTCCTCTTCACACAAATCCTCGGTACTACTTTTTTTTGTGCTATTTGCAGATAGGAAGGACTGACATCTGCTTATTACAAGTTTTCAGCAAGGCAGGAGTCTGCTTTTCACAGGGACAACAGCAGGAGACCATGACATTCTAGTGGCTTCTAATGGTGGGGCTCATACAAGGGGTATAAATAGTAATTCCAAAATCCTTTATGAGTCAATAGTCAAACTTTCAAAATTTTATTTCACATTTACCTAAAAGAGAGCAAACACAAATATTATCAATAAACTGAAAACAAATCTCTGGTTAACTGCTTGCCTATCATCTCTTTATATTTTTTCCCGCTTTCATAGTTTTGAGGCTGAGTCAGCCCTAACATCCTTTAGCTCAGCATACAGGTTTTGTAAATCTGGAAATGTTGAGAAATGTGTTACTTCCTGTTCTCCCTCTTCCCCACCAGTAACATTTAAACCACCCTCACATCTTAAAGCCACCTCCAGTCTCTTAAGCTTTTGTATCCGGGACTGCTGGTTAAACTTTCCTGCTTGGTCAACAGAAGGCAGTAATGCCAACTGCATTTCTCTAAAGTCTAGAAATCCAAAGGATTTATATAAGGCTTTTGGTCCAAGCTGTAGGTATCTCAAATTTATGCCTTCTACTTCTTGCCAGTTCCCTGTCCACAGCTTTCCTTGCAGAATAGAAATGAAGCAGGCAGTAGGTAAATCTAGTTCAAATGTAGCAAACTTGTGGTGGAACACTGCTTATGTCCATCCTCTTGATGACTGAGACATGCTTCCTCCTCATTCAGGACAATTTAATGCATTTTGAATAATACAATGCTTTGCAACCAGCCTCCAAACACTTCACAGAGAGCAAGCCCTGCCTGTACCGCTTCTTGGATTAACATGCTCAGCTGGAGTTGCTACAATGGATGGAGAGGAGCACGGAGGGCAGGATTTTATTTTAGTTATCCTTCCTGATGAGCTGAAAAACAACTGAAAATTACAAACCAATTAAAATCAGTCCAACCGACAACAGGAAATCAGAGACACAATACAGCCCAGCTTCAAGAGAAGCTGACTGGGTGGTAGGTGTGAAAAACAGGCAAGAGAGAGAGTACCTATCTCCTGGCTAAAGACGGGCTGTAGGACTTTGTCCCGCACTGGCAGGAAAAGGGATATAAGTGGGGCTTGAAATGGGTCCTAACACAGATAAAAGAAGGAATAGGGACTTTCCTGATTTTCCGCTGCAACAGCAAACACTGAACAGGCAGAGATGAGGATGGTGGCTCTGGAGCCGAAGTGGGGAGCGCGGCAGCTCCGCTCCTGGCAGGGAGCTTGTGCTCGCTGCCCTGCGCTGCCCCTGCCCGCCTCGGTGGGAGGGTTTGCAGAGGGCAGCGCTGAGCCCCGGCTGACCGCGGGGCCGTGGGTACTGCCCAAGGAGGGATGTCACCCTGGGGCTCTCAGACGGGCAGCCCTGGGCTGATGGCCAGACCAGGCTGCGAGCACACTGCCCTGCGGCTGCTGCTTTTCCAGCAACCCCCTTAATGCATGAGAGCATTCTCACACTTCCTGCCCTTCTGGGAGCTGCCCAGGGCACTGCACAGAGCCCAGGCACCCGCCGGAGGGGCAGTAGGCACCCCAGGGCTACCAGAAGTGCCAGGAGGTGGTGGCTGTCATGTGGCAGCTCCGCACCCCTGTGCATGCTGCAGTGCGGGCAACACGGCAGCGCATCCCACAGCCCCGGGCACTGCCCAGGGCCAGCCTGCCTGCTCCGCTTGTGCAGCCCCCTCTGGCAGAGCAGTAACAAACAGCCTGGCCAGCCAGCACAGACACTGAGTGAGCAGTGGCAAACCTGGCGTGTCCCAATTTCAAGGTTCTCTCCCTTACAACCTTCATCTTCTTTTAACATAAACACCACAAACACACTTGCCCATTTATATTTGCAAATGGGCACCTAAGGGACAAAAGGAAGGTACAAAACCAGCTTTACTCTTCCTACCTCTCAGCAAGCTACAGTGGTGAGCCTTCCAAACTGTGCATGGACTACATATGGTTTTGCTTGTTTTCCTCTGCAGAGTGTGCCTTTAATTACACAGATAAACCACAATTTCTTTTGCTTTTTATCTCCTAACTCACACCTGAATACCTGTCTGTAATAAGTTCTTTCATACTCTTTCCAGCTGGCCCAGCTACCTGAGAGCAATGGCCAGTACATCTGTGCATTGTTAATAATCACAGTTATCTGATGAGTGCCAACAGCACGCTCAGGGCTGCACATGGTCCAAACAAAGCATGTTCCCTGCTCCAAGGGCAAAGGGTGAATATCATCATTCATGCTTCAGAAAACCAAATTCCATGACTCAAAACCTGATCTCTTTTCAACTTCAAGAAATAGCCTAAGCTTTATAGTTTGCTACCTTCATTTAACTCTTCTGGATGATGTGGTTAAAAATCAGTTCTCATTTCTGTATGATCATTGCCCACTTCTTCTTCTGCCAAGTGGGATTTTCATAGTATCTTGTTATTATCAAATAACCTAGATGAGAATAGCAGCCTGATCTAGTAGAAGCAGACAAAAATGCAAGCTAGAAATGAACAAAGCATGTATTGACTGGGAAAGGTTAAAATACAATGTCTGTGCTGGTTCTGGAGCAGTGAGTCTGGCTGGGGGGTCTGGGTGAGGACCCACGAGTGTCCTGGAAGAGAGCACCAAGGAGGTGATGGGCTCTGGCCACCGAGTCCTGCTTGGTTAGTGCTGCTTTTTGCAACCATTCACCTACATTCATAGAGGCCAAAATAATGACTTATGACAAGGCTTCTTGGATGAAGGGACAGTGGCATCAGAGGAGCTGTGACACTGCACACCCACTCAGCAATGCTTGAGGGCATTTTCTGCCCCATAAACTATTTTATACCTGCTCAATGCCATGAAACAGCCAGTTGACTAAAGCTGGTCAAAGATGCAATGAGATGAAATGAAAGACAGTATTTTGAATAAATATTTACATTTTTGCAATTTTACAGTTGCTTCAGCAAAACCCAACCACCCTAAAAGACTTTCACAAAAGGAAAATGTCTTTCCTTTCTAACTATAAAGCTGCAAATCCTATGCTGAAAGAAAATTCTCACCCATCTGTCCTCCTCTGCAGACATTCATGCCAGCCCTCCCAGTTCCCACCAGGAGTCTGACACCCATAAGAGGGGCCAGACAGCAGCAGCAACCATAGGGAAAGGATTTACACTCCAAAATAAGGTAAGGTCTGACAGATCTGCACTGTTGCTAGAGTTCAGTGTCAGTAAAACATTTTCTCTCTCATTAAAGTGTTAAAGAGATACTTAAAAAAGCTTAAAAGCAAAGATTTAAACCAATTCAAAACCCCTAAGTGCAGTAACTCCCTATGCTCTGCTACTCTTATTTCATTTCTTTGATATTGGTCTCCAGAAGTCTGCCACACACATTTCCTCAGGATTTCAAGGGGATATTATTATAATTTTTTCTTAAAAGCAACATTTTCAGTGTTTCATCTAGGCCCTGGGACACATTAAAGCATCTTTTCATTATCACAGCCGTACTGCTGATATAAATAGAGCTGGCCTTTGCTTTGTCAATAGTGCTGGGGCTTTTTTCGTTTTATTTTTGGGTTTTTAATTATTTTTTTTAAATTTGGAGATGTTTATGCAGAAATATGAGCCCCAAACACGTCAGCCAAGGATGCAGGCAGCTCCCTTCCGAGTCAGCAGAGCCAGCAGCTCTCGTGCCAAGGACTCACTTCACTTGGCCTGTTACTAATCAGCCCCTAAATACACATTGCTTCTGGGTAGCAATGCATTCATTTGAAAAGAAGGTGCCAATTCAATCAGTCCACAGTTTTAACACTGCCTTTCATTCTAATTCTCCTGGTTTTGATGTGTGGCTGTGTGGCTCCAGCAGTGGAATGAGAAGGCAAGCAAACCCACAGCGTGTGGCAGCATCTGAAAACGTGGCCAGCCAGGGCTGGGTGTGTGATACAGGCAGTGGGATGGAGGCAGCTTTGCCTCTCAGCTGCAGTTATTTCTTCAGCCTATTCAATCACCAAAAACTGTGGCTCCAGCTGAGTGAAACCAGATGCCTTGGTTCACTTTTCCACATCCCAAATCACCTACAGACATATAGCAAACCTCAGCACATCTTGGACAACTCCTTGACATTGGTTAAATTTAGCTCTAAACTATCTTTGTGGCTGAAGCCTTTTCCCAGTGACCGAATTACTGTCCCCTCTGCAGACACCTGTCTCACACTTCTGCTACAAGTGACATTGCGTCACCTCTGCCACTACTGAGTACCAGTGAATGTTGAATTTGAGGGAAACAGCATTTCTCCTCTATAGTTAAAGTATGTTACAGGGATGACCTTTTCCTATTTTAGAACATTTAGCCCTCCCTGCCACCTTCTCCACAACCTGCAGGTCTTCAAAATGTCTTTCTCATGCACCCTGTTGTGATATTTTATTAAAATGACCAAAATGGTCCTTAGTTTCTTTTGGCAGGCACCACAAAATGATTTCCCAGCAATCAAGCTTGAATTTTTATCATATAGATGACGATTGTTTACCAGTCATGAGCCTGATTGACCCAAATCAAGTTTATTTTTAAAATCCATTTATATGTTCTTCCTCTCATACTGTTAAAAATTTTAGATTATATTGATGTTAGTTTTTTTACCTCTACCTTCAAAACTAAGAGAGTGATAAACAAGCTTAAAAAAAAAAAAAGAGGTAGAAAAGAATGAGATAAGGTCTCTCCAGTAACCAAGTAGCTGGGCTATGAGGAGGAACAGGAGAACATTTTGAGCTGGCAGTATCAGTGTAAGAAATGGAACAGGCATACTGGAGACAGGGAAGGCCCACAGGAAGCCAGTTACAGATGCCTGCTCTCAGGGCTGGGTCCAGCCTACATAAACTTTAATACACTTTGGAGTGGGCCAGCATGTGTGGAAATGCAGTAAATCCAACAGGGAAATTCAGCAAAACAAAAAAGCACATGGACCATCCTGACCATGGCACCCACACAAAGGTAGGCAGAGACATGGATAAATGATAAAGCAGCAGAGTTAACACACTCCTCCATTAAACCAGCAATATGACTATGTTATAGTTCTTTAACAAGGGAAATTTATAGCCCTTAAGTCAGACAGATGTTGCTGATACAAAACACAAAGGTGCGTACTAAAAGCAGTGCAGGTATTTAATCTGAATAATACACGCTGCATTGATATGGCTGCACACCTCACTGGTATGAACTTAAGGCAGTTAAGTGTGAACCTCAGCTTCATTATCATCACTCATTGCTTTTCTTCCACGTGTCCAATTAGCTCTACAGCAGCTAATGAACCCAGTAGCTTATGAACCATTAAAAAGCAAGTTACTAAACAGGAATGAAAGACTGCCAGAGACTGGCTTGGTGGTGCTGCTGCTGCTTGGCCTGGCCATGACTGAGATCCATTGGGTTTAGGCAGTTGCTTGCTTGAACTTCCAATATGGCAAATTGCAATGAAGTGGCTACCACTGTCTTGGTTGTTTTGGACACAGCTTTGAAGTGATGCCTTTCCACTCCCACCCAAGCCTGATGTCAACTCTATCCTGGCACAGCTTCCTCAGGAGGAGCAAGGAATGGTGGTGGGAGCCCCCAGCCCAATCCCAGCTCTGGAGCCCATGGAGGTTGGGCCTAATGATGCTACATTAGTAGTAAACCCATGATAAATATTGTCAGTGAGGTCCATCTGCATGAGATTTCCAAGCTCTTTTCTGAGATGGTAAAAATAGGTCTCATGAAGGCCAGAGGGCACCATTAGTCCCCTTTCCCCAGTGTGGACATGAAAGCAGAGATGTCATTTACTGAAGGTCATAGGGCAGAGTCTAATAGATCAATGTCACAGCTTTTAGCCACAGATAACTTGTGATGCCAGTAATTTACTTACCTATATGGACAGAAAAATCAATCCCATCATTACATCAACCTCTTGCTTTTATTACATTCTCGGCAGAAGAAAGTAGGTCAGATGCCATGGGCATGCACAGGGCATTTCTAGCAAGACCAACCCTCAAATCCACCAAACTGTACCCCCAGTTTATGAATTTGTGGGATGCAACAGACAAACAAGGTTCAAGCATGCCTATGTGAACTAGTCTTTGTGTTTGCGGGAATACACAAACCTTTCAGACCATACACATAAATGCAAAAGAAAGGGTGACCTGGTGACTAATAGTATTTTGCAGCCAAGTTTGTGATGGGAGATATTGTCATGTTGGTTTGTTGCTCAGGTTATAACTATGCTTTAAAAATGGCATTTTCCTTTCCCATTTGGGGCAAATGAAGCCCAGAGAGTGAGAGGCTCAGGCCCACAAACCCCAGGGCTGCAGCATTCCTCTAGGATCCTCTAAGATGCAGAAAACCCCTGCATGGGGTAGAGTGATGGGGACTCCAGCAGGGAGCTGGTGGAGATGGGGATGGTGCAGAAGGAGGGTCCACAGCAGCGCTGCCAACCTAACAGCTGGGGAAGCAGCCTAAAAAAGCCCCTCCAGCCTTCAGAATCACTAGCTTTTCCACACCTGACATACATAGTGGCTCGATTACAAAAGAAACTGTCTTATAAAAATAATAAAATATTGTAGGAGTTGTCTTTTGGGACTTCCTTCCTGTGTATCTTAGTCCTTTTGAAAGTGTGACCTTTGGCAGCAGTGGGTGATGTGCTGTAGCTACTTTAACAGGCATCTTTTCTGGAGCGAGCTCCGCTCACGCAAACAGACAAGCAGAGTCACTCCGGCTGCAACCAGACGTCGCTGACATGTCAGTAACAGTGTGAGCAGCAGAATGTAAATCAAGATTTTAAGATGTCCTTTCCTGGCACAACACTGAACTTCAGAATACATTCATCTCCTCGCTTTATTGCTGCCATCCATTCCTCCTCATTGCAATGTTGATTGGGAAATTAAAATGAAAGTCTTTACCAGAGACAAGCTGCCTTTGTAAATCCTCTGTGACTCACGGACACAGCCAGTGCCCGGGCAGTGCTCGCCCCCGAGGAAGCACTTCCAGGGGGTATGATGGGCTGGGTGGCACATGCAGGGGATCTGGATGGCTGTGCTAGGAAGCCTGTCTGACTGTCTGTCTGCCTGCCTGCCTGGGGAGCAGGAGCAGCACGCACTGGAGCTGGCTGGAGGGAGGGTTACGTCAGCCTTCAGGCTAAGGGGCATCTTTCCAGCAGTGACATATTCAGCAGAGTTGCCTTGTCTGGACAACTGAGCAGCACACCAGCCCTGCTCTGGATTTGGCCCGTAATAAATTAACAGAGAACGGCATTTCCAGCACACGATCTGAACACTGTCAGGTCTAATGAGTTTTCAGCTCCAGACAGAAAAGGCCAATACACAGGCAATGATGGAGAAATCCCAGCAGACTGCAAGAGGGGATGTTGCATATTCACATCATTAGAGTTTCTAAACCTTCATGTATTTTCTAATTATGCAAAAGTAACAGTCGCAGCACTGTGAGTAATTTATCAGCACCCATGTATTTTAAATGGATCCCTAATAAGCATGTACTAAAGTGACACAACAGCATTACATAAAGAAGGAGAGACTTGAAAAACCAGGGTCCTCGCTGTCTTGAGCAATGTCATTATCATTATCATAGAGCTGCTCTCCAAAAACTAGAGCATTCAAACAGCAAGTGATTTTCCCCCCAGGCGCTTTCTGCTTGCCTCTGTGGTTCAGGCACGGTTACAGCATTAACCCACTGTGAGCTGCTGTGCCCAGCTTCCCAAAGGCTACAGCCCCTCTGTGCCCAGTCTCCCAAAGGCTACAGCCCCTCTGTGTCCAGCTTCTCAGGGGATACTGCCCCTCTGTGCCCAGCTTTCCAAAGGCTACAGCCTCCCTGTGCCCAGCTTCCCAGAGGCTACATCCTCTCTGTGCCCAGCTTTCCACAGGCTACAGCCTCCCTGTGCCCAGCTTCCCAAGGGCTACAGCCTCCCTGTGCCCAGCTTCCCAAGGGCTACAGCCTCCCTCTGTCCAGCTTCCCAAGGGCTACAGCCTCCCTGTGCCCAGCTTCCCACAGGCTTTAGCCCCCTGTGCCCAGCTTCCCACAGGCTTTAGCCTCCCTGTGTCCAGCTTCCCACAGGCTTTAGCTCCCTGTGCCCAGCTTCCCAGGGGTTCCAGCCCCTCTAGGCCCAGATTCCCACAGAGTTCAGCCCCCTGTGCCCAGCTTCCCAGGGGCTGCTGCCTCACATACCACCTGGTCCCTGGGACTCAGCTTGCGACTGCTGAGCAGTATTGAGTCAGAGGTGAACTGGAAAGCCTAAACCACAAACACAAGGAGAGCTGATAGACAAATGCCCTCTGCTATTGAAGATAATGGAGAGATCTATTCAAATATTTGTTATTAAGTGTTGACTGAAAGCTTTGCTAAATCCTAGCTTGCCTGCTGAAATTAGTAAGGCAGTTCAGCCACCTTAACCCCAGCACCATTCAAAGGCTTCCTTTTCAAGGAGTGGATGATGGATGAGCTGTTAATTTTAGTTCCCGTAAGGATACATTTTCCTCTCCAATCTATAGCCTTAAAGACATTAGATCACTTCATGGGAAACCATTTCTTTTGTAATTATGTCACATTTGATTTCCTGCTGCCTTTAAAACTGCCTGCTGGCCATGTGGCAGAAAAGAGGTTCAAGAGATTAAAAGAACCCCACAAGCAGACCATCTATCACCCATGCAATGGGGAGGCTGTGATCTCTGCACACACACATTCACCTTTTAATATTTCTGCATACTCCCACCTGTATCACATGGGGAAGAGAGAGAGAATAAATGAGTGGAATAAAATTTTCACACCTTCCGTGTTGAAAAACAGTTACACCACAGTACTCTTTGACTAATTGCTGCCACATTGCCTATCAAATATCTATACAACTCATTTTTTAAGCTATCACTTTTCTGTGATGTTCTGTTCTTTAAAGCCCATAAATACAATCACACTTCAATATTTTTGTCAGGAATTTGTTATGATGACTATGTTGTTTTGCTCAATGTCAGGAACACAGAAAGCTTCAAACTGTTAATCAGAGTTTTATCCGAAGGCAAAAGCAAAGCATTTGTATGAGTGCTGTGCTAGAAACAAGTCCTTCATCTTCACTAGCAAAATAAATTTTGAAATTAAAAATCAAAGAGTTTAACTACAGATGAAACCCTTAGCGCTGCATGCACAGAGTTCACAATGGTGGTTTTAATAGGCTCTAATGATGATCTCGATACCGTTTGATTGCACAGAATGCATAAAAATCACACACATCTATGGGTGTACAATCCAAGGCTTTTCCTTACCTAAACTGCCTGCTAGTGGAATTTATTTCAGTATCATCTTCACACAACCTTATCATCAGATGAAAGCAACGAGCTCTTTAACTTATAATGGGCTGTAACACACTAGTGCTCCTGAATGCTTTACAGTCATAATTCCTGCCTCCCTCCCCACGGCTCTGGGATGGAGCTGTGCTCCTGCCTGGCTGCCTGACTGCAGCTCTGGTCTTGTCCACCACAGTCTGCCCATATTGAGCACTCCAGAGGCACCTGGATGGGGAGTCCTCTCTGCACGAGCCAGAAGGGACCCACTGGTGCCACCACAGTCCCACCTCACACAGCCCAACACAGAGCTCTGCTCACAGGAGGGGAGGTCTGTGTTACCTCAAGAGCTTTCAGTGGGAGTTATATCAAAATCCTTTTTGAAGGTTTAAGGAATGTTTTCTTTTAATTTCCAAGGAATTTGGAGTCAATCTGTTCATTTGTTCTTTCACTGTTTTTTTCTAATAAATTTTCATTTTCTGCCTTAGTGCTAATCTGTCTGCTGTTTTTTTCTTTGCTTTTGAACAAATTGTTTTCTATGTCAGCTTTAGTTTTACCAGCTACAGAACTTGTATTCAAGAGATAGTCACCAGTCCCCTTATCATATTTACATGCTTTTCCTGGTAGCCATGTCTATGTCAAAGCACCTTTCCTCAGCATGGGCAACCAGAAAGGCAGTCTCTTGCCAGGGCATCTTGCGCTTTTCTATCTGATCCTGCTGAACTAAAAGAGACAAGAACAGGGACTATTGTAGGGGAGCATCCTTATCATGACTTCCTGTGTTTTAAAACTGTAGTTTTACATCCTATTTAATGTATATACAAGTCCAGAAATGCCTCACATCTGAATGCGGTTTGGAAGGAACCACTTTTAGATGAAACTGATGAACCAAATGTAAGAGCAGGAACCATCATGCCCAGAGGATCTTTGGCCTTTCTACTGAAATTCCTAACAAGCCTGGCAATTAATAACATTTCCAGGAGAAAAAATCAGGAACTGACTTCAGGGCAGCAAGTCACTTCACTTGAGGCAGGAGAGAGCCACTGGATAGCTGTTTGGTTGGGGACATCCTTAAACTACAGCTGAGAAATTTCCAAATAAAAATTTCTACAATAAAACAACATTCCCTTGAGACTTTCTTTTTCCTTAGTTATAGCTAACAGTGATTAACTACACTGGTAATGGTGTGATATGAACTGCCTGCAATTTCCCACCAAAGGGAGATCTTGCTACATGTTACCTGCCTCACTATTTCCACCTGCAGAGCCTGATCACATCAGATCAAGTCTGAGGGCACCTTCTGAAATTTCAGGTTCTCAGTGAAGTGTAGCAGGTCAGCTGTGTTTGTCAATAATCAAAGACACACTTGGCAACTTACTTTGCAGAAGCCTCTTAATACTCATGTGTTATCAATTAAGCCATCACAAATTCACAGGTAATTTATATTTCTAAATGTCTACAAAGACATTCTACTGAGGTTCACATACAGCCAAGTTTATACAAGAATTATAATTGGTTGCAAAGGTCGTGCCTTTTGAATATACGCATATTGGAGGTGAAACCTACTAAACTGGTATTACACTCAGGCTCAGTGCTGAATTCAGATTAAATGGTGTTATATTGATTTGATAAGCTGCTCAGATATGCTGAAACTTTAATTGAATGTATTAGAAGATGTTAATTCCAACAGATACACCCTCAAAAGCAGCAGTTTAGTGATTTGAAACTGCCTTTTTGTACAGGCCTCTGCCAGTGTTCGAGAAAGAGGTACTTTGGCACTGTTAATCTGAGACTGTGTGTTAATAAATATCTAAGGAGAGGTTATTTCTTTTCCTTTCCAATATGGATGAGTGCCCTTTAAAAGCCAAAAGGGAATTGATGTAATCTATTGATTGCCATTTAAATGCCTT
>JAOXXN010000025.1:10090041-10102087 GCA_026770055.1 Myrmophylax atrothorax | reverse complement strand
CTTTATCAGCTAATTAGTGCAAAATGTAAAATGTTTCTGAGCAGAAACAAGCAACCACCATGAAAACACAGGAAGGCTCCTTTGATTCTTAGACATACTGGAAGGAGAAATGCCCTTAATGTAGAGAGTCACCAACAAGTGGGAAGTGTGAACAGTGTGTGCTGTGGAACTGTTACAGCAGAGCGGCTGTGGCTGGAATGTGAGAGCAGAGTCACCCCCCCAGCAGTGCCCCTGCATGGCTGAACAGCAATGGTGGATCCAGTTAACCTACATAGCTGGGACAGCATCTACCCGGGGATGTTCGGGGAAACCGCCAGGACTCTAAAATAGGTCACTGTCTGCAGTCTGCCCAGGTCTGAAGTGGCTGAAAGTCATTACCATCTGTTCATCTGAATTGAGGGGCTGGTATCGCTCCAGTTTCAGGTATTCACAGGTATTTACACTGTAAAGGAGACCTTCAGAAATGATCCTATCTGGAAATGGGGTTGGCAGAAGGGGTCATGGCCTGAAGGCTCCAAAGAAGACACCACAGAGGGGATCTGAAGCTCACTTATGTGTCATCCCTCAATGATGCACCAGGAGGCAAGTTTTCCTTTCCTTTGGCACCTTTCACTAGCCAACAGCAGCCATTAAGACCAATATCTGACTAATATCTTTGAGAAATATTTTACCCTTACAGCTATGGGAAGAGATAGTTACTGTTCTTGGTGCCTCTACGGAAATGCTGACCTCCTGCTCACAGCCAGGTAACATCCCCCATCTCTAGGGAAGATTTATCTACACATGCCACAGCCAGAGTGTGTGTAGATAAGCATAGGGAACTGGTGTAAATAAGGTTGCACTAATTTCCTCATGCAGCTTTCCCTCAGTTAGAATTTCCTTTCTCACTGGGTAGATGACCCTGAACCACTCAGCCAACTGCTGCTTAAATGGGCTAAATGCTGGGGGTAAATGGGTGCAGGAGGACAATCCCCTTACACAGGGTGTAAGTATCATCCTGTTCCCAGGAGCACTCATGAGTTTTTCTGACCCAGAGCACTATCACTCCCACTGAAGCTCCAGTAGCAATGAAAAAAGATATGCCAAGAGAGAACAAATCCCCCAAAACATAAAGAAGTGCTATCTGTGCTGCAGGACCCCAGAAGCCCAGAGTCCTCTAGGAGTTATATCAAGTTTCAGCCACCATTATCATCTTATTAACTAACTAATAAAGACTGTACAATGAAGTATTTATGTGAACATACACATTTAATCTAAGGCAAAGCTTTTGCCCTTTTCAAATCAACTGAAGAAGACTTTAATTACGACAGTTCCACGGCTGCATCACTCTATTTAAATTAATTACTCTGCAAAAGTTAATACTACTGAAATTATGTTGTGTGCCTTGAGAATGCTGAAGAGAGAGAAGCACCACTTAGGGCCCTTTCTTCTTCCCACTTGGCCCATCCAGGCTCTCTCCACCCTACCAGGGCTCTGCTCTCCTTCATCCCCATCCGATTCCTCTCTCCTGGCCGGAAGGAGCTGACAGCTCCTGACAGATCACCCTCATTTACAGCCCTGCTTTCCCCAGCACCAGGAGAGTCACAGCTCATCTCAAGACTATCAACAGCACAACAAAGTATTCATACATTTACAAGACTTCCTATCCTTTCACACGAAACACTCATTCCTTTGATCTTTCCATGAGAAGCGATTTCCTTGTTGTGTCAAACTATTAAGGAAATGAAGAAACACCCTTATACAACCCCTCTTTCTCTATTAACAGTAACAAGATACTCAAAAGAAGATACTTTTCCCTCTAAGAACAGTATAGTGACTATAAAGAACACCAGTATTTCTAATCAACTTGTACTACCTCTTCTGACAGGTCCACTCAATTAATTTTTGTTGTGCAGATAATACTGCCTCAGGCTGATAATTAAATGGAATAAAATTTTTTATACACTAATGTCACCCTTACAAGGTCAGTGTTTATCTCACAGGATTTCAGCACAAACAGAAGCCTTTGTAATGTAACAGCTATCACAGTTAATTAAGAACTACTGAGTATCTATTTTAATATAAAGACATTACATGTGGGTAAGGCAGAGTACAGAAGTTTCATGAAATACCTTTGAATTCACTTTCATCTTCACACCAGACATAGACATACATGTATGTGTGTGTGTGGTCATGCATTGAAATTTTAAGTAAACCCAAGGAACTCCCAGTATTTATTCAAGGAGCCCTCAGTATTTCATCAGCCTCCAGCAGCAAGGGTGTTTTTGTCTGCCTCCTCCCTCCTGCTTGCACCTGGCCAGCATGCGTGACAGGCAGTAATTAGTCCTGCAGCACCGACCACTTTTCTATACAAAAAAATGTTGGTTTGAATGGCATCTGATTGGCACTGCTGAGAGAGAACCAAGAGCTCCCTGACAGGGCCGAGCATTTCAGTTTGACCTTGGAAGGCCAGAAAATAAGGGCTTTTCAGGACAACGTTTTCAGAGGCATAAAAGTGGTCTGAGGTCACATTTAGAGTTTTTAATGCCCCTCACCAAACTCTCTGCAGTTCAGCTTGTGGCTTGGCAAGAGGAGAAAGGAAGGATCATCTTAAAAAAACTGTGCACCCCCTCTATTCCCAAATGTTGCCAACCCATCATTTCTCTAACTAAGGTGAATATACATCAGTGCTCTGGGATGCAGAAGTTTTACCCCTGACTGCCTGACACAGCCACAGCCAGACGCTGGTGAGCAATGAAGACACAGCAACAACAATGGCAGCAATCAATGCACCAACAGAAATGAGCAGCAGCACATGCATCCCATCCCCCTTCCATCCTGGCAAGTGAGCACCGATGTCGGATGGCATTACCGGCTGCCAGCTGGGCACGCAGAGCAAGTAGGTCAAGAGCATCACTCCTCACAAGAGTTTTCTCTGCTCTTTTGTGCTAATGACTGCATTATTGCTCATCAGACCGAGGTTTGAAACTGGTGTTACAGAACCTTTCCTGTGGTAGCAGAGGTCAGGTTTTCCATTGTGAGGTGTTTCAGCTTCAGCAAAACCACTCATTTTTGATAAAATGCATTTTGATATTAAAAATCTGCACTTAGGCCTGTCCTGATTGCACAAAGCAGCCTTTACCAGGACAGCTATTACAGCTGGGTAAAACCAAACAACTCAAAACCATAAATTAGGCATTTACAGTTTAGAACAACACTAATGGAGATTGGCCAGACTTACTCTAAAGAATTCTTTGGTTGAACCTGAATCCAAAGTGCCATAGGCTATTTCAGTTTGTTTAGCCAGGTCCTCTGCACTCTCTATGGGTGAAACCATCCTTTCCACCGTGAGGAAGGCAGCGAGATTAGCAGTGTAGGAAGAGATAATGATGAGAGTGAAGAACCACCAGACTCCTCCGACAATTCGCCCTGAGAGAGATCTACGGAAAAACACACATCATCAAATTGCTTTGAAGACACTACTTAATTTTTTTCTTCTTTATTGAAAAGAAATTCACATGCACAACCCCTGTGTCCAGATCTTCCAGGTATCTGTGAACAGGTAGACTGTGAGCCAGCTCCTGATAGCCTTCCTCAGCAGAGAAAACTTGGAGCCCATCTGGTCTTACCTAGTGAAAACCTCCTTGTCTTTCAGTGAAAACAAGGACAGTCAATTAAGAAATACTTCATTTGAGGCTTGGAGAGGAACAAGCTCTCCTGACTCCCACAAAAAATTTGCTGGAGAAGGCTTTTGCCAGAAGACTTTTGTCTTTTCCATGTGCCTTGTACTGGACTTGCCTGCTGTGATGTGCTGGCCTTGTGTCTCTTTGGGGGCTGCCCAGCCTGGAGGACACAAATGCTGCATTGACCTCCAAAATGTCAGACACAGTAAACTGCACAAAGAAATCTCAGCAAACATGCAAAGGAGTACACAAAAACAATCCAGTATCCTTCTCCCATTGCAACCAAGCAGGAATTACAGACTTAATCTGCATATTGAAGTGAGCAGATAGGCTGGTTTATGTTTTATGTTAATTAAAATTTGCATGTTGCACTGTTCCAAGTCAAGCATATTCTTGCTTTTAACCACCAGAGCAATGGAGAAGGAAACAGAAAAAAAAATTAATTGCATTTCGGTTTTGATGAGGTTTTTGTTTTAGTTTTTTAAAGGGATTCAGTAAGAACTAAAAAACCCGGCTATTTGCAAACATGTAATCACAAATGCCTAATAGTCAGGAGGTCTAGATCTAGTCAGTAAGAGATCTTGAAGCTCTACAGCAGCTGAACATCAGGCTCAAAGAATTTGTTCTGGGCTGAAGGACACCAGTGCCACATCACTCAGCTGGGTGGGGAATTTTACTGCCATGTACAGTGCTTGTTCTTCAAACACAGCATGTTGACCAACAATCATTTGAGGTGCTGAGAAAAGGCTATTACATGTTTTCCCTTAGCTCTGCTGATACCAGTGGAGGAAGAATCAATCCCAGACACATCTGTGGAACCTGGGTGCTGCAGTCCTCAGTTTGTGTGAAGAGAAGTAGAAAGCAAGAAAACTCTTACCTGTTTATTTGTTTCCTTCAAGTGCCATCCCCAGACAGTGGGTACAAGTTGTCCTACCAACAGATGGAGATAGGCAAAAAGCAAAAGTCTCATGATGTGTCCCCATCCCACCCACACAGGGGGCTTTGCTGGTAAACTGCCCAGTCTTGGCCAGAGCCTGAGATTGCCTGAGCCATTAAAAAATGCCATTAAACTATTACGAAAAGAAAAAGAAAAAAATTATCCATCCAACATTAAAGAATATACCAGAGAAAAAAAATCACCAACACAATAAAAATAGAAAGATCAATCTGAAATAGGTGAGAGGAATGTGGAGGAAAAACACAGAGGTGAAGTACTACTGTTCTCCACTCTCCTCTGCCCAAAGAGATGAAGCAGCAGCGTCCACCAAGAGGGCAGATCCAGGCTGGTTCCTCAGGGCACATACACATCCACCAGATCACCCACAACTGGAGGAGGCTTCCCTGCCTTTATTGAGGACCTCCCAAGAGGATAAAAGGCTTCCAAATTTCAACTTGGGCTGTGCAGATGTTGTGCTTGCTAACAGAAGGCTACTGAGTGGCTGCAAAGGGAATTTGCAGAAATAAAAACACAGAATAAGTCAAGGAATCTCTCTACATTCTTTGTAGGTATCAAGTGAGTATCTTGGGATTTTACAGATGGCTCAAGTCCTTTCTGGCCAGCTCCCTTGCCAGGTAGGGTCTTGGCTTTAGCTATTTAGTAAATACCCTACACACTGAATCAACCTCTTACATGGGCTGACACAATTTTAGCCAACTACAAAGCACTGCCTGCTGAACTCACCACATAAGGCTTCCTTTGGAGCCAAAGGAGAGAAAGAGAGGAGACAGACATACTTAGAAATAGATTTATCTCATTTGCTGTAGTCTAGGATAAATCTAAAGGTCTCCATCTGTCTCGACTTCAGAGGTTACCAAGATGCCTCACTAAAAACCACAGTCTCTTGCTTTCAGATGGCTACACCAGGTGAAATTCATCTCACTTTTGCTCCTTCCTTCAGTACATACTTTCCATCTTCAGAGAAGACCTGGAGTTGAACTTTTCCCTGCACAAGGTGGACAATTTCAGAGCCAGACTGAGCAGAGTTTGGCTACAGGTACAGCAGATGAGACATCCACTTGCCACAGCAGGACTAGCTCTATCTGGAGCTTCCAGGTTCCTGTGGCTCTCTTGCTTTAAGGTAGGCCTTGAAATAGGAAGATGAAAAAAAGACTTGCCAGGGTGTTTTGATGAATTCAATGGAAGCATTGGGAATAAAACAGTATGTGTTCATTCTCCTTACAATTTCCTGTTGGAAATTTCTTACTTGGTTGTTAGCTGCCCCTTCTGTTTGCAGAACAGACGGGCTGCTGGGACAGAGCTGTTCAGAAGACAACCATTTTCCAAACCAGTGAAACCTCAAGCTTACACTGCTGCAACAAGAAGTCTGTGCTGGGCTGCATGCTCAGACAGCATCCCACACACCGAGAAAGGTAAAAATATCTCAGCCCAGAGATCCTGCAACCTGCATGGACCAAGTGAGACAAAGGACAAAAGGGGAGAGCAGCTGAGAGGCAGGGAAAGGTGGCTATGGGGGGATCCCCTGACGGAGAAGGCACTTCCTCAGGAGTCCTACATGCAAGAGAAGGGTCTTGCTAGATGGGGAACAGAGCGGTTTTCAGAAGAGTTGAAGTCAATTGAAAGAAAACTGGATGTCTCTAGAGTTGTTTCTCCCAGAGTCTCCCCATGAGCACAGGAAGGAAGATTAAACAGCGGCTACTACGAAGCAGTCTGGGCTGACACAGCTGTCACTGGTGGTAGCACAGGGTGGGGCAAAAATAAAACTAAATAAACCACAAAGCTGACAGTGAAGAAAAGACAGAGAGACAGAACACTGAAGAACAAGAACACAGACAAGCATGGCCTGGCAGCCTCCTTGTCCAAAGGACCCCAGTTCCCCCCAGGCCATCTGCTGATACGAAGACTCCTTATACCCACTGCAGGGGCTGGTGTAGAGGGATGCAGGAGAAAAAGGGTTAGTACATGAACACCAGGCTGGTAATCAGAGAATATCCATATAGTTTGGACTGTGAACCATAGAAATGCTTGTTCACTACTTAGGTAATAATTCTAGAAAAATCAATCACAGCTTTTAATACCAGCACCACTTTTTCTGATGAAGACATACCTGTCCACATGTGTAGTATTGTAATGTAAAAAAAACCCAGCTAGTGCTTTATCCCAACATGTAGTTTTTTAAATCACCTCAATAAACAGATACTTTATATGACATTATTTTAAAGTGAATTAGAGTGCTAACAAATGAGAGGAGCAAGACAGACATGGGATAATAGAATTATAATTCAAAAGTCAAAACAAAGTCAGATGGTGTTTTCAAAAGTAAGTAAACAGGAAGAGTGCATACCTTGAGAGGAAATTTAAAAGGAAGCATGAAGTCAAATGAGAGCAAATTAGTAACAAGAGAAAAAACAAAATAAATATTCAAATTCACATTCAGTTTCCAGGAGAATAATACATTCAAACAAAACCTCATTTATCAAAATAGCTTGAATTTTGCTTCTGCTCATGGCCATAGAACATATTTGATTTCCTATAGTACACAGAAATAATAAGCTTCTCACAACTACTCAGTTTTTAATTGGGCTGTTTTGATCGATACAAGATGGTTGTTATACTGACAAATAACCCTGAACAACTTTGGTGCAAACTCTCCTAGTCTAGAAGCCCTTGCTATTCTGAGCACATGTTACCCGGTACCCAGCAAGCTGTGGGCCCAGCCCCTCACTGCTCGCCCAGCCAGCCTTCGCCTCGGCTACAGAGACACAACACAGTCAGTCACAGCATCTGAAGCAAGGGCTTGAGATGCTTCCATCACAGGAATGGCAGTGGGAGTTTCAGAAATCTCTAGTTACCCGGCTCTCATCGCTACTGTGAAAGTCCCACAAAGTCATTCCCATGGCCTTTAATAGGAGTCTCTCATGTCCTTCGCTGTTAAAACAGGGACCTAGAAATATACCCTTGAAATGACCAACCTCTTGAGACAAGTTTTTAATGAACCCCTTGTCTTTCACCATCAGCAATTAATTAATCTACCCTCTTTGTTCTACATGAATAAAGAGCAAAATGGAAATACATGATCTCATAGAGATTTCAAAGATACTTTCACTCAAAAAACCAGTGTTACGAATTTGACTGTGTTTTTCCTGATTCCATTTTGCTGTACACATCTTACATAAAAGCAAGTTTAATAATCTACTTTTGATCCATCAAAAGTGAATTTTCAATGCTTTAGCTCACTATGCAGAAAACACAGCAGCCTTTGATAGCAGAACAAAACTGCTGAAATAAATGGTGATTCCATCAAGGGAGGCACTAACCCCCACCCTTTGGATGCTCTCTGATTCTGTTTAGATGACTCCTATTAAATACAGAGAGGAGAGTATAGGGATATATCCTCTGGAATATCCACACAGCATACTCACCGAGGATAGATCTAACTAGTCATTAGATGTCACAGCTGTTCCACACAAAGGCAGCTGAAAGAGCCTTTATCAGCAAGTACAAAAGTGATCTCTCCAGACTGCTTGTCGACATCTCTCTACAAGTGCTGTACGCTCTCATATAAGAAATTTATTCAGACAAATCTCACAATGGAAGAATGAAGCCCCTTTTAATGGCAATAAAATAGTATGAAACATTCATATAGTCAATGTACTCTGAATGGCATAACCTTACAAAGATACAGATTAAGAATGGAATACTTGGGAATAGTCCCTTCTATGGAAAAGGAATTTGACATTTTAATCAACTTAAATCAACATATCGGTCAAAGGAACAGTGTTTCTGGAATTTAAACCAAGGTATTAAATTTGTCTTTTTTTTTTTCAGTAACAATGCATGTAACTAACTGGAATGTGATCATAGAAGATAAAATAACTGGACAATGTCTTCAAACAAGGGCCATATATTAATACTGAGCTAATAGGTTCTGATGGACAGGTAAAATATAAGGTATATTGTTGTCTCTTTTCCTTTCTGTAGGTATTTCCAAGGCACTTATCATGGTAGTATTGAAATAAAAACAGAGTATGTTCCTCTTGTTATATAAGGTAAATGGCTGAACATGCCAAAGAGTCACATGAGAGCTTAACAAAAATCCTATGCACTTCTATTTAACTGTCAATAACCAGCCCTAGCGGAAACAGTGCGATGCCTGCAGCTTTCCATGTGATGTCCCAGTGCTTATTTCCCGGTCCTTTATATTGGGCACACACATGGTCAACAGCAATTTAAATGTTATCACTACTCATCCCCTTTAACAGCAAGCAGCATGGCAAAGTTTAGTTTCAATGCAGAAGTTAGGCATAAAACAGAAACAAGGAGTGTAAACAGGAGGAACAGGCCAACAGCTGTAGCTACACAGGGAGGCAGCACACCCAGGCACTCGGAAAACTCACACGTGGTCACAGCAGAACGTGTGTGTGTTATGGGGGGTGCACATGCATCGGTCAGTAAGTCTGAAATACAACTGGTGCTGTCAAGACTTTTAAAACACAGGCATGACTTGCATCACACACCACCAGGCACACACCAGTAACTCCCAAAATCCTGGATCTCACTGCCATCAGGAGATTTGAATGTGCAATGACTGTGAATTTATATTACATTATAACAGGTAAAATCACAATCTGTCCCATGAAACTTCATAGAAGTTTTGTCACTTGCTTCACTGAGGATACTCAAGACCCCCCCCACTATATGAGCCAGGAAACTTTTCAGTGATTTGGGTATTGAAAAAGATAACAAACATGGAGATCAAAAAGGTGCATTTCCAATGTCAGTGCTTAGAAAAGATCTGTCTCTCTTCCTCTAAATAGCAACCTTGTTAAATAGAAAAACTGCATCCTGTTTGTACTGAGCAGGTATTTGGAATAATTAAAATAGCTGTAAACTTATTATTAGATTATTGTAATACAAAATATAATTAGTGCTCCATCACTAAGAAACTAGATAATTTCATTGCTTATCACAAGCACATTGCCAAAGTATTTTGCCAGTGTAAATGTAGAAACATGATGTGCATTATTCAAAGAACATCTGTAGTATACGCATTGTTCAACCAGAGGGAATTTTTAAAATACTTTAAAACAGAAATTAATTCCACAGTAGTTAATAGCACTGGTCTCTGTTACGTTTGAATTAATATCAGACTTTACTACAGCCCTATCCAGAAAGACTGTCTTTATGAATAAGAAATATCTTTATGGAAAATGGCAATGCTTATTAGACCATATTGACTATGAACAGAGGGACAACAGATTAGACTGGACTGAAATAACGATACAGATACAGGGCAGTAACACAGTACATACAGAGACCTGAACATATGCACAGTGGTGGTATGCAAATTAGTAATAAATGAAAGGATGGCTCAAGAACAAAACGGGAGAAATTAGGCTCAAAAGAAAGTAAAAAGACTAGAAGGATCTTTGATGGGAGTGGAGATGCTTTAAAGTGCTGTTGCATGTGATTTTAAAAATAAATAATTCTTACTTTGCAAAGCAGAATGTGTTTAATGCACCAAGGAGATGACCGTAAAATGAGATATGCAGCAAAAACACGGTAGCCCTCCAAGCATTGCTGAAAACTGAAAACCCTATGCATTTTACAGCCTTAACATGGTGAATATAGTTTGGCAGAAATGCATAAATGGCATTATAAGCAATGCTACTCACTCTGGAGGTGAATGTTAGCAAGCATGGTGGCTTGATGATGATGCTGAACAATAAATGGAATCTCAAAATAAAAAATTTGGAATTTAAAAGAAATTTGAAAAAGTAACATATATGCACCATGGCATCAGAAAATGACCATAAAATGCAAAAAGGTGATGGAGTGATATGGAACAAACCTTGGAGAAATATCGCATCCTTGCTGCATAAAGGCACCCAGGGAAAACCAAAGGCTGTTAAATATTCCAAACTCATTTGGAGGGTCAGGAGGATTCTGAGGGTCACGTGGTTCTTCTGTGCTGTCTTCCAAGTGCCATTCATAAGGGCTGAATCTGCTGACTAGGAAAAGAACTACGCTGACGCCAATGTAAGCAAAGACTATACACATCCAAATCTCATAAGCCAAAGGATCCAGGAAAGAGAATACGCCCGGTTTAGATTTCTGAGGCTTCTTGATCATGATGGAGATGCCCAGGCTCATAAAGGGTTTGGAAAAGTCTATGACTTCTTCTCGCACCAATGTTATGGTGAGGGGGGCAACAGCTATATCTGCTCTCTGAAAAGGGAAAACAAACCCAGGTTAGTTCCAAATCAGACACAAGAGAATCACAATCTAGAATGTCAGGCTAATGAATCAGATGATAAATTGCAAGAGAGAGTGGAAACATATTCTTTGCAGTGTATTTTGCAGTCACTGAAGTTAAGGACTACATGACATTAATAGGAAATTATTAACAAGAAAAATTCCAAACAAATCTGTGCAAGGAGCTCATGATAGAGGCAGATATTTCTATTAAGTTAAAATGGATGAATAAATACTACACAAACTGGACAGTGAGATGGCAACTAAAACAATGTCGTTTTCTAGTAATGGTCTGTATCTACCCATTTGTCTCAAAGACTTTGGGCAAATGATGTTTTTTATGTTTTAATTTTCTCTTTTCCATTCTCTTGCCTTACTGATTAGTCCAGAAGGAACCTGTGAGAAGTAATTGTCACTGAATTTCAGCTGCATTTGGGTACTGCTACCAATATACTCCTTTGAAACTCCACTGCAGTAAGGGACAGAAGATGGTAAATAGTGGGGGACAGGAACCAGATAGCCCAGTGAAGGACAGTAACACACATTTGTGATTCCCTGAGGAGTAAACAGCTTGGGTAATCTGAGAAGAATGCAACACAGTATTTCTCAGCTTCATGTGTGCTCTCCTGTTTTACAGAACTTGCCTGTACAGCCCTGTACCACAGACTGTGCTCTGGGGCTGTGTCATCTGGAAGCACAATCACATTATTGCCTCTGTCATTCACCAGCACATGGTATACCCTGAAGCAATACCTTTCCCTTCAATCAATACATCTTTGGTGGATTCCATGGCAGGGTAGGAATGTGAAAACAAATTAGTTTCCTTTAAAAATAACATTCCAAAATAGATTTTGAACATATTTAACTGTATCTGTAAGTCTATGCAAAAAAGATTCAAGGCATGCTGTATAAATAACCTAGCCTTGATCCAGCCTCATGAGTACTCAAGCAGGTGTCAGCATTTGCATCAGAGGGGAATAAAATGTTAACAAAACCCCCCTTTTTCATTTAAAAATTATTGTTAGGAGAGTTTACATACCTACATACACTTTTTTTACCCTATTTTAAACACTATAACTATTCATGTTATTGATACTTTTAAAGATGGTCTTTCATTGGTAATTATAAACTTCCAAAAAAAAAAAAAAAAGACTCTTAGGGAGAGTCTAAC
>JAOXXN010000025.1:10076680-10089941 GCA_026770055.1 Myrmophylax atrothorax | reverse complement strand
CCTTTTTTTAAATCTCACTTTTCCCCCCACTATTAACCATGTATCTCTTTCTGGTGGAAATATAAAGCCTGATTAAGTAGAAGTTTGAATAAAATTTAATAGGAAATGTTAATAAGAAGTGATTAAAATCTGTGCCCTAAAATAATTGAATATGCCTTTATGTAAATCTGATGGTGATGTACGTGACTGTCATTAATGTCTGGTTTGCTGCTCTTCCTAGATAGTTGGTTTGGGTTTTCTTTTTAAGTTTAATAAGCAGAAATGGTGAAGGTTTCTCATCAGGCTGATGTCAGTAGCACTGAGCAGCCATGCCCAGGGCACTGGCTGGGGGTTTGCAGATCGAGGCTCTGGCAGCCCTGTCGGATGAGCACTGACCCTCCCCCCAACAAGCCTCCATCTGCAGGGCATGGTCTGCACACACAACCTCTGGGTTTGCTCCAGCCACTCAGGAATATCTCTCTGCAGTTTGTACTGGCATGTGCAACTACAAGGTACGTGCACAAGTTCACTGCTTGGAATAATCAGATAAACCATGCCTGTGCACCTAAGGAAGCCACTCAGAAATCATGGCCCTGGGTGCCCCCTCTGACAGCCCTGCTGTGCCCCTTTAGACACTCATGTGTGCTGGGACACTGCCTTTCCCCTTGAGGGATGCTTTCCCTGAGGAGAAAACCCACAGCTGATTTGCGGTCACTTACTGCAAAAATTCAGCTTAACGTGGCTTGAATATAAAACCTGAAAACGCCTTTGGATGCCTGGGTGTTCACTGGCTTTGCAGATGAATGTGTTCATCATCTAAGTAATGGAGAGACTGGGGGGGAACATGGGTAAAGTGAGGTAAAAGGACTGGATGATGTTGGAACTTATTCACTGAAGAATTGCCCCAAACATGTATTTGTCTTGTGGCTGCTGCTTGTTGAGCTGCTGATAAATATTCGATGTCTGAAGTCTGTACGAGACATACGCAGAACACCAGTTCTAAATGTAGTCAGAGTCCATGGCTGGCTGTAAGACTAAGCACTTTGACCATGGCCACTGTACTTCAGGTTGAACTAATGAGGTACTTAGAAATTAATCCTTATCAGAGAAAGTTTAATGGATCAGGACCCTGCAGAGACTTAGCAAAGACTCCATGTGAATTGGAGCATAGGTGGGAGGCAGGTGTCTTAGTGCCTGGGACTTCTGCACAGCCTTGAAACACCTCGCCAAGGAAGGAAAAGGCTGATTCAGCTAGAAGAGCATTTAGTTTCTGGAGCATTTTCCTGGACTTGGAGAAATTTAATTCTCCCAAAGTAGTATTTTAATTGCCAAAGTAGACACTGTGGAGCTCTTCCTAAGTGCTGATGCAGCATGCAATAAGGTCTGTATCTCCGGCATGCCCAACTGAGTTCATGTAGGATGTTCCTGTGGGAATTTGAGGAGGATGAAGCTGATGCTGTGCTGAAGCACAGACGAAAGTTTTTAATGGCCTCACTGTTACCATGTCCTCACTCACATCATACAGTACAGATTGCTTTGTAAATAATTTCAAATTGTGTTTTAATATTACAAGGAATACAAATATTTATCTGATCCCTTTCAGTCTTCCTGCTTTCCTATTGTTCCTACCAAACGCGTTTACTGTATTGGAAACACCAACAAACACTCCTATCCCCAAACAAACATGGCAGTAATTGGTTTCTGCACAGGCAACAAGCTTTGGTTCACAGGAAACCATCAACAACCAGGGCACTGAGAGTGGACCAGCTACAATCCAGCACCCACGCCTGGCTGCCCACCACTTCCCTGAATATTAGTTGCACTAGGGAGGTTAAAAACCAGTTTGCTCTTCGCTTATTTATTTAGAGATACAGTATTTGAAATGGAGAGCTTATGGAGAGCCCTAAGCACCCTAAAGGATCATTAATAACTGCAGCACTGTGAGAATTTCCCTTGCTGTTATGGCTGGAGATAAGCAGAACCCATACAAATTGAGCTCGATTAAAAAGAACACAACCACAAACATGTCCCTCTCTGTGCAGAACTGGAGGGGGGTTTAAGAACCTCAACAGCTAAGCTTTGCTAATCACTCATGACTAATGGTGTTTCAAACATCATCTTCACTGCATTTGAGCTGGGCAAGAAATGTCATGAATTCCTCTGAGGCTTGTTCTGTCTTTGCCTACTAGTGTGGGAGGGATGGATTTAGAGAGGACATGCAGCACAGAGGCGCTGCCCACTCTGCTCAAAGCTGACCCCAGGGAGCTGCAAACCTCAAGACTCTTATGGGGAAGGAGAAAAAATAGCAAATGGAAATATCCTTCTACATGGAAAAAGAAAAATGATAAGATGTTCCACTTCTGTAATCCAGGAGGAGGGATGGAATTCTTCTGCTTAGAGCCCTACAGATGACTCTCCCTAAATTCAAAGCTATGCACCAGAGGCAGCAAGAGATACAGGCTATGCTCCTGCCTGTATGTGCTTTGGGTCATTCCTGCTCACATAACTGAACAACTCTTGCTCGTGTGTTGCTTTGCAAGAATTGGCTCTGGGCTACAGTCACTTTGCAAGACCTTTGTATGATGGGAAGCAAGGCAGCACTCTGACTGTGCAGACTGAGGCAGAGGGACACTGCCTAATTTCCACTGGCAGCCAAACCTCTGGGAACCCCAAAAGTGCTGACTGGAGGTTCACTGTGGCATCAGAAGAGACTGTGCTGGAATGGCCACTGACTCTGAGCATGTTTTAAGACTTCTCAGTGTAGTCTGAGGTCTTCAAGTATCAGAAATGAGTGTCAGATGGAACAACACATAACCTGTGGCTTCTACTGGTAAAAGCCACTTTGTAAAGACAGTCCATGATTCCCAAGGATATTCAGGGTGGGTTGAGAGGCCAGCTTTTGAGGGCAATGTGTTTTTAGCACATTAGCTTACACTTATTTAAAACCAACAGCTGGTATCTGACTAGCAACATGCCACATTGGAGCCTTTATGTGTACTGGCTGTGCAGTGTAAAAAGGTATTAAGGTGTTAAAAGGGCAGTTGGCCTTGTCTGCCACGGTTTGTTACTGTTAAGTCCATTTGCGCTTTATGGGGATGTCCACAGCTCTTCCTGACACACTACTGCCACATGCAGATGGAGAAATAAAGGGTACATCTGCTTTTGGAGCTGTGGATATATGTGTGCCTCCTGTGCCTGTGCTCTGACCCAGGTCAGCTGGAGGCTGGGACCACAGCAGCATGGCTCTGTGCCAGGGCTGCGATCCTGTCCCCCCATGTGGCACTGCCACCACGGCTCAGCCTGGGCAGGCACCCACATCTGCCCATGTGTGCACAGGATGAGGGTCTGCCTGAGCTGCAGCCCTTGGGAACCTGCACTTGGCACTACTCTCCTGCAGAAACACCAGGGGTGACGAGCAAAGGGCAAGATTCACCCACCCACTCGTGGCACAGTCAGGCTCTGCCATGGATTGAGCACATGGGACATTTTGAGGAGAAACAGGAATCGAATTACTCCTCTTTTCTGCTACAGTTCAAAGTCTGCCTATGCCATCTGTAGCGTTTCTTCTGATGCTGGGCAAGCCTGAGAGGCCAGCACCACATGAGGCTGGTTAGTCTGCAAGGGCAGGGAGATTTGTCGGTGGTTCCACTCTGACAGACTGCAGAGGCTGCTCTGTTCCAGGCACTGCCTGTCCTTTACATCCCTGCTTCATTCCTTGGTGCTATTTTACATATTGAAAGGTTTTTATAAAGACTTTTTTTAACCTGAGGAGAGTTTTAAAAGCTGTAAGGTCTGGCTGCTCCTTTCATTCCCAAAGCATTTGTAGTTACAATTAAGATCTGTGTTAAACCTACTGTCAATTAGCCTCAGTGCTGTGCAAAGCACCAGGGCAGGGGAGGGATGGCTTTCCCTGGCTGAACAGCGAAGGAAGAACAGCAGTCTGCTTTAAAAGGGAAAGAAGAAATAAAAGCCACAGAAAGAGGCTGACCCTACAGTAGAGAAAAGACGACTGTCTAGTGCTCAGCAGCTGGTGGGTACAAAGCCCCAAGCGCTGGCCTCATGGGGCCCGTGCTGAGGGAGGTGCTGCTGCTCCTCAGTCCCGAACAAGGGCACCTCCTCAGCCCCTGGGTCACTGCAGGACAGCACTTGCCTTGCTGGTTAGATTTAAATAGTGATTCAGTGTCCTTGTCTGAGAATGATTTAGCTACTTCTCTCTTCTGAAATGTCCAGGAAAAAAGCTTTATCTACTTTCTATTTTTACTCTGTCAAAAGTCTCCACTATGCTTTAAAAATTCTTCTTAGTTTAAAAAATAATAGTCCTTGAATTGATAGTTTTTTCTGGTAGGATGAAGTCTTATTTGATACCATCAGAGCGAAAGAGCAAAATTAAGGTTTTTTTCCAACCTGAACTGACACTTTTTGATTTATGAAAAATCAAATAAATTTCATTTTATGTCAAATTTCATTGTCATTATTCATTACTATTACTACTGCTACTATTACCAAGTTTTAAAAAGTGCTAGTAAACCGCAAAACTCTGTTATCTCCTCTCCAGCAAGACTTCTGGGTTCTCCTGCCTGAAGCAAGGGCATTTGGGAATATCTGCTCAAGCAGAATTCCCTGCCTGCAGGGCTCCCATCCCTCTGTAACCAGGTGCATTGGTACAGCCCCCTGCAAATCTGCAAGAAAGGCCCAAGAGGAACAGCTGAGATTGTCCCTAACTTAGGAGACCCTGCAGCACAGCAGACCTTTACACCCCCCAACCAGCCCTGATGTGGTAAGAGACAGAGGAGGGAGGATTTCAAATGGGAGGTATTTTAGTGGGTAAATGGCAATGTGTAACTCTCAGGACTGCCCTGGTTAGCTTAGTCAATACTGATCTCTGGCTAGTCTTACACTGGAGGCAGGGCTGTGCTGGGCAGCACAGTGGCACAGCACCCCTGTCCCTCTGGGTACAGCTCAGAGCAGACTGAACCCTCTGCCACTCCACCCATCCCTTCCCTCCTTGCCACTCAGAGCCCTCCAATGCAGTGGTCAGGAGGCTGCATGTTCTCTCCTGGCTCTGTGCTGCATTCCACAGGAAGCAAGAGCAACAGTAACAACCAACTGGCACAAACCAAACATTAAATACAGTTAATTAGGGGGTTGACATTAAAATGACAAGCCATTCACTTCCTATGACTGTCCTCAGAGCAATTTTAGAAAAGAGCTGTATGCATGGGGCTATGCAAAGCAGGGCACAGTATTCAAAAAGCTGGGAGAGATCCCCCCAGCAGTGCCAGGTGGTGGTGAGGAGGCTGTTTGGTCAGGAACACACTGTATTTGACAAATGACTAGTCCCTGTTTATTACTTGAGACAAATGCAATCTAAAGGATTGTGTTTCTGCCACAGCTCAGTTCAGCTGCTGGATAACTGGTACCAAAACCAATCAGGCCCCTTTTATCCCCCCAAGTCTGTCTTCCATACATGCTAATAAAGATACTTAAAATCTAATCTCCCTCTTCTCTTCCCAAAATGGAATCCAGAGGAGCCAAATTTGACAGTCATTTTGCCGACAAGGCTCACAGGGGCATTAGAGAAATGTACAGTTCTAGTTCCCTAATAGAGTTTTAAGCCCCTGAGAGATAAAGGAAAGTCAGTACATAAATGAGGCGCTTGCTCCAAATAATTAGCCCTTCTAGAGCACTTCTCATCTTCAAAGAGCTTAGTGCACATCCTTGTGAGCGTGGTACACAGCCCTTGCTCAACAGATGGAGGAAGAGGCCAAGGGCATTTCATGATGCTTGCAAATAGAGCTGGGAAGGGTCTGGAGGGCTGGTGAGGTTTATACTCAAGAGTTCAGGGGCTGTTTCCTCTGCTTACAGAAAGCCAGGTGGATTTCCATGCAGCTTGCCAGTCAGGAGTTCAGCTTGGCAGGCCAGGGAGCTGGCTCAGCAGAGCAGGGCTGTAGGAATTAACCTGGGCCTGCTCTCAAACCTCATGGGACCACTCTGACCTTTGAATAATTGAGCACTGCAGTGAAGAGACTTCAGTAACAGAGCTCACAGTGCAAATGCAGGAGCTGTTGGGGGTCAGGGAGGAAAACATTCCTCAATTTTTCATTAACGAGAAAACACAGATGAAAACTGTGCTCAGAATACAAAGGAACAGACTTTTGGCAGGGGAAAATGAGAACGGTGGGGTGAGTTTGGGGTTGTTTTAAGCTATGGCCCGTGGTGTTGTGGGGCTGGTTTCTGCTGGTGTGGAAAGGTCACAAGGATGGCTGGGTCATGGGGATGTGGACAGGATGCCAAGGAGGCAGAGCTCTCCCAGAGAGGCTTGTCCCAAGGGGTTGTGGAAAAGGCAACTGCAGACAACCTATTTATCACAGAATGGTTTGGGTTGGAAGACACCTTTAAAGAGCCTCTAGTTCAATCTCCCTGCAATAAGCAGGGACATCTTCCATAACATCAGGTTTCTCAGAGCCCTGTCCAGCCTGACCTTGAATGTTTCCAAGGATGGGGCATCCACCGCATCTCTCAGCAACCTGTGCCAGGTTCTCTGCACCCTCACAGCAAACAATTTCTTCCTAGTAGCTAATCTGAATCTACTCTCTTCCAGTTTTAAGCCATCTTCTCTTGTCCTAGCACTACATGCTGCTATAAAAAGGCCCTTTGCAGCTCTCTTGTAGCCCCTTTAGGTACTGGAAGGTGCTCTAAGGTCTCCCTGGAGCCTCCTCTTCTCCAGGCTGAACAACCCCAACTCTCCCAGGCTTCCCTCATAGGAGAGGTGTTCCAGCCCCTTGAGCATTTTTGTGGCCCTTTATTCCGACAGATCTTACATGGCACAGCAGCTGCACAGGCTAATTTTACTTGGCTCAAGTCCCAAAAGCAGTGGCCGACATCACACCTTTCCTCCTCTAGTGCAGACAGTCCCTGTGCTTGAGTGTTAGCACTTATTTCAGGTTCACTTTTGCCATGATTTTTGCCTATGGTATGATTATATTTTTAAGTGAATAAATTGGTTGTCACTTGAAAAGAGATCAAAAGGACCCAATTACAGCTGATATTCTTGATATTTCTTGAACCACACACAGAGAAACAGGGTTTAGGTTTCCAGTGCAATGTAATTTTCTTGGAAGTAAACTAAATCTTTTGCTTCAGAGGCTCTCAGTGGACTTGTGTTCTCTCAGAGAGCAAACATCAGCTTCCCAAGTTGTATAACTGAGGCATGGGGAGTTCAGAAGGTTTGCTTAATGTCAAACCTCAGTGCAACAGGGAAGCAAAGGTGTAATCCAGGGGTCCAGCCCCCTGTTTACTTTGCCTTATCTGTAGATATCCCTTCCTGCCATAATATGATACAACAGAAAACATTTTTGTTTCTATAAAATATTTTGATGTTGAACAGGCTACAACATATATAATAAGGCATCAGGATTGACTGCTCCAGAGTAAGAAAACTTTTGCAAATCTAGCAATTACTTTAAAAAGACTGATTCATGTAAAAAGGATTATCTCACCAAACATTTTGCAAGAATGATGATGTATTATCCCAAGGAAATTTTGAGGTGACTTTTAGAAATTACACTCAGCCATGGAACAAAAGGAAGCAATTGAAATATTCGCTTCTGCTCAGATATTTTTAATAGAGGAAAGCTTGTTAAAAATAAACTGTAAAAAAGATTTGGGCGGAATCACAAATCATCTCATTAGCATTTGGGGCAAAAAAAAAAAAAGGCAAAGATGAAATATCAGCTTGAAAAGTCTTTTCTGCAGAGCCAATTTTCTCCTCCTTCCATCTGGTTTATCTGTATTCCAAAATTCTCATTTTCAAAGAAGTTTCTAAAATGGCAATTCCGGACTGTTTTTGTTCTTACTAAACAAAGCGATGTACACCCAATATAGAAATATAAAGAGGAATGCAATGAATTAGGCTTTTTCTTGTTTTGGGTCTTTTTTTTTTTCCTGACAGTTGATTTTGTAAGCCAAACCCAGGGTTTAAACAGAAAAAAAAGATAAAACAACCATGGGGTTAGCTGAGTCTTTAGTTTCTGGTCAAACACAAACCAGTATCCAGTGACCCAATGAGGGCCAGAATCACAGATCAGACCATGAAAGGAAGGGACACCCTCCCAGCACTTAAGAGACTGATACAGAAAAAGGAAATGTGGCAAAAGAAGAAACATATTAAGGGCAAATTGGAAATTCTGCTCTAAACAAGAATTTGAAATTTGCCCAATGCTACTTCTCAACAATTTGTAGACTCTGATTTGGAGAACAGCAGTAAAAAAGTGACACTTTCCTGCAAAGAAATTAGAAAAGTAGAGTATAAAAATAGCACTACAAAGAAGTATCTAGAATTTTAAAGGTAATATTCAAACTTTATTTTGCAGTTTATTAACTCTGAGCATAACTTTTCATAAAGAACATTAAAATGAAGGTTAAGAGAAACTTACCCCATAGACCAGTTCACCCACCATGCCATTCCATATCTTAGTCTCAGGGTCCCTAGCTCCATATTTCCCATCTCCAACAATTGACAGTTTGTACTTTATTCCAACATGTTTTGCTATTTCAGAAGCTAAGTCTACACAATATCCTTCATATCTCTCATTCCCTTCTAGTTGTTCATGGTTTTTCTTATACATTACATATGGTGATTCCTTTGAAACAAAAGTAAAGATCAAAAGTCTATGAATGTAAAATACAGTTGTAAACCACACAAAATGAGAGTTGTTATTATCCTTTATATTACTGGCAAGTATTTACAATATTTCCTGCTTTGGTACAGAAATTAGAAAGCCAGACTTCTGCAGTTTAAAATTCCTTGGCTGATCCTACAGCCACACATACTATTGATTGGATTCCTAGTACAGCAGGACTTTTAAACAAAGTTACACTTCTGTTTGCAGCATTAGGCCTGATTAGACAGTCTAACAGCATCACTGCAGTAATAATTCAGGTTTTAGTGTTTAAAGACTGACACACAAAACACCTGTACCATCAACATAATTTCCTAAGGCCCCAATGGCCTTGACTGGGGCTCTAATGGAGGTATTTTCAAAGCAGCCTAAGGGAATCTAGGCTAAAATCTTCAGCAGCACTTTTTGTCATTGAATTCCCTTAGCCTTCTTGGAAAATTCTAGCTGAAATGCTGGTTATATCTTGCTAAATCCATAGGAGTATAAAATACAATGCTTGAGGAAATAGCATAAAAGTGGCTCATGCTTAGTAGAATTGTAACAGGCATAAAAGTCACAATGAATACTGTACAGAGCAGGTGTGTAGAGTCGTTGGGACTGACACAGGTGCTGCTGCTCGTGAGACACAGGAAGAGCTTTGCTCCTTTTGCATTGCACAGGTATAGGCTGCTTTCCCCCAGTGTTAGAGCAGTTCCAGTTCTCTACAGGCTTCATTGTGCCACCCTTACTCAGTCCACAGGGGTTGAGTTTACAGGAGCTGTACCTGAGTGAGGGGTGCAGGATTTGACCCTACAGCAGTAAGGCCAGATCCTGTGGTCATTTACATACATGCACAATAACTTCACTTACATAAGGCATTTAATTGAGTTCAAGTGTCTGAGAAGCAGCAAAGTGCAATGGTGAGCTCGGTGAGCTCCTCCTGTGAGAAAACTTACTGATACATATGTAAGTTTGCAGGGTCAAGCCCTGAGACATCTCTGGTTGATACTGAACTTTCCAGTCACTTGAAGTCACACAGTATTCAACATCTCCCTCCTGGCAAGGTGTCTAGCACACCTCAGGAGCCTTGTGTCTTGTTTCCTAAACACAAACACACTAAGAACATAAAACTTACCAAGATGGTAGTGACTACTATAGTTCTGTTCTCCACAGATGAAGTGTCATTAGAGGGCAGCAGATCTAATGCTGGCACAAATCTTTCATATTCATTCCAATAACCAGCCTAGAAAGATGGAGATTATTACCTCATTACATACCTTTACAATGACTCTGGTTCCTCAATTTGTAAGAGGAACTCTCAAAACACATGGCTTTGTAACATTTCTCATACACAGTTTCTGTCATTAAGGGACCACATTCACATTAAGTTAATTTCCTTAAAGAAACAACATTCTCTACCCTAAGAGCAAATAAGCACAAGCCAAAGCTAAGTGAAAATACATATTAAAATCTCCCTATTTCAATTCACATCATCATGGTGCCTGTGGAATAAATTCCCATTAGCATAAGAATATACAAACAAGAAAATAAACTGCACAGCATTCTGAATAAAATTCTCTGGTTTTGTAATTTTTATCCATACCCTGCTGCAGTTTGGCCAGAGAATACAGCTCCGGCAGACCTGTCTGAGCTGGCTTTGAGCACATGCACAGACGTTGTTAGCAATGCAGGCACAGCAGCTTTATCTGCAGTACAGGATACAAACCCCTCTGTGAGCACGAGGTGACTGTTTATCAGCTGGTGGTGCTGACCTTCGTGCTGCTGAGGCTGCAGCACTAGGCTATTACACTAGGCTTGATATTTCTGCACAACACAGAAGCAACACTGCTGGCTGCACTGGACACCTACCTGAGTGGCTGGGCCACATCCAGAGGTACTTCGTTATCAAACATGCACAGAAGTGTTTAAGGAGTCTCAGTGGTGACCAAGCAGGTTAGGTGCCTATCTCCAGGTGAAATCAGGGGGATTTAAGAAACTCAGCCATGCAGACTCCTCTCTCAGTACTTCTGTGACCCTTCTAGCTAATTATGTTTAAAAATCTGCCTTAAACTTCTTTTATAACATGGAACTAGGGGATCATCCCACTTAGGCTCTATCCTTTAGAGAGATAGGAGACCGAGTAGGAAATTTGAACTAAAATCAAACTCATTTTCTCTTAATTTCAGAAGGTTTCACTGGTTCCAGCTTCACTATGGCTCTAAAATGTGGTATGAATAGGGAAGGAAAGCTTAAGAGGAATGTAAAAGATGGGGCTGAGCACAGGACCATGACAGAAGGTACTATGCTTGGCAGTGGAAAAGCTCCAGAGGGGTTTTAAAGGAGAAAGTTGTGCCTGAAGTTGACATGGAAACCAATGAAGATATTAAGCAAGGCAACTGGCTTAGTCCAGGAACTGAACAGAACAAGGCTCCTGGGATAGGGAAGACTGCAAGAAAAGGGGGGCTTCTCAGGGCCCTGTTACTACAATGCCTCTATGGTATTTTTGAGTTTCATTAGTTTCTTGGAATAAGATTTGTGAAGGTGTGAAATCTGGATGCATATCTTGAAACTCACCTTCCGTGACCCACCAGCTTTCATTTCATACACATCAATTGTGTAATTCATTCTCCGCCCATAGGTGTCGAACTGGATGTTCCCTGTCATTCCTTGAACTTGCACCTTAACAGAATAAACAGAAAAAAAACATTTTAATGAAAGATTCACTTTATTTTGCCCTCTGTTACATTTTGCAGGAACCCACGAGCTCCAGCCCAATTTTTATCTATATAAGAGACTTGTAGTGCTTTTGACACACCCAGTTAAATTCTTCAAAACAAAACCAATCCAAATTCTCTCAGCTCTAGCTGTACATATTTCTTAGTTAGTACTCTGCTGGTGACTCCCTGCTGCAGAGTGAGCTGTATTTAAGTGAAATTAGCCCTGCAGGTATGTTAAATGTAAGGAAGACTGATTCTGGCATGCTTGGTCACGCTGAGTTCACTGGGACAGCACAGAGCACCAGCGAGGAACAAGCAACAACTCAGTGCTATTAAACCCCTCACAATACGGTACAGAGCAATCTGCAGTATGGACCAGAATGACACAGCACATTCCAGGAAGTGCTTTATTTTAAGATAAGTCCCAGTGCAGGAGAAAGGAATGAATGTCTCCTCTGAACGAGCACAGACAATTGTCTCTGCTGCTTATGGAATTCTGGTCTCAGTCGGGATGGATGGGCGTGCAGACAGTAAGTCATTATCATTACCTACTCACATGAATCACCTAAAGGGGAAGTATAAAGTACTTCATTTCTTATTTTCCTGTATGAAAGGATGAGGTATTTTCACTCACATCACTTATCAACACCGACAAGCTGTCATCTCAGGCAGAAGAGGTAAGAGTCTCAAATTCACTAGGGGTAAATTAGCTTTAATATTTACCAAAAACTGTAGAAGTTCCAGGAAAAGATGATGTTAGACTAGTCAAAGGCAAACTGTTCAGGGCTGGTGACTGATCTGCTGTTCATGGTTTAGAGATGCTGGACAAGGCTACATGAAATATCCAAAATTCCACGGACCCTGAGTTATCCACTGAGCCAAATTCAGACGGACATATAAGGAGTGTGATTCTTTTTATCAGTAAGTGGATTTGAACCTTTCTTAAAATAGTTTATATCATTACAGGGGCTGGAAGAAAATGTGAGTTATTCATCTCCATAAAGCTAGAAAGATGAATTGGACTTTGAAAACCAAATTTGACCCTAAGAGGTCTTACCAACCATGGACTGAGCAAATGTATTTGTAGGGTAGTTGACACATAAGCTGCACTCAGATGTGAGTTGCTGTGCCTGCTTTTGTCAGGAAGCTGTCTGGCTACCTTAGCACAGCAGTGACTGTGTGTCTCAGCAGAGCTTGTTAGACTGGCTTCATCCTGGTGTGCTTTGGGACATGAGCTTCGTGCACTGGACACCTTTGGACTTCAACTTTTATTTGTTTCTATCTTTGGTGGCAAAACTCAGCACTTTGCCAAACCTGGCTGCACCCAGGCAGGAAGGCTCACCAGGGCTGAAGCATTTCTGGTAGCAGTGTGCAGAGGCAATCACAAACGGAGCGACTATTTCTGTGTCCAGATCCGCTCAGGTAAACTGTCTGCCCCTGACCTGATGTCATAGAACCAGCTTCAGAAACAAAGACAGGCACAATTCACAAGGCTGTAGGGAAGAAGATTCAAGTAATGCCTATATTCCTTTGGCCAGCAAGATGACTAGAGTGTGACACTGAACCATCTGCTGGCATAGGATAGATATTTCAAGGGTACCTCAGGAAAAAATATTCTTATTTGAATTGATGCTACTGAGTGGAGAGGAAACATTGTTAAATCAAAGGTTGTTTTTTTCTTTCCTGAAGCATTCATTGTCTGAACAGAAGGAGAGAGGGTGATGGAACAGGAGGGGAACTGGAAGGCAGTGTGGGATGATCTTGGGTGGCTCTCGTTGGAGGTGTATATAAACCTCACTTACATGACTTTGAATAGCTAAAACAATACAAGGCAAATAGCTAAAAGTCAAACTTCTGCATTTTTTGGCAGTCATGAGCTTGGCTTTTTATATCTTTTTAATATGC
>JAOXXN010000025.1:10043092-10070726 GCA_026770055.1 Myrmophylax atrothorax | reverse complement strand
CTACACTCTGAAACACAAAAGAAGAGCTAAACAGCCTGGCTGGTTTACTTAATGGAATTGTTCTCATTTGCAGCTTTTTACCACTTACACACAAATATGTTACAATTATTTTTCTTGGAGTGCTTAAATTTAAGGTATGTTACACAGAAGATTATAGTCACAAGCATCTAATTTATGAGGATAGAAACTAGTGGAAAACATATGATTAAATTATTATTTAAAAACTAGTAGAGGATATGAGATTCTGAGACAAAAGAAAGATCATAACTGAGTACCAATGAAATACCAGTTCTAATATTTACTAAAGTAATTGCTCAAAATCCAAGAACTCATCCATGCATTTCCACTTCTTGATTGAAGTTGTCACAACCTGAACAGAATATATAACTCCCTAAAACATAGCAATACTTGTCATGAAGAAAAGGTCTTACCAGGTTAGCTAACATGTAGTGATAGCCTCTGGAATGTTTGCCGAGGATTACAACCTGTATGAAGAGAAAAACTGCATATTATTCAGTTGTAGGAACATTACTCTCAACTAGCAGAAAACAGTCAGAGAATGAACATTCTGGTAATATTCTCTGCTCAATCCACAGGCAGCACAAGTATTACAGATCTGTGCATTACAGACATGATGTCATTTCTGTTTTTCAAACACATGGGCAGAGCACAGCAAAGAGTGACTCACAAGGCTGAGGAGACTTTGCTTGCAGAGATGACCTGACCTGGCAAACTCACTTTTGCAATCACAGTGTCTTCCCTGCTGACCAGGTTAATTTTACTTACCAGTTGAAGTATTTCTGCTCAGAAATGAGGTAATACTATAGCCACCCACTCACTAAGCTCCTGTTTACCTTGTTCCTCAGTTGTGCAGTCTATGAAAGGAGGAGGACACAGCTCAGTCACTCGCTGTGGTTATTAAACCACCAGCACAGCAGGGCTGGGTAGGCTTCAGGTTGTACAGGGAGTTTCCTGCCATGACAACCCTGGACAAGCCTTGTCATACATGAATACTTAAATTCTAAAAGTTCTAAGCAGTGACCTTCATTGCCTTTTGACAGCTTTCAAAAGGCCTGAAAACTTGTCACTTACACTGCATCTAAATGGACACATCTGACCTTACATGTTTTGTCAAAATTTCTACTCAATGTTATGTTGCACATTCCACTAAACATCTCCTGCCCTCCCTGACCCCACTGGGACATCTCTCTGTACAAACAGGGTCATTAAATGGAATTGCTAAGAGACAAAGAGGCAGCAGGATGAACTGAGCAGGTGGATTCTGTAAGGGTCACAGGGAAGAGTGGAGGCAGCCCTGTCTGGCAAGCCTGAACTCTGCCATCCTGTGTGCTCACCCCCACTGCAGGAATACTGTGCTTTTGCATTAAGAAGGAAAACACACATATGCCATGTCTGTGCAGCTGGCTGCTGCCTCTCCAGCAATCCCTCTGTGCAAACCCATGCCCCTGCACTTAGCACTGTGCCTTCAGGTGAATCTCAGTAACATCCATCCAGTCCCACAGCCATCAGGTGGAACAACATCCAGCAGTAAGAATTTAACTTACAATTGTGGTGATTCTGTGTGTGTCAGGACATAATCCATCTTACCCAGAACTGCTGGGTTAAAAATAGCAAACATGATGCTGGTGATACACACAAGTGTATCACTGACTGTATCCTAAGAACAGCTCAAGTGAACAGATGATGCTTTTTGATGGAGAATCATCTGAAGGTCTACTCACTCCATAGAAACACACTTCTCCATGGTCACAGAAACACACTCCAAAGGCCATACTTTGTAAGACATCTTTTCAACATGACCACTTACGTCTTTGCTAAAAACAGATGACATTTGAGTCACTGACTTTAGACATATGGCTGAGCCTGTTCAAGTTCTTGATTAAATTATTAAGTTCCCAATTGCCTCTTTGGGTAGTATTGTCCTTAATAGATGCCATTTCTTTTAAATTCACATTTAATTCTATAGGAATTTGCATACTTCCAGCAGTCTGAAAATAAATTGCTGTCAGGTTCTCTAGAGAACTGTATGTACACTCTGTTGGTAGAAAGCATCTGCTTTCCTACACTCACATTTGTTTTCTATGGAAATGTGCAGGCTTCCTTCAGATCATCTGGTGTGCATGCTATTTGCATACTGAATTCTCTATGTTTTAATTTCACCTTAAAGGCAGGTTAGAGACAAAGAACTTATTTAAGAACAACAATACTCTTTGTGGTTTTAACCCTAACAACAAATAAGAAAGCTTTTACATTTCTACACAGAAATGTGTTTATTTAAGAGAAAAATATCACCACAAATGAAGTCAGAGGCTGTAAGAAAAACATCCATGGAGCTGTTATGGGCATCAGGAGCAATAATACAAATAAGAAACATAGGACTCATTGGCATAGATGAGACTCAACTTCCATCTCATCTGTTGTCAAGTCTTCAAAGATGACCAGAAACGATTCTGTTCAGTCCCTTAGAGAGGTTCAACATACTACAGTCAAGCTTTAATTCATAAAGCATCTTCTAGAAGTGACTTGCCAGCATTTCTACTCTCACATAATCAACTGTGTTAGTTTGTAACTATTGAACTGGATCTCGACAGTGTTTTTAAAATTCACTACACTCTACACTGTTGTCCTAAATCTTAACAAGCACAACAACTGTTCTCCTCCCTCTCTTTCCACCCTCTACCAACTGCCCAGCATGTCAAAGGGAGCTGCTGGATTAGTGAGCCCAGCAGAAACAATCACAGACATGTGTTACTCCCAAGGGAGTGCAGGGATGGATAAAGCTTTTTTATGAAGAAGGAAAACAGGAGTATAACAAATAAATCTCATCAACTGGTGATATATTGTGAAGCTTATATAGAAAGTGGGATATTGAATAGTGCTGGTGAATAGAAAGCCAGGATTACAGGGCAAGGATTTCACAGAGCTACATGTCTTTCCTAAGTTTGACTTCCGAGACTTAATATTGCTTTCACCTTGACTGATAGAAAAGCTTAAAAGATTTTACACTGAACAAAGGAGCAAGAAAAAAATGGCTGGAAACCATCATGAATAATTCAGATTTCTGATCCCACATAATTCTTGCTTTGTAGATAAAAAGATCATAATGTCAAGTTTGATATAGAATCAAATACAAGTTTGTATTTTTACTTAACTCTTAGGATATTTCCAATTAATTAAGAGAACATCTAGAGGGAACATAATTAAAATACATCTGTTTTCAAAATAAAAATAGAATCTGCTGGCCAACACCAGGTTTACTCAAAGTGCAGACCTACATGCCAGATTGAGAAATTAAGTCATCATTGCCAATTTTACTTTTTCATTGGTCTGGGTAAATTATTTTTGAATGCAAGCATAAAGACAATCGGGTTTCCACTGCAACAGTCATCATTACAATAAATTTCTGCCTTAGTTTTTACATTTTTCTTAGTTTTGGAAGATAGCACTTTAGGTATTATCTGGCTAATATTAAATTGGTATGAATCATAGTGATATTTCTAAAGCAGTAATAAAAATTCTTTCATGATGTATTTCAACACCTAAGAGGAAGGACAGCGAAGACGAAGCAAAATAACTAATATTTACATCACAATTGCTATGCTACCTTTTGACTTACTTCCTAGTCAAATTACATGCACATGTAGTTCCTGGTTTAGAACATGGATCTGGTTTTTTGGCCATGAAAAAGAAATACTGGGATTAAGGATGAAGGGAACATTACAAGGAGACTGGTGAACTCTTAGATGAAAAGTCAAGGCAAGGAAAGCCAAGGAAATTGCTTTAAACATAAGTAGAGATGGAGACAGATCCAGGAGTTTCACTGGATTATTTCTCCAAGGACTTGATGATGAACTAGGATGATAAGAACAAAGTGTGTTGGTGAGCAACAGTAGCAGACCACAGGCAAGGAAAGAAAGAACTAATGAACAACACGACTCTGTGGACTCGAAATCAAGAAATGAAAGAACAGTGCAAGTCTGGTGGGCAGGACTGAGCAGTCCTAGTTTGTCTTTTAAAAATATCAATGGTTTGTCTGATTCATGAAATTTTTCTTTTATGGATGGAGGAAATCTCAGAACAGGTGAAGTTGGCAGAGGCCTCTAAGAATTGTCTGTTCCAGCCCAACAGCTTAAAGCAGGGGTAGCTAGAGCAGGTTGCACAGGACCATGTCCAGCCAGGGCTGAATATCCCCAAGATTTGGGATGCCTGTTTCAGTATCTGACCACCCTCACAGTAAAACTGATTCTTCTAATGTTCCCACAGAATTTCCCACATTTCAGTTTGTGTCCTTGTCTCTTGTCTTATCACTGGGCATCACTGAGACTCTGAAACTCAGTGAAACTCTCTGAGAAGAATCTGGCTCAAACTTCTTCATTCCTTCTCATCAGATATTTGCAGACAACATTGCTCTTGAGCTTTCTCCTCTCCAGGCCAAGTTCTCTCAGCCTTTCTTTGTACATCAGATGTTCCAGTCCCTTACTGGTTACAGGGCCCCTTCCCTGGATTATTCCAGGATGCCCATGTCTCTCCTATACTGTGAGCCCAGAACTGTACATGGCACTTCAGATGCAGCCTCACCCCTGCAGAGTAGAAGGGAAGAGTCACCTCTGTTGACCTGCTGACCATGCTAATCCAATGCAGTCCAGGATGTTGTTGGCCTTCTTTGCTGTGACACTCAGTGCTGGCTTGCAGTCAACTTGACTGCCAGGACCCCAAGATTCTTCTCTGCAGAGCTGCTTTCCAGCCAGGAAGCCTGTGCCCAGTCTGTACTGGGGCATGGGGTTATTCTCCCCAGGTGCAGAGCTTTGCATTTCCCTTTGTTGAACTCTATGAGGTTCCTCTCTGTCCACTTCATCGGGCTGTCAAGGCATTGTAGCACAACTACCTGGTGTACCACACTCCTCCTAATTCGGTGTCCTCTGCCAGCTTGCTGAGACTGCACTCCATCCCACAACCATCAGATCACTTACCGAGGTTAAACAGTATCAGCCCCAGCACCCTTAGGGTACTCCAAACAGTAACCAGCCTCCTGCTGGCCTCTGTGTTGCAGATCACAACCCTCTAAGCCCAGCAGACCACTCACTTTCAAATGCACCTTCCTGCCTCTGAAGGCTTTGATTTTAGAGTCATTGAAAAATACAAGCTGAGAGGATATGCTTGCACTTTTTCTGAGAGAAACAGCTATCATGACTTTGGCAGCAGTGAAAGGAAAACTACCATGTCCAATTAATACCTGTTAGGAGCTCATCTTCACTTCATTTGAACCTGCTGCCATCTGGTCAGTTTAGTCTGTATAATCAAAGTTATTAATCATCCCTTATGTACAAATAAGAAAAGAAAGAAAAAAACTAGATCATAAATGTGCAGCCTACCTCATGTACAGCTCAAATCCTTGATATTTTATGAGTGCATTAGATCTTTCCATAACATACTGATGCTGACAGGCAGTATTGCCACAGAGAAAGTCTGGAGATTTTTACTGTGCTTTTCATACCTGACAAGTGGCAGAAATATGCCACTTTAATGGAATGACAGGCAGCAATCTGACCTGCTGTAATGTGTCTTTCCATTTCGACCCTATCTGGGAACAACAAGGCAATGTAACTCTAGAGTTCCTCTTTCCTAGGTCTTAAAAAGACAGTAGTAAGAAAAATGACATTTCCTACAGCTCAGAGTAAAAAAATTATTTTGTTGTCTCTGTTGAGGTTATTTGTGCATTATTTTGGGTTCCATTGTTGCAAAAAGCCCACATTAAAAAAAATCTACTGATTTTTAAGTATATGTGCACATTTCTGAGGACAGGAGAGCTTAGCTACCTCCAGCTGAACAGTAACATGCTTTTGTACCTTGCTATAGAAATACAGTTATGACACCTTTGCCTTCAAAGCAGTGAGCAAATGTCAGAAGTGAACACACAAATCTTCCTTTCCTGCAGCAAACAAAAAAATTAAACAGCTTTGTCAGGATCAGCTCTCAGCATTGATTGCACTTCATGGGAACGGAGGGACATCAAGCACAGCAGCAACTGTCTGGCAAGCCCAAATTGCTGAGGAGCACACTGCCTTCACAGCTGGGCATCAGGTCAGCTGTTCTCCAGCTTCAGATAGGAGTAGGATAAACAGCAGGAGAATAAAAATAGAAGTTCTCCTGAAATGGGAATAGGGTTTTCCTCATCTAACCAGATGCCACAGTAAACATAAGATCCATTGTAACCTGAGTAGCTCAATTTTGCCGTAAGCTTGCAGAGCCAACTTGCTGGTTTTCCAATTTACACACAAGCTCCTGAGGAAAGGGCAAATTCCCTTTGAGGATTATAAACACTACACAAAGTTAAATCTTCCCTCAGTAAATAAAAAAAAAAAGCACTTTTTTGGGGGGTCATGATTTTGCCTATCACACCAACAACACGAACACCAATATTTGAGGCTTCAAAGAAACCACAATCTTGTGGTGGCAAAAGATATGTCCCAGCTAGTGATGGTCTGTCACTGCCAAACAAGAGACACCTGTCCTGCCTTTAATTCCACAGAGACAAAACCATTTCCATGTTCAGCAGAACCAGCTTTCCTCACACAAAGCGTCAAAATTTCATGACTGTAATTGTAGTGCAAACCCAGGAAAGGCGATTTATTTCTTCACTTAGTATTAATGGGATGGGAATCTGGCCACCAGGGATGGTGGTGCTGTAAAAGATGCAGTAAACAATGATTTCATTTATATGAAGAATGAGTACTATATTAAATTTGAGTTAAATATTAAATGAAGGCTGTATTAAATATTAAAATGAAGATTCCACACACATATTATTTGTTGCTGATAAAAATAACCACATAGCTAGTTGAGATTAATTCATCAACAGTTCAGAGTCTTCATGCCCTTTAGGGAATGTCACAAATCCATACATGGTCCCAGCTGGTGTATTTTGTATTTTTGTGCAGTATATGGACCCAAGGATTTTAATTCCACGCACCTGCCACCGTATACATTTGTGACTACACCTCATAACCAAAATCTCACTTCTCTCTACAGAACAGTATCAAGAACATTTGTTTGGGCTTATAAAACATTCTTCAAACAGCTTTTGGCTGTTCTGCAATGTACCTCTCCTGGGAGACACGCTCCTAGAGATCCGGAATCTCCTGGAAAGAGGAGACAAAAATGTGCATGGAGGGATCTGAGATGCCTCTGCAGCATTTCATTAGAGATTTTCCCCCTCTGAGGGGAAAGAGCTTCTTGTGCTCTTCTCCCTCTTGTCTCTCTCCTTAATGATAGTCACATCAAGAGTGAAATTCTGCTTTTTAGGCCATCTCCAGATAGATGATGGTTGTGCATGTTAGTCCTTGGAGGGTAATTAAATGAAGCATCTGAAAGCTCTATTGTGCTTCGCTCTCCCTCCATATGGCTAAACCTTCTTTTCCCATAACTAATCTGACATTTGCTGATTGAAGATTCTGTAGTGAAATATGCATTTAATTTGTGCATAAAAGGTTACATTAGAAATTACTTCAGAAAAACACCACAAACTGCAACATCGGTTCTGAGGGCATGGTACTTTCTCCTAATTTCTTTCACTGTGATGACAAAATTGTCTGTGAATTTTCTGTGCCCTGAAAAAAAAATTCCTAAATTCCTTTTCCTTGACGTGACTTAGCAATATTGCCAGATTAACTAACCTGTTGGCACAATTATTGTTAAAGGACATATCCTACCGCAAAACATCAGACCCTGGAGGAGATGAAGAGTTTTATGATTCCTGTTAACTGATGTTCATAATCACAACTATTTACTCCTTAAGCAGAACAAAATTCCTTAAATAAACTTTCTATCAAAATTTCTTTGTTTAGACTGACGAGAACAGTGGTATATCTCCCAGGATTGCATCTCTCCTCACTAGCAATGTCCTTCAATACAAAGACCTTCATGTCAAAAACAATCAGAACTTAAGCTATTCTTCATCACTTGAAGCTATTTCACAGAAAACAAGATCAGATATGAGGGGCTGTTACAACCACAACAAAAATTCTTTGTAGCATATGAAAAGGATACTCAAAATTGCTGAGACCTTTGCCCCTTATTTTGCCAAGATATTCTCAAGAGAAGATACTTGTTCCCTGACAGATTCCATGAAGAGATGTGGTGTAGAAATTCTCCATTAGTGAATTCTTTAGCTTCTTGAGCAAGAGCAATAAGCTGAAAATCCAGTTGTGTTCTGGAGGAATTTTTGCAGCTTATTTATAGGAAGCAAATATTTTAATTGTCTACGCAGTTCTAGTACATTCTTTGGGAAATACACTCTGTTGAAAAATAATAGAGTGATCCAAGTTATATCTGAGGTAATTTCACAGAAGTTCTGGTACTTTCTCAAGCCTCTGTAAAATCTGAAGTTCTCCTGAAATGTAAATTTCACCTAAAATTTCACATGGAGGCTTTAGATCTCACAGAAATCACAGAAAGGTTGTTTTCCCCAGCAACATTCATGATCAAATTTCCTTCAATTTGCAATCCAGCCAGCTCCAATCCCATGCAACATGGTCCTACCACAACACCATCCTCATTTCCAACTTCACATGCACAGTCCTTCTGTTCACTCCCTCCTTGCTGCTCAGCCATGGTGGATGCTCTCACTGTCGACCTACAGGTCCATATCAGGTATAGCAAAATCAGCACTGTAAGAACTGACTTCCAGCCTGGTGTGCCTTCACTAAGTTTCACAACATCTAAAGTCCCTTTCACAAAGACTGTTAATAACAGTAATTTTACATTTATTGTTAGTTTTTCCAAACCTTCTGCAGGAGTCATAAGTGCTTCATCCCTGTCACACAGTTTGATGGTGTATCCACATCATTAACAAGCGAATCTTTGCTGACCTTTGCCTCGTATGCCCAATCCCTGGACACCAGACATATCCAATCGTCCCTTTTGCCTTTCAATACCATGAAACTGTACTTTGAACATTCCTAAGAGCACATCCTTCGATCACAGGCAAACATGAACAATGTTCATTTCTTCTTTTCATATCCCACAGGGTACACAAAACTTCTCATCAGGGCTGCTAGGATGTGTATCAACGGGGGCACAGGGGAAGAAATTAGGTAAACTGAGTCATAGGTTATCATTTTAAAAACACACAGATTTCTCATTTTCTCCATACTTCCCAGCAGCATGTCAGAGTAAAATCCCAGTATTATTCCCTGGAATCGAACAAGAATCCTTGGAAAAAGAATGCTGCTTATATAAACCATTACTTCATGTCAGGATCACTTCAAACTATTATTTGGATATAACCCAGAAGTGTCGCAGTAATTCAGTCCCAATGCTCACATGAGAATCTTTTGGAAGGGGTTTTGTACTGCAGAGCACTGCCTTCAAGCAGATCAAAAATACTGAATAGTGGCCATTCTTTTTTTTTTTTTCTTTTAAGCATTTCCTTTCCTTTTCAAATGCCCACCGAAATTAAGAAAAAAACCTCCGTGCAACCTCCTCTAGGAAAAACAAGGCTATATCTTCTTATATTTTTTATTATAAATGGCATTTTACTGTGACTGGAATTTCATTCGATTTGGGTTTTTCAATGCTTTGAAGGAATCTGAAATGTTTATTCTGCTTCACTATAAACAGCACTCTACAATATTCCTCATAGAACTTGGTGCATAAACCATAAACTGAAAAAGATTAAAAAGAGTTAATTTATTTTTACTAGATTTAGTTTATGCAGCAAGGGAGGCTGTTTTACTCATATGAGATAATAAAGTTACAGCAATATTTTTATTCTCTGATTCTTTACAGAAGATACTTGGAGTATTTTTAAGGGTCTATATATATTGTTGATCATTTCATTTATTATATGTTTTGGAAGAATGAGCTTCCAGTAGTACATACACCATTATACCTCCACATGCACATGTGACAATAAAAAACTTAATTTAGTAACCTGGGCTTTACTTAAGCCTGGAACATTAACTTCCTTTAAAATTGTTATGCTGTTTTCCATCTTACTGGCTGGATACTGTGGGATAAGTTTGTATTCAATGACTTACAGGGCCTGATTCTTTGTAAATTTAGCCCAGGCTGGCCCTGGTGGCTTTAATCTGAGCTGCAGAGGCCAGTGGAATTGCACATGTAAGAGGGTGGGACAAGAGACAGGAATCCCTTATGAATGCATAATCACAGTGAGAGATGTACTTTGCCACAGAATGAATGGCCTGACCCAAACCCATCTGTACCCCAGAGCAAATGCATCACAGCTCTGATCACACCTCTGGACCTCATGTTTAGAGACTTCTGCCTGCCAAGACTGTAGCTATGAACTGCCAGGGTCTAACATACTGTACCACCAACCAGCATCTGGGCTAAAAGAGCCCGGGGGGGTGGCCCCCAGGCTGGAAGTCTTGCTGTTAGAACTGCAGTATAACAGCACCCTGCAAAACACACTTGGGAACACCTTGGTGCGTGAAGGACCCTAAAAACCCCTCTGGTTCTCTTCCTCCCCCTGATACATGATTCATATCACATTGAAGCCATTAATCCCAGTTTAGTCAGCTGTGAAAAAAAGACATACGCTCTTGTGCAGCTTTTCTTTTACTGAGTTGGGACTTCTTTCCTTGTAAATGAGCTGATGAGACACCAGAACTATCGCGCTGTCTCTGGTGATGTACAACGCCTGTTTGCACAGTGGTATTGTGCTATTACTATTCATTTTGATAGTGTGTTTCCTTCCTCTCCCTGCAGTTGGTTCATCTGAATTGTCGCCAAGATGGTTGGTTGCCTTGGAAACTAATTAAGGAAAGCCTTTGGTTAGAAGCAGAGTTTCAAGCATTAAACTATTTGAGAGACAGATGCAGAAATTAAGGTAATGTCTGCTAAGATGAAAGGGTTTATCCTTTATACGGAGAAGAAAGAACCACATTAAACACCAGAGCTGAAACAAAGCAACTTCTGTACAACACTAATTTTTAAAACCTGGAAGAGATGAGTGAGCGAGGGATTTCAGAATCAGCCAGGGGCTTAGAAGAGGTGACAAAGATTCCCAGAGCTATTAGGGACGCAGAGATGGACAAATAGAGAGGGGCAAAAAATTCAGCAGATCATACGTTAAGTAAATTCCAGTCAGCTCTACCTTTCCCTCAAATACTCTGTGTCTTTAAAAGCCTTCTCGTGAATGTTGTTTTTGAAAAATACCTGTTACAGCTAATGAAAGACCAAATCCTCTCCCCCCAGTCCAGGTATGGCGTGAGAAGCATCAGTGTGTACATCTGCTTCCAAAGCACATCAAACACAGGAGTGAGAGGCTTCTGTCAATGGCCCTCAGGCTCAACTTTTCTCCCGAGACTGTCAACAAGGGTAACAATTAGTGCCAGCTGCAGGAGCAGCTCAGGCAGCGTGGACACAGCCTAAATAATGAGTGGGACCCTCAGAGCTCTTGCTCAGGGCAAACACATGCACCATTTCTGTGCACAGAAAAGCTGCAAAGAACGGTGAACTGTGTGGCAAATTGGGCTTTTACAGCTACCTATTAACTGAAGTTCAAAGCAAATATAATCTCTTTATAAGCACAACAGCATCAATTTAAATATTGTCTCCAGGATAATGTTCAGGATAATGGTTGACTCTATTTGGAGCAGTATAACTCTGCAGAGATTTCAGTTCTCTGTACATTTAATGGCAATGCAGAGGCCACCACATAAATATCACTGCAACTGCATAACTGCATACTACAAATGTTGTGGTAAAAATATGCAAAACATTAAAAGCAGATGCATGTGTGCATTGGTGTGTGCATTTATATCCCATGAATTATCATAAAACATAAAATGAGTAATTGCTACTATCACAGAAAAATAAAAACTCTAATGGTGACTTCAGGTTCATATGCCTCTGGCACAAGAAACCAGAGTTGCTTGGCAGTAATCTTCTACATACAGCAGCGTCCACATTTACAGTGAGACATTGTCTGTATTAATTGTTATTATTACTGATCAGACACATTTAAAACTGTGCTTTAATGACTTTTGAACGCTTTTAAGCTTTGTATGCCATTACCTCAGACACTCTGCAGGATGACTAACACTGTTAAAATCCTGTCATTTGGAATCTGCCTTGCTTTGTGACGTCTGGGTGATGACTTTGGAGAAACATTTCTATTTACAAGCTAGATATTCTCTCATCAGGTATGTGTGGAATGTGCTATATGTGGGGCAGATTAACCCAAGATGTTACTTTTCTCTGCTTTAGCAATCCATCTCCTGCCCTTCATGAGTTTCACAGCTGCCAGGAGCAGGCCCTCCAAGGCAGATACAGCTGTCACTTTAGACATATATCCTTTTTTTACTTACCCTTCTGCTGGCTATGGTCCTGAGGGTGACCGACCTAAGTAATTCCCCTTTCCTCCCCACATGCCCATATGGATTTGTGAGCTGTTCAAACTCTCTGGATGTGAAAGGAAAGAAGTGACCTTTCATTCTGCTTTATATCCTGGTTTCAACAATACTCATGGGTACCTAATGAAGAAATGTCCTAAATTTTAAGTTTCTAGTTCATTGGAAATGTAAAAATGAACTGTACCAGTTCCAGAGTGATGTTACACAACTCTATACATAGCAGATACTCTTTTGGAGCCTCAGCTGAACCCCCCTCTCTGCTCCACACAGTTCTAGGCAGAGGATAAAATCCAACTGTGACATGGCTGTGGCACTGAGCCCTGGAGAGGGTGGCAGGGGCACACTGCTCTGGAGGGTGTGCTCTGTACAGAGCAGCACCTTCAGAGGACATGGCATTGCTGTGGTTCAAAAGCAAAGCAGAAGCTACAGCTACTCACAGCTCTGCTCCTGCTCCAAGTGTCCCACTGTGCTAGTAGGCAGTTGCATTTTAAATTGCTGCAGAGAACACGGGCAAACCCCCACCAGACTATCTGCTGATGACTGAACACTTAAACCAGCAAGTTTACATGACAGCGGTGTTGACTTTTTCCAATTACATTTTTCCCATTGCTGTTATTTTTAATGACTATTGGTCAACCGAGTACCAGTTTTGTGTTCATTCTTACAACACCCTAAATGTAAAAGCTGTTATGCAGTGAGCACCCTCCTCTGAGGTCTGAGCAGCTCAGCAGAGATGCAGCTGTGGCTGTACTGAGAACCTGCAGACCATCTTCCTAATCTCAAAATTTCAGACTCGAAGGTCAAGTCACAGTCAGTGCTTGCATAGGACAGAGTTCAGTCAATCAGATTACCCTTCATAATCCTACAAATGCTTCACTTTAAGTCGTCTTTGACATTCTGGCTGTCATTGTAAAGCTTTGGGGACTGCATTCTCTACCGTAATATTGCTTCAGCTTTGTGAGATGCCTTCACTCAATATTTCCTTGGAGCCTAACCTGACTATGTTTGGAGATAGTGTCCTTTTGATAAAAGCATGCAGTCTCTGGAACAAACAGGTCTTTTGAAAAGTTTCACCATTTTGATCCCTCCTCATTTTCCCTCAGGAGATTTTCTTATAAATGGACATAAAGCCACTCTAGTCTGAAATACAGCTTATTATCCTGGGAATAAGAAAAACGTATTTCTTAACTCAAAAACATGTCTCTAAATACACGGTTGAACAGGCCAAAGCTTACTGTTAGCTCTCAGAAAGAAAATGTACTTCTGTTTATGAGAACAAAATTTTGTATCTATCTGTGAAGGAATGCAGAATATTTTAGCATCAAGGGACAAGAAGTGTGGGGAGCTTATGAATTTTGCATGACATAAGTGTTGCTATCTGTATACTTGAGAGGCCACTGGATGATTAAATTGGATATAGTTTTGTTGTGCAAGGAAGAATATAGATCCACATGCTCAGTGGTTGCAGAACTATAGGGCAAGTGAACAAACAGAAGGCAACTTACAGAATAACTATTCATTCCTTCGCTTCCCCTTTGCAGCTAAAGAGATTTGGGCAGGGTTTCCACCTCTAGGACAAACTATAAGGCCCATCACAAAATCTTCTGAACGGGGAATGAAAACAGATGTGCCTGCAGGGTGAAATTTGGCACAAACCAGGTTACTCAGGCAGAGTAGGAGCTGAGGTGGCCTCTTTCTCCTACCTTATATTTACTGCTGCGAAAGGTCAGGTACCAGCCAGCTCTGAAAAGAGAAATACTTCATATGACACTTACAGACCTTGGAAACACAGGGACATACAGATGAGCCAGATGCTAAAGGCCTATGGAATACTCAAGGTCACTGACTCACATGTCTGTATATCTCTGGAGGAAGGTACAGAATATTCCAGAATGACCTGAAGTCTCTGAAGAAAATCCTCAGGTCTGTAATTGTCTTTGGATAAGACTGAACTTTCAGAAGAAAGGTATACCCTGATCTGAACTGCTGGAAAAGCATCAAAGGAAGAGAACTGCAAACAGTGACCAGCCCAGAACAGGAAAAGAGGTCACTCTTATTCAATCCAAGCACTAAGACAAAGCCATGATACACGGTTTCTGAAGCACAGAACTGACAAGCCCTGCTGAATGGCCTGGCCAAGAGCCCAAAAGTCTGATAGCAAACTCAGTGTGTGTGTAGACTGTTTAGTCCTTTACAGTCTGCTTATTTCTGCTGTGATTTTTGTTCTTGGATAAGTTCTATTTAAGCCTCTGAAATCCAGAGTCACTGGCAAAAGCTGCTTTTGTCCCCGAGACAATGAACTGACAGGTGCCACATAGCCTCACAGTGACCATGTAACCACCCTCTCTGGAGGGAGGAATCACTCCCAGAAGGTGATGGGAGGGTTCACCTTTGAAGAAGTGCTCCTAGGAGGCCAAAAAAGGGAGAAGAATGGAAAGGCAGCTGGGCTGAGGCAGCCTATGCCAACCCTCTGTGAGGCAGTTTGTCCATCAGTACTCTGACATAACAGTACAGACAGGTAGAGATTCTTGGCTTCCCTTTGCTCTCACTGGGGCAAAGCTCCTCAAACCCAGCTGCAACTGTGCATCAGCATGTGGTAACTTGCTCAGATGTTACTGCCTCTCAGCTGAGCAGACTTTCTAGACTCCACACATAGCACTGAATTGACTTTTTAAACTGCAACAAACTGCCAGATTTGAAATATGCAAATCCAGATTTATCTCTCCCCTCAGTGCCATGCTATGAGCAAACACAGTAGGCTAAAAAAAAGACAACTCTCCACTCCCTTGAGCAAGCTGGCTGGCTGGATTTAAGTGCCACATATATGTGTGAAAACTTTCAACTACTTTATGAAAAGATAACAAAGTGAGCAGAAGAGATGGAAGAAAAATCCTAAACCCAGTAATTGTTCAGCTATCAATCTAGGGCCCACCATAACTGACTTTCTCTGCAGAAACTTAACTTTTCAGTACCCAATAAAAAATGGAAAATTGTTTTCAGGAGATATTTTTTGCATCAGAGGCACCAGTGTGTACTGTAGAGTTTGGAGAAACCTGGAGGCTCCAGTAGCAAATTTTTACTTACTCAGATGCTAATCACATTGATAGAAAGCTGAATCATCCATCTAATAAAATTATAACTTCACTAGAGTTGAATTTAGAATAGTTGCAGATGAAAAGAGTCGCCAGGTTTTTGCTGTAGAGTTTGCTTGGTATAGAGCTTTCATTTTAGGCACTGGAAAGGTCTGATTGTTTTTTTCTCTCACTTGCACAATAGAAGGAAAAGAGAGAACAAAAGTAAACTGAGTAAGACAGATCAAACACAAAGCCTGTTTCTCTGCAGGGAGTGGGCCCAAAGAGCTATTTAAGCTTGGCTCAGAAGTGCTCTCCTGCAGCATTTTCGGAAGTGTGGGCTGGGGGTAGGTGGTTTGCATCTTTTGCAAAAAAAGACATATTTCTTACATTTTACAGTATGAATTTCCCTGAAGAGACCGCTCACTATATTGTCCAGAAATACAGTGTAAAATTCAATGCTGTGTATCAGTACCACAGTTACAGACCAGCATCACCTGTGCTGTGTTCCCTTGAGCACCTCTTTCCTTTCTCTGTAGGCAGCAGCTGTGGCATCTGGCTGTCTCCACAGACTGACCCTCAGTGATATACCTCAAAACTTGATAGGAACTGAATAGTTTGAGAAGGAACTCAATGAATATGGCTTTTTGCATTTCCTAGGGTTTATTACAGTGAGGTCAGTTTGTTGGCAGTTTACAATATAACATTTCTCAGAGATATGCTAATGCTTCATGAAATTTAAATGTTACTTTTGATCTATTCCATAATATAAGCCCACAGTTAAATTTATGAAATGGCAATAATCAGAGTAAGTGAACTCCCATGTGCCTACGAATAACCAAGCAGAATGGATTTGGTCCCACACCAACACCAGTTTTGCTGTGAGCCTAGGCAGGAGGGAACTGCTGCTTCTGCTCCCAGCAATTTGTATCTGTTCCTTCACCTCTTCAAGCACATTGCACAGCACAACCAGCGGCACAGCACTCTGGGCAGCACCCTGGGATGGCCAGAGGATACGGCAATTCCTCTGGGGCAAAGCAAACACTGTGAAGGCCATGCAAGAGCAAAACAGTCACCCCAAATGCATCTTCCCCCATAAAGGGGAATAGACTCTATCACCCACAATTTAAGCCTGTCAACAGCACTGGCTCTGCAGACGGAAGGGCTTTATGTACCAAAAAGTGCTAATATGGCATTTGGACTACCAGCTGAATTTTTCATTAGCAGTATTTTCTTCTGGGAATTCTTTAAGATGGTTCTATGATACTTCAATGGCTTTTTATTTCTTGTTTCATGTTCCACTTAACAAACTGCACCTGTCTTGGAATTCCTACAAGCAGCCTTGATGCCACTAATGCTACTCTGGTAGCTGAGGTTTTAGGTTCTCAACCTACTTAAAAATAATTAATTATTAACATTGGGGAAAAAATATCTCTGAGACATTTCCTGGGAGGTTACATGTAAGTTCAGCTACCAGCTATGAGCATCACTGTGGCATTTTAACTTTGCTAGGGTAACTGGCCAGTTGTTGGACCTCACATCTCAATGGATATTTAATTAATTTCTAGAAATAGACAGTTCTGGGAATATTAATGATGTCTGTCACAGAGAGACCACAGTTTCTGAAAAGCACATACCTGTTCCAAAATGGTGTTGATTCTGTCTACTTCACAGTCAATTAAGTATCTTTTTTCTTGCCGTCTGTCCATCTCCTCTATAATTCTTCTGAACTCTTGAACATCTTTTATGCTTCCTACAGATCTGGCTGTCACTTGCCAGTTGTTCTGTACTGCTGCTTCCATAATCGCCTGAAGAATGGAAAATCCTGTGTGGGAAGAGACCACGCAACCAGTTAAAAACAGAACAAACATAAAAACTATTTTGAATGCTTGACAAAGAGTTCACAAAAACTTGCATCATATAAAGGGACACAGATGAGCTGAGAGCCTGCAAGCGTTTCACTATTTGAGAAAGCAACAGTATAGGGACCAGTTTCTTCTTGCAGCTACGACACTGGCAAAGTCACTGACTTCAGCAGAATTGCTTGGTGGTATATTACGGCAAGGCATATCAGAATCTGTCCAATATATCATATTATGATCCTCTCAGGGATGTTTATGGTCGTGCTGGGGTTTGTGCCAGCTGAGAATAGGAGCCTGCAGCCATTACTTGGGCAAAAGTCCATCAGCTTGAAGAGCAGGACAGAAGGGGTGATTTGCAGACTGCAGCAATGGGTCATTAACTGGCACAGATCCAAGCACTGCACAAGAATGCCAATTAAGTCATTGTACTGGTCATCAGAGCCACAACCACAGGAGAATATTTTACTGATACTCACTTTGATTTCAAAAACTGTTTTTAAATATGGAGTCTAATAGCACTAACCACACTTCCAATGCTTTCATTAAGGTAATATCAACTCATTTAGCATCCCCAAGAGGAGAGAAACAGCACAGAATGACCAAAGACTGCACAGTGGGAATTTATATGGGCAAGCAGCAATTCATTTCTTGTGAACAGCTGTGCCTCAGCAACAGGCAGGACTCAAGTCAAGTCCCTAAGTGAAAAGTGGTGGAACTGGGAATGGAATCTCCTTCAACCCATGCTAAGTAGGAGTTATCAGACATTGATATGCGACCCTTTATTATAGTATGTACCTGGTGCATTATCTGTTTTGATTCAGGAAATTTAATTTTGTGCATAGTTGTAATAATTTCAATTCTGAGCAGATTCCAGTCAAAGACAGAGGTCACCTACTTCAAACACCCAGTGGTTTTCAGTGGAGTTTTACTGTACAGAAGCACATCCATGTGAGCTCTGTTTCTGTCAGATATTTATTTCCAAAACTTTCAGTCCAATTATTTAGTCATACTGTGGATTTCTTATCCATGGCCAGATTTGAAAACCTTACACACTGGTGCACACACATAGAGGCTCAACAATTCATTAATTGTGCTCTGTGATAACCAGTTCCCTACACTTCTGACACTGAATGGAGTTTGAGCTGCTGAGAACAACACATTCACTGCTGCAAAATACACCAATAGCTATTCTGAACCCAGACATCCTTGTTGGGGCACAGCAATAACAAAGAGCTTGTGCTGCAGCCTGATCTTCCGTAGCCTGCTGTAAATCTGTAGTGGCTGTCTGAAGCCAGAGGAGCTGCATCATTACCTCATTACAGACACAAACAAGGAAAGAGTGATTTTCTGGATTGCAATTAGATTATTATAATTCACCATGTGACTTCCTTAAGTCTCACTCAAATGCCCTCACTTTCCCTGTGCAGCCTCTTAATGCTTTTCTTTGTGTGAATGCACTTCACTATCCCATGAAAGGTGGTGACAATTAATATGTACGCTCGTTTAGAATTCTTTCTGGCATCTTCTTTCCTTTGAGACTACTGAAAGAGAGGCATTTACATATGTATAGTACAATGAACTCAGTCTTCCTTAACATCATATTTTACAAAAATGGTTGTGATGTCTGTGACAGCATTGTGATTCCACTACATGTAGGAGGAAGATCTAAGTCTAAGATACTTTGTTGGCTGCAAACTAGGAATTTTGATGTGGGATCATAAAAACCACTAATGGGGATTTACAAATGCTTTGTGTACAAAGATGTGCTTTAAAAAAAATATGATTCCACTAAGTAATAAATATTTACAACTTTGCTTCATCATTCATATGATGTCTAAGTGTGAATGTCAAGCTTGCTGTAAACAACAAACAGTCCATAAGTCCAATTTTTTTTACTCCAAATTGAACAAGTGGGTTCAACATATGATTAAAAATGACACTTTAAAAAATACCTGTGGCTCTATTTTTTTGCTATGACACATACAAAACTTACGAACTGTCTCAAGGAAAGAAGGAAAATGAACATGCTGGAGTGCAGATGCTGTTGGTTGACTGCCATGCTCCCCGTTTCAAGATAACAATGAGTCAGAACTCGCTCTGTCAAACCTTGACTATCTGAAAAGAAAGTTGGGCATTTTTCCCGGTTTTGTGCAATTACATGTTTGTGTGGGTGTGAGTATATGTGTATTTTTGTATGTGTGTGTATTAGTCAGTGGTTACCTTTTCAAAAAAGATAAGAGCAATGTTACTGAGAAGCCCACCTCCTATGCATGAAAATACAATTACAGTAATCCTAGTGTGAAAAGTTCCACAGCTTCATAATTTCTGTGTTCTCTAGCTCCTGTTTCTCCTTGTCACATCAAGTATTTACACTCACAGTCCTCTCTACCCTTGTCAGTTCTTGAAATTCTCCCTTTGGTCACTGTCTGTGCTGTGCCACCTCCCCTGTCTCAGGCCCTCTCCCTCTCCTATCCTTGCTTAGGGAAGAACCATTTATCCTTCCTGTGGCAGCTTGTTAGGTCAGTCCTCTGATGACCTTTACAGAGCCCATTTCCCCTGCTTTACAAAAGCCTCGTTCCATCCTCCTGCTTTCAGGAAGGCAGCACACTCCCATCCTCGCTGTTCCCAGCCTCGGGTCTCTCTCCATGCCCACTGCCTTCAGCGCCATTTACTGCACTTTACATCGTTACCCATTACGTGTTATTTCTGTAAACAACTTGTTCCAGGCTCCAGCTGTACTGTACCATTAAAAGAGCTGTTACATAAGCACTGTGATTGTTTAAATAAAAGGACCATTTTATCTTCAAATGTGAACTTTCCTTTCTCCTTAGCATAACAATGCAAGCTGTGCCAGTTCAGGAGTACTGCCTGGGTAATGAACGGGGAAATTATTTTCCCTGTTCTGCACATGGTGCTGACCAGGCCTGCACATGGCATTTTCCCTCACCCTACCCTTGGTACACACACCCTGGGAATGCTTCACAAGAGATGCTCTCCCCCGTAGGTTTGGAACTCTTAGGGGTGCCTCTCATCTCATTCCCCCTAAAGGAGACCAGCCAGCCATGGCAATTACTTCCAGTCTGTAGTTTTTCCATGGTGTGCATCAGATCTACTCCGAAAGACTAAAGAACTGATAATTCACCATAAGTCAGTGAAGCAGTCATGGAGGAAAGGCTTTTATCAATACTCTTGCCAGTTGACACTATTTCAATCAATAAAGACAAAAAAAATATTAGTTAAGGCAAGAAAAACTGTCACATTCCTAGAAGATGGCAGCAATGAGATCACCTCAAAACCAGTCCATAATACCATCACTAAAATTCAGAGGTTCTTCATCCTGTAGTCATTAACACCAATGCAGACAACAGGAAAAATTTATTTAGACCCCAATGTGATCTTTAAATCCCTTTTTTTAAAGTCACATTTTGGATGCGAAAAAGCAGTAGGATGAAAGGTGTGCATTTCTGTGAAAGCAGTGCTTCTGAGGCTGGCTCACTTGATGGCACCACACTGCACTATGCTATTAGCAAGTAGTCTGGTCACACGGTGGCTGTGTCCATACTTGCCAGGTCATGTGACAGACCCATAAGGTGTTTTGGTCCTTTTTAGCCATGTACTGGGGAGGGGCTGCCCCTGTGATGTTTGAAGTCAACCTGATCTGCACTACTAAATACTTAGAGGATCCTGCCCTTAATGTTCAAATGTGTCATTGTCTGGCTTGTTAAAATATTGATGATTTAAAAGCGCTAATCCTCATCTAAACAGCCTGCAAAACGACTGAGCTGAAAGTAGATACAGGAGTAAAACTAGAACAAAACAAGTGCCCAGCTTGCCTCTCAGTAAGCTGTAGCAAATATTTTGAAGTTTGCTGATTGAAGCTTGCAAAGAAGGAAAATATTCAATATAAATATCCCTGAAAGTAGGGAAATATTTGTTGCAGTGCTATCTCTGTATTTAAACTGCCCAGATGGAATTACGTTCTAGGCAGTCATCCCTGCAGCTGGGCTAACACACATATTTACACCCAGTATCTTCCTACTTTTGACAGGGAAGCTAATCCTGTCTCTCAGTTTTTCTAATCATTCCTTTGACACAAGCATCTCTCAACTGACCCTATTAATACAGGCAAGGAGAACATTTCACTCTTTTGCATCTCTGAAAACTTCTCCCACATCCATGTAGGCAAAATTCACGTCAGCAGTTTGCTCAGCCATATGAAATTCTATGTACTACATCATTGAACTTACTGTTGTTTAAATAACAGCAGTCATTAATGTGACATGAGTAAACAACCACACTGGAACATCTGTGGTGTCACATGAGCCCTCGCAGTTGGCACCAAAGTACTTACTGAGAAAAAATTACCACTGTCTGCAAATCACTCTTTTCCTGAGTGTTCTTGCTAAGATCTTGGACTTTAGCCTCCCAAAGAAAAGAAAGAGCACTTGCTTGTAGTCCCTCTTCCTTTTGCCTTACTGAGTACCAAAGATCTATGAGGGGTGTATTTTCCTGACATGCAGCATGTTTGTGCCAAATGAATGAACACCAGCTCTGATCTGAATACTTGTGTTTTGAACTATGTATCTGGGACATGATACAAAGATCTACCCTTCTGGCCCATGGGTGAACCTCAGGGATTTAAGTGTGGAGCTGGGTTTGACAAGGGCACAATGAACTCACCAAAAAAGGAGGCCATCCAGGCAAGTGATTCCCCAAGACAAATACACACTCTATGACACGGGCTTACACTTCCAGTGTACTAGAGGTCTGTAAGTTGAGATCTACTTGGATATTTTGTGTGTTTGGCACTGAGCCTGGAACTAATTTGAAAACAAACAGATCAACACGTTAGAGGTGAGTAAAAAACCAACTAGCCAACCCCAAACACTGCCCATCATTCCAAATCCAAACATGGCCATGAGGCAAATGCTTTGCATAACCTACGGCTGCTCCACAACTTCACAGTAGGGCAAGAAACGTGGAACAAGCTCCTGAACCACCAGGAAGTGATGCAGCAAATGCCAAGTATCCTGGAATGCTTTCAGTCTAACACACCTAAAAGTTCAAATTATTAAATAAAAGTAGAAAAAGTACATTCCATCTGTATTTGACCACTTCTAGCCAGTAATCAACATGTAAATTTTTACACTCCACTACTCTGGTAGCTGACAGGTAGCAAAACATCATTCTAGCCCAAGCAGCAAATACACTCTAACACTTCTCTTTTTTTCTTCTGCAAACCTCTAGTTTCTCTTGTACATACACTACAGTATTGCAACCTGTCATCCATAAACACAGAAATATACACAAATAGATATGTCAGCTGGGTTGGCTGAATGTGAACTTGCCTGGCTCTAAAGGATAATTTACAGGAATCATCTGGTTTGTATTTGCTTAGGATGGGATACAGATAAACCTGCAGGAATTCAGAGCTGCTGGATTCAAGGAAAAGACCCTTCCACCCCCGCCCCCCCCCGCCCCCCCAAGTGACTCTTTCTGAATCCATTTCACCTTGATCTATTCTTTCATAAGAACCTTGCATCTAATTCACCCCTCATTTTATTCAAGTTTTAGGTCAGTGCAACTCCAGTGTTTTTGAATGAAGCTGTGCCAGTGTAAAATGAGAACAACGTAGTAAGGGATCAAAGAGTACAATAACCAAGGACAAAAATAAAGATGCCGTAAGCAATGCTGTCACTTCCGTAAGGGGACTTACTCATTTGACTTTCACAATGATGTGAGCAAGTCTCCTGGTGTAGGACAGATAGGGATACCTCAATACAACAATATGATCCAAAGTTTATCAAAAGAGCTCTGTTCTAGCTTTAGCTTTGCTATGCAAATCTTTCTTTAAATAATTTCCAATGGAATAATCGAGTGATTACAGCTTCTGGATGCAGACTGGTAACAGAACAGATGTGATGGAACCACTTCAAAACCAGAGTACATTCTGCTTGAGGAAAATACCACAGGTAAGGAATTGTGATGGCAGAACTAGCACAGAAAAACAGAGAAAGGAATAAGGTATTGAGAAGTGACAGAAGGTGAAGAGCACTGTGTTGTCCAGTGGGCAAGGGCTGCAGGGTAACCTCAGTGTATTACTAAGAACTCTTGATCCTGATGCTATCAGGAACTTGACAGCAGTGAGGGCACTGCCACCTGATGATGCCAAGATCTGGGAGACATGGGTTTAGGACTGGTGCAGAGCTTGCCCAAAGAGAAAACTTTATACATGTGACTGTCAAAATTGTAAAACTACATTAGCTTTAAAAAGAATTAAATTCTAAGCTTTACAAGATTTGAATTAGAAAAACCCCAATCAACTGCTTAAGTACAGACATATTTCATCTGGGAAACTCTACACTGAGTCCAAGGCTTTGACTGTCTAGCAGAGCCCCAAACCTAAAACTATGCAGTAAGCACAGTACTGTATGATATTCCTGCCCAGCACCAATTGCCCTGAGTGTCCTGAACTCTCCAGCAAAGACATGTTCCAAGCAATATCAGCAAATCCAAAATAAAGCATTTGCTGAGTATCCTGCATCCTATCGGCATCAGGAAGCTAACACCATAACCTTAGTCCAACACCACAGCCTTGCCTACATGCAGCCTTCTTTCCCTTCTATTCACCTGCGAGCACTTCAAGCCCATGACCACACTTTTGCAGCCTCTCCTCCTGCCTCTTGCATGGAGCAAGCTAGAGAAGCCCTGCTGCTTGTGACAGACCAGCCTTCAGCTGAAAAGCATTTGAATGATATAAATCAGAATTGAAGTTTCTTTGGTAAAAAAGAAGAAACCAAGATACCCAGGTATTATTAACCATTTCCTGCAGACCCAGCAGAGATGGGTTTTATCTTTACTCCTGTGCATTGGTTACTGAAGAAACCAGGTCTAGTCACCTGGATAAAAAAATATCTCTGCCATAATCCCCTTGATGTCAGACACTATAAAGCTGACCATAATGAAGCCTAAGTGAGATGCTCTGGCCTTCATCTGTCCTTAACTTTAGGCATATTTGGACAGCCTCTTATATTCTCTGTCTAGTCTCTAGACAGAGAGATGAGGTGTAATTTTTCTGTGTTTGCAACACGCATGGAAATCAGTGGAGGAAAATGAACAAAAGAATGAAGTTGTGTAAGGCATCGCTATGTAGGTATCACTCATAGCCTTTACCTGCAACTGAAAAACAAAAAGACAACAAAAATCCCAATGTGTTGACTAGCACTCAACTGATGCGGCCAATCACTGCATGTTAAAAATACATAGCTAATTGTGTTTACACTTATTTCAGAAAAAAATAGTCTAATTAGGAATCACAAAGTTAACAATTATCAGTCTGGAAAGGAAAACTTGTCTGAAAAACAACTGTAGCACATTCCATGTGAAGCCAGTTCTCAAAGGGAAAGCTCACAAAACTCAAAATCTGAGCATGTGCAGATGTTGCCAGATGTGGAGAATTTAATTCACTTGTTGGTGAAAATACTGCTTTTGAGAAGTATTTGGCCTACCATGTGACTTGGAGACCAACAGAAAATGAAGAGCCACCTGACATACAAAGGCACAGCTGTGGCTCAGCAATGAGCTGAGCTGCTGAACTACCTTTCTCCAGGCTTGGCTCTGGCTGCTCTGAGCGAGGTGCTGCAATGAACACTCCCTTTTGTTTCAAAAACAAAAGGTCTGCTCCAGTATGTGATGATGATGCTGCCACTGATCTGGATGTATGGATTCCCTTCCTCTCTTCAGTCAATCTACAAAACTTCTGATGTGCCTCCACCTAACACCACACTTCAGCCCAGCTTCCTTGTTCCAGAAGTACCTCATGTGTGTGCCTGTGTCTCCCCCAGAGTGGCCTGCACTTGCCACAAAGCAGTGCACTTCACACCAGATGTTTTTGTGTCCCTCAGCTTTCAGAAAATTCTTACAGAAACATGAATAACACTAACAAAAACGCTAAATGACACTCCAAGCACTGCAGATTAACAGAGCCATTGGCAGTATTTCCATATGAAATAAGCAAATGGAGAATTTGACATAGAAAAAGGAGAAGATTTGATCTATCCCACAGAGAGTATTAGTAATGGAGCTAATTTTCAAATTCAGGTTGTCCTGATTCACGTCGAGATCTATATATATTTCAAGCTGTAACACAGTTGAACATAGACTTCTAAAGATTCCTGTACTGTCAACAAACACGTTATCCACTGAAATGATATAGTAAAACCATCTGTATGGTATCTCAGAATACATTTTCCTCTTATCTTATTTGCCACAGTAAGTTGAATACCTACTACCCCCAGTGCGCTGGATACCGATGCAAAGCGTTATTTATTCTTCCAGGTAAAGTTGCATAATCGTGATACAATTACAAATAGAGTTAAGAAAAGTATTGAAGGGAATTATCATCTGAGAAAGGAAAGAAAAATGAATTCTTTTTAAGCTAAGGTATCTTTTTCAGCCAAAAGAAAGCATTGCACATTTATTCTGTTACAGGCAATAGATGTTCTCAAAAAAGGGAACTTACTCACTTATCAACAGCAGAGGATTTTGCAAATAGCTAAAATTTGGGCTCACATATCCAAAGAGTGAAAAACATAATTTCAATGTATGCTGCAAACTTAAAAATATTGGTAACACAAGTTAACTCGTTACCATGATAGGCATAGGTGTTTTAGCATCAGTGTGCAAGGGTGTTGCTGTCTGCCTTCTCTTAGAATACACGTTTGGAACTGCTGAGTCTAAAAATGATAAATAGTATTCCTTTGAAGAAACAATCACAGAAGATTATGGTAATCAGATTATGAATTGAAATACATATTCATCACAAAAAACCCCACGGATTCACCTCAGATAAATGTCTTGGAAAAAATTACGCTAGTTGAATTGTCCTCAAACATAGTGAAATTATTCTTTCTATCTGACCTTCAGTCAATCATGTTAGAAAAATATTTATTCCTCTTCCTAACCTTTATCTACACTTTCTGTTTTCAAACTACCTGAGCAAACAAATCTTATGCCTCTGAGAATTTTCATTAACAGATGCTATCAGCCTTTCAAAGTCTCTCTTCATCAACATCTCACCCTTTGGTATCCAGCATTTTAATTGCCCTTGCAGCTGGAATGTGTCTCATGTCTCAACCCATAAGTTAATTTCCTTTTATTTATTCTGAACACTAAAAAAAATATAGCAATCAAAGGGTGAGTACTGAGCTTAAAAACATTCTGAAATTTAAATGAGTTTTTATGGTAATATAAATGATAATTTATGGATCCATATTCACAGTCTGCATATGTGTTTCTTTTTAGTCACTCTCAGCTGGCTATTTCTGCCTTTTTTTTAATAATACCTTGCAATAAGGAGCTTTTATACAGCACTATTACCTATATTTTTTCAGTACAAGCATTTCTCTTCATAACAATGATGCCTTTGTTAATTAGAAGGCCTCATAATGATTCTAAACAGGTCTGTATATCTCCTAAACTACTTGGTAGTATGCATTTGGTCTGAACTGGGCTTGAATATACAAAATATAACTCTACCGTGTTGACCAGAGCACAGAATGTATCAACTGACCTGCTTTACACTGATTCCTCCTGGGGTGAGGCCACAGGAGGACAACTCACAAAGTTAGCAGAGAATGCACGTGGCATCAGCAGGCAACACCTGACCCAGCACAAAGCTTGGGGAAACAAGTTGCCTTTCAGGACATTGCCCGGAGATGAGGCAGCAGGAGGAGGATGTGCTGCTTCAGTGCCCTGTATCAGTGACCTAACTCCGTTCCTGCCTCCAGCATTGTATTCTGTGTCTCAAAAAGACCTGGCTCACTCTGCAGGGTGGAGACACACAACAGGCTGACATAACCTGCAGATTGAAGACTCCCCTTGCCAGTCAGGAAATCCCCTTGGCTTTACCTGCTACTGAAAAAGAGACTGAAAGGGAAACAATGCCTTGTTTTCATGGAATTTGCACAGAAAACCATAAACCAACTTCCATATATCAAAAAAAAAAAAAAAAGAAAAAAAAGAGAAAGAAAAAGGAAAAAAGACAAAAAAAAGGAAAAAGAAAAAAGTAACATTGCCCAGGCATGGGCAGAATTTGTCTAATTTACTTCTCTAATAATTGAGGGTTTAGAAATACCAGTGTCATGAGCCTCACAGAGAAACCAAAGTCAGGGAATAACTTATATGACCTCAAAGGCAACTTCAGCAGAGGCTCAGCTTTACCATAGTTGAGCACCTTGGGCAAAACCTGGGCCTGCATATAAAGTACCTGTCTGTTGACAGGTACATGCCCTGAAAATTTGTC
>JAOXXN010000025.1:10013393-10042653 GCA_026770055.1 Myrmophylax atrothorax | reverse complement strand
GGAAGCATACATTGCTGGATCACCACGATTGTGGCATGGTATCAGTGGTATCCTTGAAGAACTAATGGCCACCAGATCTCTGTCAGCTGCTGCTGAACTACAGACACATATCTATCTGTGACTATACAGCAAAATCACTGGACATGTAAAAATGTGTTTCTAGAAAAATAGATCTTGCTCTTGCATGTGGTAAATGGTAAAGATTCTGTTAAATGATAACCAGAGCATTTGAAACAACTAATACGGTTGCCTGTGATCCTCTCAGAAATGGGTTCACTTCATGGTATGGCAGAGGTAAAATTTTCACAGGTATCTGTCTTTCATCTTCAAAAGTGACTTGGGTAGGAAGTGGGGGCAGGTTTTCAGAGGCAATTCAGATGCAGGTGCTGAAGAACTTGAGCAGGTGAGGTACCTGCACTCCACTGCCTTCAATGGCAGCCAGACACAGATCCCACTGATGTGCTTTTCACAATGTGACTCTATGTGTGTTAAACCCCAAAATACCTCTGAAAGACCTGCCCTGTGTGCCTTTGGAAATCACTTACCAAAATAGGATATCTGCATCTCAGAATATGTACTCTGTGGCCTGTTTAAAAAGTGGCACAGAATTCTCTACAGAATATGCTGTTAATTAGTTATTTCACTACATGTTCAACAGGTGCACAGATAAGGACTGTCTGACTAAATGGGATGCACATATATCCAAGACAGACTATCAATTATTAGCTTGAAGAAGAAAAGGGAGAGAGAAAATTCCCCTCCATGGTTGCAGAGTGGTACAGTATCTACTACAAGGAAGGGATTGCATGTAAAACCCATACTCCCTGTTTTCATAGTTTTAAACTAAATTGTTCTTAATGTTTTCTCAGAGTTGTTTTGTAAAATTAGGAAGCTACAACAAACACATCCTTGGGACCAGCCAGGCTCAGCACTCCAATTATGTTGGGCTTTGCACGTAATTATGCTGCCAAGTGTTTATTATTATTTAAAAGGCTTATACATTATTTGAATATTCAATTTAATATTCAGTGAAACAAAAGAAATCTTTTATTACATTTGCTCTGATATTATACTGATGCATGACTACTCTTTCATGACTCCAAAGCCCCACAAATCTGATTGCATGGTTAGCAAACTACAAATGGTAAAATATGCAAAAACTTTAGTATTATCTAATCTGAAGGAGCAAATACGCAGTGAATGGCACACAGAGCCAGAAGCTCAAGCACTGAGTTCTGATCTCCCCGTTTACCATTACTACAGTCATTCAGGCAAAGAAAGATTTCACAGAACAAGGGAGGTCTCTGCTTTGAAGAGTGGAAAGGTTGTAAGTGTGCTGTGCAAATCAATACTTTAAACCAAAAGGTTCTCTTGTTCTATCAGTGCCCTCCTGCACTAAGATGACACTTCCTGCTGACGCTTATTTTCCACCTTCAAATAAACTAAGTAAGATTTTTTTATTTTAACACTTTCTGACACTGTATCTCCACGCATGTATGAAATACAAGGGAAAATCAGGTTGGTCGCGCCTGCAAGCAACTGGAGTTGACTTGAATAAAATATTTCCATCTAACTTTACTAATTATTAATGTACAGATGTTCTAGGCTCAAAATGTAATGCCTGTGCTTACTCCAGGGAGCTGGTCCCCTCTGGCTGTACTCAGTACTAAACTAACTCTCTCCCTGCAGTGAAATACCAAGCCAACATCTTTCTTTTTACAGCAAAAAGTTCTATTGTTGTTTCTGCAAAAAAGCAAACATTTATAAAGCTTATTCTTTAAACACTGGATTCTTATGACCGTGCTATATACCATAGTGTATCAAGAGGTCTAGAATCACATTCCAGCTGTACTGCTGTGTTTAACAGCTCCCACTAAGGTCTTAGATTTCAATGCTAGATATTCTTGCTCATTGTTTGGAACATATCCCATCACCTCACTGATTCCTTTTCTTATTATTCTTTTCAATGCAGCAAAAGTTTTGTTCCTGTTTTAAAAGGTCCACACTGTGCATCTCTGTCCTCGTTCTTTGGATATCCCTTTTGTCTCTTGGAAGATTTTCTCTCTTCATTCCTATTTTTCAGAAATAGCACTGTTGTCCTCCACTGATACACTTGATGGGTTCTACTCAATTTACTTCCTTCATTGTGACTCATCTCTGTCACTTTGGATGATGTGGAACTGGGGATTCAAAATAAAAGCATGCTGAAAGACACGGGGTTCGGACCATGGTCCTACTGCCATGCAGGGAAGCACTTCCACACCTCCACTGATATGTCATGTTAGTGGTTCAGGTACTCCAGGATAAACCACTTCAGACCTTCAGCCTATCCTAAGCACACTCCCAAATATCCTCTGTACTCAGAACTCTGGAAAGGAGTGGATTTATGCCATTATCTATCTCAAACAGCAGAAGAGAAACAACTTTACTTTCCAATTCCTCATCCTTCCACATAACACTCCCACCTCATTTTCCACATATAGTAATATTTTATTCCCCCTCTTACATCCTGGAACTATAACACCTTGGGAGAGAAGCAGTAAGAGATCTAAATTAACTGTGTATTTTCTAGATCTGTTCTTTCCCATTCCCTGCCAAGAGTTTTAAAACACTGGCAATCAGTATTAGCCTAAATCTGCTTCAGCTAAAGCCATGTGGAATTTTTGTGGGAATTCAGAGATCACTTGCAATTTTCCAGCCACTCCCTATTGAAGCTTCAGTTCCTGTATCCTTCAAACAGCTCCTCAGAGCAGCACTGAGCATGATCTTCCAACACACACTGGATCCATCTTTAACACTCCAGTGCCAGGGCACTGCTCTGCAGTACTCAGTGAGCTCCTGCACCAGCAGCTGCCTTTCCAAGAAGGACTTAAATTTTCTTCTTGGCTTCCAAAGACCAACATTGTGGCTTTTGTCCCAAGTGTTCCAGAACACCATTACCAGCACAAAGGATGGTGGGACATGAAGACTCTGACATGCCAGCAGTTAAAGTAGCTGTTCTACAGTCAGGTAGAACGTGGTAGAAAGAAGCTTTTCCCTACTTTGCTGGATCAGACTGCATCCCTCTGCACTGCATAGTAAATAAAACTGCAACACCTGTATCTGACACACACATATTGATCTCAGTGATGTACTGCAAAAAGGCTATTTCAAATATTCTTTCTCCCCAAAATCACATGAATAATACACTTCATTTCTTTGGAAAGAATCCCAAAGGAAAAAAAAAAGAAAAAGGGAGACATATTTAAAGATAAAATATTTCTACAGTGCCCTTATTTTTTTTTTATCTTTTTTTTGGCCAGGAGCCATGTAATTTTTTTCTGGCTGGCTTGTTCTGTCACAAACAGAATGACCTTTATTGAATGGTCAGCAAATGTGATGGTTTTAACACAGCTGCAGTTGCAGTGAAACTGATGCACCATGATTGTACCCCTGCTCACAAAATGCAGAGGCTCCATGGGGATTGTCAAAGCAACTCATAGCAGCTGAATGCAACAATCCAATTAGGGAAACAAGCACAGTTCATGCATAAAGTCTCTTCCAGGCACCATTAGAAAACAATGTCCAGAGGCTTGCCTTTTAACCTACAGATTTCTATTAACTGCAGAAGAAAAAAGTTGGGATACTTTGCAGATTGACTTATCTAAAAAGACCAGAGGTCCGAAGGGGCCTCCTTATAGCTCTGTGGCAGAGCTGGCTGCTGGGATACAATAGTATGCAGTGGTCCTTCATGACCAGGGCCACAGCTGATGGGAGAGACACCAACTTCTCAATTCTCCCCAAGGAATACAATAAAAACCTGCTTTCCTGGCAGGGTATTTTTTTTTGTTATGTAGCTTAATGGATTTTGGAGTCTTTATCCTGTTGCTTAGGATTTTTTGCTCTGAAAACAGAATAGGATGAAGGAAAACATCTCAGTTTTAACAGGGTTTTTATCATGGTATTTGTAAGGGCCAGTATGAGAACGATAGATGCCACCAGGGCTAAGAGATGACAGTCTTAACATGAGATTTTGTTTGGATTCATCTACTCCATCCATAAAAATACCCTCACCACCAGAAGATGCAACTGTGTGCCACAGCTTCACTTGACTCCTGTGGTGCCACAAGTACTATACATCTTGTCTATGAGGCAGGACAAAAACAACGGAGATTAGGCTGCCTGTCTGCAAAGTACCAGGCAGGAAACATGACAGCAAGGAATCCTGACTGCTTATTGTCTGATGGCTCTTGTGCCTGGGCAGAACCTCCTCTCAGCAGCCTCAGCTCCTGAGCAGCTCTGGCTCGTATCTGACAATCATTCCTAACAAAAACCCAAACCCTTGGGGCAAAGGGAGAGCATCTCTCATTTACATCAATAAAATAATATGTTATTACTTACTTTGCTAACTTGTTGCTTAAGTGAACAATGTTTAAGAAGTCTGCAGGAATAAGGCATTATCAACACTATACAACAGAACGAAAATGTCACTGAGACAAGACCACAATGAGCAGAAAATAAAACCAGACATGGAAAAGTCTGCTCTGCACCTGAACAACTTTAAGCAAAGCCTGTTACACTTGTTGTAGCAAAATGTGTTAAGGATAATATTAAGCTTTTTATTTAGGATGTGTTTATAAATATCTATAAATGATCAATGAATACAAAATAATTTTATATAATGCAATAGAGCAAGAATTCTGTAACTGAATTAATTAAAAATCATTACTAAATATATGTTTTGCTTTTGATCAAATTTAACACAGAAACATACAATATGTTTAAAGTGTCTTAACTGACTTACTTTTACATAGTTATTAATACAATAAAACAAAGTGTGGATGATAACAGTCGAAGGCAGGCACACAAATAATTCTTGTCTCAGTAAAATTATACCCTTGTACAGAATAATACGCTAAAATATTTAACAGATATGTGGAGATTACTAAAATAATGTCCTGACATTTATTTGGGGCAAAACCCAGCATGTTTATTGTTGGCTGGTTTTCTTCTGTAAATTGTGGTTAGTAGCCATTCTCAAATAAATTAGAAATGTTTTTGGATGTCCTACATGAGTCATATGTGGGCATAACTTCACTCACAGTTTATGGAAGTGTCCCATTAGCAATCACAGCTCTTTTAATTCAGCAAAAGAGCTGGTGAATCTTTTTTTCTAATTAACATTTCATTCACTGGATGAACAGACTGTTAGGAGAGGAGGGGACCAAAACTATAAATTAATCTAGGCCAAGCTGAATTTATAACCCAGGCAGAAAACAATGAACGAAAGTATTTTTCAAAATGAAAGTAAATGAATTTTACTTTCAAAACAGAACAAAGATTAAACTAAAAGTTAGTCTTGAAATAACATGAACCAGATTTCTTACAGATAAACTAACATTTTCCAGCTTGGCCCAAAATGAACTGTGTAATTTCAGTTTCACTCAACATTTCCCACTCCTTCTCAGGTTCCACTTGACTTTAAGTTATTCTTTCTAAGCTTTAATTCTGTCAGTCAGGAGAGAAAATATACATTTGTCACTTATGTTGAAGAACCTCGTGCTAAGCTATCACAGAATAAAGAAAAAAGTCCTGTAAAGGAAATGAGAAAAGACTGTGAGAACAGGAACTTGAGAAGAAACTGCACCAAGGAATATTCTGTAAAGGACAGTCATTAGAAAAGACCAAAAGTAGGGAAATACAACAGCTTTCAGCTTTTCTTTAACAAATATGTCCCTAAAAATCCCTGAAGGACCACAGAGAAATCCATTAGAACATCATTTTTATTAGTTCACAGAAAACTAGTTTCCCTTGTGATACAGCAATTTCTGTTTTTATTGCTTCTAGACTCTGGTCTCTGTGTGACAATTGAGGCTGCTACTCTTCATACTGAACTCATATAAATACACCTCAAGTAATAAAACTGAAGCTAATTCTCATTTTTCTAGCAAAATGTCCACTGAAGCCTCTCCATTTCCCTTCATTGTAGTGTAATAATCAGCAATTATTTGTTTAAAGTGGTTCCCAAGAATCCTCACTGTGAGAGATGCTGCAGAAATAGAGAGCAAATATGTATTCCCTCCCCACCTTCAGTAATGACTGCAGGTTAAATACAGTAATTAAGTGAAGTTCTACCATTTGACCTGGAGAGTGGTATAAAACATGACAATCAAAATATTACAAAGTGGTCCACAGCAAAACTTCTCATTATTGATATAATGAAGTCATTGTCCTTAAGTAAACATTTTAAATAGCATCCATTACTCATGTCAAGTCCTAAGGATTACCTATCTGGGATTTAGAAAAAAGAACACATTTGAATATCAAAAATTGGCAGATTTTTTCATCTTCTCTCATAATAATGACTTTGTACAAGTTTTTATCTCTGTGTTACAACTCTGTTGTTTGAAATGGACCTGTCAAGAAATTATTTTTAAACACATTAGGTCAAATCTTCACCTGTGCAAATCTGCATTGCTTCACTTCAAAGACATGCAATGAATGGCTTTTGCTTTGCTCTGAGGCATATGCTGATTTTTACACAACTGAATCAACTTGGTTACATCCAGTAGCACTCTGAATTCCCTGAAGTAAAGGTGTTAATGTTAAAAACATTTTGATAAAATCCAGCTTTGTAGTCAGAGGGAGGTCACTAAAGTCACAAAAACACTACCTGCAGAAAAATGCACAAGAATACCCCATAAACCAAGATTCTATCTGTGCAAAACGAATAGCACTTAAAACTTAAGAACAAGTAACAACATTGATTCATTATCTTTTTATGTTTTCCTAGGAGACCCAAAAAGGTGTTATGAGGATGCAGCTGGCATCTAAAATTCACTCTGACACACACAATGATGTGTTTACATTGCCTACTGTGGCCAGTTTTTGAAGAAGGTCAATCCAGAGACTACATAAATTAAATCTAAATTGTAATGCTCTACAGCTGCTTACACTTAGTATGTTTGGCTTCACATATATTATTAAAGAAAATTCAGTGTAGTTCTATACACTTCCAAGTTTTGAAATCACTGTTTTTATTTATGCCTCCAGATGTGCAGTTTCACAATAATTGTTAAAATAGTGGAAATTAATGCTATACAATTAAGTGGGATACTTCCCTAGTAGGAAATGGTGCTTTACTGCAGAGATATTATTATTTGGTTCATGTCAAAAGCATTGTTGGTCTTGTATGTTGTGAATGCTGTGTGATGTTACACTCTTCTCTGATTTGTAGCACAAAGAAAACATGCAAACCAAACTGGTAATTATTAAATGTATGCCATTCACATCCATTTTGCTGTTTCCTTTGAGAAGTGTAGCTAAATGGGTCCAGAGAGGATGACTACGATAACTACACTAATGCAATACAGATGCACACAATTTTCACTTGCATCAACATAACTAAAGCTAGAAAAATAAGCAATGAGACAACCCTGAAAAACACTTTAGGGCACTCAAATTCATGTTAAAATGTGGAAAATAACTATGCCTTTTTTATAACTGTTTTTTCCTTACTGAAACAGTACAAGTACCACACTGTGACGAATGTGTTCCAAAAGTTTGTGTTCAAACTGTCTCCATGATGTGGAATATCTCTAAAAACACCACAGACATTTGTGTAACGGAGGCAGCTCATTGTAAGGCTTTTTTAAAATAGCATAGCATGAAACCCAAAGTGTCAGTGCATAAATTACTGTTGCCTTGAGGCTGCAGTAACTTATGCATCCTTGTATTCACCCTCAGATAACAGCAGCTCAGCTCCCTCTCCTGCCTCCACCTCTCCACCTTTCCGTGGCAACTGTTACAATGCCATTAAAATCCAGTCCTGCCCATTCCAGGAGAGGTGAGGGGGGAAGAGAACTGCATAACAAATTGCAGAAAAAAAACAAACAGGAGGGTTTGGGGTTTTATTTTTACATTATTGCAAAAATTATGTGTTCATATAACTCATTATTATTTGTCTACAGTCAGGTATAATTTAATTTCATTCTTTTAATAAAAACTTGATCTAATTTGAGGTTATCATTGTCAGTTCATGGACCAAACCAACTGATCGATAATGGTAGTACTACTAAGCAATAGGCAATTCTATCTACAGAGCAATTACTGCCAGTGCAGTCAGCTGCAAGGTTTGATCTTGCTGAGCCAAACAGTGTCAGGAGACTGACTTCTTTATTGTTCATTTCCCTATTTTTGTTCTTTTTCATTTTTTCATTCCCCTAAAAGAATCAAGCCTTATCTTGCTAATAAAAGACAAGGCTAAACTACACAGACTGTAGACTAATATTTGCTCCTAAAATCATAATATCCCCTGTTTTAAGCAGGGAAAAAAACACAGTAAGAACCAAGATTGCAGCAAATAGCATTCTTTGATGTAGAAATACACAATATCTTTAGTCTTAGGAGCAGATCATGACAGAATCCAGTCTACAATGGTGTTATGTGTATATAATGCTGGCAAAATAATGAAATTGCCCTGAAAGGATTTTATACTGCAGTTCTGACTTAAACTCATCAAATTAAATTCTTGATGAATTAATGCACAAAGACTGAGGTCAATGCAGTATACGACTTTGGCATTTCGTACAGATGAGTGACAATTATGGATCCTTTCAGATATTTCAGATGGCTCAGCAGGACATAATGTAACTGAAAACTACATTCAATAGAGCAAATATATTGTTTGTATCACAGCTTCATCCAACATTTTAGTTTATTTGATGTATTCATCCATTAGATCCAAATGGTTCTACAACACTCTTACTGAGTTGAAGGCACCCAAGAGTTTTAACAAATGCTTTCCCACATTAATTTTGAGACTACATCATTATTTTTATATCACCAAGGGGATCGTAATGTAAATTAACAAGGCCTTTGATACAAAAATGACTATATTATGTCCTTATGAGTGACCAGCATGAAATACTTTGTTAAAAAAGACACCTGCATACTTGCCATACTTATCTAATGGCTTCAGAGTGTCTAAAATATTCTAAGGCACGCTGAGAAAATCTTGGATGACCATCATCATGCATTTTCTTCTCTGGAAAATTCCTTTTAACTACGACTATGAGATCTAGACCGCTTAAGCACAGCTCAGAGCCGCTGTATTTGGGACTGCTTTGTACACCACGCCGCAAGAACTGAAAAGGAGCAAAAGGGCTATTCATTGGCCATTTTGTTAGGCCAAACTAGAACAGCCAGAAATGGCTTTTACTTACAAAAGAGAAATAAGCATCAGTTAAATTTTCACCACACAGAGGTGCAGATTAAAAAATGCCACAACTGAACAAAGCAATTTGGCTGTGCCTTGGCCTTGGGCAGTTGGGTTCAATGCAGTGTGCACAGCAGTCCTGCTCCTTTATAAACCTGTTCTTAAGTACAGTTGGGCAGGTTATCAAAATCTGAGATATAAAAAATGAACTACTTCTCTTCTGAACATGAATAGAGAGTGGAGAAAAAGCTCATAACTTCAGAAACAGCAGAAGAAATGCTAGAAAGATATTAGCACCTTGTGCAGACAATAATCTCTTACACACAGTATGTGCACAGCTCTGGCAACTCACTCCATGTAATAATTGACAAATATATCCCCTAAGCAAACAACACCTCAGAAGCTCCTAAGAAACCTTAACAACCACTGCTTGGTACCTGCAAACCTTTCCAGACTGCTGCTGTTACTGTGTCAGCACGGCACTGTGGTGCTAACCGGCTTCCCAACACTCCCAGCTCCATCACAGATCCCTGTGCTGGGACACACACCAAACTGGGCTGTGCCTCCAGAAGTCACAGCTCTCCTCAGTTTCAGACACCATGCACCAGCCCACACTGCTCACTGAGCTACTCCCTTGGCAAAAACACTTCCCTCAGGCTCCATCCCGCTCACCTGGAAGGAGCACAGATGTCCTCCACGTGCAGGTCCAGACTGCAGGGCACACACACTCACAGAGAGGTGCCTGAGGAATATGGCCCTGAATACTGGAGGAGAAACTTCAGCATTAAAGGGGATACTCTGCTGTTCTACGAGATGACAACTCTGTTCAGTTTAACAAACTGAAGAAGGGCCCTGACTAAACACTGCTAAGCTGTGCAAATCATTGACCGCTGATTTGTCTCCTTGGGCTGCTGACAACCAAGGTAAGTCAGAAATACTTGCAAGTGCAAAGCAACAGTCTGTGAACACGATGAGCTCAGGATAAGGAGGAATAAAACCTCAGGTCACCTTTCCCTCCCCAATGATTCTTTGCATCATGAATCAAAGCAAAAGAGGTGGCCAGGAAAAGCTATGCATCTGGAGCTGAAGAAATGAATAATTACTTGTTACTGAGTATAAAATTCATGTCAGGAACTTTTCACTTTTTTTCTTCAGAGATTAATACTTAATCACTTTATGGAGCTATTTTTCATCCCACTGTACTACTGTATCTTATATACCTCCTGAAATACAGGCTCACAGGGCTGTCCTACTCTGAATTGCAAGAAGAGAATTGAAAAATAAAAAAGGAGGTGTGATATTAAATGTCTCATGAGAAACCAGAGAAAATAATCTATCTCTGTAAGAGAAAAATCCTTTAAAAACTCCTTAACCTAAATACAATATGAGGTCATTTTACCTGCCAGCTGAGTGAGTTTGTCACAAATGCATTCACATTTATTCTTCTTCTACAAAGCACTTCAGTCATCTTTATGCTTAACTAAGAGAGTTGATATTTTCTGGGAAGAAAAAAAGCATGTGGTCAAACCAGTCTGGTAAATTCTCTGAAGCCTGAAAGAAGAAACTACATCTAAAAGGGCCAAATGTCATAGATGAAGGAAAGCACTGAAGCTATAACCAATGGATTTTTTTATATCATCTCCATGGTAAACACCTTTAAATAACTCCCTTAAATGCAAAGCCTCTAAGTAATACATTATGAGTTTTTTGAAAGGCTCAAGTATTTTTGTAGGTGAAAAGGGAAATTTATGGCCAAATTCAAGAGAATTCTTGTATAGGAGTATGAAAAACTGCTTTTTTATTAGTAACCATGACCACTGACTTCCAGTATGACATTCGGCTCATCTCTCAAGTCAAAGCTCACTGTGCTTTCAACTCTACAAGGGTATTTCCACACACATAAGCACATGAAAACCAGGTTGTTAACCTGCTGATCAGTATATCAAATCTTCCATCTGAAAAATGAGACTGGAACCCTTTGCATACCAACATTCATTCATTGTTGTTTGAGACTATCAAATGAAAATCACTTCAAGAGCACAAAGCCTTAAAGAAAACTAAATTCTTACCCACCATTCACCCAGCAGTGAACTTACAGTTCTGTATCAAAAGAAATTCAACCTGCATGTGAAGTCTCTCTGAGTAGTGAGAAAAGAACATGTCATTGCTCAGCTGAGAACTCTTTTTGGAGTATCTGAGGACACTTAATGAAAGGAGAAACTTTGATTTACTCACTTGTTGAGATACTCCATTTTATTAATACATTCCTCAAGCGCGGGAGAAATCTCTTTTGTGTTTGGCATTTTTTTATCACTTGGAACTATTATAGTCATTCCATTTAGTCACAACAGGCTGTGCTCATTCCACAGAAGTTCTTCACTCAGTGAATGGTTCATTTGCTTGGGCTGAAAACCATCTCACTATCACATCAAGCTCACAGAAGTGTGTGGTCTCTCATAGTGTATGTTGGGAATCTGTTCCCTCACTGTGAATAAGAAACAGCCATGGCTGCATAAATACCATGGGCCACCAATAATAGCTGTCACTCAGGTTAAGAAACAATGATTTCTGGGTGAAGAAAAATGCACACAAAGAGTAAACACAGAGCCAAGATCCAGTGAAGGGTGATACCGTTTGCAAACTCATAGGAATACTAATGCTAAGGAACTGCCACCTTAACTGCACTAAGACACAGGGTGTCAAAATCTCTGTCCTTTGGAAAACTCATGATAACCAGAACATGCTACTCCACTGAAATAAGTAGTAAACTTCACATGCTAATACAATGTTACACATCTCTTTTTGACACATACCTGAAAATTGCTTCATTAAACAGTGCTGCTTTCTTCAGTCCCACTCAGAGTACCAGCCTCCTTATGCAGACTTTAGGTCAGCAAGGCAGTTTACTTCCACAAACAGAACCAGCCCAGCTGCCCAGGTGAAGGCAGCCTGCCTTGCTTGCAGTGTCTGAGCCAAAGACACCAAAGACTTCAAGTTTTTAATGCTGTGCCACATATACAGATGCAAAATAATAAACTCAATTGAAGTAACTTTCAGTAACTCCTGGATCTGCTGGGTGAGATGGGTTAAAGAAATGGGTTTGATAAAAATTCACCCACAGTCTTTTGCATACAGGTATTCTTTTATACAGCTTTCCTTTCTACTCCTCCACAGGATCAACAAATTCCACCTTGTTGCCTTTGGTTCCAAGCAAAGCCTTTCCATCACCTCTAATGCTTGACTTTGTGTCAAGTCCTTTCCTTTGCCTCAGAGCAAAACAGCCATCAATGCCTCTCATGTATCTTTTCAACCCTTCCTCCCTCCACCTGCACTTGGAAACTGTCTTGAACTTCAGCTTTGTTTCTAGAAATCTGGAGAAGCGAGATACTGACCATTTAAGCCTTCCTGATGCACAACTAAAATCAACTGACAACTAAAGCTTTGGCCACTTAAATTGCTTGTGCATACAATGAAAAAAATTAAATGTTACATCTCTACTGAAAGTTGATAAAACATGAACATTCATGGAAAGCTAAACATTTAAATGCATGCACTTACACAACTTATTTTATAAATATAATCATTCGCAGACTTCTCTCTAAGGCTTTGGTGAGTAGCAATGCTACCAGTTCTCCTGTTTACTGCTTAAGATATTTGGGGCCTCAGCTCATGACCCCAAGAGTTTCAGTTGCTTTCATTAGGACCATGAGGACCATCCTGCTTTAGACTTCCAGAAATTATTTAACCAGGACCTGCCTGTTCATACTCTGTACACTGAATGTTCTGACTCGGGTCCATGACCTGATTTCCCCTAAAGTCAAGTCAGGTTCTAACACTTTCTCAGCCACAACTGGACTCACAGTGAGTGTGACTGAGGCCACTGTAATACCCATTTCTTCATGAATGGGCTGACACACATCTGTATTCTCAGAGGCCCCATGAAACAAGACACAAATGTGTTGCACATGTGCAGTTACTCCTCCTGTTGGAAAACACTGCTGAGTGGTGTGTGTTCCAACAGCTTCAAGGGATGCTCAGTCACTTAGCTGGGCATCCCAACACCAAACTGAACCTACTGTGTGTACACAACACTTGTAAGTAAAGAGGCACAAAGCTGCAGTACAGCAAACCCCCATGAACTCCATGCTGTTGGGTTTCAGCTGCATCTTAGCCTTGCCAGTATGATACATCTCATGCTGGATGACTTTCAAAGTTGACTCACTCTTCTTGTTCATAAGCTACAAAAACGGTTTAAGTGATTACCAGGGGCAAGCTAAACAAATAGCAGCTAATGGGAAAGATCAGGAGAAAAATGCTTAAGGCTCTCAGTCCACCTAAAAACCGGCCAACATCCATTCTCCCACACAGGGTCTTAATGTTTGTTTGGGCAAGGATCAGCAAAAGGGCTTTCTTCTGTATCTGTGTACCACAGAGACCAAGATAAAAGGAGTCTGTATGAGACTGTAGAGATTTCAGAGGAAATAAATGGAAAGTGATTATCAAAAGCCAGATTCAACTGTTCAGGCTCAGATTATTCCCTAACACATTTAGGCAGTGAAATCAAACAGTAAAGCAATCCTGGAATATTTCAGTTAAGGTCCTGGCATATTTCCTGTGCAGAGCCTTGGTTCATACATTATACTGCTGAAAGCAACAAAACAATGCACCCTTATAATAAGAATGTCAAGGTTTGCCTCTCTGTCAGGGTAAATTACTTCTATTTCATGCAAACATTGCTAAGCAGTATTTACGACTTTCGATTCTATATAAATACAAATTCTAGGCATTATAAGATGGTAAAGTCACCCATTCCCAAAAGGCTGATAGTGAAAGAAACAGAACATTTTCATATTGCACACAAACGCATGAAGTATGATTGTTCCTTAAATATAAATAATGGATTTTCTATCAGAAGGGTCTTTACGCTGTGTGTGTTCTCTATTGTACGAGAGCATGAAAACCTGAAGCCACACCATACATCCTTTCAAGCAACGCCATGCACAAGATGCCACATTTTGTGGCCATGCTAAAACTTGTCTTTTGACCTAGAAGAAAACTTCTGGATGGCAGTTACTGGGGCACATAATTCTTCCAATGTACAGACCTGTGACATGGAGGCTGAGCCTCAACTCAGGAGGTTTAGCCAAGATTTTACACCCTGCTGTGCATTTCTCACTATATAAAGAAATGAGAAAGGAGAATGAGACGGCTCATCTACATAGCTACCTAAACGCTAGCAATTGATACTGTCTGTATGTCAGCCCCATGAACCTGGGCTGCTGTCCAAAACACTTCTGTAAAGAGCCAAAAAATGCAGAAGAATCAAGGCTTGCAGTAACTCTTCCCTGTTTTGTCACCTTTGGTGTTTTATAGGCTTCCAAACAAGCTTTGTATGTTCCATTATTCTTCACCACAGAGTGATTTTTACAGAAGAAAATGTCAAGATTTTAAATCCTTTCATACTTTTGAAAGCATAAGCAAAATACATTGCATCAACCTTACAGGTGCAACTGAGAAGAATGAAACAGGTATAAACATACTAGCAAACAAGAATTATAATTTTAAAATGGACCAAGCCCATGTTTAATTCTGAGAAAAGTGTAAGCCAGCATTAAATCCTTTTTTCTTTATGCAAGGGATTCAGAGCAGTTCTTCAGCTACTGGAATAAAGCCCCTGCTCTGAAAAATAAACATGTTAATGAACAGCTCAGCTATCGATTCTTTTGACATTTGACTGATCAGCAGGTGCTGAATTCAGGGTTTACTAACGCTGGTGTAGCTGCTACCACTGGTTTTGTTTTTCCCCTTCATTGAAGAATGATCTTTATAAAGAAAATAAAACATCCTGACATGCAGAAATACAATACAGAGCTTAACAAATGAGCTATGTGGAAAGAGGAATTCTTTTGCACCTCTCTGCTGATGGAAGGTGCTTACAACAACGAGTCAGTCATTCTGTGTTGGGTTACATTTTTCATTGTTGTTTTCAAGAGAGACACAGTCAACCAGAACCCAACATTCTAAAATCCCTAGGAATCCACCAAGTACAAAAGCAGAGCCTTTTTAGATTCCATAAAAATTAATCTTAGCCCATATGTTTTGCAGGAAAAAAAAATATGTTCTACATATGAGCAATTTTCAGTGCAACTCTTATTTTACAAAAAAAAAAAAAAAATCCATCAATTTAATTTTGTGGAAGCTATAATGAGCCTGGTTCTACATACAGCTTCTTTTATCAGCTCCAATCTCTCATTCTCCAGGGAAAGCAGTACAGAAGTGTCTTGTCCTTTGATAGCAACAGATAACTAACCTCATTTTGTAGAAGCAGAACTAAACAGAGCTGTTCTTTGTCTTCAGCAGAAGCAGCAAATCAGACCTCATTGCCTTGTACTGAACCCATTTTAAGGCAATGTGATAACTTACACATGATCATTGAGAACCTTCCACTCATACCTTTCTTTCCCCCCCATTCTATACCTGGCATTTCTTTATGCAACAGGGGAGCAGAAGGTTTTATGCTTAAGAGAAATAGGACTGGTTGTATTTTCTGAGGCTGTACTGTCAGGCCTTCTGCATCGTTACACATCCATTATGTTCAGGTCAAATTTTTGTCTTTCTGTAGCAATAAGGATTAAATGTAATTGCTTTTAAAGCAGACATTTTCACCTCTCCTTGGCCACATAATCTGGGGCTTTAGATTAACACTTCCCTTCCTCAGCCTTCATACACCCAGCATCAACTGATAAAAACCCCATATATTAGCCAACAATAACCTTATTTATCAAAACTTCTTTTTCCTTGATTTTAGGTCACACTAAATCAAGATAGGCTATACAAAACCCAAATGACAGAAGAATTTCAAATTATCAAGGTATTTGTTACAATGCCATGAAGACTGTGATCTCTCTGCACCTCTGTCTAGACTGAGCTGCCATTGAGTTGGTAGCCATCACACAAACCAAGTCAGTCACCTTCCTGTCCTGTGGTGGCTCCTTTGATCCACAGGAAGAAGATGAAGACTTGATGCAAATAATGAAAGTGATTTGGTGTGACTTTGTTTAAATGCTTTACATGACAGAAATCAATGTCTTTGTGCACAGTAGGTATGACAAATCAAAGGAACTTAGGACAAAATGTCTGTGTTATATTGACAGATGGAAAGTGAACAATCTGTACAAAATTGTGTTTCTTTGGCAAAAATAAATGGAAACATTACTTAAGGAGCATCATGAAAATTTAAATAAACAAAAGCTTCAGTATTCTAATCCATCATCTCATTTTTATAATTAAATGAGAAGTACTTCACACTTTCATGCAACAATGCAATGCCCGTGAAAACCACAAGCTTCCCTCTCCACACATTCGCACCTGTGTTCCTCTGGCCCACTGACTGCAGTGGAACAGGATCTGATTTAGAATAAAGTAAAGCAAGAGGAGAAATAGACCTGAAGACTGGAAGTAAACCTGAGGGTTTTGATGAAACATAATCCTCAGCATGAGATACAAAAGGTGACTTTCCTGACAAATGCTACCCAAATTCTTAATAGCTTTCTGTATGTAACCTCATCTTGTCCTGACATAATCTTAATTAGTCTTAGTTCTGCTGCAGAGAAGCCTACTGAGGCAGTTAGCACCATATAATTAATCAGATACTTTGCACGCATCACAGCAACCAACAGTGTCAACTTACTGATGTGAGTTAATACAAACAGAAATCAACCCTACCCTTCCCTTTCACATGAACTAAACACGAGGCATGGAATGCACATATGACTATTTCTTCTACACATTGGTTAACACATCCTTTCTTCCCTTAGCAGCCATTTCCTAATGCATCATTACTCTGCAAAGTATACTTTTTTTCCTACTGGCACTAGGCCAGAATATGGAATTTGGTATTTCTCTTATATTTCTGTTTCTTCAGAGAAGAATAAGTCCAGCAACCAAAATAAGCAATGATATGACATGACTTTTGCTTGTGAAAATCATGAATCTCACATTTTATTTTTTCTGTGTGCTTTAGAAGTTTTTAAGAAACTGAATTTTACACCTGCACATAAATACATGTATGAGAGCACAATCTGCAACATTCAATCATCTCATAGCAACAGGAAATAAAATATTATTTTATACTTAAGAATATAAATATATAAAATGTACATACTAACTCACTGGATTAAAAGCCTCACCACCTATCTATGTAATTGTACCTCTTAACTTTATTCTATTGTTTGAGATTTATCTTTTGTCTTCGTTGCAGGAGCCAAACATGACAGTGTTGTACTTAATGCAACCAAGGGGGAAACCATATGATTATATGATATGATGGCAAAGAACAAAAAGACCACTGCTTAAGGAAAACAATTTCATAAAGCTCCATTCTCCTAAGCTTAAACTGAAAGAGTTCATTAAAACCACAGGGTTTGTTCAGTTTTGTATGGCATCTGTAATATGCTGTGGTGCTTATTAATAGTAAATGCAATGTTTACTACATGGCAGTCTTTACCTTCAGCAGAACACTGTAAAAGTACTTGTAAGAACAATTTAATGTATAACTAATATTCAACACAGGAAAGAGTAGTCTAATATTTAGTGCTTTTTCAGATTCCCAGTGAGATTATAATCTTTTTAGAAAGGCAGCATTTAAATTATAGTTTATTTCAGGAACTGACAGTAAACTGCTTAACACCTTCTCTCTACAGTGCTTGTGTCCCAAAGCAGTTAAGTATCTAAGACAGGAATGATTAAAAATTGTGACAGCTTTAGTGTTTGCATTTCCAGTGGTATCTCAGCAAGGGAACAGGTACAGTCTATTCACTACCTGACACAAGGAGTCATTCACCACTACTACTGACCAAACTCTTGCAATGTTTTTTTTTGGTATTTGAAGGTCTATCACAAGAATTCAGGGAGCTTACTGGAATTGCCATATGTTTCAGGTGGTGTCATCCATGATTACCACTCCTCAATCAAAGGAATCTAATGTACATTTCTCAGTACCTAATTGTACTGCCTCTCCCTCCAATAGAAAACTTCTTAATTTATTATAATACTGGACAAATTATAACTGATAGGACTGCCACCAAGTTTGTATTAACCAAACTAAAGCAGCAACAACTGAAGGTTATAAACTGTTCATTTTTGTTCCTGTTTTAGCAGATGGCAAATATTGTTACCAAGCAGCTGCAATGGGGATGTAGTAAGTATAGGGAGGACAGATAAAACATGGTAAGTTTATCCCAAACAACTCAAAGCCCATCATCAAGCTACACATCTGTAGTGATCCCTCTTCCCTCCTAAAGACACAACCCCAACAGCCCCAAGCTTCATGTTATAATCCTACAGTCACCTTCACTGTCATCTAATTCAGCTTTGCCCATCTCACAGGTAATCAGAATGTCTAACACGACACAGGGCCAGCACAACACAGGGAAGCCACATGATTTGGATTAGTAATTTTAAGATTATGAGTAGGATGTGAACGGGAAGACAATAAAAAAGGCAGATGGCAACAGAGGTAAAGTCAGATTCCTGGGGCTGATTCCACCCGCAAGAGCAGTATTTTAACCTGTGATTAAAACCTTAGCTTGGATTAGGCAAAGTGATGCCTTGATAACACCTGAACTGTTCCAAAGGGATTATTCATCATATAAATACATGATTAGATTGTCTCTACCTAAGGATTGTACACCGTGAATTGCCAAAAAATGCAAGTTTGAGGCTGCAAGTCTCCCCTCTCATAACTCCCATTATTATCTCAGTCTGAGAGTCATTGTCATCTAGACCAGTTCCACTGAAACTCTCGCTGGTTTGGATTATTTTTCAGTCTGAAGTGCCAAATTTCTTATTAGGTATGATCTTGGAAGACTGATGAAACTCCTTCTAAAGCAGATTTTATTAGCCTTAATCATGGTAAGTTTCATCAGTCCTAGAAAAAATGACATTTTACTTTATCACATATAAATTTATTGCATTTGGCCACACCAAGCCTTTCCTACTCAGACAAATGGCTTACTCACAAGAGCTTTCATTTGAAAGTGGACTAAAGCAGAAATATGGATGTATGGATAGTGGTTTCACAAGATTAAGAAGTAATGGCATTCTTAAATTTTCCATATATCCTACTTGATCTCACAGCTAGTGTTTATCAGTGCTAGAAATATTTAACACCTCCAAATCACTCCAAAAATTCTGAACTCATGATATTCACCTAAAATAAGACTGAAAATTACTTTCTTTCAACATACATTATGTCCTTAGCGGGGTGTGAAAAGCATACCTCCTGAAGAATTGATCCTTAAAAATTTGCAGTAGCCTAAAGGATTAGAATTTTGTCATGGGAGTCAGTAACAGAATCTAAGTTTCATTGTCTCTATCCAGACCCCTTTGATCCAAAGAAGGTCTTGGAGTTGCAAATCATAAAGCTGGTGAGAAGGGCATCGGCACATCTATCTGATACAAAAATTACTACCCTGGTGAAACCTGTAACAGAGCAACAGAGCAGGGGGCAACACCTGCTCCACAGAAACCTGAAAGATTCCTCACTGAAGATGGTTTCTCATGTCTAGATCTCTTTTTCACAGTCTTTGCTACATTTCACGCTTCTCTGTAGTTAACAATTGGCTTAAGTGTGAAAACGCTGGGTTTAGTATGTTTCCACTTAGTAAAACATAACTCTGGTCATTCTTGTCATGCATCTAAATTTGTCTCTGGATATCCATGTGACGTATCTGGAACATCTTTTCTCCAGCTGAGCCCTGAAGCATCTTACGCTCTACATTCTTACACGTTATTGATGCTTAGACATCTCCAGAGCATATCTTAGCACGGATTGTCTTTGTCCAGTGACAGCAGAAATGTGCATTTATGTAAAGTGGTGTGGGCTTTGCAATGTCATGCAGAGTGGAAGGCCTTCCCTAACAGCCTCCTTCATAGTGTCAATCTTATTTATTTTCCAAGGACTCAAAAACCCTGGCAAGTGCTGAGTCTGTGGTTCCATGCAAACTAGGTAAGTCAATTGGGTGCTTACACTGTTAACAGCATCCTCCAGACAATGTATTTAAAAATGAACAATAGTATGAAGATGCCTTCTTTTCATTTACCCATTCACTTTAGTTTCTTCTTTGAAGGACCATCAGGATGTGCCACCTACACCCAGAAGAGAATTGTGCTGCACATACTTATTCTGGGAATACTTAAGAGTAAGCTATGAAATATAAAAATCAGTTAAAAGGATGGTGCTTACCCCGTTCTGTGTCATAGAGGTACACAAACTTTTCCCACTTTAGTAAGTCAAGAGACTCAAGATGGCTCCTTTCAATGCTGGCCGCATCTGGATGACGAACTGCACATCTGCGTCTGTTGGGAAGCTGGGGGTGATGAAGGATGTGTGAAGGGCTCCACAAAATGACGTCAGTGTGTTCATTGACATCTGGTCATAGAATCCAAAGATGGCATAAACTCCTCTGGAAAACTGTGAACAGACTAAGAAAAACAGACAAGGGTGTGAAAATCTGAAAAACACTGAATGCGATCAAACTTTCCAAGTATATTTGAGCTAAAGCTTCTAACCATTCCTGAAATTATTCTGTGTGATGCAGCAGATGGAATGAATTAATGAGGTAATACATACTACTTTCAGTGTAGTGGCAAATTGTACAGACTTTGTAACAATTAAACTGACCTGAACACATTTCGGACTGTGAATTCTTTTGCCTACATTGTTATAATCAACCTCTCTATGTTCTTTAAAAACAAACATAGGATTACATTGCCTGTCTGTAAAATAACTTCCCTCCCTTGAGTAGCACCTTGAGAGCTCTGTTAGTAGCTACATAACAGATGTCAGGTCTGCTGAAAAGTCAAAGCATTAAGGTGTAGTTTTTCTGGTATCCAACCTTGGTTCAGACCTGATTCAAAGAAATCTGGATGTTTTATTTTCTTATAGTCGACAACTCTGAAATCTGTGTCTTTTTCAGTGAGAAATTATGGTGACTTCATATCTGAGTGTTAAAGCCTTTCAGGAGCAATTAGGAAAGACTGTGGGTTATTATATGACAACACAGACGAGCAACACATATTGTTGTTTCATGGGACCAAAGTTGATATCCCTTAGGCTGGAGGCTTTTAGTAATTAACCGTTCTGAGTTCCTGAGGAACTCATCTTCCACCAGAAAATAATCAAAATGCACACAAAGGTGGTTTTTCACAAGTATTTATCTGGGGAAACATTTAATTATTTCCCATCTTTTATAAACTTTGAACAATGAGCATTTTGGACAAAAATGAAAATATTTCAATTTATAAACAATGCCAACTTCATGGGAGTTGCAGGAAAAAAAGAGTTTCTTTGTGGTTCAGCTCTGTAGGAGAAGTGCAAACTCCTTGTGACCCTGGGTTCTTCCCATGGAGGGATTCTGCAGCAGAGATAGCGAGGGAGCCTGACCTGTGAGGTGCTGGGGCTGTGGCTCCTAACAAAGACTGTACAACTGCAACAACTACAGTACAGCAGCACTCCTAATCAAACCACTTCTGCACTGAGAAGAGCAAGTCCCACTTGTAACGAAAATAAGTTTCCCAGAAAAATGCTCATTCAACTTTAACAATTTTGCTTGCCGGGAACTGGATTTAACAACCATTTTCAGCTACCTCCAATAAACACTTTTGCCAAAATGCTGCGTATTTAACTTTGCAAAAAGCAAGGGCAAGTAATTACCAGGAAGGAAGACATGATTTCTACACAGAAATACGCAGCATCGTTACTTCTGAAAGTACCATCGTGAAACATTTCTCACCATAAATGCTACCGTTCAGAACCACTAAAGACTGTTACAATAATTTTAAAAAGGATTCTCCACAACATCAGCTCATTGACACAGCATCATGGATAACACCTCAAACAGGCAGTCAGGTGTGAAAATCTGATTTTCTTCCTGGAGGTCCAGATGCAAAAATAAAAATGCTGTTAAGGAATTTCTTTCAGTGTTAAAGCCACTGCAAAGGACAGGACCAGCTGTGGATATCAGCAGCAAATAACAGTTGGTACAGACGGAAAAGAGATGCACACAAGACACAGAAAGGAAGTAAGAAGTGGTGATTTCTGTAAGAAAAGTTTGCAGAAGTTCTCAACCACAGTAAAGAGAAGATATAAAAGAAGCTATAATACAGTAAGACTTTATTCCCAGAGGAATGAGCAAAGAATTAAATACACTGTTTAAAAAGGCATTTTGTTAAACTATATACCAGCAGGATATAAAGTAGAAAAGCTACCATAAAAATGATCTGCTGAAGTAACAAATAAAAAGCATTAACTTACAGGTGGAAAAAGGAAAATATAAAGATTACATTAGAAAGTCTGGCAGTCTCCAAATCATTCCAATGGTCTGTAAGCCCTCTAATTCCATGTGAATAATCAATGAAGTGGGACCAGTGGAGTTCAGTGTCCTCACATACACTGAGCCTCTACCTCACAGATTAAGCTTTTACATATTTATTAATGGCCTAGTTTACTAGTTTTTATGTAGATTCTGTACTGCAGAGAAAAGCAAGCATTCCAGGAAACATCCCTTCTTGCAATGCAAACAAAATACATTCTCAAAGGTCTCCTGATCCTAAAAACTCAGCGTATTTCAAACAATCCTGGGTTCACCCCTTATTTCATATCAGGTATGAGGTATAAGACTCAGGAATACTATTGAAATGTGACTCTACTGAAATCACTCCAATTTATAGGGACATCTAATCTGAAAAAAGTCACGTGGGAGCCCAGAAAGCCCAGCATGTCATCCAAGCCAAGGATTCCAATGGACAGTATGGATTAACTCTCACTGGGGCTGCTAGCTCCTACATCCCATAGAGTCAGAAGAAGAGGTGAAGCACTGAAGGTAACTGACAGTGGCTGCCCCAGCGTGGACAGCTCCTCTCCACTGTTCTCTGCACTGTGCTGGGAACCAGCTGCAAGTGGTCAGGTTTGTGCTCTTTTTTGTTCCTTGAGATTTGGCACCAGGGCATTGTGGCCAACAGGTCAAAAATGCTTCAAGGTCTTTGTCGTCGGTCATAATTTTCTGTCTTTCATCCCTATTTTAAAACACTGGATTCAAATGTATTTTCATAGCAGATTGTGCTCATTTATGCAAAGAGCTCATTTTAATTTGTAAGCAATCTGAGAAAAAAAACAGATAAAGTCTGTGAACAACCTGACCATAAGCAGGACCTTCTCCAAATACCTTATAGCCAACATGGAGCTGGTGCTTGCGTGGAGGAAAAGCTGCTGATTTGGCCTTTCAGGTATTTGCAACTATTGTTCCTAAAAATTCTGAAGGATCACCAACAATATCTCCTCATAAACACAACTCTATGTCCAATCATATTTTCCCTGATTCAGGTTTGTAGTCACTGTAAATTTTAAAGATTTAATCCTTTGATAACCTATATGTCTTCTATTTGTAGCTTATTCTTTGTGACTATCTATTCTGCACGCACTGTAGGGTGCAAATGAAATTTTACTGGCCTGTTTAAAAGGCAAATAAACCTTTGTTTGTATAAGGAAAAGCTAAAAGGCCAGTTACCTCGGTCCTCTCTGTTCATTTGCATTTTAAAACTCGTAGTTTTCATACAGTTTTGTAGCACTAGGTCTTTCGTATAGTTTGTGACCTAATCTACTATGTGATCAAATGAAGCTACCCAATATCCATGAACTCACAGCCATATTGTTATTTATTTTCTAAAAATCAAATGTGGAATTACATTCACTTGAATTACATTATTATTCCAACATCACTGACCACAAGAAAAATTTTAAAAAGCGTAATTACAGCATAGCTTTAAGCTCTTTTTACAAAATACTCTCTACTGACAGAACAATCTTCATGTTTGAGAAGAATTTTGGTATTTTCTCTTAATTAATCACAGTTGATTTATGTTTGTTTTTCCCCATTTGAAAAATGCAGATGGTCAAACACATACTCTGGCTGCTAAAGAAATGATTTGGACAAATCCTGATGCAACCTCATTCCTCAAGAAAAAACCCCAATTTTTTTTGCTGAGCTATGAAACTGCTCTTACTTATGCAGCTGCATTTCTCTTTCCAAGGACAGCAGATAAACAAGTCGCTTTATAACCTGATCTGAAAAAGTTTCAACGTCTACAACAAGGGAGAGAGGTCCTGAGCAGCAGCTCTCCAACAGATCATGATAAGCCATTATTTTGGCATTAGGTGCAAGGTATTTATTACTGGAGATTTAACACTGGGCTTTCTCACACTACGTGAGCTGCCACTTGCCATTGTGCTCAGGAGAGGGAGGGATGGTATGACAGAAGCCTGTGAATGCTCAAGCATGTCAAGAGAAGATAAAAAACTTTCAGGTCATGACAGGCTGGTGTTTCCTGCCAAGGAAGGAAAATGCTCAGAGCCAGAGAGATCACAGTGGTAAGCAGGATTTACTTAAAAAAACCCACCAAAACAAACCCACACAAACAGTATCCCACTTAAGCCAAATAAATAAATATCTTGGTTTCTGTACTGAATAGCAGCTGAGCCATCCTAAGTGTCAGTGTAACCCAATGAACACAGACTTCTGTTCTCCTTGCAGTTCCATCCCCCTCCTGCCAAATCAGGCCCACCACTGAAACCTGCTAAGATTAACCATGTAAGATTTTTTTCACTCAGACCCCAGGAAGGCTGCAGGCCAGAATCTCAAAAGACACCCCATTTCACACAAGTTATTAGATGTTTTGTGTATTTTTAAAATTTATTTTTGCTTTCTAATAGTATTTAGTTCTGCTATCTTTTAGTGACTGTGAGTATTCCTGACACAACAAGGTTGTACAGGCTCTGACATTTCCACTGTCTACTGCCTGGAAGCTAAAGCCAAAACTTCTCTGACACCTTTTTTTTTTTTTTTAACTTCCAGTCTTACTAAAACAACTGAAGCGTTACTAGGAACATTTACAAGCAGGTCTGAATTTTGCTTGTTTAGAGAAAAGATGCATAAGTCAACAAAAGAGATATGTTAATGGTAGATCTTAATATCACCATTAATGATTGTAAAAGTCAGCAGGATCCTCCCAGGTGTGGCATCCAGTGCACTTCCACATGGGATGTAAGAGTGCAGTAGTTGTGGAGTCAGGGGTTTGAGGGGACAATACTATTCCTTCTTCATTACTCTTTTGATGGACCAGTAATTTCCCATTTATCCCTATCAATCTCTTATAAAGTGAGTCTGACAAAATCAACCTGTGCCAAAAGGGCAATGCTTCAGTGATACTCCTGAAGCTCCCTGGCAGGAGAGGCATTGCTGGGGCTCCATCTCCACTGACATTCCCCAGTTCCTTGGGTTTGGGTTCTGTGTTTCCCTCAGCTGTGAAATGATTCCCTCCACTTTCTTCTGCCAATTATCCTGGATTCCAGATAATTCTCCCTGCCAGCTTCTGCAGACTAACAGAACTACTTTCTAGTGGAACAGGATCATGCTGTACTAATGCAAGGGTAACCACTAACATCACTCTTACAGCAAGCAAACAGACTTGCTCTTAGAGAGATGGACAATGCCTCTACTGCTTTCTTCCACTTCCATTTCAACACCCTGAGTGAAAAGGCACACTCTCCCTACCCTGAGCCCTGAGGAGATCAGCACAGCAGTGCCCCTGAATGTAGAATAAGCTCCTTTCAGGGGCTCCAGGCAGTCAGAATTGAGAGTTTCCTTTACAGACAAACTCATATTAAAAATTTGAAATTAACTGCATTTATCCATAGCAAATAAAACCATCTTTTACATTTTAATTAAGACACTGAATTCTGTCACAAAGAAAATATTTCACAGATCTGTGTTCACAGACTATTCTGAGTTGGAAGGGACCCACAAGGATCACTGAGTCCAACTCTTAAGTTAAGGGCCCACACAGGGGATTGAAACCATGACCTTGGCACTATTACAACCAAGTTTTAACCAACTGAGCTAATCTCAGTCACTGTATTGTTAAAAATTTACGTGAGAAAAGATGTATTTCTGAAAACAGCTATTTCTGAAATAGTTCACAGTGAATATTCTTGAGGGCAGGAGGGCACCAAGAAAGCTACAACACCCAATTTTATACAAATCTTCCTGAGGTATTGGCTGTAACATCCTCCCTAGAAAATGATATGCCCTCACGAACACAAAAAAATCCCCTCAAAACAAAGCAAAAAAACCCCAACCCAAAACCTCACAGTGGCACCCAAAACAATATCATGATTTACTCTTGGTACTTCATTTATGGCATCAGATTTCTCAATGATATAACTGCAGTGTTTTATCTAGTTCTTTTTATTAAGAACTATTCAGCCTGCTTGCTTTATTCAATCTAATGCCTTCTTCAAATATACACGCTTCCTTCAGTCTGCATTTCCTTTTAGGAGAGCAAATAAAATAAACCCAGCACGTTCAGGTACCACGAGGGGAATATTATTAAATTGAAAATGAAAGGCATAAGGATTAATCCATTCATATTTTGCAAACCATTTACTGGAAAGCAATTCAAAACACATACTCAGATCCAAGCACCCCCAAACACTCTCTGGTCAAGATCCTGTTCAAGATTACTTTGGTCACCCTATCACAACTCCATTACACATTATTAAAGGAGTCTTTATTTCTTATCTGCTTTCCAGGATGACTTTAGAACCCCAATCCCAATTACAGTTCCTTCATGCTGGGTGCTGTACAAATACACCACCACAACCTTGGTTTCCTTCATATGCCCAATTAATTATTTATGACATACTTGACTCATTAAACTTCACAAATCACATTTTGGCTTTTATATATACTACCACGGTCAAATAAAACCCTGACGATTTACATGAGTTTGCTGTGTGCTGGATCTTCCTTCTTGCACTGGAACATTTGTGTGAATTTTATGAGTGTATGAAAAATGCCAGCTTGCAACGATAAAAATAGGCCACTTAGGCTGGAGCAGTGCTGGTGGGCACAGCAGCAGCAGCAGCAGCAGCAGCAGCGCCACATCTCACGCACACCACGGGGCCAACAGGTGCCTGTCGAGACCTGCAAGGACTGCTCGTGAGAAACAAGTGCACCTCTGCAGTCAGGCCCTTTCAGACAGAAAGGCTGCCAAGGGAAAGGTGCAGTTTCAAAAAGCACTTTGCTGATGTGCATTCAGGTCTGAGGTGGTTGTCCATTAGTGTAATTTCAGTCAGATAAAGGCAAACCAGGATCAAAACCTCTCCGGCCTCAAACTCCCAATTTGACATACATGCAAATGAATGCCTTGGTATTTAAACAACTAGCTAATACATTTAAAATGTCAATAAAAAGGACATTCTTAAGCACCAAACTGTAAGACAGATGAAAAGATAGACTGAATACAACATGGATTGTCCTGAGAAAGCTGTGCTTAACTTTCTGAAAGCTGTTCTAGTCCCAGAGTACTGCAGGTAGCCTGAGTAGCTTGGAGCAGGCTATGCTACCTGTGCTGCTATTTTATACTACTGTTTAGTTCCCAAGCTACTTCCAAACCTAAGATGGTGTAAAGTCTGAATCTCTATATTTACAACACATTTCTGACAGTGGAAGAAAGCCAGGAGTCAATCCACCCAGTTTTCAGGAAAGGCGTCAGCCTCTTATATCAAGAGGTCCAAATTACATAAAGATTTTGTTTACCTGAGATCCCTATTACAAACTGGTTTTTTTTAAATAACATGTATTCTGAGTACTATGAAAACATTCCTTTTGAAAACATATGAGTCAGATTATCATGACTCATTTTGAAGTATAATCGATTGGAGTTTGAAAGAAGCAAAACAGGGGTTTAAAGCTTAAAATGGATTAAAGGTGAGAGGAGATACATATGTGCCATACAAATCCACTGATTTATTTTGGAGGATGATTTAAAAAACATATTAGGTACTTAAGGACTATACTTAAGGACATGCAGATCAGAATACTACATTATCTTGCTTTTGTCTTTACAAGATGGAGTTCAAGCTCTCAGACCAGACCCCACAAACTACAACCAAGTTTTCTATTCTTAAATCCATCCTGGCAATTCACAAACTTTTACTGTCAACGGACCACTTTCCTTTTTGGTCCCCCCATCCCCACAAGCTGCTCACAAGGAAATATTCCTTTTAGTTTTAAGGGAAAGACATTAAAAACACACCATGCAGGTTTACACAAAAAGCTTTTAGAAAGAAGACTTTGTAACACTGTTGCAGAACTCAGATTGAAGTGCTGTGGATTTGTGTTATTTGTGGGCTCTTCTGCTTTCTGACTAGTCCTGACACCAAAGTAGGTATTTTTAAGAGAAGCAGCAAGCGGCTTATCTTCATAGACAGTTAAACTCACTGCTGGAGAGAAATGGAAAGGCATCGGTATCTGACTTCTGCACCCTGACGAAGAGATGTTTCTGCTCAGTTAGCCCAAGATGATCAATGCCTCGCCAACAGCAGCAGCCTGTGCAATGCCAACACTCTGCTCCTGATTGCAGTTCCACCATCCTGGATGCTTAAGATTTATGGCATGGGCCTTCCTCAAGTTTAGAGAGTGTTAAAGCCTTAACGAGTGGATGTAAAGCAGTTCATCGAGCTTTGCCCCCTGAGAAAAGGCTCAGCCTATCCCGTACATACAACCACACACTCCTTTCTCCATGGAGCATGGAAGATGAGCTGACACCTGTGTGAGGGAGCCAGAGGACCTGGCAAAGTTTTTCCCATGGGAGTCTAAATATATTCACAGCAAACAACGATCATTTGTGTCCCTCACATCCAAGACTCCAACTCCTGTGTCGTGACTAATCTCTGCAGTAACATGGACAGTGTGCATGCAACACAAATACATAACACTCACTCGAGTGAAATAACTTGTTTCCATCTGTTGCACCATTTGAAACGCTTTTAATTTTAATCTTGTGTGTTATGCCAGCATGCTGTGATCACTTTAGACTGTAACTGTATCTCTTAATTTCTGGAGCCTTTTTGCTAAAAATGTTGGTGAGAGGAAAATAAGAAAAACTCCGTTCTTTCAAAAATTACTCAGTTATAACACACCAGGAAATTTGGCAGCCATTTAT
>JAOXXN010000025.1:9994831-10013383 GCA_026770055.1 Myrmophylax atrothorax | reverse complement strand
AGCCAATATACTAATACGGATATCCAATATACTCTACTAACATACATATTCCAACAAACACTTTAGTAACATTTAATAGTTTCATATAAAATCATGAATGTTTCTGTAACTTTATTCAAAGTCGTAAGAGTTCCAAAGCCATTAAGCACTCTGCCTTGGAACAAAAAGACATGCTGAAAAAAGTGTTTTTAATAAAAACATGACAAGATGTGGTAGGCCAGGGAGTACCCAAGTTGCTATTACTATCTTCAGAGATGAGCTGTGTTACATATCTCATCAACACTTCAAACAACAGGCTAAGAGAAAGCAAAAGCTTTGTGGTATAAAGAAAAAAATAAATCACACCCATCAGAAAAGAGCAGCATTTTGCAGTGGGGATGTTGGGCAGATTGCAGGGTTGAATCAAAGCACAGCAGTGGAAGGCAATGCTGTGCCCAGAGCTGCAGATCAGCAGCAGCTCTCTCCAGCACTCCGGTACTCTGGAGGGATTTCTTATTCACCAGAACATCTCAGTAAGGAGGAAGTAAAAAGGCAGAGGCGTATTATTAAATGTGTGCTTGTTCAGCAGATCCTTCCCTAAGTGATTTCAGAAGTTGACTTCATTCTGGGCTACTGTGGTGAAAGGCAATAAATCAAAACAAGGCCCTGGAAGTGTGATGAAAGATGAGCTGAGTCTGCTGAGGTGGTGCCATTTATAGGCCTGTGGGGATATATTACAGAGGATGAGATAGAAGAGGCAAAATGGCCAACACACCTGAAGCACTGAACTGAGTAAAACTCACCATGAGGTGAAGGCCACAGTTAAGGTTGACAAGGAGAAAGGGGAGGCAAACGTCAAAACAGCAGCTGTGCAAGCAGCCTCCAGCTCTGGAGGGTTTCCAGTTGGCTCTACGTATGCAGAGCATGGTGCTGGCTGACAGACAACCCAGTTTACCCAAAGCAACAGTCCCTAACACCCTTCTGGAGGCTCTGCAATAGTATTCCAGCAAGAACGGCAAGTACATCTCGGACAAGTGGACTGGATTTCGCACTTCTCTATCTCCTCCCCCAGTTTACTCAAGGTTCATGGGGCTCTGCAATCCTCACCCAGTTCTTGTGTCCCACTGCTGTCAGCCTATCAGGCTCACAGGCTTCAGACTAGTTAACACAGAAGAGGAAACAGAATGGCTGTGAAAATTGGCTTCAGCAGCCAGGAAATTTATTTGAAGATGCTCCTTAAGGGTCCAATAAAGCACCCCCAATGGGACTGGAGAAGTTCCCTCAGTGAGAGCTGGACTAGAACTTAGAGACCTGTTCAGTACACCGAAAAATTAAACTACAGAAATGCAAAATTAAAATCCCAACTGCCCTTACAAAAGCATCACCCATCTATTTTTATTCTCCCTATAATTTCTATCTGCCTTACAGTCCAAAGAGTCCTTGTTGCTACCAGCCTCCTGGACCTTCACAATCACATCTGACAGTAATTCACAGACCAGTACCCTCACTAAGCCAGTGTCTTATTTACAGGGAACAAGAATATTATTCTTTATAAATTATGCATAATCACTATTTATCAAGCTGGGTTAATTGGCACAAAACAAAAGAGTTGTCTGGTGCACAGCTGAATAATGTGGAAGCCAAAATTGATGGAAATGGTACAGCAGAAGCCTGACTGTGAAAGAAAAGTCACATTGCTACGTGTTTACTCTTAACTGATTGCTGCCCTTTCAAAGGAGGAGGGAGCAGTCAAGACAGACAGACCTAGTTTGAAATTTTTTGTTCATCTCAGAGGGTTTGGACAGATTGTCATAGTTCTAAATACTGGTTTCAAGTCTGCCCTCAACCAGCTGCATAGTGAAATGTTAACCTGGTGCAAATGTGTTTTCTGTGCTCCATGAGCCATTCATAAACAGAGAACAAGCTCATTCATCATCAGCAACAGCAAGAGACTGTGGTCTGCAGGGGTATGTGTGACGGTGACAGAGAAGTGGGGCTCTTCCCACATCTCCACTTGACAGAGAAGAGCTAAATTCCTCATACCAAAGCCAGATTAGCAGCCCTTTGTTTCTACTCAAGAGGTCCTAGAAGCCCTCATCAGAATCCTGGTGTGTCATGAGACAATGGCAGGGTGGGGCAGTACTTGACTTCCTCTAGAAGAGCACACACCTAAAGAACCACAGTTTAGTCAGCCTTATTCTACAGGCACAGAATTGTGTCACTGACACCAGCAAGGTTTTACTAAATGTCCTGGATGCCAGAGATGTGTGCACAAATTTGAGAACACGTTTGGGTGTTTTGATGAACAGACACAGACTGAAGTACGTGCTTAAGATACTGAATCAGAGCTGAGCATCAAATTACCATGATGCTCACTCTGGGAGGAGGTCCCCCTTCCATTACACTCTAGGTGTATTGGGGCACTGAGATGATTTAGTCTGATTTACACCATTACACTTCCACACTTGCCTTCGCTACTAATACTTACTGAAGTCTCTCCTAGCAATAAAACACCTGCAAATCAATGATTTCAAAGATCAGCCCTTTCTTCCCTCCCTCTCTCTCTCTCTCATACACACAGACCTGTCGGGAGAGTTACCAGAAAACAAGAAGGCTCACGTAACTTTCATTCCTATGAGTTAGAATCTCTTTTATTCACAAACACCATTAAGGCCAGAGAATTGTCCTGTGATATTACCATGTCTGTGGTCTCATCAGCATAATTACAAATGGAGAATCACAGATATTTAAAAAAGTTTGGATTACATTATAGCCATTACAGCTCTGCCCTATTGGAAACATGGTTAGCAAACATTAACTGTCTTCTGAAAATACTCTGACATTTACCAAAGTTACCAAGTTACACACATTGTTCACATCATGGCTCATTGTCAGTGGGTTCAAGTCCATGCCTTGCATCCACATCCTCCTATCCAAGAGGCATCAAACACTGAATTCTTGGTGCCTCTCAAGAAGCATAAAGTGACTCATGAAAGAACTTTATGTGCCAAAGCATCTTCGTTGTCCTCCTTGGTTTGGGGATTTTTAAAATCTTTACTGCAAACATCATCTGATATCTCTGGCAGGTTTTTTGATTGAAAAAGTGGAATTTGATAGATAAGACAGTGTGTGCTGCATATCAAATATTCAAAAAGGTTAATATCAGTGATGGCATGAATTCCTGTTGTTTCAAGCGTACAGTTAACCAGTGTGCTCACTGCCAACTTCTCAATTTTTTCACATTATAAGTTTCTGGTACATTATTTGATTTAATAATTCATACTTGGTTTCAAATGTGTGCCTGTTTCAATGTACTGGGTTTTTTGCATGTAAACAAATACATACTTAAATAACTTGGTTGCTATTGAGTAAATAATTTTTCAAACTACTCTGTAATCATCTTCATCAGGGCTTACTTTCCAACTCATTCCTCAGCCTCTTGGTTCACAGATGTGCTCCATCTCCAGAGACAGGGATTATTAGAATCTTTTATCCAAATGCCTCTGTAGCAGCAGCATTTATTAGAAGCATTAAAAAAATTCTATCTGGCTTTTCGTAAGAATGACTAATGCTGCTAACAACTTGCACCAACAAATTCCAAGCATCCTGCAAAACCCCTGAGTAAACTTGGAAGGAAGAGAAAAAAATGAGGCAGAGGGAAATTTGCTGCAACAGTTTCCAAGCTTTTTCTGGTTTGGGAACAAAACCTCTAATCTTTATGGCAGAAACTTGCAAGTTTCAGTGCCAATTTCAGAGCAAATTTAAAATAAATATTTTTCTCTGGCTAGAAACAATGTAATAGTCATGAAGAGAAGCATTAGACATCATGCAGCAAAAGCAGCAGCACACCACAGACTTAGGATCCAAAACAGGAAACCTCTCTTTCTCTGCACCACAAACATATCTATCCCTGCATATTCCTACCCTGTCTATCAAAAGAGCAGGCAACGAAAAGGAGCATGATGATGCATATTTGTTTAAACTGATAAATGGTATGCAGCTAATGCCAGGCTACTGTTACTGACTCTTCCTAGTCCGATTTTCAGACAGACTCCCTGGCAGAGTCAACTTTTCAAAGCAGCCCATCAACAGACTGGTTTTGGACTCGATAACTTTGTAGGTTTTGAATACATTTATTTGGTGAACACAGGTAGTAAAGCTTTTCAGATAGATTAATGGACTAAGTGAAGTGTCTCTCTAGACTATAATAGAAGGCTTGAGAGACATCATTTTCTAAGAAATGTCAGCTATAGGCACAGACGACTTCTTTGTACTTTGATTTCTCCATATATTTTCCATTTACATGAGCCAGTCCAAGACCTCCTTCCCACTGGCAATGTTATCAGAGAGACAATACCTTTCTGTAACAAAAATAGCACAGAAACTTGCATAAGAAAAATGAATTTTATAACAATAGAATGACTTTCCCATAATAATTTAATAAATTGAAGACATGAAGATTTAAATTCTCCAGAAGAGCTGCATAAAAGGCACTGATGAATTCATCAGCTCTTCCAAGCTTCCACAAGAAGTGCAGACAATATTTCTACCTCCTGTTCTACAGAGATCCCCTATAAAAGAAAAACAGGCCTTCAAGTGCCTCTATTATGCTATTCTTTGCTTCAGGGGCTAAACTCACTGTTGAATCTAGTGTTAAGTAAGTGTGACACATTTTAAAATATTCCAATTTGTTTCTAATCTTTTTCATTATACTAATACTCTTGTAACACCCTTTCTGGTTAGGAGCACAGGCCTGAGCTCTGAAGTTCTTGTATGAACATATAGCAAGCTACTGACCTCTACAGTTTTCCACTAAGCCAACAAAAATCTGCAAAAACACGCAAGAAGTGCCAACACAGGCTGTCACTAGCTTTAGTTAAGCACTGACAGTCCAATATTTCAAGAAGTCCTAAGACCTACAGAAACTACATCAAATAAACCAAATTACAAACTCCACGGAGTAAAAAAATCCCAGAGTATTTTGCAACCATCATAATTCAATACCAAAAGAAAACACCTCCTCCTGACCCTCCATTTCTGTCATGTTGCTGTTATGAGTAAGGACAGCAGGAAATAATTGTACACAGAATATATGTAATCCATAAATTAACACTGTCTCTTTAAGCATAGAACCTTTGGGATTTTATTCTGTTTTAATCTATGTTTGATAGAAATTTTTCATCCCACAAAAGTTATTTGGTTTTACAAGGATTCAGATGTTGTCCAGCTGATAGGAGCCCCCTCTTTACTCTGAATCTGTCCTCTTACTTTATTGAGGGACTAAAGGAACAGCAAGAGAGATTGACAGAAACAGGATAAATTCAGTAGCCAGGAATATGTGGCTACACACTACATAGTGGTTCCAAGAGAAGCAAGTATGATTTCATTTTTGTTCTTCAGAAAGAAAACTTCCCCTCCCTAAAACCTACCCATGACACAGTAATTGAAAGTCTTTCAAAACAGCACCAGCAAACTCACCAATGCTGTGCCCTAGAAAGGAGTATTTTCAAGCCATTTCACATCTTAGAAAGAAGTGCAATTTAACTCTCTTGGCTCTGGATCCTTTTCTAAGCTGTGGCTTCCCTTCACTTACTTGGTCCTATATCCCAGCTCTCAAAACCATTTTCAAATAAACAATATCTTGCTATCACACAATTAACTTTGAATAAAAACAAAAGAGAGAGAGTATTACTAGGGAATAAAGAGAAACCATTGAACTGCCACAATAAAAATCTTTCCTTTTACCAAAAGGATGGTTCAGACAAATGTAAATAAGTTCAGTATCAAGGATTTGCATGACTTCAGCTAAGCACAATAAATGTGCTGGGTCAACCAATAAGTGAAGCTCATCACGTTCCACAGAGCTGTAGTCTCCTGACAAGCAGCATTCTCAAGTCTCTTTCTAAAATCGTTGTATCTACAGAGTCCATTCAAACTTCCAAAATGAGGAACAGAATCCAAAGCACAGTCAGCTAATTAGAGCCAACAACATGGGAAATGCAAGATAATTAGATTCTTTTCCTAAAAGATTTATTTCTGAATATCAGTTTTGGGAGACGAGGGGGGAGCAACAGAAATTAATCTCACCCTGGAAAAACTTAACTCATCTTTGTGAAACTCTCATCAGGAATGAAGTAATAATACTGTCACTTATTAAGGACAATTACTGATTACAGTAATATTTCACAAAGTTGCTGCTGTACACAAAATTTTAAATTTTTTGTCCTTGATATAAGCAGATGTCTGCACAAACATGACACAGTTCTAGTGAAAAAGAATAAAACCAAGTTTGAATGGCAAGAAAAATATAAATAAAAATCAAGACTTCTTAAAAATAAGGACAATGAACAATGAGAGGAAGGGTTCTTCCTCTAAAACTCTGTAATCTGTTTCTGTGTTTAAAAAGTGTAATTGTTGCCCAAGACTAGAAAAAGCAATCTCAATGGATAACTCTGGAAAGATTTTTCAGGTGAAGAACTTGGCCTTGTGATTAACTAGATCTGAAAAATAACCACTTATTTAAGCTAAGCAAGCCCACATGTTCTCACTCACATGAAAGAAAAAAACAAACACCCAAACCCAGACATTTGAGTGACATCTCATGGAAGATCATGATGGAAACCACACACATTGGCTCCTGCAATGGATATGGCTACTAACAAAGAACAAAGCAGGGGCTGGAGTTACAGTGTCCACCCACCACTTTATACAGCTGAGCAGACTGCTGAAAGGCAAGTTTGGACATTGGAGTGTCCAGTTTCAACATCTGAGTTCTCCAATGAGATGTTAATGCCTTTAAGGACAAGTGCACAGAATACTGAAGAATACAGAAAGTCTTTTAGCAATAAGCCACATACAAGCATCCTCTCAAATGACAGTATTGCTCCTTCTTACTTCCTTCTCTGCCATTCTTTTCTGAAGAATCAGGATAACCATCACATATAATCTTTATTATCACAATTGATCTTGATCATCTTTAAAAAGACAAGCAGGACAGAAACAGTCATATTGCAGCTCCACAAAAAATAAGAAAATACCACTTAGGGAAGGACTCCTTTCCTTAGGACTCCCAGGAAATTTTTTTCTTTACTCTGAAGTGAATGGTAGAAAATGTCACAGTTTTCCATAATTATATATATTAAAAAAAAAAAAAAGAAGAAGAAGAAAGGAAGATTCATCACTGTACATTTTTACCCTCAAGTTGTCCTTTCTGCCAAGGAAACCAGAAAAGCAAAGGTATTGAGAGTATGTATGTAGCAAAAATACCTGCTTTTCAACTCCAGGTTGGCCTTGTGAGTAACTTGAGACTGCAGCTGAATAGTCAAACTTGCATCCACGCTTTAATTAGAGGTAAGGGGAGCACCTACTGTTTGCATTTACAGTATCTCTGGTTCGTCAGCAGCAGGAGCAAGTTCAGCCATCACAACTTCTCAGCTTGTGCTGCTCTGATGTATCGTTTCAGCAGGGAAGGCTTTGGCAACAATTAAGCAGAACCATTCACAGCTGAAGATGCCCCTAAATTTTGCCAGGTGCAGTCGCTGGTGCTTTGTTCCTGCTACTCTATCTTGTCAGCCACTGCACCACACAAATTAGCAGCAGCATCCATCTCTCCACGCTGACAGCATGGGCGTGGGGGTGTCTGCTCTCCATGAACACGTAGGATATTTATTCCGCTAACTCATCCACTTACTGAGAGAATGAGCATATCCTGTCTCGTAACAGGAGATTAAATTTTTGTAGAAAGAATTTAAAAATAAAGCATCATCAATAAAGTGGTGGTATTTGAACAGCTTCATTGCAGAGACTGAGACAAAGGAAGAGGAAGCAGAAGTGTTGAGCAGAAGAGAGCAGACAGATAAAAAGTGGCTTGCTAGCATCTGAAAAACCAATGACAAGAGATACTCAAATGAAGCTTTTTCATGGTTGCAAATCATACTTACAAGTTAAGGAAAAAATCTCAGCAGATGAAGGAAAAGAAAGGAAGAACAAGAGAAAAAATTGTTTTCCTGTTGTGGAAACTGATAGCTGATAAAACTGAAATTATGATAAAAAATATTTCATTTGAAAGCCATCACAGGTAATGCAAATATGCATATGCAAAATGAATATTCTTCTGAAGAATACAATCCTTTGGCAACTAAATAACACACAAATCACAGTAAATTTGTAAAGATTTCTATCAAAAAATCTTTATTGCCAAAAAGAACTGCCAAATACCATTTAGAGAACCAGGGTGATACAAATCTCTTCCATCAGGCACACTAAGTCAATCCACTCCAGCTCTGATCTGGACTTCCATATTTTATAAAAGCTTAAATGCGGTTATTTAATAAATTTGCTACAATTGTACATACATTTTAAACACATCCAAGCATTCCACAGATACATCTGTCACCACTGTGTACTGCTGAAATTATGTTCAATGTACCAAATTAGTTCAGGTAAATACAGGGAAAGTCTGCTCTCAAGGCAGCAGCTGGAGGCAGTGGTGTTATTTCCGATACAAACAAGTAAGCATTAGTGAAACTTAAAATAAAAATGCTCTGAGCACTTTAATCTATTTTTGCTCACTTGTGACTACAGAGCAAGAACACGGAAATTTTCAAGCACAGTACTTAAAAATCTAATCTTTGTTTAATGATCACCGTTTTTCAAAATATGAATCCTTCAAGTACACAGCAATGCATCAATGAAAGAGCACATCCTCTAAAATGTGAAAGGGGCTTTTATTTCAACTTTTGGGGTTCTAACTCGTTTGAGTTAGAAGAACAGATTGTTCCAGTGAAGGGACAGAAGCCACAGCCAACAGGCCATCTGCTGAGCTCCTCTCCAGTGGATCCCACAGCAAAAGGCGTTGTGATGGAGCAACTCAGGCAACTGGGATACACACCATTAAGTAAGTGACAGAATGAAGGATGGAAAACTTTTGAGGGTAAGTGTAGACAAACACGATCACTGCATCACTGCATATTTTTAAAATAAAAAATCAGAAAGATGAAGGAATTTGCTCTGAAGCCACAAGACAACTACTGTATGCACTGCAAACAGGGTTCACCTAGAGGTTTTCTTTGATTTTAAAACAAAAATATGGTAATAGAGTAGATTTAAATGGTTTCTTTTATACCTGCATCGTCTAAGAACTCTAACTTTACTCAATAAAATAGAACGTTCTCCAGCTCTACAGCAGACTGTTTGGACTCACTGGAGTTTTGCTGTGTCAGCTCATTTCAATAGAAACTTGTTAACTCGTTGTTTCTAATGAAGATACCATAGTATTTCAAAGTCTGATACTCCATTTTGTATTCCTTCAAGTAACTTTTAATACTTTTGAATTAGGATAAGAAAAGTCAATGTATACACTTGCCTACAAGGACATATAATTCAGTGTATCATTTCATAACCCAGCTGTCAACAGAGACAACATTTTTATAATCCATGTATTGTATGTGTGCCAGTATGAGATGAATAGTCCTGTAACTGTAATCAATACCGTTCATTCAAACAACTGGCAGCAGCATTTCAGACAACTGGCAATTTCATCAGTTTCACTGGGCTGCCCAAAAATAAACAGCTTGAGAGGGATGAATGATCTCTGTGGTTATCTATAAATAATACTAATCTCAGTCATTTGTTTTAGGGGGTTCATCACTGGGAGCTGCAGAAGTCTCGTATCAGTGCAAAAGGCATGGCAGGCTTCAAGAAACTGAAGAAATGCTGATGAATTATACTGGTTTTCCATTCACATAGTTCCTGTATTTACATACAGGCTCCACTGAAAGCTCAAGTGTCCCTCCAGTGCTACAGCACTTCCAGCCTTGCAGGAAACTCACACCATCTCAAGGACTGGCAAACACCTCAAAAGTCAAACCAGACTCAGAGAAAGTTCCAGTGATCCGAGCAAACCTAGCCTGGCTAGTGACTAATGTCGCTTACGAGGAAACGTGAGCAAGTTTGGGATCTTCAACTACTTCGGTGTGAAACTTGCCCACTCTCAAAGGAGTTTTTGAGAGTGAAACAAACCTAACAGCTCGGTGTGAATGAGACTAACGCTGAGGCTGCTGGGTGCGAGGTGAACGCGGGCAGACGGGGAACAGAAGGCGCCATTCACAGGCCTGTTCGCTGTCTCTGGGAAGTGAAATAGCTCTTTTTTTTTTTTTTAATTATGCTCTATCTGCTCCTATCTATCAAAGCAAGGCAAGAACAGAGAACAGAGAAAAAGGAATAAAGACAGCTGACTAAAGGGAAAAACCCACATCTCTGCGGAGTACAGATCCCAAAGAAAGCTTCCAAAGCCCTGAAGTGAAAAAGATCCAATTGCTGTAGCCTTAGAGATTTTCTCTCTCCCTGTGGCAGCCTGGCCAGGCTGGGGGCTAGCACTGCAATACCACTGCTGCCCAGCATGAGAACCTGCAGACTTGGTGGGTCACTGGCCCCAAGCCACTGCACATACCCCGTGCTCCTGCAGGAAAATCTCCTAACCTCTGGCAATTATCATTAGGTTTTCTACCTAATTTCACTGGTTAGGAATTTCAAGATGACTGGTGTGTGCTCTAGGGAAAACAGAAGACTAATCAGTCCTGCCAAGGACCTAGAGGTTGGCACTCCTTGGCTTCCAGGCAGGATCTGAGCTTCCATGAGCCATCACTGCAGAGAGCTCAATACACCACCGTACTGCAGTAATTCTCTTCTGTGGATAGCATGAATGGGAGCCAAGGCCATCACCTCAGCTCCTTCACACAGATTGCAATGCTACAAAGAATTAGATGAGCTCTGCAGAAATGCCCAAGCCCTCTGAACAGGGTACTGAGCAGGAACCAACAGCATATGTGTGCACACCCAGGTAACCAAACCACTGCTGGAACAAGTTTCCTAAGTCACATTTTTCCACCTACAGCCACAAACCACCATTTTTCAGTCTTAAATCTTGTTGCTCAGAAAATTTATATCCTGGTAATTAAAATAATCTTCAAGTTGTAGCATTATCCAATTTACAAGCTTATTGCTAGTTTGATGTGAATGACAATCAGCACATCCAGCCACACCACCCCAGTACTGCAGTGGGATGTTTCTCAACCAACCACCAACAGTGAAAAGACTGATGGCACCAATCTCTGTGAAAAGAGAACACTCACTTACCAGTGGACAAACAGAGAAGTTCACAACCCAGTTGGTGCCTGTACACCTCTGAGAAATGAGGCAGGCTGTGGCTGTTTGGAAAGCCTTGATTATATTGTCAAAGTAAAATTGTCTGCAGGACATTTATAAAGAAAAGCCAGCTTTTAAGAATGGGTGAATTTATCAAGCTGCACATCTTTATTGCTTCTATCATCAATATTTTAAAGTTACTACTTTTTATTCTATATTAGCAATAAATCTCTACACACTTCAACTGTAATCATCACAGCACAACACGATACACTTCTCTTGGAGATTTAAAGCTGGACTCAGTCACAGAAAAACACCCAAACTGGGTTAGCAGGATGACTAAACTGGTAAAATAAAGTCTCTCAATTTCAGGTAAATGAATAGGTGGCAGCACACACTGTTATTAAGCTGAAGTCCATAGTGAGAGCTTAAATGAACAGTTCTAAGTGCATGCAGGCCTTTGTACCAGAGCCACCCTCCTGCGGTTGGCACTAATTGACCCTCTCGCTGGCAGGCTCAGTGGAGAAGGCAGGCAGCAGTGTCTGAACCGCAGGCCCTTCTCTGTCATGCAGAACAAAGTCATAGTCCCGATTATCCAGGAAGTTTGATCTTAATGCTTTACAATTCTATAGCATCTTTCATCCAGGGATGAGGCAGGCAGGACAGCAGGGGAGACTCAAACTGCTATTGCCCTTCCCACACCCATTTTGCAGAAGAAGGTCCCCTGGCTTTGGAGTTTTCAGATACTTTTTCTAAGTCTACTCCCCATACACTAAATTAGAGAGCTGAATTTCTGAGAAACAGCAATGACAGATTCATATTTCATACACAGCTTCACCCAGGCTTCTGCAAAACACAATCAATGACCGATTTCAATTTTAATCTCCTTACAGAGAATGTCACAATAGACTGAAATCAACCCAGCATGTGCTAGAAATACACTGGGCTGATATAAGCAGTTTTAGAGACCACATAGTACGAAGTAGAATTTTGTCCAGAAAGATGCCATTTTTAAATTCACATGGAGATCTTTATTAAGACAGACAATTCCAGAGCAGCAGATTCTGGAGTCAATTAACAAAACAATTCTTATTAACGCTGAGAATCTCCAGACAGTACCAAGATAGCACAGAATCTTTTCAGAAAAGCCCACAAGGAAAATATACTTTAATATCGAATTGTATCCTCCAGCATATGCAGAGATTGCTTCAAATCTCAAATGCATCTTATGTGAAACAGGGGCTAGCACTGCAGAACAACACAATAAGAATTTAAGACAGGAAGTGCAGATAATTTATCTGAATAAAGCTTCCAGGAGAGTAACTGATTTATGTTGATGCTGATCCAAGCTGGAACCTGACCAGGATGCAGAAGTTAGCAGCATCACTACTCACAATAGGTTCCCTATTTATGAAAAACAACAGGGTGTTTTTACAGATGAAAATAATTTAAAATGTTAGCTTTATGCTTCAGCCAAAAGACCCTGTTTTGCCAGAGATCTGTTCTGTTATCTCTAGAGCAACTCAGAAAAAGGTGCCATGTTTTTCAGTCAAGATTATCACTATTCATGAAAGCACCTAAGAGACACAATGAGTTAAATTTCACAGAACAGTCTATGGTCTTTAATGTCACGGCCTCTATTTATAAAAGAATTGCAAAATCCATAAACTTATGCAGAGAAAAGCAGTGAAAGCTTCACAGCTACAAAACCAAACCAAACCAAACACCAAAGCAAAACCAAAAAAACAAACTCAAACCAAACCAAAACCCCCCAAAAAATCCCCAAATCAACAAACCCCAAACAACAAACAAGTAGGAGGGAAAGGGTAAAAAAAAAAAAAGGAAATTTGAAAGTAGAGATGGTATAAGTGCCTTCTGCTAAAAGCAAGGTCAGCACTTTCCACTGGAGACTATTTGATTTACACTATTTTGTTTCAATTGAAAAACAAAATCTTTCCTTGGCAGATTCTGCTCTACACAGTCTATTACAGATACTTCTGAGATACCCAGAATCATTTATAAAGGGACACTTATTACTGCTGAACGTGATCATTTTGCTAAATTTCCCAAAGTTCCAAGAGGAAATATGTGCAATGCAACACAAGGGTGTATTCAGTTAGTTGCTGAAGTCAAGAGTCTGGACAACCTACGCAGTCCTGGAGGAGAGGTACACTACTGATAAAGATGTTTGGAGTCTCCCTCGAAGAATCTGTTGGCTGTCCTGGACCCACATCCTCTACTTATCCAGAGGCTTAAAGTCAAGAGGGACTACACTGCTTTTAGCCTTTACTGACTTCACTCCTTCAAACAGAGCTACTCCAAATTTACCCTGGTGTAAATCACATCAGAGGAAGACCCCATTATATATCTTGACTGACCCTCTTTATCTATGAGATATAAAGAGGCTTTTTTTCTTTCTCTTAGGGTAGAACAATGAAGCATTAAAACATTTAGGTCCCAGCGGTCATTGAAGATATACATAACTAAGGATCACAGCTTGCAATTTTGTTTTGTGTTACACAGAACAAAGGACCTGGCAGAAAAGGACATCTGATACAAATGAACACACATTTTGGAAACAGGACATGGCAGCTGCAGAAACCTTCACTACCCTTCTCACACTCTCCACGTGATGCTTCAAGGCATCTTGCACACCAGCAGTGCCCAACTGGAGGAGTGGAAAACTTCAGGAGGGTTAACTGATCTCATTTTGATCAATTTTGGGCTTATCTCACTGCCTCTCCAGGTAATAAAGTAAGTTGCCTGTAGATGGTGTGGAAAGACATGCTATACATACTTAACTGACAAAAATCATCTATCCATAAAATCCATCACAAACAGCTTGAACTACGTACCCTGAAAAAAAGCAGACAGCTTCTTCCAAACCACACACAATTTTATTTTCACATCCATCATCTATATGTCATTATAAAAATTGGACAGAACAGGTGCTTTTACACTGAAAAAGGCAGATTCATGCCTGCAGAAACATCTTGCTAACTCAGATAGACGTCACTAAATTGTTTCAGTCAAGAAAAAAAAATGTACAAAACAGAAAACATAATTTCTAAAACAAAACATTTGTCTTCAATTGAAACCAAGTATTTTTTTTAAATCTGAAACTATTAAAAAAATCTCTTATTTTAATTCTCTAATTTTATGCTTGATCCCAATCTAATCTTTAAAACCTTTTTGGAACTACATCTGAAATGAAAGATTAGCAAGTCACACAGGACCCATCATTTCCAATGATGATGTTCTGGGATATACAATTAGTTTCTGGGATACACAGAACAGCAGAGGGGGATAATGGTTCCATAGAGGAATTTGGTCTGAGCTGGCTGAGGCATTCAATACAAATATATAAAAACTACCATTAGTCATGAGAATCACTCTGCTGACATGGCTGAAATAGGAAAGAAATAGCATTAGCTGGCACAATATGACCATGTACATTTTTTCTCTTTAGCATTATTTTCTATTCATCAAGAAGTCCTAAGCAAATAAGCACAAAAAGCAATGTTTTTAAAAAAATCCAAGTTGGATAGCAGATATTATGCTGACTCCTAATTCAGCATTTCCTTAAGTCCAACTCCCTTTGACATATTCCACAATGGCAGTGAAGCCATTCTGGAGATGCTACCTGACCACTGCACAAACACTTTGGAGAACGATGGGTGAGTACATTAAACTTGCTAGACAATTTAGAATCCCCCTAACAGTTTTGATTCAATGCAGGGTTAGACTCCGGGTCAGTCCTTTGCAAATCAATAGACGCTAATTAGCTCTCATCTAACTGCTGGGAAAAAAGAATGCACGTGAACTTGAGTTTTCTGACCAGCAGACTTCATTAGAATTCAAACTTGGTGACCAAATTGGTAATGTCTAAGAAGACAAAACCTCTGTAATTGGTAAAAATCAGCGTCTCTCCTGCAGAGAGGCTACGGAAAGTTCATTACCTGAAAAAACTCAATAATTACTATTTCTCCCCAAACCATCTTCCCCCCTGCACCTCCTCCACAGAAGAAAAACACAAACAACAACATCAATGACAACCATCAGGAAGTTTTAAGAAATTTAACACACCCAGCAGGGCACAAAGACAAATCAAAATGTGTGTCATGATGTAGCAACCCTGTGATTCTCAAGACCTGATCCATGTTCACTAAGCGGGCGGCAGCACCTATCTTGGGCTAAGATCTCTGAAATGGAAATGAGACAAAGAAATCATGGGAGGCAGCAACCCCTGAAATGCACTGCTGCACCTCTCTCAGAATAGCTGGCAGCTGGGAGATACTGATTACAGCACATTTTCCAGATCTCACAGGGAGAAATCAACAGACAGCAGCACTTGTAGTAAAGATGGTTCTTCCTCCCATCACTCAAATAAGCAGTTTGAGTGTGGGAGCAGGTAGGTAAGAATTGGGCACACGCTGGGCTGTCGTACTATGGACCATACTCATAATAAAGACCCAGGGTGCATAGGAGACAAAGAAATTTGCAATATTAAACTTGCTTTCTCTCCAACAGCTTTGCTTACTTCAGGTAAAGAGCTGCAAACTCCTCCTTTGCCAAGTGATAGATTGGCTGGCCGTACAGCTGTGACACGTGTTCTCCCAGGTTCATCAGTGAGAATGTACGTCTTCTTCCAGCATGGACAGCAAATTTGTAAGTGCTAATTTCAATTCATTTTTCAATAGGATGAAAAGTAGGTTGGATTTTGGTGGGGATTTTTTTCTTTTTGTTTGTTTGGTTGGTTGTGGGTTGGTTTAGGTTTTGGGTTTTTGGGGGTTTTTGGTTTGTTTGGGTTTTTCTTCTTGTTTGGGTTTTTTGTTTGTTTGTTTGATTGCAGGTTTTTTTTGGAAAAGGACAAAGGGACCAATAAATGGAAAAAGGTGCTGTTAGCCAAAGCTCTACACGTTTTTCACTGAAAACACCCTGCAATACCTGTCAGATACAAGTAAATTGTACCACCCTTCTACAAGGGACAGCAAACCTGCACTACCAAAAAGGACAGATCGACTTACTCCAAATCATGCTATGAGCCACCAGAAGATTCCACAATTTCCCACGTTCAGTTCCTTTACCACATAGGCCAGACCCAAATGCTTGATGTTTGCAAAACTGACAATGGTGAAATCAGCAAACACCATTACATCCATCAGCCCAGGAGAAAGATGTGTAAAAATTATGAAGAATACACAAAATTAAGTAAGATAGACTACATACCATCAGAGAGTGGTACCTTTCCCGGATACCCACACATAATTTTACAGGCAGTCCTCTTACTAAAAAGGTCTGAAAACAGTGAAGTCCCCATAGTCCTGCATTTTTTAAAATTCTTGATCAGAATTTCAAACATCACATTTGAATAAACTCCAACAAGTGCAGCACAAGGGCAGGACCAAGCATCCAAAAGCAATCACCTAAACTATAAGTGGTCTGAAGTGAACATATAAATTGCACTTGAACAAACTAAGCAAAAATACTTTCAGCACATCTGAAATGTCCAAACAGTCTGGCAAAATGATTACATACAAGTGACCAGACAGAACCCTCCATTCCAGCAGAAGAGTGCTCACCTGAGCTATTATCCAATTCCAGGGGAGCAATTCACTGTTTTCACAAGTGCCTGGGCAAGTTACACACAGCACTGTGCCCCCACAGACTGATCCTCACACACAAGGGCATCTCTGCCTTCTGTGTAGTGTTTGTGTCAGGGCTGCACATTGCCACTTGCTATTTGGGAAACAGTTAAGATGATAAAACAGATCTAGAGCCTCAGACACAACGAGGATATGCAGGAATGAATCCACTGACAATGCATTCCTACGTTCACTCTTCCCCTTTACACAGAAACCTTATCACCTGTTTCTCTCCTGCTCTGTGTATATATGTTTTATCACTAATAGTTACATCTTTGTAAGATCTACTGAAAAGGCACACATTGCCTCTGCATACTTCACATATAGCTACACACTGACAAATGAACTCTGCATTTTTGGTGATACAGAAATATCTCCAAAGTCCCCAAGAGTCAGGCCAGAGTACGTACTGTGAGGCTGGGGTAGTTATTAGGGTTCACATTGCAATGAGTACAAACAGCCTGACAGAAGAGTCTACTCTAGAGTTCTCATCAGATGACTACACATGAAAAACTCCAAGACGATTTCAAGTTTGAGGTTTCCAAGACATCTAATACTCCGAAGATCAACAAGAATATAAAGCAGGTGATACAACCCAGGGAAGCCCCTGACTCCGACGGGAAATACAACACATACATATTTGGAGGAGAAAAATATCCACGGATGAAATCTGGAAATTGCTTCACTGCAGTGATCATGACAGTTCCACAGGAAGTGGTTTAATCTAGATCAATCATTGCTGTATTCTATTTTTACAACACCTCATTGTTCCAGTGGAAGTACAAGCTCCCACATAGCAAACCTCATGACAATAGGTACAGAGTTTCTGGCTGCCTCATGAGCCTCCTTAGAAAGGGGGTCATGGCCTTCCAGTGATCTCTACTCTCCAGCAGCACAGAAAGTACTGCTCTCAGGCTGCAACCTCAGTGCAAATACAAATTCACATAAACACCTTTCTCAAAATAAATGAACACAGGTTTTCAATTATATGGGTTGGCTTGGTTTGAAATGAACTATGAAAAAAACCTGTTGCTGTTTTAAAAATAACATATTCTAAAACATTTTAAGGATGCCTACTAAACTAAAATTAGCATTCCAAAATTGGTAATGACAAAATATGTACTTTAAATGGAAAATGTTAAATTGATGGTTTGTGACAATAAAGAATCACTGAAAATACATCAGCTGCCTCATTTCACACCTTCTTGCATAACAGTCCTCCACTTGCAGTAGGATGGCCTCCCACCTCCCAGACACTGAACACAGCGATCCCAGAGGAAAGAAACCCACTGTTTCTGTGCCTCTTGGACAAGCTCCCAAGTCAGCCTTCAACAAAACTGTGGGGTTTTTCTGTTGTTAAAAGCTTCTGTCACAGGCTTGTTTCCCATCATGGCATCTCCATTTCCTCCCAGAGACAAACCACAGCTGTTACACATTTTATTAGAATGACTAGTTAATCAGTAGCTCTCCAACCCATCCTAACAGCCCTATGGGTGCTGCAGGCCCAGTGCTATATAAGAAAAATGAACAATTTCATGACTGCACCTGTACAAAATCTTTCTGAAACTAGAAAAGTAAATGGTGTACTTCAGCATGCTTTGCTCTTCATTCACTTGCTGAATATAGTTTCTCAAAAGTGTTCATCCATAAAACACATTTTTTCCATCTCTACAGTGTGAGTTTAATGGAATGCAAACACCTAAACAGTACATCAATGCTACATATGCAGCAGAGGAGGAAAGAGAGTCAGCTTATTGTAAAATGAATAAAAAAACCCCCAAAA